>JAYESD010000004.1:132666001-133266001 GCA_036927565.1 Tuctoria greenei
CATCAGACTATATTGTTAACAAACCTGATTCACACAAATATTACTGCAATATAAAGACCACGCTTGTGACCAGTCAAACTAGTCCATCAACAACATTATATAGAAATCAGAAACAAGAATCTAATATTGCATTGTTACAAGAACAAAATGTTAACCTTCCAATTCGACATCATCATTAACTTCGATAGACCGCGGAGCAGTAGAGACGGTTGTCCTGAGCCACTCAGGGCCGATTATTGGCCCTCTGGAAAAAGATAAAAGTCTCACCTCCGGCGAGAGCTCAGGCGGCCATGGGGTGGTTGGCGACGTACTCAATGGCGAGCAGGAGAGAGTCGATTTTGTCGGCCTCCCTGTCGGGGATCTCGAGCTTGAACTCCTCCTCGATCGCCATCACCACCTCCACGGTGTCCAGGCTGTCCAGCCCCAGATCCTTCTCGAAGTGCGCGTCAGGGTTCACCTGCGACCACCACCGCCGCCGCCGAAATGTCCTAGGGTTAGGGTTCGGTACCGCCGGCGCAATGCGATGTGGAGCGGAAGGAGGCAGAGGGCGGGGTTTACCTTGGAGGGGTCGACCTTGGGGTGGCTCTTGAGCACGTCGAGGACGCGATCGATGACCTCCTCGCGTGTGAGGTGCGCGTCGTGGGAGGACATGGGCCGCGCGAGCCACCGCGCCAGGGCGTGCGGGTGGGACACCGCCGCAGCGGCCACCGCACCGAGAGGCAGCGAGGGAGATAGGCGGATGCGGCGGAGGATCGCCGTACGGAGCACCGTCGCCGCCATTTCCGCTGCCCTCTCTTGCGCGTGTGAGTTTCGACTCGACGACCCGGAGTGAGGAGGGGACGAGCTCACCGTGTGCTCCTGGGTAGGGGCGGGAAAAAACTAAAACAGAAACCGAATTAATTGGAAACTATTAAACTGAATCCAATTTTTGTTCTGACAGTGTGAAAACTGAATTTCTTTTGATTTTAGGTTCTTTATTTCGGCTAACCGAGTGAACTGAAATATGTGTATAGTGTGTCAAAAGGTCAAACTAGAACCAGGGGTAGTGGGCAAAGTCCAACGCGCCCCCGCCCCCGTATCCTATCCTTATCAACCGAGACCAACGACTAGAAACCTAACCCTACCCCTGCCCCGTGAAGAGCAGCCAACCACTACTGCAGCGCGCACTGCTCCCTATCCGGCGTGCTGTCGGTAGCCCCTTCGTGAAACCACACCTTGTCGTTCCCTGGTGGCCCGCTACGCCGTCGCGCCGAGCCCCGCGCCCCGACCACCACGGCGCTTCTGACAGCTCGACGAGTCAGTGCGCCACGCCCCTCCCGTCACCATCAGCTTGCCGCCTCAGTTGCCTGAGTCCCTGCTAGCCGCTCACGACTCGCCATGACCATTGACCACACATAGATCGAGATCGAGATGGCAACACCCGCAACTGAGGATGTGGCATCCAACGATGTAAGTTTTGATTGTAATACACTTTTCTTCTAGTATGCATGATGTATGGTGTTCTTGTATGCATGATATATGGTATGGTGTTCTTGTATGCTTGATTCTTATATATTGTCCATTCTCTATTGTTCTTATTTGCTTGTTGCAGATCCGTATAGTGGTAGAGAATTGGAGCACAACAAAGAAATAGAGTAGAAGAATGAGGAGGGGGTTAAGAAAAGAAAAGAGATGACATCTAGATCCAAAATGTGGAACCACTTCAACAAGATTAACGTTGATGGTCAATTGAAGAAGGGGGAATATAAATACTGCAACCGCGAGATTAAGTGTGACTCGAATGTGAACGATACCTCTGCCCTACGCTCTCAAATACTGCAATCCTCATAAGAATAGTGATAAGAATCAAAGTTGTTTGCAATTAAGTCAAAGGGATGGTGTTGCAATCTATAAGTTTGATCCGGAGGCAATTAGGAGAGCATTTGTCGAAATGATTATTGAAGATGAACATCCCTTTGTATGTAGTGAAAAAACTGATTTTAGAAAATTCATGTCAGTTGCTATCACTCGTTGAAATATGCCATCTAGAAGAACAGTAACTAGGGATGCAGTGTCTATTTACTTTGAAGAGAAAGCAAAATTTGTAACTTTTTTAAAACAAAAATGTGAAAGAGTTTGTCTTACAACGATGCTTGGACATCTCAACAACAAGATAGCTATATGACAGTGATAACTCACTGTATCGATTCTCAATGAAAAATTGCATAAGAAGGTTATTAGTTTCTTGGTGAAGGGTCATCAGGGGGATTATATTGGAAAGACAATTATGAGGTGTTTGAATGAATAGGGAATTAGTGAAGTCATGTCAATTACAGTGGATAATACTAGTTCCAATGACTCCGGTATAGATTATGTAAGGAGGCAAATGAACAGTCAAAAGACTAGTATTACTTTAGGAAAATATATTCACATGAGATGTGCTGCTCACATAATCAATTTAATTGTCTCTGATGTTTTAAAAGAGTTAGACAATTCAATTAAGCGTGTTCGGGCTGCTATCAGATTTATTATGAATGGACCTTCGCGGTTGGTAAAATTTAGGAATCTTGCAGAGGAGAATTTAGACAACAATACATTCTTGAAACTAGATATATGCACCAGATGGAATTCTACATATCATATGTTGACGGCAGCAATCATTTATGAGGAAGTATTTGCAAGGTTTGAGGAAGAAGATCCAAGATCCAACCTACACAATTGAGTTTGTGGAGAAAAGGGGCCTGGAATCTGGGATGAGATTGATTGGATAAATGTCAAAAGGATGGCTGATTTGTTATTCATTTTTATGATATCACTCTTCGTGTTCCATCCACACTAAATGTGACAGCCAATTAATTTTTCCATGAGATAGCTGAAATCAAGGTGTTGATAGGAAATTCAGTTGAAAGTGATGATTCTTTATGCCAAGCAATGGAAATTGGGGATGAAGGGATAAGTATGAGAAGTATTGGGGCAATTGGCATGACAATGAGATTGAGAATTTAAATGAGGGGAGGGGGAAGGGTAGGTTGAGGAACAGGGAGAACATGAACTTTCTCATCTTTATTGCTACAGTTTTAGATCCAAGATATAAATTATCTAATTATACTAAGTTTGCAATATGGAATGTTTGATGAGGAAAAGGGACAAAACTTTTGAGATACGGTGAATGTATGCTTACATGAATTATTTCAAGAGTATGCAAACATGTATGCTCCAAGTGATTCATCTATTGAAGTTAATTATGTAGAACAATTAAACTGAAAAAAGAGGAGCAACAATGATGAGGTCACTATTCGTTAAAAATATGAGGATTGGCACTTGTTCTAGCACAAGCAAGTCTGAACTTGAGAAATGCCTTGGTGAGGATAATGAAGAGGACATAAATTTGATATTCTTGCATGGTGGAAAGTTAATGAATCTAGGTTTCCAATATTGGCACGGTTGGCTCGTGATGTTTTGGCAATTCCTATATCAATGGTTGCATCTGAGTCCGTATTTAGCATGGGTGGGCGAATTTTAGATGATTTTAGAAGCTCTTTAACACCATTCATGGTGCGAGCCATTATTTGTACAAAAGATTGGTTGCAGCGATCAACTCCTATCAATATTGAAGAAAATGTGGAGGAGCTAACAAAATTAGAAGAAGGTAAGCTATGATTTATATTTTTACTTGTTTTCATGCTAATAAATTACATTTTTACTTATTTTTTTCTTTTATTTTAGAGTTAATTGCAGCACATAAATCTGGAAAAGCAGCTGATAAGGCTCCTGGTTCTGCTGAACAATTGTAAGTGTTGATAAGTCTATATGTTCATGCATAAACCTGTATGTTCTGCATTTATTTACTTTTATTCAGTTTTGAACATTTTATTTGTTGAACCTGTTCTGTCATACCAGAGGACATTTTTTTCACATTAAGCAAGTGCCTGATCGTCTCTTATGCATCTCATTTATATTTGTAAGCAGCAAGGATTCTATATATTAGAAGACGGTGCAGGTACCAGACGTGACAGAGACCAGCCAAGAGAAGACCGCAAGCCAGAAGATAACAAACATCGGATAGATTAGGATCTGTTATTATCACATGTATCATCTTCTGTTTAAATTCTTTCTGTTCTGCTTCTGTCGGTTTGGTTGCTTAGAATAGATCAATCTTGTAACAATCATCACGGCTCTATTTGTAATATGTTCACTTATATTAACACGTAATTCGTCATGCCTCGAGTTTGGAGAGCGATGGTTCCATCCAAAGCTTCCACCTTTGATTTTAACATGGTGACCAGAGCCTAGGAAGATCCAAGGAAAGCTCATGGCATCGTTGACTTCTTTGGCAAGTCCTCTCTCTCGACTTCAAGTCACAGAGAAACTTATCAAACAAAATCACACGGTATGGACAACACAGATTCTAGCTGCCATATGTGGTGCAAGATTAGAGGGAAATATCAATGGCAAGACCATTGCGCCTGATGCCGAGATTAAAGATGGAAACAAGAAGATGATATCCAATCCAGCATATGAAGAATGGTATGCAAAGGATCAACAAATCCTAAGTGTCTTGCCTAAATTGTTGTCTCGAGATTTGATGGGGTAGGTCGCCACGACAAGAACTACAGCAGAAGCATGGACACTACTACAAAAAGCATTTTCACAGGCGCCTCGATTTTTCAAACACAGACGGTCCATAAAAATGCGACTGTGATGACGAATGATACAATAACCGCCTGTGATGATTGAACATCACAGACGGATTTTAAGGAAGATTATAACAATTCTGCTAATATTTTGCATTTGCTTTTCTAACTACACGCATACACATTTCATGAGATTATAACAATTCTGTACTTCTTTAATAGGATGCAATATATGGATAATGAAAAGATGAAACGCAAGTACAGATATCCTTGACTCTACACGATTGCAACGCGATCTGCAAAGTCGCTAAGTCTTCAAGGCGGATCGAGACTCAGCAAAGTTCACATGAACTAAAAAGATTTGAAAGCATCGCAAACTTAAGTAAGGCTAGAAGGACATAAGTCAATGTGCAGCTTACATAGTACATGCAATGCTTGTCAGAGACCTCGTAAAGGCTCCGTACCACTTCGAGTAAGTTCGACACATGACATTGAAATAGCAATTATTGGTAATTGTTAACACGTGTGTTTGTATGTTTGCAGTGATCACTACATAATGATCTTCATCAAGCCAACGCAGGATTTGGCAGCAGTCTTGGACTCGACCGATTACCCATCAGATAGTTACAAAGATTTCCTTTCCGTTTTGAAACTGTACATTTATTCAATAATTTCAATTTACACACATTTAGAATGTGTTGACAAGTTTTATATGACATTTCTTGTATTACAGTGCTTGGCGGTTTTACGCGGAACAGCTTGGCGGTGAGAGACCTTCTAATACGAATGCATTGGACATTAAAATGTATTATACTTGTCCGAAGCAGCTTGCTGGGAGTGTCTTATGCGGGAATTATGTATGCGAGCATCTTCGGACCGCCAGCGAATATAGAGTGAATCGTGAGGATGTAAGTTATCCTTAATGTCGATATTTTATTTTTTTACTTTTGAGTTTCATTTTCATTGTAACTAGTATAGTTTAATACTTATATTCTCTGCTGTTCAATATTACCAGAAACATTATTTTCATATTTTGATTCCAACTTCAAAATTCAATTGCTCATAGTACAACTGCTCCAAAAATACCAAATAAATTCCTGTATACTCTCACTTTGATCTATACTTTGAGATTGTTCAAACCAACACATTCTAAACCTTGTTATGTGTTTCATTGTAGCACACGAAGAATGTGAATGAAGAATGGCCGGTTTGTAGAAGTATTCCCGGTGGAGGAGCCGACAAGATTGTTATTGAACTGTGTCAATTCGTGCGTCACAAAATTTTGCATAAAAGAGGGAAGTTCTTTGATGAAAATGGTGCAATAGCTGATGTGCTAGAAGTTTACGACTATGCCAATAGAAACAGTTTTTAGTGAAAACTTGTAAACTACGAGATGAATTGTATGTGTAACTTGTACATGTGTATATTGTTTTAGTGAAATTGACTTCTGTAAGATGACTTCTGTGATGATATTGTTGACTTCTGTGATGATATTGTTGACTTCTGTGATTATATTGAATTGACCTAGAAATTAGAAATAACAGCAGCTAGTACTGCATAGGTTATACCTTATCATAGGCGGTTATTTACCAACGGCTAGACTCGCCTGTGAAAAACAGTTATCACAGGCGGCTAGATATAGGTAAAGAACCATCTGTGATAACCTAATTATCACAAGCGGTTACTCTTATGGTAGAAATCGGCTGCGATAAACTATCTTCACAGGCGGCTTGAAGTAGGTCAAGATCCGCATGTGATAACACAATTATCACATGCGGTTATATATGCTGCACGACCTGCCTGTGATAACATATCTTCACAGGTGGCTAGCCTAAGTAAAGAACCACCTGTGATAATCTATCTTCATAGGCGGTTTCACTTCTCCGCCTGTGAAATTGTGGATTATCACAGACTCTTCGTTTCAGGTGGTTTTAAAAACCGCGTGTGATAATAGGTTTGGAGCTGCCTACGCTGAGGCTTATTGCAGTAGTGGGAAGGCAATTTACAACATGTTTGCCTCCCAAACACGAGCACATGTCATCAATCTCTGCCTTGCATTGGCAACTACAAAAAACGGGACATCATCAATCTCTGAATTTTTCTCGAAGATGAGAGCTCTTGGGGATGAAATGGCGGTTGCAGGGAAGCTGCTAGATGAAGAGGAATTGACAGCTTTTATATTGAACGGATTAGACATTGAGTTTAATCTGTTGTATCAGCAATAGTCGCAAGAGAAACTCCAATATCCATTGGACACAACACCTGAGCTTTGAGACAAGAATCAATCTTCAGCAAGGTGATACACTTTCCTTAGCCAATATGGCGAATAGAGGGGGTCGTGGATCCTACAGCCGTGGTGGATAGAACTTTGATGGACGTGGGCGCGGTTCCCGTGGATGTGTACTTGGAGGACGTGCAAATTATACAAACTCCAACCAACGGCTGAGTTTAGGAGACAGAGAAGATCGGCCTCTCTGCCAAATTTGCTACATAAAAGGGCATGTAGCAGCCAACTGCTGGCATCATTTTGAAGAGAATAATATATCTGACAAGAAGTTTGCATGGGACGCAAGTCAATCCTACAAAATTGAAACTAATTGGTATGCCGACTCCAGTGCAACGGACCACATCACTAGGGAACTCGATAAACTTTTTGTTCGTGACAAATACAAGGGCAATGATCAAATCCAAGCAGCGAATGGGCCAGATATGAAAATTAGTTATATTGGTCATTCTATTGTTCCGACTCAAGCACGTAGTTTGCATCTAAACAAAATTATTTTTGTTCCACAAGCCAAAAAGAATCTAGTTTTTGTCCATCGCTTTATTAAAGATAATTCAGTCTTTATTGAGTTTCATCCCTCATGTTTTATGATCAAGGACTAGGTCATGAAGAACATGATTCTTAAAGGGAGATGTGTCAACGACCTCTACCCTATACCTGCCCATACCAGAGAAGCAAGTCTTTTCAGTGATCAAACCAACGTTAGAATGGTGGCATAGTAGATTGGGCCATCCTTCATCTTTTGTTGTTTCAAAGGTTATTGGTAGAAATAATCTTCCCTGTTCAAGTCAAGCTAACAAAGAGTTGTCGCTTTGTGAAGCTTGTCAAATGGGTAAAAGACATCAACTACCCTATTCTAGATCTAATCATGTTTCAAGTTTTCCATTAGAACTCGTGCATTCAGATGTTTGGGGGCCAGCACCTGATTCTGTTGGGAGAAAATCATTTTACATAAGTTTTATCGATGACTATAGTAGATACACTTGTATATATCTCTTAAAGTACAAGGCCAAATTCTTTAAAATATTTCGGGAATTTCAAAATCTCGTTCAACAACAATTTGATCAAATAATTATCTCCATGCAAACTGATTGGGAAGGCGAATATCAAAAATTATTTTTTTGATCAAATTAGCATTACTCATTGAGTTCTTGTCCCCATGCGCACCAACAAAATGGTGCACCTGAGAGAAACCACCATCACATAGTCGAAGTTGGTTTATCCTTGCTTGCTCATGCCTCCACGCCTCTAAAATTCTAGGACAAAGCTTTCCTAACAGCTTCATATCTTATAAACCGCACACCTCATTGACTATGAAACCCCTCTAGAACGGCTCTACAAAGTATCTCCAGATTATTCAACTCTTCGTGTCTTTGGCTGTTCATGCTGGCCCAATCTTCGCCCTTTCATTAAACATAATCTTGAGTTTAGATCTAAAAAGTGCGTCTTCTTGGGATATAGCAATCTCCACAAAGGTTTCAAATGTTTGGAGGTCGTCTCTAGGTGCATCTACATCTCTAGAGATGTCATATTTGATGAGAATGAATTTCCATTTTCAAAACTACATTCAAATGCAGGGGCACGCCTTCCTTCTGAGATATCCTTGATTCCTTCATTTGTATTTGGACCAAAACATAGACATGATCATATTTCTAATTTTCCTAACTCTTAGTACCCCGCAGACGGGGTACCCTCGCACACAAGCTGAAAGTACCAAGGGATGTTCGATGGTGCCACGTGTCCAGAAGGCGTCGGACCCTGCCCATCCTCAAGTATGGGATCCGATGCTGCCACGTAGTCCACAAAGATGAGACCCGACTCCCTCAGAGAAACGGGGTCTCAAGGTGCCACGTGTTCGGGCGGGACCTCATCCTACTAAAGGGCGAGATCCGACGCAACCACGTGGCTCGAAGCACCAGGCCGGACGTCTCCCGCGGAGAAAGGCTCTGGAGCCACCACGGTACCCAGAAGGGCTCTGGAGCTGCCATGTGTCACAAAGGGACCCGGAGGTGCCGCCTGCCCGAAGGGCTCTGGAGCTGCCACGTGCCCGAAGACCAAGCCTGGCCTCCCCCAGCAGAGGCCAGCCCCGAAGCTGCCACGTGTCATGTAGCTCACCTTGGGTGGTGAAGTGCGGGAGTTAAGGGATGGTGCACCCCGTGTAGATCAAACATTGAAGACAAGCGCCCTTCAGCAAGTAACGCGGAGCACGCCAACGGTTAGGGTTGGCTGCGTCCAATCACACCACAGTGAAGACACCGCAGGCCTACCCTGTCCCGCCAAGTGGGTAGCTTGCGGCGACCAGACAGATGGACGGGTCATCCCCTGACAACGTCAGCGACTGCGCATGGGACACCGGCGACCGAGGCGACAGGACGACAAGTCATCAAACCTTGGCCAGAGGAAGCTTATGCGAGAAGCCATATATCTTTAGGATAAGATCGCCCCAGGGCCACTTGTCGGGCCCGGACCCTATTTGTAAGGCGTCTGGCCTTGTCTGTAAAAGGACCAGACCGCCATTGTTACAAAGGAGCCAACACCCAGAATCCAATCTTTGATACACACACACAATCACACACACTAGCAATACAATCCATCGTGGAGTAGGGTGTTATGCTCCTTGCGGCCCAAACCATGTAAAAACCACCGTCTCATATACTCTTATACGCGTGAACACTCGAGTGAGGCCTAAACCCCACCGAACAAGAACCTCCACGGGCTGCTCCTTAGCAGATCCACGGGAAGTGTCGTATTAACACTTCAACATTTGGTGTGCCAGGTAGGGGCTTTTTCCCTCAAAAAAGTGGTAGCACTTTCATTGCCATGGTGTTTATCAAGCCTGCGAGTAGCAGCAAGATCAAGCCGTGAAAGGTCATCCAGCGGGTCAACAAAGACGTGGAGATGGAGTTCCAAAGGCCGGAACGTGCCGTGGAAAAGGTTCACCAGGTTGTGAACTTCGACCTCAACAGCGACCACAAGCATCACAAAGCACTCCACGTCATCTGTGGGGAATCATGGGAACCCGCATCCAGGAATGCGGTCAAGACCCTGTGTCGGGCAATGACTTCAGTAGCCTCTACTCATGCCCCTACGCTGCATCACAGATGGATGGAGACGCCAATCAGCTTCGACGCCTCCGACTGCCCCGAGAACATGGCGGGAGCCGGGCTTCTTTCCCTCCTCATCGCCCCCACCATCGGCAACGTGAAGTTCTACCACGCCCTGGTAGACGGCGGGGCCAACCTCAACCTCATCAGTCGTTCGACCTTCAACAAGCTGAAGATTCCCGTGTCCAGGCTTGTCCCATCGAGACCATTCTCGGGGGTAGGGCCAGGGAGTATTATCCCGTACGACAGCATCCACCTCCGAGTGACCCTCGGGACACCCAAAAACTTCAGGACGGAGAATATCCTATTCGACGTCGTGGAGGTTAGCCTCCCCTACCACACCATCATCGACAGGCCAGCCCTGTACCGGTTCATGGTTGTAGCCCACTACAGCTACCTCGTCCTCAAGATGTCGACTCCCTCAAGCATCCTCAAGATCTGGGTGGACCGCGTTGCTGCGGTGATGGCTTTGGAGAAGCTTCGATCTCTGGCAGCAGCCCCAACACCTACCTCGAGCAATGCTGGATCATGTCAGCCCTCGCCAGACTCAAGCGCACGCAGTCATGTCGCTACACCATGGGTGCAGCCCTCTGATGATGCCAACATGCCTATCAAGACAATCCAGATTGGCTCTGATGCTGCTCAGACCATCTGTATCGTGGGGAGTCTTGACAGCGAGTAGGAATCGGCGCTCGCCAATTTCTCGCGAGGTAATGTGACGTCTTCACCTGGCAACCGTCTCAGATGCCAAGCATCCCCAGAGAAGTGATCGAGAACCATCTGAAGATCTACCCCGATGCGCCGCCAGCACAACAGAGGCCTCGTAAGTAGTCCATCAAGCGGCAGAACTTCATCCACAAAGATATCAAGAAGCTACTCGATGCTGGCTTCATACAGAAAGTCCACCATACCAAATGGCTAGCCAATTCTGTTGTTGTCCCCAAGGTTGACAATAAGCTTCGGATGTGCATCGAGTACACCAACCTCAACATGGCATGTACTAAAGATCCTTTCCCTCTCCCTAGAATAGATTAAATCGTAGATTCAACCTTGGGATGCGATATGTTATGCTTTCTAGATGCATATTTGTGGTTTCATCAAATCCCAATGTCTAAGAGGACGAAGAACATACTGCATTTATAACCATAGATGACCTTTACTACTATGTCTCCATGCCTTACGGTCTTAAGAATGCCCTCCCCACCTTTGTACGTGCCATGCATAAAACATTTGGGGACCTCATTCGGGACATAGTAGAGGTGTATGTCGATGATATTGTAGTAAAAATCCAGACACATACAACATTGCTATAGAACCTCGCCCTAGTCTTTGATGGACTGCGGACCACACGCATAAAGCTCAATCATGAAAAGTGCATGTTCGGAGTCAAAGCTGGGAAGCTCCTCGATTTCTTGGTCTCACACCGAGGGATTGAGGCCAACCTAGAGAAGATCAAACCTATGGAGCTGATGCAGCCTCCATGTTGTGCATCAAGGACGTGATGAAGCTTGCAGGTTGCTTGGCAGTGCTCAACCGATTTATCTCTAGGCTGGCTGAGGGGGCCCTCCCGTTCTTCAAGCTCCTGCGCCAGTTCAGACCATTCATCTGGACCGAGGAGGCAGAGAAGGAATTCCGGAGCTGAAGTAGCAGCTTATGTTGCTGCCCATAATGGTGGAACCGGAGCCCAGGGATCCCCTATACCTCTACATCGCCGCCACAACAGAGGTGGTAATTATGGTTTTGGTTGCAAAGCGGGCCGGTCTCCAGCAGCCCCAACAGATGGAAGGGGCTCCCGCCACTGATTCTGAGCCCCAGGGCTTGGAGCTCGCAGGGGCCCTGACAACAAGGTTTCCTCTAGATCCCAGCCCTAGAGGATGACCGGGTCCCCCTGGGGGGCCCCTGAGAGCAAGGAGCCTCTAGATCCCAACCCCCAGAGGATGCCTTGGTCCCCCTAGGGGGCCCCAGAGAGCAAGGAGCCGATGGGTCCCGGCCCCGAGAGGATGTCCGGGTCCTCCTAGAGGCCCCGGAGAATATTGTAACACCCTCATTTTCATGCATCATGCATTGCATAAGTTCATATACATGTTTACCATTAATCCATATAAAAAGGAACAAGTTTAAATTGAATTTAGAGCAAAACTGCACTCAAAGGTTCTGGGAGGTGCGGACTAGTCCGTTTTTGGTGCAGACTAGTCCAATTTCTATCTAACCTCCATCGGACATGTCCGTTTTCGTGCGGACCATTCCAGTTTTTGCCTCTGTACAGTTTCAGACTTGTCCGGTCCATAGCGGTCTAGTCCAATATCCCAATTCCTTGGAAGTTTTGCTAAGTCCCTGGACTTGTCCAGACTTGTCCGGTATTCCTGCGAACTTGTCCGTTTTTCCCTCTAACTAAAATCGGACTTGTTCGGTTTTGGCCAGACTTGTCTGATTTTCCTCTAACCAAGTTCGGGCCTGTCCGATATAGTCCAGACTTGTCCGTTTTCGCCTCTATCAATCTTCGGACTAGTCCGATCTCTTGTGGACTTGTCCAGTAAATCGCGATTCCGAGTTGATCTTCTATTCCACGGCTTGTTTTTGGGTTTTACCTTAAGTGGGCCTAAGGACGTCGGGTCTAACTCTTTTTGGAGCCCATGTGGGATCCCACACTAGCCTTCACCCTCCCCAAACTCGAGATCCATCAAACCCTAGCCCTCCACCTCTATATAAACAACCCCGCCCCTTGACTTTATAAACTTTTGCTTCAATTCACTACAAGAAACAATGAATAAAGACCACAAACCCTAGTTCGTGGAGAGTCGCCATCAAGGAGAGAGAAGGAGATCTCGAGCAAGAAGAAGAAGAGGAGGAAACGAAAGAGGATCAAGATCTCATCAAGTTTTCGTTCTTCATCACCAATCCACCATCAAATTCTTCATCAACCCTAGATCGCCAAGATCCAAGTGTTGCCTCCAAAACCCTTGATTCATTGGAGTTCTAAACACCTGGTACACCTTGTACTTCCTCTTTCTCGCGTGAATTCAACCCCGTTTCTCCAAATTCACGTCGATCTAGAAAACCCTAGTATGTTGTTCCTATGACGGGCGAACTAGTCCGGTCCCAAGCAGACTAGTCCAATTTTGTTAACTATTTCATGTTGAATTAAATCTAAATTGGTTTGAATCAATCCCAAACCCGTTCAAACTTGTCATGACATTAGCAACTCATTAACTTGTCATAACATTAACAACTTGTCATGACTATTGGTTTAAAAACTATTAGAACTAGTTAGTAAACATCATTAACAACTCATAGCTAGTTTTGCTTTGCATTTGAATTAATCATGCATGTCATGACATATTGAGTAATATATGTGCACTTATTCATTGTGATTCTTGTCTTGTATGTTTATTGCGCAGATTAGATGGATTTGTGCTAGAGAGTGCTGCAGAGGATCTCCAACACCAAGAGTTTGAAGTCTTTGATCCTAACCAAGCCCAAGAGCAATGCAAGTGTCCTTGAACATATTGATCCCGTTTCTAAAATATATGTTTTGTTTGCAAACTGTATGCTTGTGTCAATTTGATGGGAATCCTATGATAGGAAGTTTACTAGCTTTGTTTGACCACCCTTTTCATCTGGAATTCATGGTAGAGAGTCGGGAAGGGCTTTTTACCTTTGCTTCGCTTAATTAATTAGGATGGGAGAACAACTACACTATTTAATTATGCATTAATGAGATTATGGTTAGTATGGAGTAGTCAATATGATATGGTAATGGGCGATCTAAGCAAGCATTGTATGTGGATGGGTTGAATGTTATGGTGGTTTCGCTTGCTTTAGATCTAAGGACCGGTTCGTGGAGCGACCATCTAGAATTTATAGTGCCACAATGAGGCCAAGTATGGGTGCGACATAACTGATTAATTAGGGTATTGCTAGTACTGCATGGATCATTTGGCACACTGGGGAAGGGGAGTCAGATTGAGTTTGGATATGGTTGGCGGGACTCCCTGGGATCCGAATGGCACAAGAGGGGGCCCTTGGTTGAAGATGTGCTCAGTTGTAGACATCACCACTAGCGAAACCTCAGTGGGTCCATACATACTAGTAATCTCTTTGTAAAGGCTATTTTATTATCTCTTGGCCACACACCAACGAAAGTGTGAGACGACATAATTGAGATTCCTTAGTCACCGCAAGGTGAGGAAATCACAAATATGTGGGTAAAGTGGTACAACCTCTGCAGAGTGTCTAAAAACTATCATGATAGCCGTACTCCTGGTCATGAGCAACCTGGACCCTCACATGATTAGGAGAAAACTTGGGATTTGGGATGGTTTGGTAATGGTTACAGTTGGTAATATGGTTATGGCTGGTCATGGATTGAATCTTGGTATTGAATATGGTTAATGGTAATGGTGAAATCTGGTATAAGGCTGATTTATATGGAATATGGACTGATACTATGTTAATAATTATGGTTTATGATGGGTTTACTCACATACATACACTATATTGCTTTTCAAACATTTTAATGTACTTTCAGCACTTAGCCTTTATTATTGTCGTCATTTGTATCAGCTACATGTCATACTTTCCGACACTTGCTGAGTACGACATGTACTCACCCTTGCAATTCCCCCACCAACAGTTGCAGGTCAGGATTGGGAGTATAACGGTGATAATGCGGAGTTCTAGGCCGTGTCTGCCATCAGCTTTGCCTGTGGTGTTGATTGGAGCTGTGCTACCCTTATGCTTATCTTGCTTAGCTGCTTAGTTTGCTTATTTAGTTTATTTCTGTTGCATTAGTTCGAACTTTTCATCATCATTCATTAGAGATTGTATTTGAGGATATTATTAATTGTGTAATAAAAGTGGTTAATTAATCTTGTTCTGTGGCAATTTTCTGTATATCCATTTGTGAATGCACTCGTCTATGTGTGGTAAACGTCTTGGGCACACATATGCGTTCGCTTGGTTCTTTTCTGGGAACCGGGTGTCACAAATTGGTATCAGAGCCACAGGTTGACCATAGAACACAACCTAGATAGAATGGACACTTTAGAGCACATAGGAGCACTCAAGAGTCGATGTGTATTTGCTTGGAGTGCTGTTTGCCATGTATTGTTGCTTGTGTGCTTAGTAGATGATTTTGGCATGCTTTAGCATTGCCATGTCCACATAGGCTAGTATAGGTAGTTGCTTAGTTTCATATCCCTTGATGCATATAGTTGAGGACGTTTTCTAAATTCTTATCCCTTGCTTTTCTTCAGATGGTGAGGACTCGCAACCAGAGGGATGGTAATGATGAGGAGGAGAACAATGGAGCACCTCAGAACAACAACGGACAAGGACCTGCTCAGAGAGATATCAATATTGAGCATCTTTTGGCCATGCAAAACTAGCTCATGCAGACCATGATACAGACTATGGGACAACTGCAGGCTGGCAACAACAACAATCAGCCCCACATGCCTCCACCGCCACCCCCACCGCCTCGTAACCGATTGGGGGAGTTCATGAGAACCAGGCCACCCACCTTTGCTCAAGTTGCTGACCCTATGGATGCTAATGATTGGCTCAATTCCATTGAGAAGAAACTTGCAATAGTCCAATGCAGTGACCGGAAGAAGGTCCTATTCGCATCTCATCAACTTGTTGGAGCAGCTACCGGTTGGTGGGATTCGCTATGCACCACCCATGAAAATCAAGAGAGGATTACTTGGGCTGAATTCAAGGAAAGATTATGTTCTCATTATGTGCCGGAGGATGTTATGTGCTGGAAACAATCATGTACCACATCTCGTATGCTGAGCTTACCGAGATTGATCCGCTCTCAGTGGCGTACCTTACCTCTTACTTGACGTCGGAGTGTCATTACAGAAATAATAACACATAAGTTAGTTTACCACCTTTATATCTTATACTAATAATACTCCTTGTATGGGCATATAGCTAATTCCTCGCTCATAAAATCCTTAGTTTTTGAAAATATGCTCTTTTCAAGCACACTGTTCCCAATGATGCTCTGATACCATGCTATGGGGACCGGAGTCCCGACATCCAAGGGCCTCATTGGGTGGTGTCGTGCGATGCTACACCCAACAGTATACAAGAAAAGAATGAGAATAGAATACAATACCAAGTATTGATTTATAAACACAGCGAAAGTTTTACAATACTAAGTGAAAAGGAAAGTGACCTATACATCATAGCTACGCTCTCGACACTAGCTATGCAAAAGAAAAGTCATCTATGTCCTGGATGCTTCGCACTATCAATCCTCACTCACCAAACTTATGGCGGTGTGCAGGGCTCCCACTCAGCTATAAACCCTAGACGGGGTACAATGTCATCGTCGAACCCGTCAGCAGTCGTGTAATCTGCAAAAACTTGTTAACTGCAAACGTGAGCTTAAGGCTCAGCAAGACTAACCCGTCTCACTAGACATATGTAAGGTGAATACTAAGCATAGGTAAGGTAAAGCAGTAACAGACTCGCCTACAAGTGGATCCTTAGCTTTCAAGTTATTATCAGTAGCTTACAAGTTTAATGAAAGGACTTTAGTGATCATATTAGACAGCAATCAAAGTTCCAAAACAATTGTAATTCAATACATCGTATTCTCCTGACTTCTTCAGTATTTACTAGGTCACGACACAGTGAACAAGCGGTACTCAAATAACCGTGAGGGACAATGATTGCTATCAGGACACACCTTAATAACACGTCACATACACTCATTCCTAAGGAGCATGTCGTGCTCCTCACCATGTCATATGCAGCCACCTTTCACAAGAGAACTCAAACGCTGAACCGGTCCCACCATCGCGGGCATAAGGTTCCCGCACGGAGCATTTCTGTGTCCGCTGGCGAATTTACACCTTACTACCCTCAGCCCTCCACTATCGACAATGGGCTATGCCTCAGCATCCAAGTTATCAAGTTACATCGGTTTCCTGGGTTCCATATGTCCAGTATGCATCCGATACTGTTCAAACTTGTCTAGCAGGGCTGCACACGGATCGGTCCTCAATCGACACAAGTAGGGCTACGCACGTGAGACCACGTCTCATTGCATCATCCTACCCGCTGCTCGGTCTCAATTTCATATTCATAAACCATTTCTTGATACAATTCACCCCGTGTGATAAATTCCTATCTCGCGAGTAGATTCCAACTACTCAACTTCTACATGATTCCTATGAACATAAGCATGGCATTTTCTACTTGTTGGGTTGTAGACCTACCCAATACTTCATGGGATTTATGGGTCATGCAAGTGGAGTAACAAGCACCTTAGCCCTAATGCACAAATTCATCCTAGACATAAGTGATACAAATAGAAAATTTGAAATAGCACTTAAATGCAAACTGGGTCTTGCCTGAATGTGAGTCCGGGTCTATGTTAGTCTTCGGGAGATGTACTTCCAAGGCTTCCGGCTCCTCCTCGACTTCAGTTACTACACGATATGCATATATTATACATGAATGACTTTGAAAATAAATAATATGATTAAGGTCACAAGCTAATATCCTGTGATCAAAATAAGACAATGATCTTAATTGGCTTTGGGACTTTTATGGTAGATACTAGGGGCTATAATGGAGACCCTTGCAAAGAACAGGAGATGATCAAGGAAGTTTGTTGTCTCTAAAATTCTTACAAGTAAAAGCCTTCTCTGAATTTTGGTTGCAATTCTGGAGGTCTATCATGGCTACCAGTGGTTGTACCATGTATAGGGGGGTCTCACTGGTTCTAGGAAAATTTGTTTCACATTTTTCTAATCTTACTACAGGGAGAAATTGATTTTACAAGTTTGGGAGAAATTCTGAAATGGTTACTGTAATTTTCCAAAATTTTCAATTACATAGAGATTTGGAACACTGATCAATCCAGTAAATGAAATCCAATGAACTTGAAATTTTTACTGGAGATCAAGTGTGTTATTAAGAGTGTTCTGACCAAAATTGGAAATTTTCCAATTAACAGAGTAGGAGTAATTAATTTCTGAAGAAGTTAGAACAAAGGAATTTATTAAGAAAATTCTGGGTGTTTCATGTCGAACAAATTGCACCACTGCAAAGTAGGGATCAAGATGAGTCTTCCAGAATTTATTTGGAAAATTTTGAGCAATTCTACTAGGAGTAATAGATTTTAGAAGTTTGATTGAATCCTAGAGTTATTTTCCAATTGGAAAATTTGAATAAAGCAGCCAGTCCCACTTCGTTTGAATGGACCAATCAGCGCGGGGCCGCACCGAGGGCCACAGGGTTAACCCGCACAGCTGCACCCAATCTGGTGCCAGCTGATCCGCGCGGTCGCACACGTCGCTGACAGGCGGGGCCCGCGGGCCATCTTCTTCCTCCCGACGTGCGACGCGTCCGCAGCGGCGCTGCGCCGGCGAGTTCGCTGGTTCCCATTTCACAGTCTCCTCTCTCCTCGCCACTTTCCGCCTAACCATTTTCCAGGGTGCTGAGCACGACGGAGGGGTCGCCAAACGCCGGCGATGCCCGAAACACCGTGCGCGACGACAGCGGTGGAGCTAGGGTTTCGGCGATGGCCAGAATCACTCGGGAATGATGTGAGGAGCTTCGGTAAAGGCTAGAAACATTCTTGGGAGCATGAGGATGACGATTTGGAGGTGCAGGCGGGGTGGAATAGTCAGCAACGATGAGCTCGACGGCGAACCGCGGCTTTTTCACCGGCGGCGACCAAAACTCGGCTATCTCGGTCAACACTCGATAGTTTTCAAATCTTTTTGATCTGGAGTGTTTGCAGGGAGATAGGTAAACTATCCTTTAACTATGGTAAAGAATTATTAGATGTAGAAAACGAATTAAATCCCTAACCTAGAGACATAGGTATGAACTATCATCGGGAAAAATGGAAATAAGAACGCTACAAGGCATGGGATGGCTTGAAACTTGGTGAACATGTGTAAGGTGCGATAACACACCTGTCTCTTATAGAAGTCGGGGCTTGTAGAGGCTTCCTCCGGCTTGTCGACGGTGGAGCAGGGGCGATTATTGGTGGCTTCTCCCGCGATCGTCGGAAAACTGTGGAATACCGCACAACCGGGTGAGGAAACACCGAACCAAAAGGTTGAGAAGGTGCGCAAGCAAGTTGTGAACAACTTTGCTAAATAACTCACGATCGATCCTTGGATAGATGGCAAGCTATCATCGGAGTTCCGAGGTGAGGTCGGCGGCACGCGAGCGGAGGGGAAAATGCGAAAAGGAAACGGAGGAGTGAGGGAACTGGCATGAGGCGATGGCGGCGGCTGCGGATTTAGTGCGTGTGGCAAGCAGGCAAGCATGTAGATTGCTGGAGCTTTGCATGCATGCGGTGTCGCCACGGTGAGCTAAAGCAGAGCACTACCGTAATTCTCTGTATGACTAGTGGGTCCCACTGCCCCTTGAGTCTATCCTCTCTGGAACTTCAATTCCCCTACCAAACTTGATCCAAAAATTCAAGATTTTTGTGGAGAGGCCAAAGTAAATATGGATATTCAGATTCTGAAATTGGATTTCAAATTTGTACAGGTTTCATGTGAATTTAAAATTCAAATTTGAATTTGACTTGAATTTGCTAAGCGTCTCAAATAAAATAGCAAATGGAATTCAAAAATCTTGAAACTTTGAAGGAAGGCTATTTGGAATATTATGAGGCCATGGAAAAATGCATAGCCTCAGATTTGATTATTTTGATAGGGCCTAAATGTACAGTAGCTATATTCAAGTTTTGAAATAATTTGAATATATTTAGTACTACATATTGTTTTGCCCTAGCAAATTTCCATTCAATAAATTCCAAAATTCGCAGAAAGGTCACTTGAATTATCCTAGGGTCATTGGTGAAGTACATCCCCTATGTTAATAAAATTTAAGTATGAGTGAAAGAAAGATTTTCGATGAGATCAAGTTCATGTGTACAACCATAATTGATCTCCACTATGGTTGATAACCAACTGGTAACTGAACTTTATATTAAGGAAAAACTGGGATTTTACAGACCTCCAATGCCTTTTGCGCCTCGTGCCAACTTTCCTGGTGCAAATGTTCAGAATCAAGTTCGTCCCAATAATTCTGGTGCAGTTAGGAAGTGCTATACATGTGGAGAAGCAGGACATTTTGCACATCAATGCCCTAAGTCAGGCCTTGGTCAAGGAAGCAATGCTCCAAGACAGAACCCAAGACCCAATGAAGGACAACCGCAAGGGAACCATGGACAACAAAATTTTGCTTGTGGCAACGTGAACCATGTCTTCTACGTAGCTCAACAAGCGGATGACGAGGTTATTGGTATGTTTCTCGCAAACTCCAACCCGACGACTATGTTGTTTGATTATGGAGCATCACATTCATTCATTGCATCGAAATATGTTGCCAAGCATAGTTTGCCTATCTCTCATGTGAAGTTTACTCATTGGTTAAGTATCCTGGAGGAGAGATGAGGACAAATATAGTATGTCCAAAGGTAAGCCTTAGAATAAGGGGGGTAGACTTCTTCGCCAACCTCATTATTTTGGATTCTCAAGGATTGGCCATTATACTTGGTATGGACTAGTTGAGGAAGCACAATAGAGTTATTGAATGCGCCACGAAGACGGTAAAGTTGACCAATGAGGAAGGGATCACCATAGAATTCGAAGCATCTCAACACGCACCAAAGCAAGTGGAGCTAAATCACATGGATGGTGCCGCAATTGAGGAGATTCCAGTGGTGTGTGAATTCTTGGATGTGTTCCGGGCGAGTTGCCGGGTATGCTGCCTGATTGGGACATTGAGTTTGTTATTGATTTAATACTTGGAACTGCACCTATAGCTAAGAGGCCAAAAACAAGTACACCTTTCCATGCATAGAAGATTTGTTCGATCAGATGAAGGATGCTTGTGTCTTCTCCAAGATTGATTTGAGGTCGGGATACTTTCAAATGAACATCAGTCCATCGGACATACCCAAGACAACTTTTCGAACATGGTATGGATCTTATGAGTACACCGTGATGTCTTTTGGATTGACCAATGCACCTGCCTACTTTATGTACCTCGTGAATAAGGTCTTTATGGAGTACTTGGATAAGTTAGTGGTGTTGTTAATTGATGACATCATGATCTACTTGAAGGACAAGAAGGAACATGAGGAACATTTGAGGCTTACGTTGCAGAAATTGAGGGAGCATCAATTGTATGCCAAGTTCAGCAAGTGCCAGTTTTGGTTGAAAGAGGTGTCATTTTTGGGTCATATCATCTCAGAAGGAGGAGTATTGGTTGACCCCAGAAAGGTGAGGGACGTGTTAAAATGGGAGCCACCGCAGAATGTCAAGGATATAAGGAGCTTTCTTGGAATGGCTGGATATTACCGTCGGTTCATCAAGGACTTTTCCAGGATAGCCAACCCATAATGGAGCTGTTAATGAAGGGAAAGTCTTTCCTATGGACTCAAGATTGTCAAGAAAGTTTTGAGGAGTTGAAGAAAAGGTTAACAACAGCCCCTGTTTTGATATTGCCGGATGTGAGCAAAAATTTTGATATATATTGCGACGCATCGAGACAAGGACTTGGATGTGTGCTCATGCAAGAATGTCAAGTGGTAGCCTATGCATCGAGACAATTGAAGAAACATGAGCAGAATTATCCAACGCATGATTTGGAACTAGCAGCCGTGGTACACACATTGAAGATTTGGAGACACTATATCCTTGGACATAGGTGTGGGATTTATACGGATCATAAGAGTCTCAAGTACATATTCACACAAACGGATCTAAATTTGAGGCAACGAAGATGGTTGGAGCTTATCAATGACTATGATGTGGGAATCAAGTATCATCCAAGAAAGGCTAATGCCGTGGCTGATGCTTTGAGTCAGAAAGGAGTAAGTCATCAACTCACAGTTCGAGAGCTGCCATCCGAGTTATGTAAGGAGTTTGAACGGTTGAATCTCTGATTTGTAAATGAGATGGGAATAATGGAGTTAAATCTGACCTTGGAGCGAGAAATTCGAGAGGGTCAAACAAAGGATGAGGAAATCCAAAAAATCAAAGAAAGGACCCAAGAGGAGAGAGTATTCAGATTTGATGAGGATGACCATGGTACTTTATGGCTTGGAAAAAGGATTGTTGTTCCCAATATGGAGCATATTTGGGAGACAATACTAAAAGAGGCACATGACTCGCCATACTCAATTCATCCCGGTTGTACAAAGATGTACAAAGACTTGAAGACATGTTATTGGTGGGCCAACATGAAAAAGGGCATAGCTGAATACGTAGTGTTGTGTGATGTGTGCCAACGAGTCAAGGTGGAACATCAAAGGCCAGTGGATTATTGCAGCCATTGCAGATTCTGGAATGAAAGTGGGAAGAAATTGGAATGAACTTCATAGTTAGTTTACCACGAACTCAGTCTGGTTATGACTCTATATGGGTAATTATGGATCGATTAACTAAGTCAGCTCACTTTATTCCCGTCAAGACCACCTTTAACAGAGAGAACTTGGCAGAACTGTATATGGGAAGAATAGTATGTTTGCATGGAGTTCCAAAGAAGATAGTGTCGAATAGAGGTTCTCAATTTACCTCCAGGTTTTGGCAGAAATTGCATGAAGCATTGGGAACAAGGTTAAATTTCAGTTCAGCATATCACCCTCAAATGGATGGACAAACTGAGAGGACCAATCAGATTTTAGAGGATATGTTAAGAGCTTGTGCTTTGAAGCATGAGAAAAGTTGGGACAAAAGCTTTCCATATGCAGAATTTTCATATAACAATAGTTATCAAGCAAGCTTGAAGATGTCACCTTTTGAAGCATTGTACGGGAGGAAGTGTAGGACACCATTGTTCTGGAATGAGACGGGAGAGATTCAAGTGTTTGGACCTGACATGCTGCAAGAAGCTGAGAAGCAAGTCCAGATTATTCATAAAAATTTGAGGGCTGCTCAATCAAGGAAAAAAGGCTATACGGACAATAGGAGAAGGAAATTAGCTTTTGAAATAGGAGATTTTGTTTACCTCAGGGTGTCACCAATGAGAGGTCATAAGAGGTTTAACATAAGAGGCAAGCTAGCACCTCGATACATTAGACCATTCAAGATTTTGGACAAAAGAGGAGAAGTAGCATATAAGTTGGAGATGCCAGCTCACTTATCGGATGTTCATGATGTCTTTCATGTTTCCCAGCCAATGGAAGAATTGGAACTAGAGGCAGATTTGACTTATGCCAAGCAACCGGTGAAAATCTTGGAAACCAAAGAGAGGGTCACAAGGAACAAGACTACTAGATGGTGTAAAGTGCAATGGAAGTATCATACAGAATCAGAGGCAACTTGGGAGCTAGAAGATGATCTTAAGAAGGAATTTCCCTATCTCTTCTCTTTCGCGTTGAATCTTGAGGGTGAGATTCATTTTAAGGGGGTTAGGTTTGTAACACCCTCATTTTCATGCATCATGCATTGCATAAGTTCATATATGTAAGACCTATGTGTGCTGAATACATTGGCTTGTAGTGAATACACTTGGCTTTGATGATAAAAGTTTTGAATATCACCAAAACACCTTTTTATCAAGGTTTGACTCTAGCTCTGAGCTACAGCAAGGTCCGACGGTAGGTCCGGCTTGGTTTGGGTAGATCCGGTTACGTTCGATGCTAGGTCCGACTAGCTTTGGTCAGCTCTGGTGAGCCATGTCTTTGATAGCTCCGGCATATATTTGATTGCTCCGGCATGCTTTTGCTAAACTCCGACGTACTTTGTCTAGCTCCGGTTTTGGGTTGACTAGTTTTGACTAGTTTTTGGTAAGCTCCGGTGCTAGGATCTACTAGTTTTGGTGAGCTCCGGCAGGTGCTTCATTCTACTAGTTTTGGTGAGCTCCGGCAGGTGCTTCATTGTACTAGTTTTGGTAAGCTCTGGCAGATGCTTCATTGTACTAGTTTTGGTAAGCTCCGGCAGGTGCTTCATTGTACTAGTTTTGTTAGCTACGGCTCAAGGTCCTGGTTGCTCTGGCAAGGTCCGGAACTTGACCGCAGTGCTTCTGCTTTTCATTTGCAATGTTTCGTACTTGCTTTACACGATTGGAAAGATTGCTTAGTATTCATTTGCTAAGTTTTTGGTGCGTTTTGGTTGATATTGATGATATCGTGTTGCTGTGGTTTTGCAACATGCTTATGTGAGGTTCTCACGTAAGGTGTTGTGTTCGGAACTAACTTGAGTCAAGTCGAGGACTTGGGCTCGTATGGATTGGTTGTTTATTCATGTGCAGGTGTTGCTTGAGTTCAAGACATGGCTGGTGACGGGATCCATTGGACTAGTCTCAGGGAGGAGATGAGGTTCCAACAACCAAGTTCAGAAGGAACTGTGGTTGAGCTGATCAGGAGGTCGCGCAGGATGATTGAATCAAGGGCGGTGCATATGAAGGTTACTGGACATCGAAGGAAGGTGTATGCACGTATGCATGCGGTGCATGATGTGGCAACACGGTTCTGGTGATGTTTTATGGATGGGAAGATCTGGTTGGAAGGATCGGATTGTATCGGTTGATGACTTCAGCTGCGGTGGAGTCGGGTTTGACTCAAATATGGAAAGATTTGAGTTAGTTATGATAGGATTTTGTGTGGGTCACAAATTTGAGTTGTTTAGGAATGTGGGATATGTTCCTAAGGTGTTTGGAAGTCTTAAGATTGCTTCTATCTGCGCATAGAAGAATCTTGAGCAGTTACGGAAAGTTACGATTAGTGATCTGAGTAGGATTGGAGTCCTAGTTGATATTGGGTTGGCCTAAGGGCTGGTTATATAAGCAAGGGAGCCCAAATATCGTGGTAGACAACTTTGGGGCTGTTCCTCTTGTGTTCTATTGAATAAAATTCGTAGTTTGAAGGAACTTTTGTGCCTTGTTCGTCCGACTTGTTCCAGACAAGTTTTACTCGTCGAGTTTCTGGACAGCACTACCTTTCGTCGGTGGTTTTATCATAACTCGAGTTTTACAGATCCAATTGATGTGATTCTTTTTGCGTTGTCTTCAAAACTTTATTATCTATCATATATCAAAATTTCACAGTCATTGGATTCGTGGTCTATGATCTACACGAGTTTCTTTACAGCGTTCCAGAACTGTTTTTTCTCGGGTAGGGCAGATTGACTATTGTTTGATCTTTCGATCATAACTTGAGTTTTTCTTGACGGATTTGAGTGATTCATTTTGTGTTGTCTTCGTGACTTGATTCTCTCTGATATATATCACTTTTGTCATGGTGAAACACGTTTAGATTAGTCTCACACACGATTTCTTTAACAGATCGTTTTTCTGCCGAAAGGGTTTGGGGTTTAATTGTTTCCGCTGCGTAAGATTTTTAAATCTACCATTCACCCCCCTCTGGTAGCTTTTCACGTGCTCTTCAATCCTACAATTGGTATCAGAGCCACGGTGGTCTAATATTTTTGTTTTGCACGTGTTTTTGACTAATCATCATGGAGAAGTATTCTGCCGAACCTAGTGTGTTTGCCGGTATTGATTTTCAGGTTTGGAAGGCACGCATGGAGGCTTTTATTCAGGCACAAGGCTTTGCAATATGGGAGAAGGTGTATAAGCCTTATGAAGTGCCACCTAATGATCAAGTCACGACCACAAACCTACGGGACGTCGACAACAACAACAAAGCCCGAAACTTGATTATACAAGGATTAACTCAAAGCGACTTCGACCGTGTTGCACACCCCCGATCTGCATACGATGTGTGGAAAGCACTTTGTGACTACCACGAAGGATCCAACACAATCAAAGAGGTAAGGCAAGACATATTCAAAAAGGAATACATGCGCTTCGAGATGCAACCCGGTGAGTCTATTGATGACCTTTTTGCTCGCTTTAATAAGATTCTCAGCAACTTGCGTAGTGTCAATGTTAATTTTTCAGATGCTGAAAATGCTAGGCAATTGCTAAGTGCATTAGATATGTCAATTTGGGAGATGAAAGTCACATCTATTCATGAATCTACTGTCATGAGTTCACTTACCTTAGATGTGCTATATTCCAAGTTAAAAACTCATGAAATTGACATAATCTCACGTAAGAATCCCAAAAAGTCTATTGCATTTGTTTCACAACGTGATATGTCTTGCTCCGGCTAATCATCATCTTGCAACACTCTTGCTTTGTTGTCCTCACTAACCCTGGAGCAGATCGAAGAATTTCCAGAAGAGGAGTTGGCACTCATCTCTACTAGATTCTCAAAAGCATTGCAAAATGTGAGAACTAGAAGGAGAGGAAGCTATGGAGCTCAACGCTATTTTGAATGTGGTAAAACAGGACACTTTCATACAGAATGCCCTAACCGTTCAGGTCCGACCACCCGGGAAGAAAAACAAAGCAAGGTCCGGACCTCCTCTGGAAATTCCAACAAGAAGAAGAAAGGTACCATAGGACGCAAGATGATCAACAGTTTCATCACCGCGCTTCAAGAGTTCAGTTCAAGTGACGTGGACATTGGAAGTGATGAAGATGAAGATGATTTGGCAAACTTGTGCTTCATGGCGGGCAAGTCAAGATCAAGTATGGAGGAGGCAGAACACAACATCGACAATGAAGAGGTATGTCCTACTTGCGAAGAAATGTGTGATGCTATTTCTCGTGCCACTATTATTGTTAAGAAAAAGGACAAAAAGCTTAGGGATAGTGCTGCTAAAATTGAATCACTAGAATATGAAATTAACCATTTAAAAACTTTGATTCCTAGTGATGATGCATGTCCCTCATGTGACTTAATCTATGAACAATTGTCCACATTAAGAAGTGCACACTCCTCCACTCTAGATAGACTTGATGAAGAAATTGAAAATAACAAAGAGCTTGCTGCACTTAATGATAAAAACTTGAAAGATGCTAGCTGTTCTACAATTGATTTGCATTGTTCTACTTGTGAGGATCTTGATAAGAAACTACAAGATGCTATGAATGAAATTTCTATATTGAACAATGCTTTACGTTCTCATGAAGTTAAATTTTTGTTCAAATTGCAAACTAAAAGGAAAAACTTCCACTACAGGAATCCCGACGATTTGCGACGGCCGTGGCCGTCGCAAATAAGACGAATGCCGTCGCAAATAAGCGATTTGCGACGGCTTTCTTTATTTGCGACGATTTTTAGCCGTCGCAAATAAATCGTCGCAATTAAGCTTATTTGTGACGGCCACCGTCGCAAATAAGCTTTAATTGCGATGGCTAGGGGGGTCGTCGCAAGTTATTGCCGCGGGCCTGTGGGCCCCACAACCTTATTTGCGATGGTATCGCCGTCGCAATTAAAGCTTATTTGCAACAGCCTGGCTGTCGCAATTAAGTGCTTCTATTTGCGATGGCCTGGCCGTCGCAAATAAGTCCAGTGGGCTGGGCCCACGGGTCCTCCTCCGGGGCCCACAGAGCTATTTGCGACGGCCGTGCCGTCGCAATTAAACTTTAATTGCGACGGCCAGGCCGTCGCAAATAGCAGAGGCCTATTTGCGACGGCCTGGTCCCTTATTTGCGACGGTACTATATAGAAAGCCGTCGCAAATAAGGTTTTTTATTTTTTAAAAAAAAACAGAAAAAACTACCCGGCTCGATGGCCAGAATCACAGAACAGATTCCATACACACATTATATACACATAGCAAAGATCATCATCACAGAGGAAACATCATCACAATCACAAACTAATAAATTCCAATACATCTCACATCGTCATCAACAAAGCAAACAAAAGGGCTCACTCGCCCATCTGACCTCCGTAGCCACCTCCGGAGCCACCTCCGAAGTCGAAGTCGTCATCGCGCCTCATTCTAGGCGGTGGTAGCGACGACGATGGCGTTTGTGCAGCCGTCGCGGATCTCTGCAATTAATGAAACTTAGAGTTAGAATATAAATACATCAACATCTCTCTCTCCCTTCCTCTCCCTCTATCTTCATCTAGATCCCCTCTCTTCCCCTGTCTTTTCATTTCTCTTTGTCTCTCACTCTATCTTTCTCTCTCACTCTATCTCTCTATTGATATCCTTTTCCCTCTATCTTTCTCCCTCTATGTCCATCTACATATCCCTCCCTCTATCTTCCCCTCTCTCTATCTCCATCTACATCTTACTCTCTCTCTTCATTCCTATCCTACTCTATCTATCTTTCACTCTTTCTTCTGTCTCTCTTTCTTCTATCTCTATCATTCTTCTATCTCAATCATTTTCTTCTATCTAACTATCTTTCTCTTTCATCTATCTCAATCTTATTACGCTGGAGAAGAAGGATTACATAGAAACTTACCTGACCCGCTGAAGAAGGATCGCCTGGAAGGACCGGTGGTAGTACCGGTAGCTGGATTCCCAGACCTTGCGCCCGAGCGATGGCCTATCATTGCAAACATTAAATGCTACCTATTAATAAGTCATTTACGCTGAATTAATAAGAATTTTAGTTTTTATTTTGTTACCTCCATTGCTTCCCGCATCTGCGCCAACGCTGCTGCCTAGGTTTGGATCGTGGCCTCCATCGCGATCCTTTGGCGTTCCGCCTCCCTCCTTTTCTCCTCATGTCGCCTTTCGTTTTCTTCTATAGTTTCTCGGAGGGACTGCATCTCAATGTCCCTCTGCGATACGCGGCGACCTCCCGTGCCCGAAGCCTGCGTGGAGCTGCCTCTCGCAGGTCTCCCCACCCTCGAGTCGACAACTCCGTCGAATATGGCAAGCCTATAAAAAAGAGAGTCAGTAATATGAAATTGAAATATCTTGAATACTTTGAATTGAAAACGATAAAATGACTTGTAAACTCACCTTCCGTGTGCTTTTCCACCACCGGTTGCATACGCAGCTTGAGGATCGATCGGTTGACGTTCCCAATCGAAATCCTCGCCGTGTATCTTCCTAGCCTCCTCCCCGTACTTAGCCTGCAAAACAAGAAAACCGTGTAAGTTCAACAATCTATATAGTTAAATTTAATATGAATGATTTCTAAACTTACCAACCGCTTGGCTGCAGCCTGACTGCACCCCATCGGCTGAGAAGGGTCCCTGTGACCTCTCTTCCAGACCTTAGCGGGGGTGGGCGGCACCCCCGTCTCGCGCTCCTGTCAATACGTGTTAGTACGAACAATATATTATTAATATATAAACATAAGTTACACACACTTACCATGCATTTAGCTAAACGCAAGTGGTTATCTTGCCCGTGCCCGCTCTTCCCCTCCACCCCTCTGCAGTCTCGAGCCTTCTCAGACTTAGCTTTAAACTCGTCGCTAGCCCAGTAGCGACAAAGGGCCCAAAATGCATCGGTCCGACCCTGCAACCAGCTCACGTGGCCCTGCACATAGTTGGAAGTCGTTAAAAATACCATCGAGGCAATTATTAGAAAAAAATAATTACTACACTCCACGTACCCGCGCGTACTCCTCCTCCGTCAGGTGCCTCTCGCTCTCTTGCCGGAAGTGTAACACGTGCTGCTGGTTCGCCTTCAAGTGCTCATTAATAATTTGAACATGGGCGTTCGACAAAGCTTGTCGAAGCGCCTTGGCAGCGTTGAAGTGAAACACTCGCCTCGCATCCTCAAACAGGCGACGGTCGTTCGGGTCCTCTAAAGTATATCTTGTATGCGATAAAGAATATATTGAAGAGATGTTCACTAAAAGAGTTTAAGAGTTGTAACTTAGAAACTTTTTTAACATACTTACCATAAAATCGGCCCATACGGCCTCCTGAAGGTTGCCGTGCTCCTGGTGATGGACGCGTGTGTATTCCTCCCACGAAAGAGTGGGCACCCCGTCGATGACCCCAGGATAGTGCAAACGCACTATGGACCCGAGGACACCGTTCACCGGTCTGTGGTGTTTCTCACCGGTGAAAGACGTGTCGTCCCAAGCCCTGTAAGATATTTATTCATTCATTACTTAAGTAAACAAAAGAAACTAAAATTGAACACGATAATTTTTATTACCTGTCTCCGACTGGACAAATCACGATCCTCTGTGAACTCTATGAAGGGACCGCGGGAGGACTGACAAAGTGAGTCCTCCTCGTCCTCTGCGTCTGCTGGGGCACCACGTCAGGTGACCCAGACGGCTCCTCACCAGCCGAGTCAAAGGCCTCAGGAACAAACTCATCGCCAGCCGGGGGCTGGCTGGCCGAGGGCTGGCTGGCGGAGGGCTGCCTCGCCGAGGGCTGGCTCACCAAAGGCGCCGCAGCCTCTGAGTCAGTCGGTGAGGACTACAACATTCAAATGATTCATAAGTAAGTTTAATATGAATTTGAATTTAAAGAATTTGTCAAAAACGAGTGACATTTACCTGTGACGAAGCTCTAGAGCTGGTCTGAACGTGCCCCAGCAGCTGAGAGCGTCTGCTGTCAGTCGACGAGGCACCAACGAAAGCGTCCTCAGGTCTAGAGGGGTAGAACCCCCTCGTCGGCGGCACCTTCTTACCCTTCTTTGACGCCATCCTGTTGTAATTAGATAATTAGTAAATATGCAAATAAAATATACAAAATTCATGTTACTATCTTCAAGAAAACATTACTTGTAGTCACTTTCAAAATTCATCAACATCATTGTCATGTGTCTGTGCCCTACTCCTTAAACCAGCCCAACGATCTTCCATCATGGCCTGTTCTAATTTTTGTTTTTGCGTATCATCTGCCTCTACATCTTCAACGTCTTCAACATCTCCAACTAATTGATCGAGTCTTGCACCAAGCTCGACGATAAAAGTGTCTGGCAACTCTTCTTCTTGGTACACTTCTTCAACGTCTTCGCTATCATGGTAACCATCATCCCCAGGAGTATATAGCCGCTCACGAGGATTCACCTTATATACCACTTACCAAGCACTGAGCTTCGTGCATGGATAAGGTAGATAATACACTTGTTCAACTTGATGCGCAAGAACAAATGTATCGTAACCTCGTAGTCGGTCCTTATGTTTCACTTCCACCATTCCAAATTGGTTTTCTCGAGTTCCATGAGTATGATCAAACCAGTCACAGTCAAAGAAGACAACTCGAAGGGTCTTATTTCCGGTAAAAGTAAATTCAAGGATTTTGTTAATGATACCATAATAATCAGTTAAATTCCCTTGAGTGTCCATTGCTCTCGTCACAACACCGGAATTTGATGTTGCCGCGAGAGGACGATGAGCTTCAAAATGAGTTGTACGGAATCGGAAGCCATTTACGTCATATCGACCATAGCTTCTAACATTCACCAATCCATAAGATAGCTGCCGCAAATCTTCATGGACATTGTGAGTCCGACACTGTTATAAAAGACGAGAGAATATTACATAATACTTCTTTAATAATAGTAATTTATAATACATAGAAGACGAGAGAATATTACATATTCTCGAAACCAAGATAGAAAACTCTGCCCCCCATTTATTCCTTCCTTTCGCATCGCTTCTACTTGTTTGGCCGTAGGTTGATGCCTATGTGGCCAATATTGTCTGTGGAACTCGCTGAACATGAAAAAACATCTTTTAGAGTACATGTGTAGCAAAATATGTCGATTAGCATAAACGTAGGAGAAACACTTACTCGAAGTATTCTTGCATGCCTTCTATATTTGCGTACATGTAGAGTAAAGCAACAGTCCTTTCCTGTTCGGATAGCACGTAGGTCGTGTAGCTACCAACGGTGGCGCCTCTCGTTTGAAAAATGGAAAGGTCGCTTAGAGGGGGTGTTTCGTCCACATTGTACCGCATCGCCGAAGTATTGATATTCTTTTCTTCTGCAAAGTAGACACTTGAAAAGTATCCTACTTCCTTAAGAGCATATGCTTCAGCGATGCACCCTTCCACCCTTGCCCTGTTGCCAACCATTGGTTTCAAATATTGTAGCGCTTTTTCAATGTGATACATCCACCTATATTGCACAGGACCGCCAACTTTAGCTTCGAATGGAAGATGGATAAGCAGATGTTGCATTGGATTAAAGAAACCCGGTGGAAAAAAATTTTCCATCTTACATAAAAGTATGGGTATCTCCTTCTCTAACTTATCCATCATCCCGATCTTGATTTCTTTAGCACAAAGCTGTCTATAGAAATAGCTGAGCTCGGCTAAAACCTTCCACACCGCATCATCTAGATAGCCTCGGAACATAACAGGTAGGAGTCTTTCCATTATAATGTGATAATCATGACTCTTCAACCCAGTGAGGTTTCCTGTGTTAACATTTACGGCTCGTTTCAGGCTAGCTGCGTAACCATCTGGGAATTTCAAAGTTTTCATCCATTTCATAACTTCTTTCTTTTCTTTTGATCGAAGATAGAAAGAAGCACATGGCTTTCCACCACTTTCAGAGATTTCAAGAGTTGGACGGTTACAAATGTCTGCCAAATCTAGTCTAGCTTTATAATTGTCTTTCGTTTTGCCAGGCATATCCATGCAAGTGCTTATGATACTTTCGCTCATATTACACTCCTGATGCATAACATCAATGTTGTGCATTAGAATCAACGACTTCACATATGGTAGCTCCCAAAGTCCACATATGTGAGTCCAATTGTGTTCCTCTCCATAACCTACGAAATATCCAGGACGACCTTCATCAGGCACCAGTTTGTCCAACATATCAGAAAATTTTGACCCGTTGAGACGCTTCGGTGGTCCTTTAGTGACAACAGTGTTCTTTCGAAAGACATGCCTCTGCTGCCTAAATATATGATTCGAGGGCAGCCAACGTCTGTGACAATCGAAGTAAGATATTTTGCCTCCATGAGTTAGTCGAAAACAATCCGTGTCTGAAGCACATATCAGACACGTCAGACGACCGTGAGTGCTCCATCCGGAAAACATGCCGTATGCCGACAAATCATGGACGGACCACAAATAAGCAGCTCGAAGGTTGAATTTCTGCTTCTTGTAACTGTCGTACGCTTCGACTCCTGTCCACAAGACTTTCAATTCTTCGATCAGCGGTTTTAACATCACGTTGAGACGTGACCCGGGATGATCAGGTCCAGGTACAATGAGGCTGAGAAACATGAACTCGTTCTTCGTACAAAAAGCAGGTGGCAGGTTGTACGGAATGACAAAGACAGGCCAACATGAGTATGGCGTGGCGTTCGCACTGAACGGTGAGAATCCGTCTGTCGCTAATCCGATGCGAACATTCCTCGCATCACGAGAAAAGTCTGGATCGAAACGGTCTAGCGCCTTCCATGCATCACCGTCGGACGGATGCGTCAAGAATTCTTTGTTCTCACGTTTACCTTCTTTGTGCCATCTCATGTGTCTTGCGGTTCTTTTTGAAAGAAACATCCGCTTCAACCGAGGTGTCACAGGCAAGTAACGAAGCTGCTTATGTGCGACATCTGTCATCACATTATTGCCATCGTCATTAACAACTTCGACATACCTCGATTTACCACATTTCAAGCACATCTTCTCATTGGCGTGCTCTTTCCAGAATAGCATGCAGTTGTCTGGGCACACATCAATTTTCTCATACTTCATACCGAGACCAGATATCTTGATCTTTGACTGATACATATCTGGTGGCGCTTTGTGAGGTTGTGGAAGGATATCGCAGATCAATTTCATGAGATCATTGTAGCAGTTGATGGAAAAAAAGTACTTGGACTTAATTGCCATAAATCTGGTCAAGAAAGCAAGTACGGTCACAACCGTGTGTTCATGCAACGGCTCTTGTGATTTCTTCAGCTCCTCGAAGAACTTCTCTGCCTCATTTGTAAGAGGATCCTCCGCTTCAAGAGCTTCTAGCATCTCATCCATCCTATCAACCTCTGTTATATTATCATCCTCATCCACTTCGGCTATGACTCGAGAATTAGTCTCGTCGTGGAAGGTCCACACTTCATAATATGGAGTGAAACCGTTTTGACATAAGTGAAACGAAAGCTCCAATCTTCTCAAAAACTTAGTGTTCCGGCATTTTGTACATGGGCACCGCATCATATCTTCCGTTGACAACGAAAATGCTCGATCCAAAAATTGATCTAACTTGATAAACCACTCATCGCAGTGGCCACCAGTTCTGCTCTTCCAGCCAGTAGACATCCAACTGCGGTCTTCACCCATGTTTGACTCTGCAGTTTAATGCGAAAGAAATCGTCGTTAATGTATTGTTATGTTATGTCACGGCCCTACAACCTAGGCAGATAGATCCTAAGCCCACCCAAGAGTGACCGAGCGGAGCGTGCTCATGACGAGACGCGTGATCCGGATTCGAACGAAATTTCGGCAGCATAACCCCGCTGTTCTCCACTGCATGCCCAAAAATGGTGCAGCAGAGAACAACAGGGTTACGCCACTGAAATCTCGTCCAAATCCGGACCCGCGTCTCGTCACAAGCCACGCCCCCTCGGTCACTCCGAGGCTGTCCAAAAAGGGACAATTCCGAACCTGCACGTCTCACATGCCAATGGCATGTGAGACGTGCCGATCCGAAACGGGTAATCAATTGCTATAGGTTACGTTGCTCATGTTCATTTATAAATCATTTACGAATGAGGAAAGAGAACGAGAGTGAGGAGAAAAGTGGGTCAGAGTTGAAAGTTTCATAGTCAGGGCCGTCCACATTATCGTTGTTCGCCTCTGTGATCATCTTGACGCATACGTTACGACAATAATCAACTTTTAATGCTTGACTATAATCAACTTTTAACGCGCTATAATCGGATTGTGCCGGTTTTAACCCGCTTATGTATATATATATATATATATACATATTTATATTTATATATTTATATATATAAAGAACATTAAACATGCTAAAAGAAACATAACAATTAATCAAAATTTGAACATTTAATAACTTAATTCAATAACGATAAGCAGCAATGAACATAAACATTAAGAATACTAAAGCAAAACATAAGCATGCTTAACATCTACATAATCAACAACAATATCAACAAATTTGCATAACCAACATCATTAACAACTAAGCATAATTAACATCAAGATCGAGCAACAATTTCTACTCATTCGATCAACAATCATTCAAAGATTGAACAATCCACATTAAATATCATGAAATCCACAACAAATTTGCATAATCAACATCATTAACAACTAAACAAGGGGGTTACTTGATGATCGGCGACGACGAGGAGGCCGGGGTGCGCGGACGGCAGGGAGGCCGGGGCGCGCGGGCGGCGAGGAGGCCGGGCCTCGGGCAGGGCGCTCGGGCAGGGCGGCGGCGCGGCGTGCTCGGGCGGCGGCGGCGGGGCACGCTCGGGCGGCGGCGCGGGGAGGCGAGGGCGGCGGCGGCGCAGCGCGCTCGGGCGGCGGCGGCGGGGCGCGCTCGGGCGGCGGCGCAGGGAGGCAGAGGGCGGCGGCGGCGGGGCACGCTCGGGCGGCGACGCGGGGAGGCGGAGGGCAGCGGCGCGGCGCGCGGAGGGCGGCGGCGGCGGGGCGTGCTCGGGCGGTGGCGCAGGGAGGCGGAGGGCGGCGGGGGCAATGAGTCGTGAGTGGACGAGAATGAAGAGTCGGGTCGGGATGAAGGCCCTTATTTGCGACGGCCCCTTAAATTGCGACGGCCCAACCACGTGGCCGTCGCAATTAACGTTACTTGCGACAGCCCTTTTAGCAGCCGTCGCAAATAAACACTTATTTGCGACGGCTACCTTATTTGCGATGGTACTAGGGTTGACCGTCGCAAATAAGTGTTTATTTGCGACGGCTCTAGGGTTGGCCGTCGCAAATAAGCTGTTATTTGTGACGGCCAATTTATTTGCGACGGCCAGTGGTGGGCCGTCGCAATTTATTCTATTTGCGACGGCTGACCGTCGCAAATAAATATAGCCGTCGCAAATGATCGCTTTTCCTGTAGTGTTCATGTGAAAATTGCCTTGATCTGTCCAATAAACTTGATGACATGCATAGGACATTAGATCGGTTTTGTAATGGGAATAAGAACCTAAACTTGCTGCTAAATTCTTCCAAGTCATGCAATGATAAAACTGGTTTAGGTTTTGATTCTCATGCTCATGCTAAGGCACATCCACCTAAAATTGTAAAGTCATTAGGAGGTGGTTTGATTCAAACAGTTCCTAAACAAAAAGGAGTTGTTTTCAAATCTGTAGGAGTGTTGCCTCATTCGGTTTCAAATAAAATTATTGTTTGCTCATCTAGACATGAACAAAAAGTTAAATTTCATTGTACCTTCTGTGGTAGAGATGGTCATGTCATAGATTTTTGTTATAGATTAGCGAAACAACAGAAAAGAGAAAGAATGGTTGCTAGATCTCATATCTGTCATGCAAAATTTGCTGCACACATTGAACCGAATGAAAAACCTGCTGTTTTGAGTCAAAAACATTCGAAGTTTACCTCCGGACCTTCTGTTTTTGCCTCCGGAGCTACTGATTTTTGTGCTACACAAGTAACACCTTATGGGTCAGTAGTCAAGAATAAAAAATCTCAAACTTTGACTCATAAACCTGCTGTTTTGTCTCAGCTTTCGTGTGTTTTTCCTGCTGCACGTCGCATGACTCAGTACTGGATTCCTAAATGCCTTTTGACTAACCCCAGTATTGAGTCATCGACATATCATGCTTTTATGTAGGTTACACATTTGAGGAAGGAGAACATTTGGATTGTGGATTCAGGTTGCTCACGCCACATGACCGGTAACAAAGATTGGTTCTCCTCCCTCTCTTTTGTGTCACGTGTAGAAAATGTTACTTTTGTCGATAATTCTTCAACTCCTATAATTGCTAAGGGTTCGGTTAGAGTAAATGATCACTACACTTTGAAGGATGTGGCACTTGTCAAAAATTTGAAATACAACTTGCTTTCTGTTTCACAATTGCTAGATGAAAATCTAGAAATTATTTTCAATAAAAACTGCTGCAAAGTTGTAGGTTCAAATAGTGAGCTTATTTTTAACATGTCTCGGTTTGGAAGAGTTTTTAAAGCTGATTTTGATATGTCTTCCTCAAAGCATAGGTGTCTAGTTGCTAATGATTAAAAGGACTTATATTTTTGGCATCGTAGACTTGGTCACGTAGGCTTTGATCACCTAACGCGTGTTAGTGCTCTTGATCGCATACGTGGGCTGCCTAGGCTTAAAGAGGACAAAGAAATTGTGTGCTCTTCTTGTAGACATGCTAAGATGGTTGCAGGTTCACATACTCCTCTCACAATGATCATGACAACTGAACCATGTCAACTTTTGCATCTTGACACCGTAGGACCTTCACGTGTTCAATCCTTCGGAGGTAAATGGTATGTTCTTGTTATTGTTGATGATTATTGTAAATACTCTTGGGTTTACTTTATGGCATCTAAGAATGAAGTTTTTAGTAACTTTAGAACTTTATTTCTTAGATTATCAATTGATCACCCAGGATCATTAAAAGCAATTAGAAGTGATAGTGGAACTGAATTTAAAAATCAATCTTTTGATCACTTTTGTGCTGAAAATAGAATAGATCATCAATTCTCTTCACCATATGTACCTCAACAAAACGGTGTTGTAGAAAGAAAGAACAGAACCTTAGTTGAGATGGCTAGGACTATGCTTGATGAATATCAAACTCCTAGGAAATTTTGGGCTAATGCGTTAGCAACCGCTTGTTATGTCTCAAATCGTGTTTTCTTGCGTGCTAAGCTAGGTAAAACACCATATGAGCTTCGGTTTGGACATAGGCCTAGTGTTACACACTTTCAGGTCTTTGGTTGCAAATGCTTTGTTAAGAAACATGGTAACCTTGATAAATTTGAACCTAGATCCATTGATGGCATGTTTCTTGGTTATCCATCTCATACTAGAGGCTACCGTGTGCTTTTATTTGACACTAACAAAATTGTGGAGACTTGTGAAGTGTCTTTTGATGAAGCTAGCCCAGGTACTAGCTCCAGTGTTGCAGGACCAGATCCATATCCTCAGGGGGAGGGTATTTTCAAAGATGAAGAAGAGCCGGTGATACTGCCTGGTAGTTCCAAAGTTGACACGTGTCCAGCTCCGGACATTGAACAAGCTCCGACTATCACCTATGCTGGTCCTGATCGTCCACAAGTCACAAGCTCATCAATCTACGATGAACCTAATGAAGAAGAAGCTTGTGAGACATCTGTTCCCCTACGGTTTTACAAAGATCACCCCCACAACAGATGATTGGAAGCTTGCACGAACGAGTCAGACGGTCCAGGTTTTGCGATCCAAAGTCTCATGCTCATTCCGCTTTTGTTGCTTCTTTTGAACCCAAAGATATATCACACGCACTCACTAATGAATCTTGGATTATTGCCATGCAAGAAGAGTTAGAAAATTTTGAAAGAAATAATGTTTGGAAACTTGTACCTCCACCTCAAGGTCACACTTTAATTGGAACTAAATGGGTATTTAAAAATAAACAAAGTGAGGATGGGGTTGTGGTTAGGAATAAGGCTAGGTTGGTTGCTCAAGGTTTCACTCAAGCTGAAGGTCTAGATTTTGATGAAACTTTTGCTCCTGTCGCTAGATTAGAAGCCATAAGAATTTTGTTAGCTTTTGCAGCATCTAAAGGTTTTAAGCTATTTCAAATGGATGTTAAAAGTGCTTTTCTTAATGGCTACATAGATGATGAGGTTTATGTCAAACAACCACCGGGTTTTGAAAATCCAGATTTTCCTAATCATGTTTACAAACTGTCCAAAGCCTTATACGGTCTCAAACAAGCCCCTAGAGCATGGTATGATAGGTTAAAAACATTCTTACTTGAAAAGGGGTTTACCATGGGCAAGGTTGATAAAACTCTTTTTGTGCTTAAACATGGCAATGGTTCATTATTCGTTCAAGTGTATGTGGATGATATTATCTTTGGTTGTGTTTCTCATGATCTTGTGTCCAAGTTTTCAGCAATGATGAGTTCCGAATTTGAAATGAGTATGATGGGTGAACTCACTTACTTTTTGGGGCTGCAAATCAAGCAAACCAAGGAGGGTACCTTTGTGCATCAATCGAAGTATACCAAAGACCTCCTAAGGCGCTTCAACATGGACAAAAGCAAGCCTCTTCGGACACCAATGGGAACAGCAACAACACTTGAACTTGATGAAGATGGTGAATCCGTGGATCAAAAAGAATATAGAAGCATGATCGGATCACTTTTGTACCTCACAACATCAAGACTGGACATACAATATAGCGTATGTCTTTGTGCACGGTTTCAAGCCTCCCCACGTGCCTCACATCGTCAAGCCGTCAAAAGGATTCTCAGGTACTTACATGGAACTCAAGAATTTGGCATTTTTCTTCCTTCTTCCTCAACGGTTACTTTGAAAGCTTTTTCGGATGCTGATTTTGGGAGTTGTAGGATTGATAGGAAAAGTACTTCCGGTGCTTGTCATTTTCTTGGTAATTCTCTTGTTGCTTGGTCCTCTAGAAAACAAAATTCAGTTGCACAATCCACAACCGAATCTGAATGTGTAGCTGCTGCTAGTGCTTGCTCACAAATTCTTTGGATTGTTCAAACACTTAAGGACTATGGGGTTGATCTAGATAGTGTTCCACTATTTTGTGATAACACTAGTGCTATTTGCATTGCCAAAAACCCCGTGCAACATTCTAGAACTAAGCACATTGATATTAGGTATCACTTTCTCCGAGATAATGTTGAAAAAGGAAACATTGTGCTTCACCATGTGGATACCGAACAACAATTGGCTGACATTTTTACAAAACCTTTGGATTTCACTCGTTTTTGTTACATTCGTAGTGAAATAGGGGTTATGCATCCTCATGGCTTAAATTGAGGGGGAGTTTTGAAACTTGGGAAGTCTATGTGTGAATCTGAAATTAAAATAATATGAGCATAGTATTTCATACATATATGACTTTGTGATTCCTTTTACATGCTGAAAGTTCTTACTACATTACTCATGGTATACATTTTGTAGTTTTTGCCATGTCTAGTAATTGGAATAATTACTTACACTAAATCTGGTCATGGTCGAACTTTCTTGCTGTTTTGAACTTGTTGCATGCTCACAAATGCTTTTAATCATAAAGAATTAATCAAGTAATCAACTCACATGTTGAGTTTTTATGAACAAATATAAATTGAGAAAAGATCAAGAGAATATGCATGCATCGCACTTCTTCTTTTGAGATGGCTTGTCATTGCACTTAGATATGAACTTGGAAGAAGTTGTGTATGACTAAAACCATGTCCTTAAGCTTCTGATTGTCAAATGACATAGGCTTAGCTTGGTTGGTTAGAATAAGGCAGATGCGCATATAATCTCTTGCAAATATCATATGATCTAAATTTATGTTTTGAAAAATAATAAAATGCAGCAACTGTGTCATGCTTTCAGGTTTTGAAATAGTTAAGTTTGTGAGATCATGACTTGCTTAAACTGAAAATTACATATGATCTCTAGCATGGCTTACACTACTTTATGTATTTTATTGATGTGATAATGTAAAGTACTTGATAGTATGACTTGGATGAGCTTTGTTTATATGAATATGTTATAATATGCTCATAACAACTAAAGAGGGAGAGATAATTTGTTTACATGCTCATGACTTGCTGAATACATTGTCAAAGGGGGAGAGATAAGCATGAAGAGAAAGAGAATATGTGCATAAGGAGAGATAATAAAGGGGGAGAGATAATATGGGATAATTTTTTCTTCTCATTTTACTTTTGATTTACAAAGGAGGAGAAATTTTCTTCAAAACTTTTAATTAGAATAAGCCAATGTTCGGATTTTGAATGGTGTTGCCAATGCATTCATCAAGGGGGAGATTGTAAGACCTATGTGTGCTGAATATATTGGCCTGTAGTGAATACACTTGGCTTTGATGATAAAAGTTTTGAATATCACCAAAACACCTTTTTATCAAGGTCCGACTCTAGCTCTGAGCTACAGCAAGGTCCGACAGTAGGTCCGGCTTGGTTTGGGTAGCTCCGGTTACCTTCGATGCTAGGTCCGACTAGCTTTGTCAGCTCTGGTGAGCCATGACTTTGATAGCTCCGGCATATATTTGATAGCTTCGGCATGCTTTTGCTAAACTCCGACGTACTTTGTCTAGCTCCGGTTTTGGGTTGACTAGTTTTGACTAGTTTTTGGTAAGCTCCGGTGCTAGGATCTACTAGTTTTGGTGAGCTCCGGCAGGTGCTCCATTCTACTGGTTTTGGTGAGCTCCGGCAGGTGCTTCATTGTACTAGTTTTGGTAAGCTCCAGCAGGTGCTTCATTGTACTAGTTTTGGTAAGCTCCGGCAGGTGCTTCATTGTACTAGTTTTGGTAAGCTCCGGCAGGTGCTTCATTGTACTAGTTTTGTTAGCTCCGGCTCAAGGTCCGGGTTGCTCTGGCAAGGTCCGGAACTTGACCGTAGTGCTTCTGCTTTTCATTTGCAATGTTTCGTACTTGCTTTACATGATTGGAAAGATTGCTTAGTATTCATTTGCTAAGTTTTTGGTGCGTTTTGGTTGATATGGATGATATCGTGTTGCTGTGGTTTTGCAACATGCTTATGTGAGGTTCTCACGTAAGGTGTTGTGTTCGGAACTAACTTGAGTCAAGTCGAGGACTTGGGCTCGTATGGATTGGTTGTTTATTCATGTGCAGGTGTTGCTTGAGTTCAAGACATGGCTGGTGACGGGATCCATTGGACTAATCTCAGGGAGGAGATGAGGTTCCAACAACCAAGTTCGGAAGGAACTGTGGTTGAGCTGATCAGGAGGTCGCGCAGGATGATTGAATCAAGGGCGGTGCATATGAAGGTTACTGGACATCGAAGGAAGGTGTATGCACGTATGCATGCGGTGCATGACGTGGCAACATGGTTCCGGTGATGGTTTATGGATGGGAAGATCTGGTTGGAAGGATCGGATTGTATCGGTTGATGACTTCAGTTGCGGCGGAGTCGGGTTTGACTCAAATATGGAAAGATTTGAGTTAGTTATGATAGGATTTTGTGTGGGTCACGAATTTGAGTTGTTTAGGAATGTGTGATACGTTCCTAAGGTGTTTGGAAGTCTTAAGATTGCTTCTATTTGCGCATAGAAGAATCTTGAGCAGTTATGGAAAGTTACGATTAGTGATCTGAGTAGGATTGGAGTCCTAGTTGATATTGGGTTGGCCTAAGGGCTGGTTATATAAGCAAGGGAGCCCAGAGCTCGTGGTAGACGACTTTGGGGCTGTTCCTCTTGTGTTCTATTGAATAAAATTCGTAGTTTGAAGGAACTTTTGTGCCTTGTTCGTCCGACTTGTTCCAGACAAGTTTTACTCGTCGAGTTTCTGGACAGCACTACCTTTTGTCGGTGGTTTTATCATAACTCGAGTTTTACAGATCCAATTGACGTGATTCTTTTTAGGTTGTCTTCAAAACTTGATTATCTATCATATATAAAAATTTCACGGTCATTGGATTCGTGGTCTATGATCTACACGAGTTTCTTTACAGCGTTCCGGAACTGTTTTTTCTCGGGTAGGGCAGATTGACTATTGTTTGATCTTTCGATCATAACTTGAGTTTTTCTCGATGGATTTGAGTGAATCTTTTTGTGTTGTCTTCGCGACTTGATTCTCTCTGATATCTATCGCTTTTGTCACGGTGAAACACGTTTAGATTAGTCTCACACACGATTTCTTTAACAGATCATTTTTCTGCCGAAAGGGTTTGGGGTTTAATTGTTTCCGCTGCGTAAGATTTTTAAATCTACCATTCACCCCCCTCTGGTAGCTTTTCACGTACTTTTCGATCCTACAATATACATGTTTAATATTAATCCACATAAAAAGGAACAAGTTTTTGAGCAAAACTGCACTCAAAAGTTCTAGGAGGTGCGGGCTAGTCTGTTTTTGGTGCGGACTAGTCCGATTTCTCTCTGGCCTCCACCGGACATGTCCGTTTTCGTGCGGACTATTTCAGTTTTTGCCTCTGTACAGTTTCGGATTTGTCTGGTCCATAGCGGACTAGTCCGGTATCCCAATTCCTTGGAAATTTTGCTAAGTCCCTGGACTTGTTCGGTATTCCATCGGACTTGTCCGTTTTTCCCTCTGACTAAAATCGGACTTGTTCAGTTTTGACCAGAATTGTCTGATTTTCCTCTGACCAAGTTCGGACCGATCCGATATAGTCCGGACTTGTCCATTTTCGCCCGTGTCAATCTTCGAACTTGTCCGATCTCTTGCGGACTTGTATGGTAAATCACAATTCCAAGTTGATCTTCTGTTCCACGACTTGTTTTTGTGTTTTACCTTAAGTGGGCCTAAGGATGTCGTGTCTTACTCTTTTTGGAGCCCCTGTGGGACCCCACATCGGCCTTCACCCTCCCCAGACTCGAAATCCATCAAACCCTAGTCCTCCACCTCTATATAAACAACCCCACCCCTTGACTTTATAACCTTTTGCTTCAATTGAAAGACCAAAATTCCTAGTTCGTGGAGAGCCACCATCAAGGAGAGAGAAGGAGATACCGAGCAAGAAGAAGAAGAGGGGGAAACAAAAGAGGATCAAGATCTCCATCAAGTTTTCGTTCTTCATCACCAATCCACCATCAAGTTCTTCATCAACCATAGATAGCCAAGATCCAAGTGTTGCCTCCAAAACCCTTGATTCATTGGAGTTCTAAACACCCGATACACCTTCTACTTCTTCTTTCTCACATGAATTCAACCCCATTTCTCCAAATTCACATCGATCTAGAAAACCCTAGTTCACTGTTCCCACGACAGGCGGACTAGTCCGATTTTGCTAACTATTTCCTGTTGAATTAAATCTAAATTTGTTGGAATCAATCCCAAACCCGTTCAAACTTGTTAAAACTTATTAGAACTAGTTAGTAAACATCATTAGCAACTCATTAACTAGTTTTCTTTGCATTTTCATTAATCATGCATGTCATGACATATTGAGTAATATATGTGCACTTATTGATTGTGATTCTTGTCTTGTATGTTTATTGCGCGGATTAGATGGATTTGCGTTTGAGAGTGCTACGGAGGATCTCCAACACCATGAGTTTTAAGTCTTTGATCCTAACCAAACCCAAGAGCAAGGAAAGTGTCCTTGAACGTATTGATCCTGTTTCTAAAATAAATGTTTTGTTTGCAAACTGCATGCTTGTGTCAATTTGATTGGAATCCTATGATAGGAAGTTTACTAGCTTTGTTTGACCACCGTTGTCACCTGGAATTCATGGTAGAGAGTTGGGAAGGACTTTTTACCTTTGCTTCGCTTAATTAATTGGGATGGGAGAACAACTACACTATTTAATTATGCATTAATGAGATTATGATTAGTATGAACTGGTCAATATGATATGGTAATGGGCAATCTAAGCAAGCATGGTATGTGGATGGGTTGGATGTTATGGTGGTTTCACTTGCTTTAGATCTAAGGACTGATTCATGGAGCGACCATCCAAGATTTACAGTGCCACCATGAGGCCAAATATGGGTGCAGCGTAGTTGATTAATTAGGGTATTGCTAGTACTGCATGGATCATTTGGCGCACCAGGGAAGGGGAGTCAGATTGGGTTTGGATATGGTTGGCGAGACTCCCTGGGATCCGAATGGCACAACAGGGGGCCCTTGGTTGAAGATGTGCTCAATTGGAGACATCGCCACCGGTGAAAGCTCAGTGGGTCCGTACATGCTAGTAATCCCTTTATAAAGGCTATTTTATGATCTCTTGGCCACACACCAACAGAAGTGTGAGACAATGTAATTGAGATTCCTTAGTCACCACAAGGTGATGAAATCACAAACACGTGGGTAAAGTGGTACAACCCCTGCAGAGTGTCTAAAAACTATCATGATAGCCCTGCTCCCGGTCATGAGCAACCTGGACTCTCACATAATTAGGGGAAAACTTGGGATTTGGGATGGTTTGGTAATGGTTACGGTTGGTAATATGGTTATGGCTAGTCATGGATTGAATCATGGTATTGAATATGGTTAATGGTAATGGTGAAATCCGGTATAAGGCTGATGGATATGGAATATGGACTGGTACTATGTTAATAATTATGGTTTACGATGGGTTTACTCACATACATACATTATACTGCTTTTCAAATGTTTTAATATACTTTTAGAACTTAGCCTTTATTATTGTCGTCATTTGTATCAGCTACATGTCATACTTTCTCACACTTGCTAAGTACGACATGTACTCACCCTTGCAATTCCCCACCAACAGTTGCAGGTCAGGATTGGGTGTATAACACTGACAATGTGGAGTTCTAGGCTGTGTCTGCTGTCAGCTTTGCCTGTGGTGTTGATTGGAGTTGCGCTACCCTTATGCTTATCTTTCTTAGCTGCTTAGTTTGCTTATTTAGTTTATTTCCGTTGCATTAGTTCAAACTTGTCATCATTAGTCATTAGAGCTTGTATTCAAGGATATTATGAATTGTGTAATAAAAGTGGTTAATTAATCTTGTTCTGTGGCAATTTTCTATATAACCTTTTGTGAATGCACTCATGTATGTATGGTGAATGTCCTAGGCACACATATGTGTTCGCTTGGTTCTTTTCTGCGAACCGTGTGTCACAAATATGAAGCTGTCGAAGTGTTAATGCGACGCTTCCCTCGAATCTGCTAAGGAGTAGCCCGCGAAGGTTCTTTGTTCTGCAGGGCTTAGGCATCAATCAAGTGTTCTAGCGTATGAGAGTATGAGACGATGGTTTTTTCGTGGTTCGGGCCGCAAGGATCATAACACCCTACTCCACGGTGGATGGTATTGCTAGTATGTGTGTATTCGTGTGTGTGATGTCTGATTTTTGGGTTCCCTTGTAATGGTGGCGGTCCGGGCCTTTGATAGACAAGGTCGGACGCCTTACAAGTGGGGTCCTGGGGCCTGACAGGTGGTCCCGGGGCGATCTTATCCTAAAGATGTAAGACTTCTCGCATAAGCTACCTCTGACCATAGCTTTGAAGACTCGCCATCTTGCCATCCGAGTTTTCAGTAACCCATGCGCCGTTGCTGACATTGGCAGGGGATGTCCGTCCAACTGTCTCTGTCGCCGTAAGCTACCCACTTGGCGGAGTGGGATAGGCCTGTGGCGTCTTCACTGTGATGCGATTGGTCATAGCGGTACCTGACATTAGGCGTGCACCACGCCATGAGTCTGGGGAAGCCGCGTATCTTCAATCCTTGACAGGGACAAGGTGCACCGCCCTCTTAATTCCCGTGTCCCTCCGTCCAGGGCAAGTGGCGGGACTATGTGACAGCTCGGGAGCTCACCTCTGCAGAGGAGGTCAGGTATCACCTTGCGGACCACGTGGCAGCTTGGGAGCTCATCTCTGCGGAGGAGGCTAGGTTCTGTCTTGCTGGACACGTGGTGGTGTCGGGAGCTCACCTCTGCATAGGAGCTCAGGTCCCGCCTTGCAGACCACATGGCAGCTCGGGAGCTCATATCTGCGGGGGAGGCTAGGTCCCGTCTTGCTGAACACGTGGCGGTGCTGGGAGCTCACCTCCGCGGAGGAGGTTAGGTACCGCCTTGCGGGACACGTGGCAGTGCTAGAGCCCGCCCATATGGGAGGTGGCCCGTCTGATGTCTTGGTCCACGTGGCAGATCTGGAGCCCTGTCTCATGTGGAGGAGGGATCCTTACCTACTGGACACGTGGTTACCGGGGGGCTTGTTTCCAAAGGGGGTGCTGAGCTTCTCCTTCAGGCTTCTTGTGGATATCCTTGACCACCCATCAAAGGCTGATGGGTCCAAGTCTCTTGAACACGTGGTGCCCTCAGACCCCGCCTTTGCTGGGAGGCGGGGTACCTAGGCGGCTCTAGCTTGTGCGCGAGGGTACCCGATGTGCCGTGTACCGACACAAGCCCTCATATTCAGATTCACAGCTGCACAGAGTCTTGGCATCCAACAGATGCTAGTCAAGGGAGACTCCAAGCTAATGATCAAGAAGCTTCGGGGAGAGTGCTGCTGCAACGACCCTCAGCTTGCAGCATACCTGCTGCACGTCAAGAAGCTGGAAGCTAGTTTCGAGGCTTTGGACCTCTGCCTTGTGCCGCACGCCAACAACTCCATCCCCGACGCCCTGTCAACCATGGCATCCACGGGAGCCTCGGTTCCTGAAGGGTTCTTCGGCATGAGGTTTGTGCGGCTGACCGCTAGGCCTGCAGGGCCTAACTAAGAAGGCGAGCCTAGCACCACAGAGCTGGCAACCTTGGCAGCCTTGCAACCGTGGGGCCCGCTAAGGTTCTTGTGCGTCACCGGGGACCCCATATCACCTGAAGTCCAGGATCCAGAAGCTCAGGAGAGTCCTGATGCGTGGATCATGGAGATCCAGGACTATATGCATGTAGCATTTCGCCATCCTCACGATCCTCTCAGTGGTACGTGATCCTCTGGGAGGATGTTGTCTTCTGGAAGAAGGTGTCCTCTGTCGGCGTGGCGCCAACGGCGTACTGCTACAGTGCATAACTCGGGAGGAAGGTTGCGACTTGCTCGCAGAGATCCACGAAGAAGAGTGCGGGAATCACGCAGCTTCCCGCACGCTGGTTGGTAAAGTCCGACATGGCTTCTAATGACCAGCAACACTACAAGACGCTGTCAAGCTGGTCAAGAGAGGTGTGGCATGCCAGTTCCATGCCAAGCATTTCACACTTCGGCGCAGACACTGCAGATGATCCCGCCCTACTGGCCGTTCGCGGTATGGGGGCTAGATATCCTGGAACTATTCCCCAGGGCAGTCAGAGGGTACCGGTTCCTCTACGTCACTGTAGACAAGTGCACCAAGTGGCCGGAGGCAGGCCCGGGGCACAACATCAACAAGGAGTCCGCAGTCAAGTTTATGAAGTCGATTGTCTACAGGTTTGGCATCCCAAACAAGATCATCATCGACAACGGGACCCAGTTCACCCGTAATGCGTTCTAGGACTACAACGAAGTCCTCGACGTCCAAGTTTGTTATGCATCTGTGGCTCATCCAAAGAGCAACATCAAGTTGAAAGGGCCAATGTTGAGATTCTCAGGGGCCTCAAGACACACACGTATAACAACTTGGATAAGCATGGTACCAGGTGGGTCGACGAACGACGAACTCCCCTGTGCGCTATGGGCAAGCCGGATATCACCTAGCCGCGCCACTGGAGAAACACCTTTCTTCAGCGCAAGCCGGACGTCACCTAGCCGCGCCACTGGAGAAACACCTTTCTTCTTGGTGTATGGGGCCGAGCCACCCCCCCCCCCCCCCCCCCCCCGAGGTTGCAGTGGGCTCGTTCCGAGTCCTAGCATTCGATGAAGCCTCACAGGACCAGCTCCGACGAGAAGATGTCGACCTCATCAATGAAGCAAGGTGGCGCGCTACCATATGAAACACACGTTACCGACAGGCGCTACCAGGAATGGTTCGTGCGGAGTAGAGAGCTCTAGACGGGCGGTCTGGTGCTGCGGCGAATACTTTCTCGAGAAGGGGCACACAAACTCTCCCCCAGCTAGGAGGGCCCCTTCCGAGTGACAAAGATATCCTGCCCCAGGTGTGTCCGCCTGGCCACAGAAGAGGGAAAGCCCCACCCCAACTCTTGGAACATAGAACACCTCTGTAAGTTCTATCCCTAAGCATAATACTAGGACAGTGTAGGGTGTCATGGTGCCATGGAACGACACTTAGGACAACCAAGCTCTAGAAGGGACATGTCCAGAGTGTTCAACCATTTAGCTTGGTCCAGTACCCTAACTATGAACACTCTGCCTCCCTTACCAACCGGAGTGGGTCGTTGCCTTACTATAAAGCCAGTCCCCTCCTATGAATGCCAATTTTGAAATAACCACTATTTTACCATGTGCTATCTCTTATGTTTACTTAATTGTCTGTTAATTTTGTGATCGATCAGGCTAGTCTCATTCTTTCGTATATTAACTTCATATACCTGGTGAAAATTTTCCTATATCACCCCTAGTAGAGTTATGCAAACCTTCTGAAGGCAGACTTGTTTGAGGTACCTGCAAGGTGGTTCGGGACCTCGCGGCTGCCCTCTTACTTGGGGTCCTGTGGTGCCAAATGGTCCCCGACGAAAGTCCTACGCCGAGCTGGAGGTCCAAAGCGCGCAACCTGCTTAGCCTGCTCCTGTACCCTAAGCATGCGCGTTTTGCCTCCCAATGCTACGGCTAAGTACTGAGGACCACGAAGCTCACACCCCGAGTAAGGTGGGAGCCAGATCCCGGGCGCTAACGCGCTGAATACACAAACCCTGCGTACTAGCCCAGGGCTGTAAGTCATGGCAATCTAAAGAATAGGAAAACATCACCAACAAGCAAAAAATATGCACTCGTGTTATGTGTGCAGGACATACAAAGCAGGTTACGATGGTGGGCAATGCCGGAGCATCCAGCTCCGGCACCTCCCAGGGGGCCTGTCGTCGACGTCTCTACGATGATGGAGGGTGACGCCAGAGCAGCCAGCTCTGGCACCTCCCAGGGGGCATGCCGTCGATGAATCTATGGTGATGGTGGGCGACGCCGGAGCATCCAGCTCTGGCATCACCTAAGGGGCCTGCCGTCAACGTCCCAGCATGTTGACAACAGCAATAAGCGCTGATAAGTAAGTACACTCTCCTGCCCCGATCGTGTTTCTGACAAGGTTCTCTTGTGGTATCCTCTATGCCAGAGGCCTGCCGTCGACGCATCTACGTTGATGGTGGGTGACGCCATAGCAGCCAACTCCGGCACCTCCCAGGGGGCCTCCCGTCGACGTCTTTACGATGATGGAGGGCAACGCCGGAGCAGCCAGCTCTGGCACCTCCCAGGGGACCCGTTGTCGACAAATCTACAACGATGGTGGGCGACACCATAGCATCCAACTCTGGCATCACCTAAGGGTTCTGCCGTCAACGTCCCAACATGTTGACGATAGTAATAAGCATTAATAAGTGAGTACACTCTCCTGCCCTACTCTTTTTCCTAACAAGGTTCTCTTGTGATATCCTGTACACCAGGGGCCTACCGTCGACGCATCTATGATGATGGTGGGCGACGCCAGAGCATCCAGCTCCGATGCCTCCAAGGGGGCCTACTGTCGACGTCGTTACGATGATGGAGGGCGACGTCGGAGCAACCAGCCCTGGTACCTACCAGGGGGTTCGGCGTCGACGAATCTACGATGATGGTGGGCGAAAACATAGCATCCATCTCTTGCATCACAAAAGGGGCCGTCCGTTGACATCCTAGCATGTTGATGACAACAACAAGCGCTGATAAGTGAATACACTCTCCTGCCCCGCTCTTGTTGCTAACAAGGTTCTCTTGTGGTATCCTGTATGCCAGGGGCCTGCCGTCGACGCATCTACGACGATGGTGGGTGACGCCGGAGCAGCCAACTCCGACACCTCCCAGGCGGCCTGCCGTCAACGTCTTTACAATGATGGAGGGTGACGCTAGAGCATCTAGCTCTGGCACCTTCCAGAGGGCCTACCGTCGACAAATCTACGACGATGGTGCGTGATGCCGGGCATCCAACTCCGAAATCACCCAAGGGGCCTGCTGTGATGTCCCATCATGTTGACGACGACAACAAGTGCTGATAGGTGAGTACACTCTCCTGCCTCGCTCTTGTTGCTAACAAGGTTCCCATGTGGTATCCTGTACTCTAGAGGCCTGCCGTCGATGCATCTTCGACGATGTTGGGTGACGCCAGAGCAGCCAACTCCGGCACCTCCCATGGGGCCTACCGTTGATGTCTTCACGATGATGGAGGGCGACGTAGGAGCAGCCAGCTCTGACACCTCCCAGGGGACCTACTACCGACGAATCTATGATGATGGTGTGCGACGTCGGAGCATCCAACTTCGACATCACCCAAGAGGTCTGCCGTCGATGTCACAGCATGTTGACAACAACAATAAGCACTGATAAGTGAGTACACTCTCCTGCCCTACTCTTGTCGCTAACAAGGTTCTCTTGTGGTATCCCGTACACCAGTGGTCTACAGTCGACACATCTACAACGATGGTGGGCGACGGCGAAGCATCCAACTCCGGTGCCGCCCAGGGGGCCTGCCGTCGATGTCTTTACAATGATGGAGGGCTATGTCGGAGCAGCCAGCCCTTGTACCTCCCATGGGGCCCGCTGTCGACAAATCTACAACCATGGTGGGCGACGTCGGAGCATCCAACTTTGGCATCACCCAAGGGGCCCGCCGTCGACGTCCTAGCATGTTGATGACAACAACAAGCGCTGATAAGTGAGTACACTCTCCTGCCCTGCTCTTGTTGCTAATAAGGTTCTCTTATGGTATCCTGTATGTCAGGGCCTGCCGTCAGCGCATCTACGATGATGGTGGGCGATGCCGGAGCAGCCAACTTCACCACCTCCCAGGGGGCCTGCCGTCGACGTCTTTATGATGATGGAGAGCAATGCTGGAGCAGCCATCTCTGACACCTCCCAGAGGCCTATCGTCAATGAATCTACGATGATGGTGGGCGACACCGAAGCATCCAGCTCTGGCATCACCCAAGGGGCCTGCCATTGACGTCCTAGCATGTTGACGACAACAACAAGCACTGATAAGTGAGTACACTCTCCTGCCCCACTCTTGTTTCTAACAAGGTTCTCTTGTGGTATCCCGACCACCAAGAGCCTGCCGTCGACGCATCTATGACTATGGTAGGCGATGCAGGAGCATTCAACTTCAGCACCTCCTAGGGGGCCTACCGTCGATGTCTTTAAGACGATGGAGGGAGACGCCGGAGCAGCCAACCCCGCACCTCCCAGGGGGCCTGTCGTTAACGAATCTACAGTGATAGTGGACGACGCCGGAGCATCGAGCTCCGGCATCACCCAAGGGGCCTGCCGTCGACGTCCCAACATGTTGACAACAACAACAAGCGTTGACAAGTGAGTACACTATTTTGCCCCACTCTTGTTGCTAACAAGGTTGTCTTGTGGTATCTTGTACCCCTGGGGCACGCCGTCGACGCGTCTACGATAATGGTGGGCGACGCTAGAGCAGCCAGCTTCGGTAGCTCCCAGGGGGCCTGCCGTCGATGTCTCTACAATGATAGAGGCTGACGCTGGAGAAGCCAGCTCCGGTACCTCCCAAGGGGCTTGCTATCGATGAATCTACAATGATGGTGGACGACACTGGAGCATCCAGCTCCGACATCACCCAAGGGGCCTGCCGTCGATGTCAACACTCAGACAAAGCTCTGTGCCCCTAAAAGAGCCACACTGAGGTCAACCATTCATGCTTCCCCACTCCATTAGGGGCCAATCGAAGACATCCTGCGTTCAAGTGGTAGGCGTACCCAACAACCTGGCCACACCTACCAGGGGGCCTCTAAGGGGGTTCCTTAGGAAGGACGTTAACTACCGACAAATCGGCCGTGTCAACTGTGCAAGTGTTGGTCCCTCAAAGCTAATGACATCATCAAAAGCTCTTCAAGACCTTACACAGAGAAGGACTTGGGGCAACAATTTGAGAAGTACAAGACACGCCAACAAGCAAAACAACATGAATTCAAATTCATTAATAGTTATTTGAACAAAGGGATCATCCCCGGTTACAAAAGTGCTCCGATTGGGTGTCGCCGGTCTCAACTCCACTGGAACGAAGAGGCCACCTGCTTGGCAAGATCCTAGACTTCGGCACTCGCCTCCTCCTCTCGCTCATCAAGGGGGCCTTTCTTCACCGACTCCAGCGGAATCGTTGGGTACCAACTTTGGAAGCATACCAAAACATGGGAAGCCACCAGCTCAGCTAGCTCTCTTCCTTCGATCTCAAGCCACCTTGCGAGGACAATGTTCACTTACCCCAATGGCGAGCAGAGGGAGTCCAAGGAAGGGAGCAGCTGGGCCACCCCCTGAGATGGCTCCTTGCGCGGCACGGGACCAAGGTCGAGGGGTTCCAATACCGCCCCAACATGCACCAGGAAATCCCGAATCCCTTGAGCCTCGGTCACGCGAGAGGCCTGGATGCCTTCTGCCTCTCTCCGCGCAGCTTCCTCCCAGTCAACGAGCTCCTGAGCACGACGCTCCAGATCGTCCTCCCGACGCTTGATGGTGAGCTCCGAGTCCTGCAACACGTCGAGGCTCCGGGATACCTCTTCCTCCTTCGTTTCCAAGCCCACTCTTCATCAGCAACGACAACCTCGCGACGGACCAACTCCAACCGCTTATCCTCGCGCAGCTTCAGGCGAGCTTCGACGATGGCGTGGGTCTTCAGGGCCCTAACCTCGAGCTCCTTATTCTTGGCATCGACCAGCTTCACCAAGCCTCGCTGCTCAGCAAGTTGATCCCACTCTCGGTCAAAAGCAGCCTGCGTCTGGCGCAAGGCAAACTAGGCCGCGACAACAACATCAGACAAGGGGATCGGCATGGCTGTCGCCATAGACGTCTGCCTCTCTGCCTTTAATGCCTACTCCACGGCAGATACTAGCGCCTGGAGACCAGAAGGCTCCCCAGCTGGAGCTCTAGGCATCCGTGCGTCACTGCTCGACGTAGAAGTTTTGTCCTCCATCACGGAGGTATCACCAGCGGCCAGTGGCGAGTTGCCGTCTTGGGCACCAATGACGACGAACGCCGACGTAGTGTCAATGGTGGGCGGGTCCGCTCCACCAACGGTAGCCACGACAGCCAAAGTGGTCACCTCCTCGCCTGGCACCTCCTCAGCCTCATCTGCTCCAATGGACGGAGGAGGAGGGATATTGGCATCACTGGAATCCGGTTCACGTTCAGGCGTAGGGTGCGGTGTAGCAGATCCCGTTCCAGCTCTGGGAAGTGTGGGACTCATGAATCCCACCTCGGGGAGCACCAAGGGCACTATGTTGGTCGACAATGTCTTGAAAATCCAAAACCAACTTCGTTAGAGCGGAAAACAATGAAAGAATAGTTGAGGGATTGACTCTTCGGCGCCCCCTCCACAACCAGTGCTGCCACTAGAATCAGAAACCAAGTCGACGATGGGAGCTTTGGCCGCTGTGGCTCCATCGCGATGAGAGATTGGGGTACCGTCCCCCCGCGTTAGCTTGCGCTTCTTTGGTGCAGTAGTGGCGGAACCTGTGGCCAGAGGGTGGGAACGCTTTCATGGTGCGTGAACTGGCGCTGGCTGGCTGTCCTCCACCCTGACAGAGGATGTTGGGGGCCCTACCTCCACCCTTTCCGAAGAACGGGAGGAATACCACGACCTTGGTTGCGTCATGGCGCGACACCGCGCCAGGACCGCCAAAGCCCCAAATGTCTCTTCGGGGTGCAGGAGGGTAACGCCGAACACGTTGACCACAAGCATCGAGCTCAATAGTTCATCCCTCAAGCCAGGGATCATGAAGAGCGGCTAGCAGTCCTCTGAGATGGAGACGTGCTCATCGTCGACCGTGTCGCAGGTCACCACCTTCAACACCCCCCACCAACTTTTCAGGGGTGGGGTCATCCAAAGCCAGCCGGCACCGATCATAGGTATCGGTGTAGTGCCAGGCCCCATACTGGTGCTTCTGGAGAGGGGCGATGCAGCGGCGCAAGAAGTCTGCTAGCACAATCAGAGAGGTCAAGCCTTTGCCTGCCAGGAACCATATCCTCTTCAATATCGGCGTGTACTCCTTCGTCAACCCCTGGAAAGATTCCCAGGTGGTGGGATCAGAAGCCGGACCTTCAGAGGGCATCTTCAATGCAAGATGGGCCTTGACCTGCACGATCGCCCAATCTTCCCTCCAGGTGCTCCACTTGCCCCCTTTGAGCAAAGGGATGTAGGCCCGGGAGGTCTTGTCCCGGTGCTGAAAGTAGTAGGCACCCACTTGGGTCGTCGCTCTTCCCGATGGTCTTCATCACGAAGAAGAACCAGCACATCTCCAATGTTGACAGGCAGCCCAAGAACGCCTCACCGAAGTGGATGAACACAACAATCACGACGATGGAGTTTGGCGACAGGTGGTGAAGCTGCAGTCCATACTCCTCCAGCACTGCGAGGAAGAACATTGATGGCGGGAGCCCAAGCCCCGCATACATGACAGTCTTGTCTTCACGCAGGTCTTCAAAAGTGGGAGATTCACAGCGGATCATCCACCCATACACCTTCGCCAACCAGCCAAGCAGTCGCCTCATCGATAACAGATCATTGACAGACTGGAAGTGAGAAGGAGGCAGTGGGGAGGCCATCGGAGCAAGCGAAAGTGAGAGTTTTGGCTGACAGGTGAAGGCTCAAGCGCTCGATGAAGAAGGCGAAAGCTCAGGTAGTGGATGTGAGTAAGGAAGGAACCACCCCCTCTAATAAAGGTTTACTTTTTGATCACCCCTGCAACGCCTGAGCACTTCGTGCATATCGCAAAGGTTCAACCCGCACGACTCAGCCAATAGCGTCAATGATAGTCGGGGCTAAGCCCCCTGACAGAAGTACTGGCCCAAGTGGTCAGCCACATGACAAGCCAGCTGAAGCGGTTCCTATAAAGGCAGAGCGAATATAAGCGCTATAGCTACATTGGGAACCACCGCAATTAAAGGCGCCACAGCTACAACAAGCAAAAATCTCGTCACCATAGTCCCTTAACCAGGGGTGGATGTGTGGCCACATTGGCAGAAGCGCCCACCGCTTCGGTTGACGAATGAAAAAATTCAAAGAGCAGTGCGGCAAAACATGGTAAGGGCTCAACCCTCGGGCTCATCACCTCCCCCAAGGTGGACCCAGGGGCCACTGTCAGTACCCTGCAGACGGGGTACCCTCGCACACAAGCTGAAAGTACCAAGGTTTGTTCGGTGGTGCCACGTGTTTAGAAGGCGCCAGACCTCGACCATCCTCAAGTACGAGATCTGGCACTGCCACATAGACCACAATGATGAGACCCGGCTCCCCCGAAGAAACGGGCTCTCAAGGTGCCACGTGTTCGGGTAGGACCTCATCCTACTATAGGGCGCGGTCCGGCGCAACCACGTGGCTCGAAGCACCAGGCTGGACGTCTCCGGAAGAGAAGGGCTTTGGAGCTGCCACATACCCAGAAGGGCTCCAGAGCTGCCACGTGTCGCGAAGGGACCCGGAGGTGTCGCCTGCCCCGAAAGGCTCCAAAGCTGCCATGTGCCCCGAAGACCAAGCCTGGCCTCCCCCGGCAGAGGTCATCCCTGAAGCTGCCATGTGTCCTGCAACTCACCTTGGGTGGTGGAGTGCGGGAGTTAAGGGATGGTGCGCCCCGTCTAGATCAAGCATTGAAGACAAGCGCCCACCTTCGGCAAGTAACGTGGAGCACGCAAACAGTCTGAGACCGCTGCATCCAATCATATCGTAGTGAAGACACCGTAGGCCTACCCTGACCCACCAAGTGGGTAGCTTGCGGCGACTAGATAGACGGACGGGACATCCCCTGCCACCATTAGCGACTGCACATGGTCCACTAGCGACCGAGGCAGAAGCCTCGACCAGAGGAAGTTTATGCGAGAAGCCATAGATCTTTAGGATAAGCTCGCCCCAGGGCCACCTGACAGGCCCCGGACCCCACTTGTAAGGCGTTTGACCTTGTCCATAAAAGTACCAGACCACCACTGTTACAAGGGAGCCAACACCTAGAATCCAATCCCCGATACACACACGCATTCACACACACTAGCAATACAATCCATCGTGGAGTAGGGTGTAACACTCCCTGCGGCCCGAACCATGTAAAAAACACCGTCTCATACACTCTCATACGCGCGAACACTCGATTGAGGCCTAAACCCCACCGCACAAGAACCTCCACGGGCTGCTCCTTAGCAGATCTGCGGGAAGTGTCGCATTAACATTTCGACATTTGGCGTGCCAGGTAGGGGCCTTTTCCTTCAAAAAAGTGGTAGCGCTCTCATCGCCATGGTGTTTATCAAGCCTGCGAGTAGCAGCAAGATCAAGCCGTGAAAGGTCATCCAGCGGGTCGACGAAGACATGGAGATGGAGTTCCAAAGGCCGGAATGCACCATGGAAACAGTTCACCAGGTTGTGAACTTCGACCTCAACAGCGACCACAAGCATTGCAAAGCACTCCACACCATCTCTGGGGGATCTTGGGAACCCACATCCAGGAATGCGATCAAGACCCTGCGTCGGGCAATGACTTCAGCAGCCTCTACTCATGCCCCAGTGCTGCATCACAGATGGATGGAGACACTGATCAGCTTCGATGCTTCTGACTGCCCCGAGACCATGGCAGGAGCCGGGCTTCTACCCCTCCTCGTCGCCCCCACCATCGAAAATGTGAAGTTCTACCACACCCTGGTAGATGGTGGGGCCAACCTCAACCTCATCAGTCATGCAACCTTCAATGAGCTGAAGATTCCCGTGTCCAGGCTCGCCCCATCGAGACCATTCTCGGGGGTAGGACCGGGGAGTATTATCCTGTACGGCAACATCCACCTCCGTGTGACCCTCGGGGCATCCGAGAACTTCAGGATGGAGAATATCCTATTCGACGTCGCGGAGGTTAGCCTCCCCTACCACACCATCATCAGCAGGCCAGCCCTGTACTGGTTCATGGTTGTAGCCCACTACAACTATCTAGTCCTCAAGATGCCGACCCCCTCAGGCATCCTCACGATCTGGGTGGATCGCGTTGCTACGGTGACGGCTTTGGAGAAGCTCCGAGCGCTGGCAGCAGCCCCAGCATCTACCCCGAGCAATGCTGGATCAAGTCAGCCCTTGCCAGACTCAAGCGCGAGCAGTCATCCTGGAGTAGCAATACAGACCACCACTGTTACAAGGGAGCCAACACCCAAAATCCAATCCCCGATACACACACGCATTCACACACACTAGCAATACAATCCACCGTGGAGTAGGGTGTTACGCTCCTTGCGGCCCGAACCACGTAAAAATCACCGTCTCATACACTCTCATACGCGCGAACACTCGATTGAGGCCTAAGCCCTGCTGTACAATAACATCCGCAGGCTGCTCCTTAGCAGATTTGAGGGAAGTGTCACATTAACAGTTCGACACTAACCATTCTAATATCAGTGATATTATTTCTAGTGTGCAAGAGGATGTGAATGGAGGAAATAGCACTAGTGCTGAACACAGGAGGATCCTTTGACGGGAACAGAAGAAACAACCGTGGAATCAGGCGCACAGAAAACACTAGATACATATGAAATTGTTGGCTTCCTTTGGACCCAATAATACACTCTATATATGAAATCTTTTATCCCCATGTGGAAATGGTGGATAACTAGAAATAAGAAAATGCGGCAGAAAGAATGGGAACCGTGCAAGAGACATGCCGATTAGTCATCCTCAAATTAACGAAGTTTCAAATTCAGTTCAGAAGTGACAAGGTAAAAGGATCCAAGATAGCAAAAACCTTGAATCCATCACCACCGGGAACTTATAAGGTAAACACAAATGCTGCTTTTAATTCGACAACAAAGGCTGGAGACTGGGGCTTTGTTGCTAGAGATTATCATGAAATTTCTCTAGAGGGAGGAGCAGGTAGATTGGATCTCATAAATTCTGCATTACATGTGAAAGCTTTAGCGGTACTGCAATGTCTAGAGGGAGCTGCGTTCTTGGAACTGTCATAAATTATTCTAGAGACAAATGTTGAACCTCTGGGTATCGCATTAACACCTGATAAAATGGATAATAGCCTCCATGGGTGCTTATTTCAGCGAATCAGGAGTTTCATGTATTCTCAATTTGAGAGGTGTGTCATTTCATTTGTCCTAAAACCTGTAATGGAGTAGCAAACTCGCTGTCTTCCTCTGGGGAGCAAATGTCGACCAATCACTCCATGTTCATGAGTCATGCCCGTAAGTTTGTAACTTCACCAGTCCCCGGTGACTTGGCTAGAGCCAACGTTTAATGGAATTTCATATTCTGTTTAAAAAAATTGAGAACAAACGTGTAGATAATATAGTGATATAGAATCATAAAACAAATCCCTCATGGAAACTAAGACCTAACACCCGTGTTGGACTGTTGCAATCTCGAGTCACCAATAAAGCTCCTTCTTCCCTCTCCCTACCTTATCGCTGTCAGATCCGTCTGCTAAAACATCTTGCACAATAGTGATGATGGCGACAGTGGGGTAATATACCCCTCCATCATGAAGTCAAACACGAGAGTCACCGGCTCAAATCCAGGCCCCTCTATAGTAATGAGTTTCCTTCGGTGGCTGACGGATGGTGATCCACACCATTTCATGTGCAGATAGAGATCCATGTCCCTTGTTTAGCAAATCCACACCCCTAGTTGGTGCTCGATAGTGGTTATGGTGATGTGCCGTTGTCGATGTGTATGATTGAGATTTGGGGGACTACTGAGTCACCCTTTTGTGATTGGGAGTGGGTTGCACAACTTTGTGATGTCTAAAAGATTTGAAAAAGGGTTTGGGAGGATGAACACAAGGGATTTACCCAGATTCGGGCCACCCAGAGGCTAAGAGTTCTATGTCCTATCTGTCTTAAATGTATTATGAGAGTTCTGGAGCGTGCTACAATGGTATGACCGGAGTTCACCTCCCCTCAGTCTTCTTCCTATGGCTTTGAGGCTTCCCTTTTATAGTCCAAGGGAGCCCGCACATGATGAGCTGAAAGGAGCCTATAATAGGGTAGTTGGTGTGCCCCTCTTTAATGTATTGTCTTGTCCAAGTAGGATAATATAATCTTGGGTATGAAGGATCTCGCCTATATCCCGCTCTTAAAGATGAGCATGGTCATGGTGGGTCGCATGACTTGACCCTTTGCCCACGCGCGTAGCCTGACCAAGGTGTAGACTACTTTAACGTCTGCACACATCTTGGTGTTGTATATACAAGTTGTCCTATGATTGTTGCGCCGACCATCCACTCGAGTACTTGATGGGTGTCTCATCAGTCTTGCGCCTAGCCAACAGATTTAGATGTCCATTGCGTTGAGGTGGCTCTCAACCTGGCTTGGTTGGAGGTAAATCCATCTTGGGGTTACCAACCCAGGAATTGTATGGTCCAATGGAAGGCCAAGGTCCCCTTTGAGGCGAGTCCTGATCGAGGGGAGAGTGACATGGCCAGGTTGAACCACGAATACTCGAACCTAGTTGGGAGGAAATGATCCTCTGCTTCAAGTCTACTTCTTGGGCCCAACCTCCCTTGATATGGACCTGGAACATGACGGTCCTATCATTGGTATGTGTTGACGGCTGTTATATATCAATTTTAACAGTCAGTATAACTCAATTATGTGAAGGAATTTTTATTTCTTGCACACATCACCTTTCTATTTAACCTATTCCCACTTGTCCCTGGAGAAATAGTGCATGCAGGGAATTATTGCAGGAAATGAGGTAAAAGAGGGGGGACAATCCTATAAAATACCATCCCCGCCAATCAAGCACCGACATGTGGCACCACATGGATCAAATGGCCCAAAAATAGAAGTATCCGAGGCCATCCAATGGTGTAGCACCCATATCAAGAGATGGGACCCACCTAATAGTAACCTGGAGAAAGCACATGAGAAATGGTACAGAGACCAGGTCGGCTGACCCCCCTAGTCGGCCGACTTGGCCCTGGCACCAAACTCGATCAATCGCCATGTGTTGCCTCCTCCCGGCTTGAAGAAGTCAGTGGTGACTGATTCGTGTGCTTTTGGTAGCGGGAACCGACCCTTCTCCACCTATAAATAGGACCCCCTACCCTCACTTCACACACACACCACTTAAGTATTCATCCATTGTATACACTATTCTCCATAGGTTTAGAGGAGTGTAGGCTGTAGAGATGGGAGCCTCTAGTCCATAGTCCAAGTAGGGGAGGAGTAGAAGGAGTCTCTTCCCAATTCCTAATTGGGAAAGGTATGCCTCTCATATTCCTATTTGTATTTGTGACTTTGCTCTTAATAAATATGTTATCTTTAGTCTTCTATTGTTCATATACTTGGATGAAGCATTTCTTGTTTGATTGTGGATTCCATATATGTTGTAGGAGTAGTATTTATGGTTATGCTATACCATTCTCATTATTTCATCATAAACACTACAAACCCTCACTATAGTCTAATTAGCTATGATATGATTATGTTAATATGAATCACTTATGCTATGTATTAAAATTGGTTCAACGATGATTTAGTTCATTGCCTTAGGATGGCTTGTGCTTAGGCTCTTAAGGTAATTAATTAATATGCTAGCATTGTGCTAGGATAGATAAGTAGCGTTGAATGTCTCGTAGACCCACGGATTAAAGAGGTAGGCAGTAGGTGGTGACAACCTTATTTTTCCTTAAAATCCTCCATGTTCGGCTATACCACAGGGTCTTGGCGGGAGTCGTCCTAGTATTGCTAGGGGTAAACCCGTGCCCGATGTGTTAATCCATTTAGCATGAGAATTCGCAATTGATATGATCATTAGTAACTAACATAGGCTATGTATATGTATATTAGAAGCAAAGTAGGAGTATCTACCTAACTCTTAGCCTAGTCCCTTTTTACCTCATTCACCCCCTGTAGGATGGAATACTCTTGTGTGTGTCACACTACCCCCAAATTATCAAGATTGAAGGACTATCCTCGACCTTGAAGAATCAATTGAGCTTCAAAAAGATATTGGAAAATTAGTTGGCTCAACTAGTAGCTGCTGTTCCGTCAGTAGAGAATGGCAAGATGCCAGGACAACCTGAACCTCCCGTGGAAAATGTCAACATGATTTCTCTACGGGAAGGCAACTAGATGAAGGACCCTGGGTGTTGTACAATATCTTGCTCAATTGGGGCTCACCACTTTGACAAGACCCTTTGTGACCTTGGAGCAAGTGTGAATGTGATGTCCAAGGTGGTTTTTGACCAGCTGAACTTCACAAAGCTTACTCCAAAGCCAATGCAACTCCAACTAGCTGATTCTTCAGTCCGTTATCCAGCAGGTATCACCGAAGACGTTCTGGTGAAAATACGAAATTACTTCGTACCCGTGAATTTCGTGGTGCTCGACATGGAGGTCGAGAAGAATACGCTGCTCATTCTTGGGCGACCATTCCAAAGCACTGTGAAGGTTCGCATAGATGTGGGATGGAGAAATCCACTTCCATATCATTGGAAAGGAGGAGAAGTTTAACTTTCACCCAAAGTTGGAGCAATGCTCCATGATCCGTATCAAGTATGGGCCGAATGTTAAGCACATTCAAGAGGTCGAAATCACACCTCCAAAGGTGGTCCTGCTCATTGCATTCATGAGGAATTTGATCTATGCGGAGAACCTGTCTTATCGTCCACGCTGACACCCCAAGAAGACAGAGAAGCCTGGCCTCCCCAAAGGCCCAAGTCCACCAAGCCGCCAAAGAAGGAATGGTGGAAGAAGCAAGACAAGCAATCCGAGCCCATCCCTCCGGGCCCGGATGTCAAGAAATGAAGAAGGAGGAATGTCCATCTCATTGGACGAAGGTGAGACCTAGCCAATAGGTTAAATTGGTAGTTATCCTTTCTTGATTTTTATTTTCTCTCCATTTGTTTTTCCCCATTTAGTTTGATTTTCTCCACTGCATATTTGGTTTTCCTAGAAAGTTTAGAATCTTCTATTTTCAACTATCATTTTTATTTCTTAATTTTCTAGAAAAAAATTGTTGGGTTTCGAAAAAAGAGTTTTTATTCAGAAAAAAAATTTCTCTGAGCCGCAAAAGTGGTAATTCACCAACGTGCTAACTTCATAGCCATTGGAGAGCCACCTGCCAAAAAGGAGAATAGGGGGGCCCACTTGTAAGTGCGGCTGACCCCCCTATTCGGCCAACATGGGGAAAGAGCCATTTTGGCTCTCCCTCCTCCAACAGCTACATTTGGTTTTCCAGTGACTATTGGGGAGTGTACACTATAAATGGTGGCCGTGAGGAGCGTTCTTGTTCACAGTTCACCTCATTTCATACCTCCCCAAAGTCACTCTTGCTCACATTGTTTTTCTTGCTCTTCATTGAAGTACTCTTGCTCAAAATCGAACTTTGAAAGATTTGCTTTTATTTGCATTTGTAATTTGCTCTCAAGCTCTTCAAGGGAAAATTCGTCAGAGGTTTTACTTTCACTAACAACACCTCCTTAGAGTTTTCGCCTTGTTGTGTTCTTGTTTGTTGTGGCCGTTAAAGGAATGAAGAGGTTGTTTGGGAAGAGGAAGGAGGATGCAAGCTCAAGCCATGGTGGAGACTCAAGTGCACGCCCCTCTTCCGTTGCTACACCAAGTTCATGGAGGAGGAATGTATGTGAGGACACTCCCATCGGTGAGAGGGGCAACCCGCACAACCTTCTTCATGACGACGACCTCAATACAAAGTGAAGTTGAAGATCAAGCATGCAAGCTCCTCCAAGATCGTGAGTTTTCTCATACGAAACCTTCTGATCCGGATTTGATCTCCAAAATAGGTATGAATTCCGAATTCTTTTCCATTTGGCGTGCACTAGGATGGACCAATTTTGCTCACATAGAGGAGAGAGGTTCACGCCTTCTCTCCATTCAATTCCTTTGCAGACTCAAAATAGGATTTGATGATATTTCTTTTAGATTATTTCAAAAAGAATACAACATCCTATGGAAAGAATTAAGTGAAATCCTAGGCTTCCATAAAGATTGCTTGCTTGATTTAGACGCTTTGCCTAAGTTTAACAAACAAAGTTTTTGGCAAGATTTAACTAGTGAGGTCAGCTGTAGTGCACCTAGAAATAGCCACTTGCACAATCCTACTTTACGCTTCATGCATAGATGGGTAGCTATGACTATGTTCCCTGGAGGAGATGTAAGTGTAGTGCGTGATGATGAGATGAAAATTTTATTTGCCGTGATTAAAAAGATAAAAGTTGCTCCAGTTATTGCCATGATGACACAATGGTTAGATTACATTCCAAGAACAGGGCGAATTGAATGCACTTCATTAATTACCCGTATTTCTACTAGGGTAGGAGCACTAGAATTTTCTTCATTTGAGTATATTGAAAATGAGAGAGAATTAATTAATGAAGATTATTTAGTGCAAGGACATACCCTTAAGCATGATCAAGATGGCTCTTTGATATTCTATTATCCTGACTTTGTCAATGAAATTCGGTTACCTAACCTGGATTATCATTTGTACAAATGCCAAAGGCTAACCATTGATCTTCTTCCCATCGAGGAAGCCCGAAGAAGTAATGTCTCTGGCAGGATAACTAGGAGCCGCACAAGGAGAGCGACCATGCCTCTGACCACCTCCACGGTCCATGAGTACGAAAAGGAAGAGAACCCAACGGGTGATGCACTCGGATGGAATCAACCTCCATTGTATGAGATTGAAGGTCCGTCTTGGCATGGATGGCTAGGTGCAGCGTGGGAGCCACCCCTATCCACTTCAAGCTCTAGTAGCTTGCCTCCAACGTCCATGAGAAGATGTCGTTCCTCTTCGGCTAGAAGTCATCGTGACTACAACCAAGTAATGATAGATCTCACTAGACGTATTGAAGAGCTTGAAGTGAGAACGGGTGACATCTACAACACTCTCCAAAGGCATGTCCAAGGTACCCAAGACTGGCAACAACACATGGACACTCAATTCACCAACTCCAACTCCATGCTACAACAACAACAAGCTGATCTCACGGCATACTTCCGTTATCAAGGGTTCAACCCTCATCATGGAGGTATGTGAAGAACAAGCTTGGGGGAGGACTCCCACTTGAGGTAAATTGTATCACACCCCTTGCATATTTATTTTCCATTCACCCATCATCCACCTTGCATATATAAAAAAATTAAAGTAGTATAGATTTGTTTTCAAATAAAATAAAAGATGTGCGGTAAGAATGACTTGGAACTCACATAAATGAAATGATAAATAGTTGCTCCGTTTTAATTTTCCTAAGTCCCTAGCTTACAACTTACTACTCTCCAACATATTGCTCTCATTGGCTAAAATTGCTTTTGCCTTGATATGGAAATTGTGGGTAGCAAAAGCTTAATCCATTCTAAGTTGTTGTGAGATATGATATAGTGATAGGGCTTCTATTCCTAGTTTCAAAGTGAAACTTGGATTTCCGAAGAAAATTATAAAAAGATTTAAGTTATGCTCATTTGATTGGAAATACCTACCAAAGCCATATGATACATTACATTGATAGACCTTATGCATATGCTATTTGTCTTCACATTGAGCTTTGCCAAACTAGTATAGACCTATGTGAGATTTCATTCACTACTTTTTGAATTCAAGACTTCACTTGCACATGCTATACTTCTACACTAGAAGTAAGCAAAATTCCATCATACCACCATTCCACAATAAAAAGAGAAACTCCATATCATTCATGCTTAGTACTCTCTCCAAAATTTCTTGCATAAAAAGGGAGTAGAAGACATGGCTACAATAAAAAGAAAAAGAAAATGCATGCTTACTTCAAAAGTACGAGAAAAAAAGAAGAGAAAAGTAGCCATGTTTCACCCCTGCAAAATAAGAGAGTCCACTCAAAAAAAGAGTCATCTCAAATATCCACATCCACCTGCATTCCATCACACATGCGCAAGTCTTGAATTAAATAGTTTTGAATTGATTTCTCCCAAGGCTTGCATTTTTGACTTAGCAATATTATGTGTTGCAAATATGCCTACTATATTCCCTACCAAGCTCCACATAAAAGCCTTGTTTAGTGGTAGGATGAGTGTAGGCACAATGCCTTGGTGAGGAAATATTTCCACTACACACAAAGGAGAGATCGAGAGATTCAAATTGAGATACTTAAAATCTAAACTGAACTCTCTAGAATTTGAGTGGAACTTGATCTCTAGGGTATGTGTGCTTCATTTGCTGTTCTATCTTTCAACCACCCATGAATAGGAGAAGGCATAAGCTCCATAATGACTTGAGATGGGTGAAGTACCATGCCAATTTTTGCAATACTAGGTAGAGTATTTTGTTGTGCACATGGTACTTTTGAAAAGTAAAACATTGTAACAACTCCTGATCATCAACCTAAAGTCTTGACATTGCTTGGGACGAGCAAAGGATAAGCTTGGGGGAGTTTGTTGACAGCTGTTATATATCAATTTCACCCGTCAATATAACTCAATTATGTGAAGAAATTGTCATTTCTTGCCCACATCACCTTTCTATTTAACCTATTTCAACTTGTCCTTTGAGAAATAGTGCATACAGAGAATTATTGCAGGAAATGAGGTTAAAGAGGGGGAGCAATCCTATAAAATCCCAGTCAATCAAGCGCTGACATGTGGTACCACATGGATCAAATGGCCCATATACAGAAGTCCTGAGACCATCCAACGGTGTAGCACCCATATCAAGGGAACCTGGCAGTGACCTAGAAAAAGCACACGAGAAATGGTGCAGAGACCAAGTCGGCCGACCCCCCTAGTCGACCGACTTGGTCCTGACGCCAAACTCAGTCAATCGCCACGTGTTGGCTCTTCCGGGCTTGAAGAAGTCAGTGGTGGATGATTCGCATGCTTTTGGTGGCGGGAACCGACCCTTCTGCACCTATAAATAGGACCCCCTACCCTCACTTTACACACACACCACTTGAGTATTCATCCATTGTATACACTGTTCTCCATAGGTTTTGAGGAGTGTAGGCTGTAGAGAGGAGAGACTCTAGTCCATAGTACAAGTAGGAGAGGAGTAGAAGGAGTCTCTTCCCAATTCCTAATTGGGAAAGGTATGACTCTCATATTCTTATTTGTATTTGTGACTGTGCTCTTAACAAAGATGTTTTCTTTAGTCTTCTATTGTTCATATACTTGGATGAAACATTTCTTGTTTGATTGTGGATTCCATATATGTGGTAGGAGTAGTATTTATGATTATGCTATACCATTCTCATTGTATCATCATAAACACTACAAACCCCCACTATAGTCTAATTAACGATGATATGATTATGTTAATATGAATCACTTATGCTATGTATTAACATTGATTCAACGATGATTTAGTTCATTGTCTTAGGACGGCTTGTGCCTAGGCTCTTAAGGTAATTACTTAATATGCTAGCTTGGTGCTAGGATAAATAAGTAGCATTGAATGTCTCGTAGACCCACGAATTGAAGAGGTGGGTAGTAGGTGGTAATAGCCCTATTTGTCCTTTGTAATCCTCCATGTTCAGCTATGCCACATGGTGTTGGCGGGAGTCATCCTAGTATTGCTAGGGGTAAGCTCGTGCCCGATGTGTTAATCCATTTAGCATGAGAATTCATAATTGATATGATCATTAGTAACTAACTTATGCTATGTATATGTATATTATAAGCACAGTAGGAGTATCTACCTAACTCTTAGCCTAGTCCCTCTATACCTCATTTACCCTCCTTAGGATAGAATGCTCTTGCGTGTGTCACACTACGTCCAAATTATCATTTATCCATCCTTGCTAGAACCCTACCTAGACCAACCTAGCCTCTCCATTTGATGATTGCTTTGCTTCCACCTAGCCTTCCTTTGGGAGAATATAAATGACACCCTTTGGGAACACTCTAAAAGGGGAAATGCTACATCGATTGATTTCGTGCACTTGCAGATTTATATCTACGATTTAAGAACTATCAACAAGCATTTCTTGCACCGTTGATAGGAATGTTTTGTTAGTAGTGCGTAGGAAATATCAAAAGTATGAAATGAGGATCCCCTTCCCATTACACTAATAGTTGCCATCTGTGGTGGTTGGGTGGCAGCAATCTTTAGATGGTTTGGCCATAGTGGCCCCAATGTGGTGGCTTGGGATGGTGAAAGTGCATCTATGTTCCCATGTGGGTTTTGATGATTTATGATATACAATTAAAGATCTAATGAAGTGGTTGAGATTATTACAGCTTTATTCAACAAAATGCATTTCTTGAGTTTTGGTATGTCATACTATTAAGAGGGACACGACTCATGTAAACTTAGAAAATTGAGGAAGCTCAACCCTAGAGATTATCTTTAGAAGATCTTCTTTGTGTAGGTTGAACTTGTTTGGAAGTGTGGCTCAAACATGTTTGAGCCCATCGTAACAGATATCAAAATTCTTCTAGTGGTGATCGGACTTATCCGATTGAGTTGGACATGTTCGATGCAACCACACCTCTATGTTCTTCCTCGGACATGTCCGAAGTTGGTTGCTTGGGCATGTACGAGGTCACCAAACAAAGACTAAAATTATCTCTAGTGACGATCAAACTTGTCTGATCAGTTCGCACTTTACTGACTCAGTCACTTTCAGCTTCTGCTGGTCGTCAGATTTGTCCGAACATGTTAGACATGGCCAAGACTTAGAAAAGTTCCATCTTGTTGGCTCTCGGACATGTACGATATATGTCGTACATGTCCATTCCAATCTTGTCCAAGGCTTGAGTTCGAACATTTCGTCTAAGCAAAACTCCTCCTTGGGTTTTGAACTTGTCCTACATGGATCGAACATATTCAACGCGCTTTTTTCACCTAATTCAAACTAAAGCCCCAGCCGTACCCCATGTGGGACATGTCCTAGAATTTTTTGGGCATGTCCGAAGTTTATTTGATATCAACGATCAAAATTTGCATCAGGGTATAAAAAGGGGTCCATACCCCTCCAACCCTACACCTAACCCTCAAGAATCACACATGCGCCGTCACAAGATCTCGAGAGCCCTTCTAACCCTATTCCTCACCTTCTTTGAGAAAAAATATTGGATTTTTTGGAAGTGTGAGTGAGTGAATGTAAGATTTTAGAACAAGGGGTTTGAGGTTGATCTTTTGATTCAATTTGTTGAGTTTGCATTGAGTCATTTATATTTGTTACTCTTGGGTTAACACCCTAGACAACTAGTTGCTGCTCGATGGGAATTGCTTGTGATTTCGATGTCCAAGAAGTTTGTATTACTATTGAGAATTTTGGAAGAAACAAGGTTTGATATTTGTAATTACTTGGTAAGGAAAGGGCTAGAGAAAGCCCGATTCTTTATGAACACCTCAAGGGGACGTAGGTTCCTTTGTGGAATCGAACCTCGGTGAAAAATTCTCGTGTCTACTTGTGTCTATTTACATTTTGCACCGTATTTATGTTCATATACTTGTTGGTGATAAATCTTATTATATATCATACTATATGTTTGAGGGCCTTATTTTAGTCTTATTGCTCATAAACTTGCTTCTAGAACTGCTAGGTTGTTATTTTACATGTTTAGATTGCATAAAATTCAGTGCGTTGTTCTTCACTGCATAGTGAATCAGACATATCTGACTTTCTGTTAGACTCAATCGGATAAGTCCGACCTAGGCTAGGACATATTAGAAGTTCTCGAATAAGGGCATTTTAAGTTTAAGTTTCAAAATTAATATTTGCCTTTTTTGCCCTCTCTCTAGGTCAACTTTCAATTAGTATCAAAGCCTAACTCTTCATTTACGGTCTAACACCTCAAAGAGGTCATGAGGGACAACCAAGGCAACATCGACAACCTTTCGATGATCATCGGGGACAACACCAACCTGATGAGCTCCAACAACTCATGACCAAGTGAGAGCAGCACTAAGGCAAGCTCCAAGAGCTCCACAAGCTCCAAGTCCAATGACAAGTGAGACAAGCCCAGAAAGCCGATGGGAGACTCATGTGAATAAAATTGCGATATCACACGCTTCGTGAAGTTTCTCAAGATGAAGAAAGAAGAGAATGATATTAAGAAGAAGAAGATGGGAGATAGTCTGAGGGACTATTCCTAATACCCTTTAAACTATGATAGACTTAACTCTCACTCTAACTATCTTTCTATTCCAATTGGCAAAGTTCCTTTCTTTAATGCACTAACTACACAAAGTGGAGACATAACATGAAGATCCACTTAATCTCACTCAATCCTAGTCTTTGACATGTTGTTTGCACATGTGTAGATATTCTTGAGGAGGATGATGAAGACCTCACTCTGGATCAAGAAGAACTTCTACACATAATTGCTCAAGCATCTAGTGTGTTACTCTCATCCTTGAGCCAAGAAGAGTTCAATAAGGTGGATGGCCTGGAGGTGGCCAAAGAAATATGGGAAACTCTCAAAGTCGACCATGGAGGAACCAATTCCATAAGGGTATCCAAGAATGAGATGATTGAGGGGGAGCTAGGAAGATTTGCCATGGAGAATAGTGAGACCCCTCAAAAAATGTACAATTGACTTAAAATCATAATCAACAAGAATCATTTGTATGGATGCAAGATGTGGACGAATCACAAGGTGGTCATGAAGATGATAAGAGAATTCACCGTCCGAAATCTCACCCTTCGCACCTTGATTCGGGAGAGTCCTAATTTCCACACTATGACCCCCAACGAGGTACTTGGGAATATTGTCGACCATCAGATGATGGTGAATGAAGCACAACTTGTCAAGAACTTGCCAAGATCTCATCATCCAAGAAACAAGACATTACACTAAGGCCACTAAGAAGAGAAAGAGAAAAGAAGTGCAAGAGACAAGTGATGAATAAAGAAGTGATGATGAATGCTCCGACATGGACGAAGAAGAGTCATCTCTATTCTTTAGAAGATTCAAGTGAGTAATGAGGAACAATAGGGTCAACAATAACTATGAGGGAAAGGGAAATTAGAAGATCAAGTCATGGTCCAATAGAGCTTGTTAAAATTGTGGCAAGTATGGACATTTCATGCCTATATGAGAAGCAAGATGAATATAAAGGCAAGAAGAAGAAGGAGGCCAAACCACAAGACAAGAAAGACTTCATGAAGAAGAAGGTCTTTGGAGCAGCTCACATTGGAAATGAGTGGGATTCCAATGATAAGAGCTCCTCGGATGGCAATGAAGAAGTTGCGGACATTGCAATCAAAATGCCAGCAATCAAGAAGTCACTTTACTAAACAAGAGTGATTAAAGAAGCACAAGTCATACTAGCCTCATGGCAATGGAAAAAAGGAAATCTAAACCCTCCTACAAGTATATTTCTCTTGATGATGACTTTGATAGAAATAGTGGAAATGAAAGTTTAAGGGTATGAACAAGAAGTCTATAGCTAATTGAAAAGTTTAATGAATCAAGTGTTTGAAAAGGAGGAATTTCTAAATAGTCAAGAAGGATTGTTCATCATTGAAAAGGAGAGAAACCTTGACCTTGAGAAGCTTCTTATGCTTGAGAGGGAGAAGAGCGAGAAGCTTGAACTTGAACTTGCTTCATGTAAGGTGTCGAAGTGTGTCAACAACACTTCCCCCGGTACCACTAAGAAGTAGTCTGCAGAGGTTCATATTTAGGCAGGGTGCTAATCAAGATTCTAGAGCAATGGTGACACAGGGAATTTTACGTGGTTCGAGCCGCCTGAGCATAATACCCTATTCCACAGGGTGTTTGTGTATTGTATGAGAATGCATGAGCCTGAGCTTAGCAGTGAGCGAGTATGGATTACTTGTGTGTGCTTGAGCTTGAGTTCTACCATGCATCGCATCCCTTTTATATGCCAAGGACTGGCTGTTACAATATGCGCCATGGCCCGACAGGTGTCCCCGGTTGTAATAACTGCCCTATACATGATCTACGGGTGTTAAAGGGGCTTAATAGTGTGATAACATGCCTTAATGGCAGCGTTACCGGTCTTGATAGTCCTCTGATCGTGCGTCATTAATATAGCATTAATGACACATTAACTAGACCTTGTAATGACCGTTTGATAGCCCTTGAATGTTCGCGTTGTAGGAGATCCCGTTGTCTTCCCATTGCAGAAATAGGTCCGGGCGTGTGACACGCGGTAACTCCGGAGCTTCCTCTACAGGAAGGCAGATCCGAAGCTACTGGACACATGGCAGCACCGAATCTTCCCCTGTTGGAGAGGCAGGTCTGGCACCCCGAGACACGTCGCAACACTAGAGCCACCCTAAGGAGGGAGGCAGGTCCGGTACTGCAGGACATGTGGCAGGGCTGGAGCCACCCTTAGGAGGGAAGCAAATTTGGTACTGCAGGACACGTGGCAGGGCTGGAGCCACCCTAAGGAGGGAGGCAGATCCGACACTTCAGGACATGTGTTGCCTCCAGAAGTGCACACACTGGAAGGTGGAACTCAGCGCGTCTTCTTCTGGTATGAAGGGATACCTAGTATGAAGGTATTGACAGTGGCCCCCGAGCCCACCTCTTGTGAGATTATGAGGTTTCGATGGTGGAGCTGGGGCCATTATCTCTCCCGTACCACTGCTTTATGTTTTCTCTTGGGACACGTGACCTTCCTTGATTTGGTAGGTGATATACATGACGTGCTGATCTCACGAAATTGAAGGACGTCGGTTCCCAATACGATTTCCACATTGGTTCCCAGCGTAATCTTTGTAGCCCTATCAGGCCCCCGCCCTCAGGCTTCCAACTCATCATGACAATTGTTCACCTGGTGTGACTTTTTTAACAAAATGGACTTGGGCCCCCTTCTCATTGACGAGGTTACTTCATAGAGCATGATTATGGTCTGGATGCAGTTGCCATCAGCGTTGCGGAGGCTTAATAAAGGAAGAGGCGATGCAAGGTGATAGAACTCTTACACATTTCCATTTTTGCCATAGAGTTCTCCGCTTGAACCCTTGCACCATGTTCCCACTTTTGCTCCACTTTGCGGCGATTAAACTCGGACTTCCCCACAACAAGATTGTTAGTGAGAGTGATCTCACAAGAGTCAAGAAGTTGATGGGCTGGAAAAGTGACTCCTTCAACAATGCTATTCGCTGCGGCAAGCTCCAATTCAAGAAGAAGTCCTCAGGCAACATTGTTTGCTTCTCGGCGTACACCATGGTTGGGCTGGTTCTGCCAATGCAATGCCCATGAAAATCAAGAGAGAATCACTTGGGCTGAATTTAAGGTGAAGTTCCGTTCTCACTATGTGCCAGAGGGAGTCATGATACTGAGAAGGCAAGAATTCGAAAACCTCAGGCAGGGAAGGATGAGCGTGAGTGAATACCACAATAAATTCATTCAACTGTCTTGATATGCTCTAGAGGACATCAACAATGTTAGCAGGAAGCAATATGTGTTCATGAGGGGTCTCAACAATGAAATTCAGGTTCAGTTGCTCAGTGCTGACTATGTAAACTTTCAGAAGATGGTTGACAATGCCATTGTAATTGAGGACAAGATTCGGGAGATGGAGCTAGACCACAAGAGGAAGATGCCATATCAGGGACAGCCGCAAGGAAGCAATGTCCGTCCTCGCTACGCACTGCCTGCTGCACCATATTACAACCCATCTGCTACTACATACCGCTCTGCTTATCCATCGTGACCGCAACAACCTATGCAGCAACGCCCGCTCATGCAAGAACCTCACTTACCTATGCAGCTTGCGCCATGCCCAAATATGCCTTCTTATGCTCAAAATCAGCCTCGCCCTAACTTTGCTAGCGCCACTGGTGGAAAGACTTGCTATGCTTGTGGTCAGATAGGACATTTTGCTAATCAATGCCCAAGGTCAGGTCAGGGTCAGATGGACAATGTTCCAAGACAGAATCCAAGGCCCAACAGAAGAGCAACTCAAGGCAACCGTGGGTCACATAATTTTGCTCGTGGCAAGGTGAACCATGTATCTGCGGAAGAAGCTCAACAAGCTGAAGATGTTGTGATTGGTATGTTTCTCACAAACTCCAACCCCGTGACTATATTATTTTATTCTGGAGCATCCCGTTCATTCATCTCATCAAAGTATGTTGCAAAGCATAGCATACCCATATCATACATGAAGTTTACCTTGTTGGTTAAATCTCCTAGAGGAGAGATGAGGACAAATATAGTATGTCCAAACGTAAGTATTTTCATAAGGGGGTAGAATTTGTTGCCAACATTATAGTTCTGAATTTGCAAGGCTTGGACATCATACTTGGAATGGATTGGTTAAGGAAGCACAACAGAGTGATTTAGTGTGCTACTCGGACAGTACAATTGACTAACGAAGAAGGGGTCAATATAGAATTCAATGCAGTTCAACCAGCAACCGAGAAGGCAATGGTAAATCATACAGAAGGAGCGACCTTGGAGGAGATTCCAGTTGTTCATGAGTATCCAGATGTGTTTCTTGAGAAATTGTCAGGTATGCCACCTGATCGTGACATCGAGTTCATCATTGATTTAATACGTGTAACTGCACCTATAACAAAGAGGCCACCTGATCGTGACATCGAATTCGTCATTGATTTAATACGTGGAACTGCACCTATAGCAAAGAGGCCATATAGGATGCCTCCTAAGGAATTAGCAGACCTCAAGAAGTAGATTCAAGAGCAGGAGAAGGGTTTTATACATCCAAGTTCATCGCTATGAGCAGCCCCAGTGCTTTTTGTAGATAATAAGGATGGATATCAAAGAATATGTGTGGATTGCCGGTCTCTCAATGAGGTGACAATTAAGAATAAATACTATTGGAGTCTGGTTCCGGCAATTCTCCCGATACTACTATTAGTAGCCCACGGAGTTTCTTAGTTCGGTTGGGGCGCGCGGAGATTCATAACAAGATGGCGACTTGACACGAGGATTTATGTGGCTCGGGCCACCTGAGCGTAATACCCTACTCCACGGGTGTGTTGTTGTTGTTGTTGTTGTATTGAGTGTATGAAAGCATGAGCCAAAGAGAGGCCAAAAAGTCCCTTGAGCTCGTGTCTCAGACTAGCCTCCCCCTGTGTATCGCTCGGCCAGTCCTTTTATAGTACCAGGGCTGACCGTTACATCGTTAGCCTAGCCCGACATGTGGCCCTGACGGTTACTGAGGCCTAATACACAGTTTAATTTGTTTAGTTCCCCTTAATAGCGTGGTAACGCGCCTTAATAGTGGCGTTACTAGTATTAAGGGTCCTCTGATCGTGTGTCATTAAGATAGCATTAATGACACATAATGAGGTCTTGAAGCCTTTAATGTCCCTTGAAGGTCCGAGCCATTGGAGGTCCACCAATCTTGCCTATTGAGGTTGAAGGACTGGCGGTTGGACACGTGGCAGCTTCAGAGCTTATCGTCTTGGACGAGTAGATCTGGTGCCGTGGTACACGTGTCGGTATTGGAGCTTCCCTCTGTCAGGGGTTAGGTCTGGGGTGCCACACAGGTATCCAGTCCGGAGCATTCCCATGTAGGGATTGTAGCTCCAGTTTTGTGATACACGTGGCGGCACTGGGACTAACCATATGAGGGAGGCAAGTCTGGTTATGAGTAACACGTGGGGCCTCTGGAGGTCTTCAGCTCAGATAGGTGGAGTTCCTTTGCACTCTTTGCTGTTCTAAGGGGTATCCGGTACACAGGGTACCGACTGTGGCCCCCTAGGACCTATGGGAGAGACCATCTGGATTAAGTCGTTCTGCCGGAGGTGGGTCCATCTTTCGATTTCTGCGCCGTGTCCTCAAGGGTTTTTGGATGTACCATTGAGGTGATAGTACGTAGTTAAACCATCGCCGCGTGGCATCTTCTAGATGTGGCATGTGAGATTTGTGCGTGCGGATCTCATGTCATCGATTCCCGATACGAAAATCGTATCGGTTCCGTGTGCCATGTCAGGCCGCCGCCCTTGGGTTTTCCGCCTCTCATCATGACAACTGTTCGTCTGGGGTAAAAATCTCGACTTGACCGTCTGGGTGGCCCCGGACCCCTTTGTCATTGGCAGGGTGAAATTTTTGAAATGTATCCTTGGCCCTTTTGCGGTTTCCATCCAAGTGTTGCGGGGACTTACTTAAGAAGGAAAGCGCACACGGTTTGGGGATTCCTTACACCTTCATTTGAACTTGCGCTCGAATCCTCCAAACTTTCGCGTGCTTTTTCTCTCTCGTCCCGTTGTGCTGCGATGGAGTTGGGTCTCTGCAAGAGCCGTCTCACGAGTGATGATGATCTGAAGAAGGTCCGGACCTACATGGGATGGTCCAGCGACTCCTTCAACCATCTGGTTCGTGCCGGCGAGCTCCCATTCAAGAAGAAGCGCGGCGGCGACATGGTGTACTTCTGTGCGTACGCCATGGTGGGACTGATCCCACCTTTCTCAACTTTCATCTCTATGCTGTTAGACTTCTATGGTCTACAGTTATTCCATCTTGGCCCCCACTCTATTCTTCTTGTGTCAACATTTGTCCACTTTTGAGATATGTGGGTGGGTATTCTTCCCTGCGTCGAGCTTTTCTGTACCTTCTTCACCATCCACACCACCGGCAAGAGTTCCGTGTATCTTGGCTTCTACTATTTTGTGAAGCGCAAGAAATGCCCCTACAATTACTTGAGGTCGTTTCCTTCTGGCAAGTGGGGTGACTGGAAGAAGTATTGGATTATCGTCACGGCAGAGGAGCACAAGAAGCTGGAGCTGCCTGAAGGTCTTACCAATGTTGACATTGACGCTTGGATTATGGTTCCGATGCTGTCCTTGACCAGGATCCGCGAATGTGTGGAAGGAGGGGTGACCCCATAGATGGTCTTCTGCAACTTCCTAGTCAACAGGTGAGCTCCGTTGAAGAAGAGGGAGAAACTCGCCTGGGCCCCCAACAGCGTGATGGATGATGACTGGATTGAAACCAGTCTGAAGTCCAATTTGGATGGCGCTGCTTTGGAGCTTCATCTCAAGACGTTCCAGCATGGCATTGACATCGAGGGCAACGACTTAACTCCTCCGGCGGCTTGCCTCCCTCTGAACATGGAGGCAGAGTTCACCAGGGAGCTTCAGAGGAGCATGCCGGTGCTTGACGACCTCAGTGAGGTAGAGAGGCATCCGACCACCAGATTGTTGATCCGCAGAGATTCCGAGGGTGGCCCCGCTTCCGCCCCAAGACAAAGAGCTGAAGTCATAGGCAAGGGAAAAGAGTTGGCTGAGCCCTCCAGCCGAAAGAGGAAGTTGAAGCACTCTGACGGGAGGCCCAACAGACCTGCTCCTTCCACAACAGCTCCTTCTCCCCACCGAGGGAGGTCTTCAACGGCGACACCAACTCCAGCATCGATGTCTCCCCAGAACGCCAGCTCCGACCAGGTGACTCCGGCACCAGGGCCAGCTAAGGGCTCTAGGTCCTTGGGTCCTTCTCAGTCGAGGGGGTCCCGGCGAAGAGGTTCTGCGCTAGCTGGAGTGGAAGCCTTCCAAGGTAAACTTGATTTTTTACCTCAGTTTGTTATTTTTATTGTAAACATATTTTGAGTTTCTTTGTCCTTCATCCACAGGGTATCCAAAAAAGGGCTGAAGCTCCGGTTCCTGTGACAGCAGCTGATGCTGTGCAGGCGGAGGCTCCGACTCTAATTCTAGCGCTGCCCCAGGTGGTGGCTGAGGTCGCGGCATCGACGACGTCAGCTGTCGTGGTTCTTGACCTTGACTCATCTCCTGAAGCTCCCGTGGTAGTGCCGGACCACGGGAATGAAGATGTACCAGCGGCACCAGCTCCGGAGGCTGAAGCTCCGGTTTTGGATGCTGTGATGACGGATGCTCCAGCCTCAAAGCTGGAGGTAGCTACAGTTCCAGCCTTTGAGCCGGATGTTATTGAAGCCCCAGCGCAGAGCCGACAGTTGATGAAGTTCCAGTCTCTGAGCTGTTTGTCATGGAGGTGCCGGCACCCCAACCGATGGAGGTCGAAGTGCCGGTGCCTGAACCGGCAGTGGAAGAAGCACCAGGGTCGGGGCTGGAGATGGCCTCATCTCCGGCTGGGTCTTCACTACCTACTCCAGAGGTGGTAGTTCTGGAGGTACCCGTTCCTGAGCCAGGGTGCCAAGACAAAGCGGCCGGTCCCTTGCCTGAGGGGCCAGTTGATGATGACCTCGCGGCAGGACCTTCGAAGCTGACTCAGGAGGTAGAAACTCCCGTGGCAGGACCTACCTCGACGATGACCGAGGCACTCACGGAGGGCGGCCCTAGTGCCGCGGAAGCTCAAGGGACCGCTCTTGTATAGTGGGACCCAATTTGTGTTCTAGAGGACCCGCTGGAGTCAGCATAGATGACCCCGGTAGGTCCAAAGCCAATCCACCAGTCGCTATCCATCGACAATGCCTGCTCCAGCCTTCGTCAGGTCCAGCTTGCATTTTATCACGACAGCAAGGCCCTCGAGGAGGAGCGCCTAGCTCTTAGGAGGTGGCGCAACCGACTCCAATTCGAGACCAAGCTGGTGCAAACAAGGCTGGCCGATGACAAGGAGTGGGTCAAGAGGGAGAAGGCCCGGATGGAGTACTGGGGCCAGTTGCTGGATGAGAGGGAAAGCATGGTGTGATCCCTCGACAACCAGTACCGGGCTATATATGAACAAACCCTGGCTACTAATGAAGCGACGAATGATCACCAGGAGAAGCTCAACACCATCCACAAAAGCCTCGTCAAGCGCCAGGAGGGTCTTGACGAGCAAGAGAAAAAGCTCGAAGAGGAAGAGCAAAAACTCCTAGAGCTGAGGGATGACCTCGTGAAGAGGGAGGAGGAGCTCGCCCAGAGGCTGGCTCTGGGTGACAAGAGCCTTGCAGAGCGCACCAAGAAGCTGGAGAAGCTCTACAAGAGCAAGGAGGAGAAGGCTTGGCAACAGGGACAATACCTTACTAAAATGGAGGCCGAAGTCGCTGCCAGGGAGAAGAAGGTGCGAGGCCGGGAGAAAGACCTGGTTGACCGCCATAACCGGATCCATGTCCGGTAGAATGAGCTTGGTGACTTTGAAAAGCAAGTTGCTGAGAGGATTCAGCAGCACGCCAAGGAGGTCGAGCGCCTTGCCCGGGAGGGTTCGGAGCTTGCGGCAACCAAGAGGTCCTTGGAGGAGATTCGAGGCTCAAGGGATGCGGAGTCTCAACAAGTATGGGACTACGTGGGCAAAGCCGATGTCGCGCTAGCGTCGCTGGGCTTTAGCCCCGTGCATCCAGGCAATCTGTAGCGGGAGCAAGACCATGCGTTGGGGGCGCTGAGCTCGGTTGGCAATAAACTCAACTCGATGGGCAATGCCATCGCAGATTAGTTGGAAACTGAAGTAAAATCCCTTGCGCAAAATGTTGCATAATACATGCTGACGTGCTACACAAGCCGGTATCCTCACTTCCCACTAAACCCGGTGCTTGAAGGTCCCATCGACGGAGAGGGAGACGCCACCAAGACCAGCGTGTCAGAGGTTGCCCAGATGGTCGCCTCGTTCTTCCATACAACTTAGGACTTTCTCCTTTTAGCTCCCACTTGTATCTTCTCTTTTTTTTCTCCAATTTTGTAATCTCTTGTTTTGAGATGAAATCCAATGAAATTTATGAATTTCATTTTTTGTCTTCAACCTTTGTCTTACTTGCCCCCCTGGTAGATGTACACAATTTGATTGTGAACATGTACCAAGAGGATGTAGCATTTTGTTGAAGACTTGAGTACTTCGAACTTGTGTAGTATAGGTCTGAAGTTTTGTTGTGTCGATAGCAGGGGCCCCCTGTGGTTGTCGGAGCTTAGTAGCTCCGGCAGTGACCATCGTCAACACGTAGAGCGTTGACAGTAGACCCCATTGGGGTGTCCTTCTACCATATTTTCTTCAACTTCTTTTATTTCTTCACGTTGACGACTGGCCCCCTGGATTTGTCGGAACTTGGTATCTCCGACGACACCCACTATCAATGTTTAAAACATCGACGGTGGGCCCCCTTGGGGGATGTCGAAGCTTTGATAGCTCCAAGATTGTCCACCATCATTGTGGGATTTTCATTTTTCCTGCACACTGGAGTCAAGAAAATCAGTAAAATCCATTTCTTATCTATAACTCATTTGCTACTTACTATTCCCATACGAAATTTTAGGTCGACAACAATTCTATATACAATCAGGCACATTTGTTTTTTTTCTCCGGGTCCAATCGTTTTCTGGACTCACCTTACTTAGGCCTGCCGGGGTGTAGGTAGAGTGGCGTACTTGTGGGGCAGGACCAGGCTAAGTCGATAGCACACTCCGGACCTAGATTGGCTAGGCGTGCAGGCGAGTAGGCCATTCAACGATGTTAAGACCCGAAATAAATAATAATGCAACTTGAATTATATATGAATTGTTCGAGCTAAAGTTTCTTAAGAATTGCACAACTTTGTTATAGACAAGAAAGAGAAAAATAAAAAATGAGCCTGTACAAAATAAATGCACGTGGAGTCTATTTTCACATATCAATGTCTTTCATTATAGGTCCGGGGTACAGGGGAGACAAGTACACTCTTAGGGTACGGAACCAAGCTAAGTGTGTTACATTTCTTGTTCAACCCAGGGTAGCTAGCTACACTTTTAGTTCTGAGTCTATGTCAAGTGTTGCTTGAACTTTGCGGACCTTCCCAGAAAGGTCATGTTGTCCTCCCGGAGGAGCTACCCGACTCTGTACAATGACGCTATAACATACATCATATGTAATTACAGACTCACCTCCGTGATATTACGCGTAAAACTTACAGAGGTGCTCAATGTTCCAAGGATTAGGGAGCGGTGTCCCATCCTCGGTTGCCAAGCGAACGCATCCGGGAAGGGATACTTTGATCACTCGAAAGGGTCCTTCTCAGCTGGGGGAAATTTTATTTAACCCTTCTCGAGTTTGTATTATCTGTAGCACCAGATCGCCTTCCTCAAGCTATCGGCTATGCACATGCCTTTGGTGGTAACGCTGGAGCGCTTGGCGGTATTGTGCATTTCGAACAGCTGCTCGGCACGTTCCCTCTTCAACGAGGTCAAGATCTTCACACTGGAGCTGGTCCTGCATGGCTACGTCGAAGGTCCGGACCCGGAGCGACCCCAAGGTGATTTCTGGAGGAAGGACTGCTTCAGCTCTGTACACCAGGAAGAAGGGTGTCTCTCCGGTTAACTGGTTTGGAGTTTTCCTGTTTGCCCACAAGGTGGGCGGAAGCTCCTCGATCCAGTTGGCTCCATGTTTTTTCAAGCGCTCATATGTGCGCGTCTTGAGTCCCTTTAGGATTTCTGCATTTGCTCTCTCAGCTTGGCCATTGCTTGCTGGGTGAGCCACAGAAGCGTAGCTGACTTAAATGCGAAGTCTTCGCAATATCCTTGGAATGCAGAACTTGTGAATTGGCTCCTGTTGTCAGTTATGATCTTTTTTGGGACTCCAAATCTACATACTATGGACTGCAAGAACTTGATAGTTGATTGCTTGTTTATTGTCACAATTGGAGTTGCTTCCGGCCACTTGGTGAACTTATAGATGGCGACATACAGGTACTTGTAACCTCCGATGGCTTTTGGGAAAGGTCCCAAAATATCCATACCCCACACAGCGAATGGCCATGTCGGAGGTATCATTTGTACTAGTTGGGCTGGTGTGTGAATTTTCTTTGCATGGAACTGGCATGCTTCACATTTCTTCACTAGCTCGGTTGCATCCTGGAGTGCTGTAGGCCAGTAAAAACCATGCCAAAAGGATTTACCGACCAACGTGTGGGAAGACGTGTGGTTCCCACACTCACCTCCATGGATCTCCGCGAGGAGCTCACGAAGTTCTTCCCTTGTAATGCACCGCATTAGGGCGCCGTTGGCACCACGCCGGTAGAGATCCCATTCCCCCAGTGTGTATCTTTTAGCCAATCTGACTATCCAGCTGGCAGATACATTGGAGCTAACTTCAACTTCTTAGTCTTGCGTGCTAGGTTGCTCGAAGCTTCCTACAACACCTACGACCCTTGATAGACGCCATGGTAACAGGGCCACCAGGACGGCCAGCTTCGAGGTGCTGGTCTCGCCCCCTTCGCTCAGTTCGGCAGGCTGAGTTGTTGGTCTTGACAATCTCCGGACGAAGGTTCCGTCGGGAGCCAGAGCTCCGGTTGAAGCTTTCGTCGAGAGTTCGTCAGCTTCAGCGTTGTTGAGACGCTGAACATGGCAAAGATCCAGGACTTCAAAGTCCTTCTGAAGCTTCTGGACTTCAAGAAGATATGCAGCTAGTTGGGGGTTGTTGCAGTAGCATTCACCATTGACTTGTTTTATAATGAGCTGCGAATCACCCTTTACCAATAGCTGCCTGACACCATATGATAGTGCCACCTTGAGCCCATAGATTAGTGCTTCATACTCCGCCATGTTGTTGGTCGCCTTGAAGTCAAGGTGAACCATGTATTTGACCTTCTCCCCGGTCGGAGCAAGGAGAAGGATTTCAGCTCTGGCCCCCTGCTTCTGCATGGAGGTGTTGAAGTAGAGAGTCCAGTGAGGCTCAGTGAAGACCGAAACCTTAGGTTCCGATTTCTGCTCACTAGGGCCCCAGGATTTGATGGAGAGGGGGTCCATTCGGCCACAAAGTCTGCCAATGCTTGACTCTTGATCGCTTGTCTTGGGACGAATTCAAGATCGAACTCGGCCAATTCCTCTGCCCACTTTGCAATGTTCCCAGTAGAGTTGGGGTTATGCAAGATTGCACGCAGTGGATAAGAGGTTACCACTGAAATCTTGTGAGCTTGGAAGTAGTGACGAAGCTTCCTAGAGGCAATAAAAACTGCATAGAGCAGTTTATGCACCTCTAGGTACTGAGTCTTGGCGTCATGGAGTACTTCACTGATGAAGTATACTGGGCACTGGAATGTCTGGACCCTCCTAGATGGGCCCGGAGCTTCCTCCTCATTTATCGAACCCTCCCGGAGGGGTCCGGACCTTTTTTGGGGACCTCTCGGTTCTTGCTAGAAGAACCCGGAGCTTCTTCTGAAGTGACCCGGACCCTCTCAGAAGGATCCGAATCTTCTTGTTCAGCAACAGTAACTCCTTCATTTGAAGGAGGTTGATCCTCTGACTTCTCGCCTTGAGTATCCGTGTCTGGGGGCTGGGACCCAGACTCGCCTTCAGGTAGTTCCGGACCTTCCCAGAGGGGTCTGGATTCCTGAACTGGGGATGGTTCTGGTCTTTCCGTAGCGAGGAACATGCTGACAACTTCGTCAGTTGTTGAAATGTAAAGCTGTGACGCCCGGTTCCGAAAATGAACCAAGCTAACGCATATGTGTGCCCAGGATGTTCATCACACATACACGAGTGAAATCACAAAAGGATATACAGGAAATTACCACAGCTCAAATTATTAAATAAGTACTCTTATTACACAATTCATTAAATCCTCGAATACAAGCTCTAATGAATATTAATGACAAGTTCAACTAATGCAGCGGAAATAAACAAATTAAACAACTAAGCAAACTAAGCAACTATGCAGCATAAGCGACAGGGTATGTATGCGCAGCTCCAATCAACACCACAGGCAAAGCTGACGGTAGACACGGCCTAAAACTCCGCATTATCGCCATTAAACTCCCAACCCTGATCTGCAACTGTTGGGGTGGGGGATTGCAAGAGTGAGTACATGTCGTACTCAGCAAGTGTGGAAAATATGACATGTGGCTTATTCAAATGACGACGATAATAATGGTAAAGTGCTAAAATGGTACATTAAAACTTTTGAAAAGCAATATAGTATAAGTATGTGAAATAAACCCATCATAATCATAAGTAATACCATAATACCAAACTGAATTCATTACCATCATCAATAATTCCAGATTTCACCATTGTCAATGACCATGTTCAGAAATTAATCCATAACCATCCATAACCATTACCAAACCATAGCCATTACGAAACCATAACCATCCCAAATCCTGATTTCTCTCTAATCATGGAAGTTGTCCAGGTGCTCATAACCGGGAGCACGGCTATCATGATAGTTTTAATTAACACTCTACAGAGTTTGTACCTCTTTACCCACGTGTTCGTGATTTCATCACCCTTCGGCAACTAAGAACCTCCCTTATGCCCATGACCCGTCGGTCACATCACACACTTCCATTGGTGTGTGGCCAAGAGATCACAAAATAGCCTTTACAAAGGGATTACTAGCCTATTTAGACCCCACTGAGGTTTCACCGGTGGCGATGTCTCCCGCAGAGCACATCTTCAACCAAGGGCCCCCTCTTGAGCCATTCGGATCCCAGGGTAGTCCCACCAATCATCAACAAACCCAAACCGACTACCCCTTCCCCGAGCATCCACAATGGTCCAAACAGCACTAGCAAAGCCCTAATTAATCAGCTACGCCGCACCCATACTTGGCCTCGTGGTGGCACTGTAGTCCTGGCTTGTTCTCGCATGAACCGGTCCTTAGACCTAAAGCAAGCAAACCACCATAACATCCAACCCATCCACATACCAGGCTTGCTTAGATCATCCATTACCATACCATGTTTAACCAGTTCATGTTAACCATAATCTCATCCATGCATAATTAAATTGAGTGATATAGTTGTTTCCCATCCCAGTTGATTAAGCGAAGCAAAAAGGTAAAAACCTTTCCCGACTCTCTACCATAAATTCCAGGTGACAAGGGTGGTTTAGCAAGTCTAGTAAACTTCCTACCATAGGACTCCCATCAATTTGACACAAGCATGCAGTTTTGCAAACAAAACATTTATTTTAAAAACAGGATCAATATGCTTCAAGGACACTTGCCTTGCTCTTGCTGTTGATTAGGGTCAAATCCTTCAAACTCTTGATGTTGTAGATCCTCCGTGGCACTCTCTAGCGCAAATCCGTCTAATCCACACAATAAACAAACAAGACAAGAAACACAATCAAAGAGTGCACAAATATTACTCAATATGACATGACATGCATGATTGATGCAAATGCAAGGTAGAACTTGTTACTAGATTGCTTTTAATGATCACTAACTAGCTCTAGTAGATTTTAACAAGTTTATACAGGTTTGGGGTCGATTAGATAAAATTTTAGAATTAATTCAACACAATTTAACCAGAAAGATCGGACTAGTCCGCTAGGGATCGGACAAGTCCGCACTTGACGAGATCAGCAGATTAGGTTTTTCTAGATCGACGTAAATTCGGAGATTAGGGGTTGAATTCATGTAAGGAAAAGAGAATAGAAGGTATACCAGGTGTTTAGAACTCCAATGAACCAAGAAACTTGGAGGTAACACTTGGATCTTGATGATCTAGGGTTGGTGATGAACTTGGAGATGAATTGGTGGTGAAGGACGAAACTTGGTGGAGATCTTGATCCTCCTTCGTTTCCTCCTCTTCTTCTTCTTGTTTGGGATCTTCTCCTCCCTCCTTGATGGTGGCTCCCCACGAACTAGGGTTTGGGTGGGTGGAAAAGTGGCAAATAGATGTCAAACCAAGGGGTGGGGCTGTTTATATAGGGGTGGAGGCTAGGGTTAGATGGATTTCGAGTTTTGGGATGAGTAGAGGCCGGTTTAGAGTCCCACATGGGCTCCAAAAGAGTTAGGCACGATGTACCTAGGCCCACTTAACGTGAAACCCAAGAAACAAGTCGTAAAACAAAAGATCAACTCGGAGTCGCGAAATATCGGACAAGTCCGGACAGGACCGGACTAGTCCGAAGTCGTCCAGAGAGAAAATCGGACAAGTCTGGCCAAAAATCGGACAAGTCCGAATTTGAACAGAGAGGAAAAACGGACAAGTCCGCTGGAACACCGGACTAGTCCGGAAAAGTCCAGGGACTTAGCAAATTTTCAAGGATTCATGGAATATCGGACTAGTCCGCACAAAATCGGACAAGTCCGAAAGTTTCCAGAGCCAAAATCGGACTAGTCCGCAGCAAAAACGGACAAGTCCGTTTTTATTCAGAGAGAAATCGGACTAGTCCTCAGTAAAATCGGACTAGTCCGCACTTTCCTGCGTTTTAAGTGCGGTTTTGCTCCAAATCAATTTTAAACTCGTTCCTCTTGTTGTGGGCTAATGTTAAACATGTATATGAGTGCATGTAGGGCATGATGCATGAAAATGAGGGTGTTACAAACCTACCCCCCTTAAAATGAATCTCGCCCTCGAGATTCGACGCGGAAGAGAAGAGATAGGGAAATTCCTTCTTGAGATCATCTTCTAACTCAAAAGTTGCTTCTTTTTCGGTATGGTGCTTCCATTGGACTTTACACCATCGAATCACCTTGTTCCTTGTGACTCTCTCCTTGGTTTCCAAGATTTTGACCGGTTGCTCGGCATACGTCAAATCTTCCTCTAGTTCCAATTCTTCCATTGGCACTTGATCTTCCGGTACCCTGAGACACTTCTTGAGTTGGGAAACATGAAACACATCATGTACGTCTGAAAGATGAGCTGGCATCTCCAACTTATATGCTACTTCTCCTCTTTTGTCCAAAATCTTGAATGGTCCAATATAACGAGGTGCGAGCTTGCCTCTTATGTTAAACCTCTTATGACCTCTCATTGGTGACACCTTGAGGTAAACAAAATCTCCTATTTCAAAGGCTAATTTCCTTCTCCTATTATCCGCATAGCCTTTTTGCCTTGATTGGGCATCCCTCAAGTTTTCACGAATTATTTTGACTTGCTTTTCGGCTTCTTGCAACACGTCCGGACCAAATACTTGAGTTTCTCCTGCCTCATTCCAGAATAAAGGTGTCCTACACTTCCTCCCATAAAGCGCTTCATATGGTGACATTTTCAAGCTTGCTTGGTAACTATTGTTGTATGAAAATTCTGCGTATGGCAAGCTTTTGTCCCAACTTTTCCCATGCTTTAAAGCACAAGCTCTTAACATGTCCTCCAAAATCTGATTGGTCCTCTCGGTTTGTCCATCCGTTTGAGGATGATATGCTGAACTAAAATTCAACCTCGTTCCCAAAGCTTCATGCAATTTTTGCCAAAATCTGGAGGTAAATTGAGAACCTCTATCCGAGACTATCTTCTTAGGGACTCCATGTCGACACACAATATGCTCCATGTATATTTCGGCCAATCGTGCAGCTGTATACTTGGTTTTCACAGGGACAAAATGAGCTGACTTGGTTAAGCGATCCATAATTACCCAAATTGAGTCATACCCGGACTGAGTACGCGGTAACCCAACTATGAAGTCCATTCCAATTTCTTCCCACTTCCATTCTGGAATCTTCAACGGTTGCAATAATCCGGCTGGCCTCTGATGTTCCGCCTTGACTCGTTGGCACACATCACACAGTGCTACGTATTCAGCTATGTCCTTCTTCATGCTATTCCACCAATAGCAAGTCTTCAAGTCTTTGTACATCTTCGTACAACCAGGGTGAATTGAGTATGGCGAGTCATGTGCCTCCTTTAATATTGTTTCTCGAATATGCTTTACATTAGGCACAACAATTCTCTTTCCAAGCCATAAGGTACCATGTTCGTCTTCATCAAATCTGAATTCTCTCCCTTCTTCGGTCCTTTCCTTGATTTCATTGATCCCTTCATCTGCGGTTTGGGCCTCTCGAATTTCCTGCTCCAAGGTTGGGTTTAACTCCATCATCTCCATCTCATTTACGAACCCGAGGTTCAACCGTTCAAACTCCTTACATAACTCGAATGGTAACTCTCGAACCGTGAGTTGATGACTTACTCCTTTTCTACTCAAAGCATCGGCCACTACATTGGCTTTTCTCGGATGATAGTTGATCCCCAAATCATAATCTTTGATGAGCTCTAACCATCTTCGTTGCCTCAAGTTCAGATCCGTTTGTGTGAAAATATACTTCAAACTCTTATGATCCGTGTAAATTTCACACCTATGTCCCAGAATATAGTGTCTCCAAATCTTCAATGCGTGTACCACGGCTGCTAATTCAAGATCATGCGTGGGGTAGTTCTGCTCATGTTTCTTCAATTGTCTTGATGCATAGGCGACCACTTGACCTTCTTGCATCAATACACACCCAAGTCCTTGTCTTGATGCATCACAATAGATGTCAAAATTCTTGCTTACATCCGGCAATACCAAAACTGGGGCTGTTGTTAACCTCTTCTTCAACTCCTCAAAACTGTTTTGACAAGCTTCAGTCCATTGGAACGCCTTTCCCTTCATTAGCAACTCCGTCATAGGCTTGGCTATCTTGGAAAAATCCTTGATAAACCGACGGTAATATCCGGCCATCCCAAGAAAACTCCTTATTTCCTTGATGTTTTGCGGTGGTTCCCACTTCAACACATCTCTTACTTTTCCGGGGTCAACCGATACTCCTCCTCCTGAGATTATATGACCCAAGAATGGCACCTCTTTCAACCAAAACTGACACTTGTTGAACTTGGCATACAATTGATGCTCCCTCAATTTTTGCAACGTAAGCCTCAAGTGTTCCTCATGTTCCTTCTCGTCCTTCGAGTAGATCATAATATCATCAATAAACACCACAACGAACTTATCTAAGTACTCCATGAAGACCTTATTCATGAGGTACATAAAGTAGGCAGGTGCATTTGTCAATCCAAAAGACATCACGGTGTACTCATAAGATCCATACCGTGTCCTAAAAGCTGTCTTGGGTATGTCCGATGGTTTAATCTTCATTTGAAAGTATCCCGACCTCAAGTCAATCTTAGAGAAGACACAAGCACCCTTCATCTGATCAAACAAGTCTTCTATGCGTGGCAAGGTGTACTTGTTCTTGATTGTTACCTCGTTGAGAGCTCGGTAGTCCACGCACATCCTTTGGGATCCGTCCTTCTTGTCCACAAATAGAACGGGCGCTCCCCAAGGTGAAGAGCTAGGGCAAATAAAACCCTTCTCTAATTGCTCTTGAATTTGTTTCTTGAGCTCCGCTAATTCCATAGGAGGCATCCTATACGGCCTCTTAGCTATAGGTGCAGTTCCAGGTATTAAATCAATAACAAACTCAATGTCTCGATCGGGTGGCATACCTGGCAACTCGTCCGGAAACACATCCAAAAATTCACATACAACCTGAATCTCCTCAATTGTGGCACCGTCCATATGATTCAATTCCAATCGCTTCGGTGCGGTTTGAGATGCTTCAAATTCTACAGTTATCCCTTCCTCATTGGTCAACTTCACTGTCTTTGTGGCACATTCAATAACTCCATTGTGCTTCCTCAACCAGTCCATACCAAGTATAATATCCAACCCTTGAGAATCTAAAACAATGAGGTTGGCGGAGAAGTCTACCCCCCTTATTCTAAGGCTTACTTTTGGACATACTATATTTGTCCTCATCTCTCCTCCAGGAGACTTAACCAACAGAGTAAACTTCATATGAGAGATAGGCAAACTATACTTAGCAACATACTTCGATGCAATGAATGAATGCGATGCTCCAGAATCAAATAACATAGTCGCGGGGTTGGAGTTGGCGAGAAACATACCAATGACCACATCATCCGCTTGTTGAGCATCCTCCGTAGAGACATGGTTCACGTTGCCACGAGCAAAATTCTGCTGTCCATGGCTTCCTTGTGGCTGTCCTCCATTAGGTCTTGGGTTTTGCCTCGATGCATTGCTTCCTTGACCAAGGCCCGACTTAGGACATTGATGTGCAAAGTGTCCAGCTTCTCCACAAGTATAGCACTTCTTAACTCCACCAGAATTATTGGGACGAGCTTGGTTTTGAACATTGGCTCCAGGAAAATCAGCACGAGGTGCATAAGGCATCGGAGGCCTAGGTGCTTGTATGACAGGGCGTTGCTGCACAAACTGAGTTGGGCGCGGTGCATAACCAGGGCGCTGAGCAGGAATAGAGGAGCTGTAATGTGGCGCATTGGGCGGCGCAAAGCGAGGGCGCACATTACTTCCTTGTTGCTATCCTTGATAGGGCGCCTTCCTCTTGATTTCTTGCTCCATCTCACGGATCTTGTTCTCAACCACAATTGCTTTGTCCACAAGCTTCTGAAAATTGACATAATCACAGTTGAGCAATTGCACTTGGATCGTATTGTTCAATCCCCTCATGAACAAGTATTGCTTCCGGCTGTCCCGGCTAACATCCTCAGGCGCATATCTTGAGAGTTGAGTGAACTTATTGAGATATTCACTCACGCTTGATTTTCCTTGTCTCAAGTTCTCAAATTCTTGCCTCTTCAAGATCATAACACCTTCCGGCACATAATGAGAACGGAAACTCTCCTTGAATTCCGCCCAGGTAATTCTCTCTTGGTTCTCATGAGCATTGCAATAAGAATCCCACCAATCTGCAGCTGCTCCAACGAGTTGATGAGAAGCAAATAGCACCTTCTCCCGGTCACTGCATTGGACAATGGCTAGCTTCTTCTCCACGGACTTGAGCCAATCATCCGCATCCATAGGGTCAGCAGCTTGAGCAAAGGTTGGCGGCCTAGTCCTCATGAACTCTCCTAATCGGTTATGAGGAGGCGGGGGTGGCGGTGGAGGCATGTGTGGCTGATTGTTGATATTGCCAGCCTGCAGCTGTCCCATAGTCTGTATCATGGTCTGCATGAGCTGGTTTTGCATGGACAATAGCTGCTCGATGTTGATAGCTCCCTGAGTAGATCCTTGCCCATTGTTGTTCTGAGGCACTCCATTGTTCTCCTCTTCATCATTGCCATCCCTCTGGTTGCGAGTCCTCACCATCTGAAGAAGGGCAATAGGTAAGAATTAGAAAACGTCCCCAACTATATGCATCAAGGGATATGAAGCTAACCAACTAGCTATACTAGCCTAGGTGGACATGGCAATGCTAAGGCATCCAAAATCCTCTATTAAGCACACAAGCAACCAATATATACAGCAAACAGCACTCCAAGCAAAAATACATCGATTCCTGAGTGCTCCTATGTGCTCTAAAGTGTCCATTCTATCTAGGCTGCATCCTACGGTCAACCTGTGGCTCTGATACCAACCTGTGACGCCCGGTTCCGAAAATGAACCAAGCTAACGCATATGTGTGCCCAGGATGTTCATCACACATACACGAGTGAAATCACAAAAGGATATACATGAAATTACCACAGCTCAAATTATTAAATAAGTACTCTTATTACACAATTCATTAAATCCTCGAATACAAGCTCTAATGAATATTAATGACAAGTTCAACTAATGCAGCGGAAATAAACTAATTAAACAACTAAGCAAACTAAGCAACTATGCAGCATAAGCGACAGGGTATGTATGCGCAGCTCCAATCAACACCACAGGCAAAGCTGACGGTAGACACAGCCTAGAACTCCGCATTATCGCCATTAAACTCCCAATCCTGACCTGCAACTGTTGGGGTGGGGGATTGCAAGAGTGAGTACATGTCGTACTCAGCAAGTGTGGAAAGTATGACATGTGGCTTATTCAAATGACGACGATAATAATGGTAAAGTGCTAAAAAGGTACATTAAAACTATTGAAAAGCAATATAGTATAAGTATGTGAAATAAACCCATCATAATCATAAGTAATACCATAATACCAAACTGAATTCATTACCATCATCAATAATTCCAGATTTCACCATTGTCAATGACCATGTTCAGAAATTAATCCATAACCATCCATAACCATTACCAAACCATAGCCATTACGAAACCATAACCATCCCAAATCCCGATTTCTCTCTAATCATGGAAGTTGTCTAGGTGCTCATAACCGGGAGCACGGCTATCATGATAGTTTTAATTAACACTCTGCAGAGTTTGTACCTCTTTACCCACGTGTTCGTGATTTCATCACCCTTCGGCGACTAAGAACCTCCCTTATGCCCATGACCCGTCGGTCACATCACACACTTCCGTTGGTGTGTGGCCAAGAGATCACAAAATAGCCTTTACAAAGGGATTACTAGCCTATTTAGACCCCACTGAGGTTTCACCGGTGGCGATGTCTCCCGCAGAGCACATCTTCAACCAAGGGCCCCCTCTTGAGCCATTCGGATCCCAGGGTAGTCCCACCAATCATCAACAAACCCAAACCGACTACCCCTTCCCCGAGCATCCACAATGGTCCAAACAGCACTAGCAAAGCCCTAATTAATCAGCTACGCCGCACCCATACTTGGCCTCGTGGTGGCACTGTAGTCCTGGCTTATTCTCGCATGAACCGGTCCTTAGATCTAAAGCAAGCAAACCACCATAACATCCAACCCATCCACATACCAGGCTTGCTTAGATCATCCATTACCATACCATGTTTAACCAGTTCATGTTAACCATAATCTCATCCATGCATAATTAAATTGAGTGATATAGTTGTTTCCCATCCTAGTTGATTAAGCGAAGCAAAAAGGTAAAAACCTTTCCCGACTCTCTACCATAAATTCCAGGTGACAAGGGTGGTTTAGCAAGTCTAGTAAACTTCCTACCATAGGATTCCCATCAATTTGACACAAGCATGCAGTTTTGCAAACAAAACATTTATTTTAAAAACAGGATCAATATGCTTCAAGGACACTTGCCTTGCTCTTGCTGTTGATTAGGGTCAAATCCTTCAAACTCTTGATGTTGTAGATCCTCCGTGGCACTCTCTAGCGCAAATCCGTCTAATCCACACAATAAACAAACAAGACAAGAAACACAATCAAAGAGTGCACAAATATTACTCAATATGACATGACATGCATGATTGATGCAAATGCAAGGTAGAACTTGTTACTAGATTGCTTTTAATGATCACTAACTAGCTCTAGTAGATTTTAACAAGTTTATACAGGTTTGGGGTCGATTAGATAAAATTTTAGAATTAATTCAACACAATTTAACCAGAAAGATCGGACTAGTCCGCTAGGGATCGGACAAGTCCGCACTTGACGAGATCAGCAGATTAGGGTTTTCTAGATCGACGTAAATTCGGAGATTAGGGGTTGAATTCATGTAAGGAAAAGAGAATAGAAGGTATACCAGGTGTTTAGAACTCCAATGAACCAAGAAACTTGGAGGTAACACTTGGATCTTGATGATCTAGGGTTGGTGATGAACTTGGAGATGAATTGGTGGTGAAGGACGAAACTTGGTGGAGATCTTGATCCTCCTTCGTTTCCTCCTCTTCTTCTTCTTGTTTGGGATCTTCTCCTCCCTCCTTGATGGTGGCTCCCCACGAACTAGGGTTTGGGTGGGTGGAAAAGTGGCAAATAGATGTCAAACCAAGGGGTGGGGCTGTTTATATAGGGGTGGAGGCTAGGGTTAGATGGATTTCGAGTTTTGGGATGAGTAGAGGCCGGTTTAGAGTCCCACATGGGCTCCAAAAGAGTTAGGCACGATGTACCTAGGCCCACTTAACGTGAAACCCAAGAAACAAGTCGTAAAACAAAAGATCAACTCGGAGTCGCGAAATATCGGACAAGTCCGGACAGGACCGGACTAGTCCGAAGTCGTCCAGAGAGAAAATCGGACAAGTCTGGCCAAAAATCGGACAAGTCCGAATTTGAACAGAGAGGAAAAACGGACAAGTCTGCTGGAACACCGGACTAGTCCGGAAAAGTCCAGGGACTTAGCAAATTTTCAAGGATTCATGGAATATCGGACTAGTCCGCACAAAATCGGACAAGTCCGAAAGTTTCCAGAGCCAAAATCGGACTAGTCCGCAGCAAAAACGGACAAGTCCGTTTTTATTCAGAGAGAAATCGGACTAGTCCTCAGTAAAATCGGACTAGTCCGCACTTTCCTGCGTTTTAAGTGCGGTTTTGCTCCAAATCAATTTTAAACTCGTTCCTCTTGTTGTGGGCTAATGTTAAACATGTATATGAGTGCATGTAGGGCATGATGCATGAAAATGAGGGTGTTACAAAAGCAGAAGTGGCTCACCAGGATTAGGAGCTACCAAAGTTGGTAGAGTGGTGAGGAGCTGCTTCAGCTCCTGGAATGCCTTTTTTGATTCTTCAAACCATTGGAATGGTCTGAACTTCTTCAATAATTTGAAGAAGGGTAGCGCCCATTCCGCCAATCGAGAGATGAACCGGCTGAGGGCAGCTAGACACCTAGTCAGCTTCTGGACATCCTTGATGCGAGCTGGTGGCCACATGTCTTCAATAGCTTTAATCTTCGCCGGATTTGCCTCTATTCCTCGGTGGTTCACCAAGAATCCAAGAAGCTTTCCGGACCTAACCCCAAAGACACACTTGTCTGGGTTCAGCTTTGTGCGTGTGATTCGCAACTTGTCGAAGACAGCTTGCAAGGTGTCAAGAAATGACTCCTTGTTCTTGATCTTGACGACAATGTCATCAACGTACACTTCCACTACATCTTTGATGAGCTCTCCAAAAGTTTTGTACATAGCTCGCACAAACGTTGAAGTAGCGTTTTTGAGACCGAATGGCATGGCAGTGTAACAGTATAACCCATATACTGTGATGAAGGCAGTATGCTCTTCATCTTCCCTAGACATTTTGATTTGATGATACCCAGAATATGCGTCTAGGAAACACAGTAATTCACACCCGGAGGTGGAATCCACTATCTGATCTATTCTAGGTAGTGGAAATGGATCCTTTGGGCATGCCTTATTCAGTGTTGTGTAGTCAATACACATCTGAAGCTTCCCGCCGGCCTTAGGTAAAACGACTGGGTTTGCCAGCCATTTTGGGTGGAAGACTTCCCGAATGAATCCAGCTTCGAGCAACTTTGTCACTTCTTGACGTATGAAGTTCTGTCTCTCTACCGATTGCTTCCGAGGCTTCTGATGTACAGGCCGAGCGTTGGTATAAATCTTCAGATTGTGCTCAATCACTTCCCTAGGGATCCCAGGCATTTGTGACGGTTGCCAGGCAAACACGTCAACATTGCGATTTCCTATTTGTCGTTCAGACCTCCTGATATACGAGTGGTCTGAGCAGCGTCGGAACCAATTTGGACGACATTGACGGGAATGTCGGTGTCGCCGCGTGGTTGCACACGAGGTGCGGAAGTTGAGCCTCGATGATGGATGCTCGGGGGCTTTAGAGCTTGCTCCTTTCCAGATTCTTCCTCCTGCACTGTAGCAAGCGTGTGGAGTTCTTCCAGAGCAGTAACGCCGGCGGTGCGATCTCCACGGGTCCGTAGAACGCCTGAGGGTGCTGGCATCTTCAACACCAAGTAGACATAATGAGCAGCAGCCATGAATTTGTATAAAGTTGGCCTGCCCAAGATGGCATTGAATGGCAAGTTGATCTGTGCCACGTCGAAAACCAACTTCTCAGTCTTGTAATTCTCCCGAGTTCCGATGGTCACCAGGAGAGTAATGGCACCGAGTGGGGTTATGGCTCCTGGACCTACTCCTCAGAAAGGTCGGGAGGGACGAAGGTCCGAAGGTCAGAGCCGAAGCTTGATCAAGGCTTCAAAGCTTATGAGGTTCAGCCCCGAACCTCCGTCCACCATTACGTGGTGGAGCTGGACGTTATTGATGGTCGAAGATACCATTAGCGGAAGTTGACCAGCTCCGATCATGTTCCAAGGGCAGTCCGAAGCATCGAAGGTAATGGCAGTATCCATCCACTTCCGATGAGGCTCCGCCCTGGCAGTGGGAGCTACAAAGGCCATGTACCGCCACATTGTCTTGAGGACACGACGGGAAGTGATGTCCCACGAACCACCAAAGATGGTGTTCATGGTCATCCGACACTCGTTGTCGGAGATGTCGGAGTCATCATCAACGGAGGTGTAAATAGCCTTCAAGACCTTTTTGGGGTCCTGAAAGCCTAACTCCTCTTAAGCCGGAGCTTCATCGACTTTTTGTTTTCCTTCCCTTTGACGGAAAGGAGCTTCTTCCCGACGCTTGTTGTAGCGCTCGGCAAGGTTCCGGACTTCTCGGCAGTCTTCTAGATTGTGGTTGTTCGTCTTGTGTATGGGACACCACATCTTTGAGCTGCCATCGTCTTCAGATGACAGCCGAGGTTGTTTCTCGGGGCGTGGCCGCCGGCCACCCAGAGCTGCGGTAGCAGCGGTAGTAGGTGTGCCGATCGACGGCTTCTTCTTGCTGTTGGACTTTTTCTTCTTCTTGCCACTCCCGGAGCTAGTGGCTTCACCCTTAGAGGATTCTTTGTTGACCTCCGGATGTGGTTGGGAGTGCATTTCATGACCCTCCGCAGCCTTGGCACACTTGTCTACCAAGCTGAAGAGTTCCGTGACGCTGGTGACTTCCTTGGTCGCCAGCTTCTCCAACATTTTCTTGTCTCGAACGTCCTGTCTGAATGCTACAATAACAGAAGCGCTTGAGATAGAAGGAATGATATTAAGTACCTGGGAGAACCTCTGGATGAAAGACCGCAAGGTCTCTCCTCCTTTTTGCTTGATAGCAAAAAGATCCAGTTCTGTGCCTGGTCAGGTGTATGAGCTCCCGAAATTGGCGGTGAACTGTTGGCACAACTCCGCCCAACTATTGATGGAGTAAGGCGGTAGGCTCATAAACCAAGACCTGGCGGTCCCAGTCAAAGCCACAGGTAAATAATTGGCCATCACAACCTCATTGCCCCCAGCCGCAAGGATAGCGGTGGAGCAGATTTGAAGAAATTTGGCGGGGTTAACAGTCCCGTCAAATTTCTCCGGCAAGTGAGGCCGGAACTTCTGCGGCCATCTAACCATGCGTAGGTGCATGGCCAAGGCAGAACAGTCTCCTCCTACTCCCTCAGGAGCAGGACTGTCCCGAGCCTCTCGCCTCTCGCGATAATGCTCGATGTGGATGCAGCTGTCCTATTGCCGGTAACGACGATCGAGCTCCACCCTAAGGTCGTGAGTCGAAAGCCTTGTTACCGTGTGAGTACGTCGCACCCTGGAAGGCAGCCACGTCGCCTGTTGAGATGCAGCACGCCTCCCGTGATGTGATTCTTGTGGACTGAGTCTACCCGAAAAGGTCCGATGCTGTGATGGGGCCCGTCCCAAGGGGGGAGGACCTTGATTGCTGATGCCACCGGCTGCTACAACTACATGATCCACATTAACTCTCCACTGCTCCATTGCACCCTGGGGTGCTCCTGGAGGCAGTGGGCGTTGGAGAAGAGCACGCACAGTAATAAGCGTGTGTTCGGGGTTGTTGTTCGCCGATGTAATGATCGACGCAGACACTCCATCTCGATGTTCGGGTTGATTCACCGGAGCGGACGGTGGCGGTGGTGGCATGACTCCTGCTGGGGCCTCAACACCTGCTGCTTGCTGCATGTTGGAGGGATTGCCTCCAGCACATTGCTCAGCGTGGTTACTGTTGGATGATCCGGTAGACGAATTCACCATCTTTGAATCTCAGGCAGCCCCTTCCTTGCGTGGCAACAGTCAGAGTCTGGTTCCAGCAATTCTCCCAATACTACTATTAGTAGCCCGCGGAGTTTCTTAGTTTGGTTGGGGCGCGCAGAGATTCAGAACAAGATGACGACTTGACACGAGGATTTACGTGGTTCGGGCCGCCTGAGCGTAATACCCTACTCCACGGGTGTGTTGTTGTTATTGTATTGAGTGTATGAAAGCATGAGCCAGAGAGAGACCAAAAAAGTCCCCTGAGCGCATGTCTCAGACTAGCCTCCCCCAGTGTATCGCTCGACCAATCCTTTTATAGTACAAGGGCTGACCGTTACATCGTTAGCCTGGCCCGACATGTGGCCCTGGCGGTTACTGATGCCTAATACACAGTTTAATGTGTTTAATTCCCCTTAATAGCGTGGTAACACGCTTGGATAGTGGCGTTACTAGTATTAAGGGTCCTCTGATCGTGTGTCATTATGATAGCATTAATGACACATAATCAGGTCTTGAAGCCTTTAATGTCCCTTGAAGGTCCGAGTCGTTGGAGGTCCACCAATCTGCCTGTTGAGGTTGAAGGTCCGGCGGTTGGATGCGTGGCAGCTTTGGAGCTTACCGTCTTGGACGAGTAGATCCGGTGCCGTGGTACACGTGTCGGTACCAGAGCTTCCCTCTGTCGAGGGTTAGGTCTGGGGGTGCCACACAGGTATCCAGTCCGGAGCATTCCCATGTAGGGATTGTAGATCTGGTTTTGTGATACACGTGGCGACACTGGGACTAACCATATGAGGGAGGCAGGTCCAGTTACGAGTAACACGTGGGGCCTCCGGAGGTCTTCAACTCAGATAGGTGGAGTTCCTTTGCACTCTTTGCAGTTCTAAGGGGTATCCGGTACGCAGGGTACCGACAAATACACTCTACCTCGCATAGAGGAAATGTTCGACCAGATGAAGGGAGCCAGAATATTCTTTAAGATTGATATTCGGTTAGGATATTTCCAATGAAAATTATACCATCAAACATACCAAAGACAACTTTCAGGACACGGTATGGATCTTATGAGTATACGGTCATGTCATTTGGGTTGACCAATGCACCCGCGTACTTTATGTATCTTATGAATAAGGTTTTCATGGAGTATTTGGATAAGTTTGTGGTAGTTTTCATTGATTACATCATGATCTACTCAAAGAGTGAAGAACAACACGAAGAGCATCTAAGGCTGACATTGCAGAAATTGAGAGAGCATATGCTGTATGCCAAGTTTAACAAGTGCCAATTCTGGTTGAGAGAGATATAATTCCTAGGCCGTGTCATATCTGGAGGAGGAGTGTCAGTCAACCCAGGAAAGGTTAGAGATGTGCTAAAGTGGGAACCGCCGCATAATGTGAAGGAGATAAGGAGCTTTCTTGGAATTGTAGGATATTACCGTCGGTTCATCAAGGCCTTTTCCAAGATAGCGAAGCCAATGACTGGACTGTTAATTAAGGAGAAGCCTTTCAAGTCGACTCATGCATGTCAGGACAGTTTTTAGGAGCTAAAGAAGAGATTAACAACAACACCTGTGTTGGTATTGCCAGATGTGAGCAAGAGCTTTGATATCTATTGGGATGCCTCAACACAAGGACTTGGTTGTGTATTGATGCAAGAAGGCGGAGTAGTAGCTTATGCATCCAGGTAGTTGAAGAAACATGAGCAGAATTACCCGACACACGATCTCGAACTTGCAGCCGTAGTGCATGCTTTGAAGATTTGGAGACATTACATTCTTGACCATAGATGTGAGATTTATACGGATCATAAGAGTCTCAAGTACATATTCACACAAACGGATCTGAATTTGATACAGCGATGATGGTTGGAACTCATTAAGGATTACGATGTGGGAATCTATTATCATCCAGGGAAAGCCAACGTAGCGGCTAATGCTTTGAGCCGAAAAGGAGCAAGCCACCAGCTCACAGTTCGGGAATTGCCATTCGAGCTATGCAAGGAGCTTGAATGGTTAAATCTTAGATTTGTGAATGAGATGGGAGCAATGGAGTTAAATCCAACCCTGGAGCAAGAAATAAGAGAAGGCCACACCAAGGATAAGGAAATCCAGGAAATCAAGGAAAGGACCCAAGAAGGGAGAGAATTCAAACTTGATGAGGATGACCAAGGTACTCTATGGCTTGGAAAACGGATTGGTTTGCCTAATGACAAGAGTCTCCAACAGATGATATTGAAGAAGGAACATGACTCACTTTACTCTATCCATCCCGGTTGTACTAAGATGTACAAGGACCTGAGGACATGCTACTGGTGGGATGGTATGAAAAGGGACATAGCAAAATAAGTTGCACTATGTGATGTATGCCAACGAGTCAAAGCTGAACATCAAAGGCCAGCCGGATTATTACAACCATTGAAGATTCCATAATAGAAGTGGGAAGAGGTTTGCATGGATTTCATAGTTTGTTTTCCTCACACTTCAGTGGGATATGATTCAATATGGGTTATTGTGGATCGATTGATGAAATCAGCGCATTTCATTCCTGCCAAGACTACTTATAGTGGAGCCAAGTTGGCATAATTGTATATGGGAAGAATAGTGTGTTTACCCGGAGTGCCGGAGAAAATAGTGTCCGATAGAGGTTATCAATTTACCTCAAGGTTCTGGTAAAAGCAACGCAAATCGATGGGAACTCAATTGAATTTTAGTTCTACATATCACCCTCAAACAGATGGACAGAACGAGAGGAAAAATTTGATTTTGGAATACATGCTAAGAGCTTGTGCGCTAAAGTATTGAGGAAGCTGGGAAAAAAGTCTGCCATATGCTGAATTTTCCTACAATAACAACTATCAAGCAAGCTTGAAGATGTCATCGTATGAAGCATTGTATGGGAGAAGTTTTAGAACACCCTTGTTTTGGAATGAGACAGGAGAAACTCAAGTATTTGGACCTGACGTGATCCAAGAGGCCGAAAAGCAAGTGCAGACCATCTATGAGAACTTAAGAGCTTCCCAGTCAAGACAAAAGGGTTATGCAGATAATAGGTGAAGAAACCTAGCTTTTGAAGTGGGAGACTTCGTATACCTCAAAGTATCACCTATGCGAGGTCACAAGCGGTTTAATGTCAAAGGCAAGTTGCCACCTCACTATATTGGACCATTCAAGATTTTGGACAAACGGGGAGAAGTAGCCTAAAAACTGGAGATGCCTGCACATCTTTCTGATGTACATGATGTGTTTCATGTCTATCAGCTCAAGAAGTGCTTGAGGGTACCGGAAGAGCAAGTACCAATGGAAGAATTGGAGCTTGAGGAAGATTTGACCTATGCAGAGCAACCTGTCAAAATTTTGGACACCAAGGAGAGGGTCACAAGGAACAAGGTGATTCGATGGTGCGAATTGCAATGGAAGCATCATACAGAATTGGAAGCAACTTGGGAGCGAGAGGATGATCTCAAGAAGGAATTTCCCTATCTCTTTTCTTCCGCGTCAAATATCGAGGGCGAGATTCATTTTAAGAGGGGTAGGTGTGTAACACCCTCATTTTCATGCATAATGCATTGCATACATCCTCATACATGTTTAACATCAAGCCATGTAAAAAGGAACAAGATTAAAATGAATTTAGGATTAAACTGGAAGTTTCAGTCTGTCAGAGTGCGGACTTGTTCGGTCTGAACCCTGGACTAGTCTGGTATTCCCTTCTGTTCAAGAGAAAATTCAGTTTTCTTCAGAAGTGCAGACTTGTCCGACCATAACCTTAGACTAGTCCGGTGTCCCCAATTTCATTCAGAAAAATTCAGTATTCTTCAGAGTACGGACTTGTCCGACACAATGTGCGGACTAGTCCGTTTTCTTCTCTCATGTTTCCCCGGACTTATCTGGTCATAATTGTCTGTTTTTCTCTGTTGCAAATGGACTAGTCCGGTCCCTACTACGGACTAGTCTGGCCTTCGGGAATCATCTCGGATTCCATTATTTCTACACGAATTGTTTTTAGGTGATTGAATAATTTGGGCCCAAGAACTTTGTGCCCAACCTTATAGGAGCCCAAGTGGACCCCACCCCGACCCCTACACGCCCCCACCGAATTCCACTTGGAATTCACCCCAAAACCCTAATTCCCCACCCCTATATAAACAACCCAATGCCTCACTCCTCTCCACCCCAATTGAAAACCCTTGCTGCCACTTTTGCATTGTGCCGTTGTCAAGATCAAGTCCAGAAGCAAGGAGGAGGCGAGAAAAACGAAGAAGGGCCAACAAAGATCGATCTTCATTGACTTTTCGACGAATTGACGATTTTCCTCACCAAGGCTTCGTCAACTCATCTTCATCAACCCTAATTGCCAAGATTCAAGTCTCACGCCCAAATCTTGATCTTTGGATCTCTAAACACGTGGTACACCCTCTACATTCAAGTTTTCATGCAAATTCAACCCCAATTCTCGCAAATTAGAAAAATCCTAATTTTGCAGTCTGTGTAGTGCGGACTAGTCTGGTCCCTGACAGCAGACTAGTCCGGTGTCTGAATCTGTAAAATTCCTGAATTGAACCGAATTAATTCCAAATTGACTCAAATCAATTCCAAACCTATCCAAACTTGTTAGAAACTATTATAACTAGTTAGTAAACATTATTAGAAACTCATTAACAAGTTTTACCTCACAATTGCATTTATCATGTATATCATGGCATATTGAGTAGTATATGAGCAGTGTGTTTTGCATTTTTGTCGCTCGGAATAGAAGGAGTTGCCGTAGAGAGTGCTTTCGAGGACCTGCAGAACCAGAGTTTTGAAGTCTTCGACCCAAATCAAGCTCAGGAGCATAGCCTGTGTCCTTGACCATATTGACCTCGTTCTAAAGGTTTTTTTTTGCAAACTTGCATGCTTGTGTTGAAAATGATGGTAAAACATAATTGTAGGAGTTTACTAGTTTTGTATGACCACCCTTGTCGCTTGAACACTATATAGAGAGTTGGGAAGGGTATTTTGCACTTTTTGCTTCACAATGCTCAATTGGGTTTGGGAATCAACTATAATGCTTAACTATGAAATGTTGACTGATGAGAATTGATAATAATGACCCTTTAGCAACATGGTGCCTAGGGAGCTAAGCAAGATGGTAATGTGGAATGGGTTGGACTGTTTTGGTGGTTTTGCTTGCTTTAGATCTAAGGACCAGTTCCTGGAGCGACCATCAAGGATTTATAATGCCACCACAGGGCCAAGTATGGGTGCGGCTTAGCTGACTAATTAGTGAATTGCAAGTACTGTTTGGACCATTAAATGCTCGGGGAAGGGGTAGTCAAATTGGGTTAATAGTTGATGGTGGGACTACCCTGGGACCCGAATGGCTCAAGAAGGGGCCCTTAGTTGGATGTGCTCAATTGGAGACATCACCACTGGTGAAACCTCAGTGGGGTCTAAATATGATAGTAATCACTTTGTAAAGGTTATTTTTTGATCTCTTGGCCACACACCTAAGGAAGTGTGAGACGACATAATTGAGATTCCAAAGTCATCGAAAGGTGATGAAATCATGAACTCGTGAGTAAAGTGGTACAACCTCTGCAGAGTGTGTTTAAAACTATCATGATAGATGTGCTCCCGGTCATGAGCAACCTAGACCCTCACATGATTAGAATATGGACTTGAACATGGTTTAATGGCTGAAATTGAATTGGGAGTTGGTAATTGGGTTATTAATTGGCTTTGGTATATGGAACTGATGAAAATGAGATAAATGAGCAGTTGTGAGTTGATTATGGTTTATTATCGTCAGAATTGGTTATTTAAGTTGAAATTGATGATATTTGGGTTATTTTGGGAAGGACCACACTTAATAATGATATAATTGCATTTTCAACTGTTTTAAATGTACTTTTATCCAATTAGCCATTGTTTATGATCAATTCCTCTTTAAGCTACATGTCATACTTTCCCACACTTGCTGAGTACAACATGTGCTCAACCTTGCTATTTCCCCACCAAATCTAGACGCAGGTGACCAGGTAGAGTACCAGGAGGTCTTTGAGGAGTTCTAGGCATGTGTTTTGCTGTCAAACTTGCCTGTGGAGTTGGAGTCATTAAAGTTTAGTTTTCTTGCTGCAGTTTCATTAGAGCTTGTAATCGAGACTATTTGATTTGTAATAAGGTACTATTATTAGTATTATTTGTAAAAGCCCTAAATTCAGAGTGCAATGCTCAGAGAGGAGAATTTAAATTTGAATGGAAAAAAATTGAAGTGGCAATTTAAGAATCAAACCAGTTCAAGCTTCAATAGAAGGAATTCAAAAATGCAAATTAGCTCCTGTTCAAACTTTGCCAAAATACAAATCTGAGTACACCATTAAATTCCAAATATTCCAAATAGTCTCTCTGCAAAGTTTCAAATTTTTTGATGCACAATTGCTGTGTAATTCAGAGGAAACATTGAATTCTTTCAAATTCAATTTTGAATTTTCATTGAAACTTGATCGAATCAAAGTTTTGAGTCCAAGTTCATATTCTGCATAATTTATTTAACCTCTCCACAAAAATCTGGAATTTTTGGACAAATCTAGGCGGGAGAATTAAAGGAACAGAGATGATAAACTTAAGGGGCAGTGGGACCCACTCGTCAGTAAAGCTAATACGTGAGTGCTCTGTTTCTTCACCGCGGCGACAGCTCCCAACATGCAAGCCACACACCTGTGTGCTTGCTTGCCGATTGCTGTCGAATCCAGCGTCCATATATATCTATCAAGCGTCCTTATCACCTCCCCTAGCGTCCAGTGCAAGCAAACCACCGTCCTTCCTCTGTTCTTGGCTGCCGGCGACAAATCTTTCGTTCAAGCTGAAAAACCAAGCTACCCAGAGGTTGTGGATCCTTTCTCTTCGCGCTTGGGGCTTGGTAACTATCTTTCGCACCTTCCTAAACCATTCTGTGGACAGCTTCCTCACGGTGAGGTGTTCATTTGAATTTTTCGCGGACGTCGTCGTGGAGCCGCCGTTGGACCTCCTCTGTTTTACCGTGAAGCCGAGGTTCTAGGCCATTTCACTCTTCCCCGTCAACTACAAAAAGGTGTGCAAAGATACACAGATTATGCTGGTGAATTTCAGCCCCTATCGTGCCTCTGAGCTCCTGTATTTTGAGTTTTACCGAAGCTAATTCATACTGAGGTCACTAGGTCATCAATTTAATTTGGTTTCTACGTGCAACCGTTCTTCAATCCAATTAAGGAATATATTATAGACCTCCAGGCACATCATGTCACCAAAAATGAAAGGAAGTTATCGAGAGATGAAGTCGGATTTCAAATTTTCGTAGCCGCCAATAAAAGATCGTCGGTGCGCCGTCAAACTCATGATTGTCGGCCGTTCCATGGCGTTTACACCTTATAATCATCTTCTCCATGTTTCCCATAATCTGTCCAATCATTTTCCGAGGTGTTTAAGCTACGGGCCGGCAGTTTCGACATCGCCGGAACCCTAGCCGCCACCACCGTTGTCGTGCTGCCAATTATGGCCATCACCACGTCAATTCGACCCCACCATCGTGTTCCTTGACCCTCAAAACGGTTAGGCAGAGAATCTCAGAGAGGTAGATGGCCGGGAGAAGGAAGTCAGCGAGCTCGCCGGCGCTGCGCCGCCATGGCCGAGCCTCGCGTCCGGAGGTTGACGATGACACCACATGTCCTGTGTGTCAGCGTCTGTTATTCCTCCTTTCGATCAGGTGTGGCCGCAGGATCTGTTGAGGCTACGTGAGTTAACTTCATTGTCCTCGGTGTGGCCCAGATGCGATTGGCCCATTTTAAATGGGTGGGGCCGGGCTGAATTATTTAAACTTTTTCCTTGGAAATTATTTTCAGAATTTGAGCAACATTTAAAAACACATTACTCCTAGCATACGTGCTCGAATAATTCCAAATTAATTCTGGTAGACTCATCTTGATCCCAAATTTTCAGTGGTGCAATTTGTTGGACATGAAAGTCCCAGAATTTCCAAAATTAATTCCTTTGAGCTAACTACTTGGAAAATCAATTACCCCTGTTCTGTTTATTGGAAAATTCACAATTTTGGTCAGAACACACTTTAAAATACCCTTGATCTCAAGTAAAAATTTGAAGTTCATTGAACTTAATTAACTGGGCGAAACAGTGTTCAAATCACCTATGTCAATTGAAAAAAATGAAAAATGTACAGAAGCATTTTCAGAATTTCTTGCAAATTTGTAAAATCTATTTCCCCCTGTACAAATCTCAGAGAAATATGAAACAAATTTTCCCAGAACCAGAATAACCTCCTATACCATAATCATACACTTTTAGCCATGACTAAACTCCAGAACTAATACCAAATTTCAGAGAAGTCTTTTGGTTGTTGGAATTTTAGAGACAACAAGCTTCCTTGAACATATCCAATTCTTGGTCCAGATCTTCCTCATAGAACCTAGTATCCCCTGTAAAAATCCCAAAGACAATTAAAATCATCTTCATACCTGATCAGTGTTTATAAGATATTTTCTATAGTTTCACTGTCACTCATCTACTTTATATATTGCATATCATATAGTGACCGAGATCGAGGAGGAGCCAGAGCCCTTGGAGAGTATACTACCAGAAGCTAAATTTCCCTCTGACTCACAGCCAGGCAAGCCCCGCTTTGCATTTAAGTGCTATTTCAAAATTTCTATTTGTATCACTTATGTCTAGGATGTGTTTTTTGCATTAGGGCTAAGGTGCTTGTTACTCCACTTGCATGACCCACAAATCCCATGGAGTATTCGGTAGGTCTAAACTTGATGAGTAGAAGGTGCCATGCTAATGTTTTGAGGAATCCAGTAGAAGTCGAGTAGTTAGAATCTACTTGCGAGATAGGATTTTATTACACGGGAAAGATTTGATCAAAGAATGGTTTAGGAATATAAATTTGAGACCGAGCAGCGGGTAGGAGGCAGAGAGACGTGGTATCACGTGCATAGCTCTGCTTGCGTCAATTGAGGATCGATCTGTGTGTGGCCCTGCTGGACAAGTTTAAACTGTACCAGATGCATACTGGGCATATGAAACCCAGGAAACCGATGTAACTTCATAACTTGGGTGTCGAGGCATAGCCCATTGTTGATAGGGGTGGGTTGAGGGCAGCAAGGTGTAAATCTGCCGGCGGTCACAACCACGCTCCGTCCGGGGACCTTATGCCCGCGATGGTGGGAGCAGTTCAGCGTTTGAGTTTCTTGTGAAAGTTTGCTGCTTATGACATGGTGAGGAGCACGACACGCTCCTTATGCACGGTGTATGTGACATGTTATTCGGGTGTCTACTGATTGCAATCACTATCCCTCGCGATTATTTGAGTACCACTTGTCCACTACGCTGTGACGTAGTAAATACTAAAGAAGCCAGGAGAATATGATGTATTAAATTATAATTGCTTCGCAACTATGATTTCTATAGAATATGATCACTGAATTTAATTTATTGAACCTTTAAGCAGCTGTTAATAACTTGGAAAATTAAAGATCAACATGTAGGCGAGTCATTTCCTGCTATATCTATTCCTATGTTAAGTATCCCTGCATGTAGAGTTCCATGTTTAGGTGAGACGGTTAAGTCTTGCTGAGCCTTCGTGCTCACGGTTGCTTTATTAAGTTGTTTGCAGGTGAGACATATGAGGAGGGGCCCGAAGATGAGGCGATGCCCCCGTCGGGGTATACCGCCGAGTGGGAGCCCTGCACGCTGCTGTAAATTGTTGTGTGCTGCTAGTGTGTAGCGTTCTCAGGCTGGACGACTGCACTTTTGCATAGCTAGGCTGAGAGTTTAGCTATGAGTATTATATTCTGCTATATATTAAGTATTGTAAAAGATTTCCGCTGTTTATATAAATAAAACTTTGTATTTTGTCGTTTTCTTTTCATGTTTGCTATTGGGTGCCGCATCGCATGACACCACCCTCTGCGATTCCTGGAATGTGTGGACCTGGTCCCCACATTATTATTGAAGACATGGTTATAATCTGTTTATAATTTGTGAATCACTTGTGTATGTGTGTTATACATTCTGGGCACACATATGCAGTACGCTTGGTTCATTTTCAGAATGGGGTGTCACAATAAACGCATAAAACGTTGACGTAGGCCCTCTGGGTGGTGTTGAAGCTTGGTTGCTTTGAGGCGCCCACTATCAACGCATAAAACGTCGACGACAGACCCCCTGGGTGTCGTCGGAGCTTGGTTGCTTCGAGGTGCCCACTATCAACGCATAAAACGTCGACGAGCTTGGTTGCTTTGACGGCGCCCACTATCAACGCATAAAACATCGATGGCAGGCCCCCTGGGTGTTGTCGGAGCTTGGTTGCTTCAAAGGTGCCAACTATCAACGCATAAAACATTGATGACGGACCCCCTTGGTGTTGTTGGAGCTTGGTGCTCTGGCAGCATCCACCATCGCCGTGCAGATTGCTATCAATTATTCATTTTTCCTGCACATGAGGGACAAGAAAAGCAGTAAAATTCGTCCTCTTGCCTATAGCTTATTGGCTGCTTATTATCCTTCTTTGAATTTTAGGTCCTATCAAACTCACTGTGATAACATAAGTATATTGATTAAACTTCCTTAGGTCCGTATGCTTTCCGGATCTGCCTCACTAAGACCCACCAGAATAGGTAGAGCGGCATACTTAGGGTGCTGGAGCAGGCTAAGTCGATAGCTCACTGCGGACCTATCATTGGCTTTGGTTTTCAGGCGAGTAGGCCAACTAGCAATAATATCCAGTAGAAGATTACCAATAAAACTTATATATCACATGGATCTCTAGGACTAAATTTCAAGTGGATTGCACAACATTGCTATTGACAAGAAGATAAAAGATGATAAAAATAATGAGCATGCGCAAAATTAATGCACATAGAGTCTATTTGCACATAAAAGTACAGGACCAAGTTAAGTATGTTATTCATCTTGTACTAACCCAGGGAAGGTAAAGACACACTTAAAGTACAAGACCAAGTTACGTGTGCTTTTGATCTAGGACCAACCTGATTCTGTTCATAGACTCTATAAGATACATTTTATACAATTACAGACTCACCTTTGTGTAACTAAGTGTAGAACTTATGAAGGTGCTCAATATTCCATGGGTTGAGAAGTGGTATCCCATCCTCTGTTGCCAAGCGAATGCATCCGGGATGGGAAACTTTGACGACTCGGAAGGGACCTTCCCAGGTGGGAGAGAGTTTGTTCATCCCTTCGCGTGTGAGTATTCGCCACAACACCAAATCACCTTCTTCCAACTGCCGGTGCACACATAACTTTGATGATAGCGCTAGAGCACCAAGCGGTATCACGTGTTTCGGACAGCTGCTTGGCACCTTGCCTCATCAACGAGGTCTAAGTCTTCACGCTGCGGCTGGTCCTGCGTGGCTTCATCGTAGGTCCTGAATGTAGGCCTAGAGGGGGGTGAATAGGCCTTCTTGATTTTTCTCGGTTCCTGTAACACTCAACAACAAGGTCAATACCAGAGATATCGGACTAGTCCGGTAATGTGCGGACTAGTCCGGTTTTCACGAGCTAGGTTGATCAAGTTTAGAAAATTTGATTGATTCGTTAATGTTTGCAGCGGAAATATAAACTTGAATCTCAATTTAATAGTAGTATGTCAGATTCTATTGAAGTTAAAACTCTTGATCAACAATTAGACTTAGATTGAACAAAGTGAATCAAACCCTAGATTAAGTTGATCAAATTAGATGAAGAACACAAAAAGGATAAGACACACGATTTATCCCGTGGTTCGGCTACCACGAAGGCAACCTACATCCACGTTGAGGAGCCCACAAAAGGACCGGGTCTTCTCCAACCCTTTCCTCGTCGGATCGCCACGAAGGCCAATCCTCTTCCACTAATCACAAAGGGTAAATAACCAAGTTGAAGGGGCGTTCTCACACGTTGAGAGCTCCCTTGATTACAACTCACAATGACACCAATAACACACTTGAAAATTACAAATTGAAACGTAAGAGTGTGTTAGGGAATCAAACCAAGAGCTCAATGATGTGTGCCAAGTGTCTCTCCAATGATCTAGAAGTGATCTTCAATGGATTGATTGATTTTGCACTTAATTTCGTGGAGAGAGATGGTTTTTGAGTCTCTTGGGAGGTGTGATGGCGCTAGGGTTCGAGAGATGGTGAAAGTGGGCCGTGCACCTCTATTTATATGGGGTTTCTAAAAGTGACCGTTAGGGTTCAGAAAGATCGGACTAGTCCGTGGTGGTCACCGGACTAGTCCGGTGTGCTGTGTGTAGCAAACCCTAAGTGTCTAGGAATATCGGACTAGTCCGGTTGAAAACGGACTTGTCCGATTTCGCTACTGGAAATCTTCGGACTAGTCCGATTGCCATCGGACTTGTCCGGACATATGAAACCCTAAGTGTTTGGGGTGACAAGTCCGCACTTGGAGGACTTGTCCGATTTAGATCAGTGTGTATATCGGACTAGTCCGTGTAGACACCGGACTTGTCCGAAGTGGATCAGAATGAATATCGGACTAGTCTGGGTCACAACGGACTTGTCCGATTTTTTGTGACTTGTGCATTGTGTTAAGGACTAGTCCGCATTGGAGAGGACTAGTCTGGAGTGGATCAGAAAGATATCGGACTAGTCCGGTGGAGACCGGACTTGTCCGATCTAGTGCAGAATGTAATATCGGACTAGTCCGGCTGATATCGGACTAGTCCGGTCCTGTATAACTTTGTGCATTGTATGTGTGTGCTTGAAAGTGATTGAGCTCTTGGGTGTGTTTCCTTAACACACTCTATACATAATAATCTACTATTTTCTTCTTCTTGAGCTCAAATTCACTTTGCTTCTCATTTGCCTTCTTTTTGGCATTTTGCTCATTTTTCATTATTTGCCTGCATTCATCTCAACAAAAGGATTAGGATCCCGATTGCTTGTCATAAATCATCCAAAACCCACAAGGGAGTCCTAGATGCACTTTCAATCTCCCCCTTTTTGGTGATTGATGACAACCAATTGAGATTTCACAAAATAAGGCAAAAAAATGAGATTTTCATAAAGTATGCACATATGACTCAAAAATACATCAAGCAACAAGAGAATTATCCATATGTGCATTCTTTATGGTGGGATGCATACTAAGTGCATGAATACATTGAGAATGACAGAAATTTGCATTAACCAACTGATATCAAATGCATATGACATTCCAGGGGCAAAAACACAGTTTTCATCACACACTCCAAATAAATTAAGCAATTCATCACAGGACCAAATTTAATATGAAAACAGAGTTAAGCTATTACAACCACAAATAAAAGATAAAGAGAACTCACTCCTCGCACTCTATCACAGCTAAAGCTAAGACTCCCCCTCAATCCCCCCCCCCTTTGGCATCAAGACACCAAAAAGAAGGAGATGAGGGTCCTAGGGTCTTCACTCTTCACTATCGGTCCTCTCGTCATCGTCTTCATCTTCTTCGCTTTCTGCCTGACGAGGAGGAGAGGGAGGAGGAGGAGCGGAGCTGCTCGAGCCCCCAATGCCAAAATAGGCAAGCTCGGAAGGGGTCAAGGGCTCGAGCTCGGTGAAATCCGGGTCAGACTCCTCAGATATCACTGGAGATCCAATGGGATCAATCTCCAGCTTCCGACAGATTTGCTCCACATTGGCCTTTATATACTTCATGTCCTCCTTTCTTTTCTTGTTGAGTTTGTGGACCTTCACTTCGATCTTTTTGCAGGAGGAGAAGATTGCTGACAAGTATTTGAGGATCCCACTGGCGGATCCTCTCTGAGGAGCTTCCCTAGAGGTAGGGACCTCCCTGACACTGCTTCTTGCTCTTGTCGGTGCCTCGGGACTGGAGACCGGTGAGGGAGCAGCCTGGATGCTCACTGGTTGAGGCTTCTGAGGCCTCAAGGGGGTGTGCTCCACATCCTTCATGAACTCAATACCTGTGACTTTCTCAATCACATACATGAGGTAGGGAGCATAGCCACATGACCTGTTAGGCGTACAGGATATGTTGACCATATCATTCCAAATGTACTTCGCTACATCAAATGGACGGTCCCTGCTTATGACTCTCATTAGGGTTCTGAGGTAACCCTGCACGCTCCCAGCATCTCCATCTTTAGGAGCAATAGTCTTCCTCAGCACTCTGTTGAGGACCACAAAGAATGGTTTCATGTGCTTTGTAGAGGGAGGAACATACTTTGAGTTAGGCTCATATAGGAATTTCATCCTATCCTTCTCCATGACACCAATGTTGTGGATGATCAGCCTGTCGGGTCCAGAGGTGTCCAGATGGAGCAGATTATTGAACTCTTCTTGAGTGATACTATACTTAGATCCATGTGTCATCCAAGTAACACTCTCTTCATCCTCACTTGAGAAGTGGCACGTTGCAAAAAACTGTGCAATCACTTCATCATTCCAGTTATGCCTGAAGGCAAAGAGATCCTTCAAGCCATGCCTCTCAGCTGCAGCAATGACCTCATCAAAGGCTGAGCACTTCTTCTTCTCTAGGTGGGCCCAGTCAATCCACTGACTACGCACCACCGGTGTCTTCATCGGGAGGTACACTGATTTGTAGAAGTGTGCATGGAAGTTGCACCAAAACCTTCTATCGACAGCTTGCTTTGGCCTGCCATACCAGTCAATGCTCCTGTATTTTTCTGCAGAATCACTGCCTTTTCCGTTGAACTTCTCCTCAGTGGGGTCCCGGACCCCTTCCCTGGGAGCATGGAGCCTCAAGGGCCCAACTGGCCCCGTTGCAACTCCCTTGCCCTTCCCCTTTGCTTGCCGAAGGCCGCTTGAAGGTGTAGCAGCCTTCGAGGCGGGCTTCTTGGCACAGACCTTCCTCCGAACTTGGGGAGGAGATGTAGCAGGCCTGGAAGGTCTTTCTTGGCGTTTGCCAAGACCCGCCGAGGACCGATATGCCACCTCGTGGTCCAACTCGGCCTCAAAGTCGGAGATTTCGTTGTCGGAGCTCGACATGATCTGAGAATGAATGAGCAAGAAAAATGACAAGTTATGCAAGGCATAGGTGAGACATGATAGTAATGGATGGCGTTAGGGGATTAAGGAATTAGGTTCAGGTTCAGAAACATCGGACTTGTCCGGTGCCTAGGCACGGACTAGTCCGGGGTACCGGACTTGTCCGTGCATGGACCGGACTAGTCCGGTGTTCATCCTCAAAAACCTAACAGATTGAACTGGACACAATCCCTAATGCAATTCTAGTCTAGCATACACGTAGTACATCAGATAAACATGTAACTAGTGCAGGGTGCTAGGCCAAACGATCAATGATCGAGAAAAATACGATTTCTAGGGTTTTGAAGGTTTTTACCGAAGAAATCGTTGGAGACTTGAAGTTTTGGGGGTTTAAGGCCGGACTTGTCCGGTTGAAGCAATCCCCAAGTCTTCAAGCTTGATCTCCGCCCAAACTTGTGGCTTTTCGACGGAGGACACAAGAGATTTCTTCGGGAGCTCGAGCGCAAGAGAGAGAAAGGCGTGAGCAAATGTGGGGATGAGTGGATTAGGGTTTGGTGGCGGCTAGGGTTATGGACACGAGAAATCGGACAAGTCCGGACTCGACCGGACTAGTCCAACGTCATCCAGAGACTTATATCGGACTAGTCCGTGGTCCGTCGGACTAGTCCGGCCTAACCGGCACTCTGCGGACTAGTCTGCATGGGCGGACTAGTCCGGATAACCACGGACTAGTCCGTGGTTACCAGGAAAGAATTGCATAGCCCATTCATATATATTTGAAGGTTCAATAATAGAGAATAGAGAGGCAAAACAATTCAAGCAATCTTGATGAATTTGACCAGTAAGCATACAACAATCATACAATGATCAAAATTCATCAAGATCTAATAATTGACATAGTTTTTTTTTGAGAGAAAAATGGGGAGGGGTAATTTTCACAAATCAATCAACATTTTGAAGTAAGCATACAGGTATGCAACTTTTCAAGCCACACTCCGAGAATCAAGAATATTTATCTCATTTCGGAGTTCGCAAAAACGCTTTTCATCAAGTGGCTTGGTGAATATGTCGGCCAATTGTTTTTGTGTGTTGACATGTGAGATGGTTATGTCTCCTTTCATGGAATGGTCTCTCAAGAAATGATGTCTTATATCTATGTGTTTAGTCCTAGAGTGCTCAACTGGATTGTGGGCTATTTTAATGGCACTCTCATTGTCACAAAGGAGAGGAATATGGTTCATATTGTAACCATAATCCCTTAGAGTTTGTCGCATCCAAAGAAGTTGTGCACAACAACTACCAGCTGCAACATACTCCGCTTCGGCTGTGGATAAAGCAATGGAATTTTGTTTCTTAGATGACCAAGAAACCAAGGATCTTCCTAGGAATTGGCATGTGCCAGAGGTGCTTTTTCTATCGACTTTGCACCCGGCATAATCTGCATCGGAGTAACCAATGAGATTGAATTTGGAGCCTTTTGGGTACCACAGACCAAGGTCGGGTGTATGAACTAAATATCTCAAGATTCTTTTTACGGCTGTCAAGTGACATTCCTTAGGGTTGGCTTGAAATCTTGCACACAAACATACACTCAACATAATATCTGGCCTAGATGCACATAAGTAAAGTAAAGATCCAATCATGGAGCGATATACCTTTTGGTCGACGCTCGGTCGATCTTCATTGAGATCCAAGTGGCCATTCGTAGCCATGGGAGTCTTTATGGGCTTTGCCTTGTCCATGCCAAACTTCTTGAGTATGTCCTGCGTGTACTTGGTTTGACTTATGAATGTTCCTTCCTTTTGTTGCCGCACTTGGAATCCCAAGATGTACTTCAATTCTCCCATCATTGACATTTCAAACCTGTCTGTCATAATTCTACTAAATTCTTCACAGAAAGATTGGTTAGTTGACCCAAAAAATATGTCATCAACATAGATTTGGCAAATAAAAAGATCATTATCTAGGTTTTTCGTGAATAATGTATAGTCTACTTTGCCAATCTGAAAGCCATTATCAATTAAAAAATCTCTAAGACACTCATACCAAGCTCTAGGAGCTTGTTTGAGGCCATAGAGAGCCTTACGCAGTTTATACACGTGGTCAGGGAACTCTTCGTCTTCAAATCCGGGTGGTTGCTCCACGTACACCTCTTCCTTGATCGGTCCGTTGAGGAAGGCGCTTTTCACGTCCATTTGGTACAGCTTGAAATCATGGTGAGTAGCATATGCAAGTAATATTCTAATTGATTCAAGCCTAGCTACTGGAGCAAAAGTCTCATCGAAATCCAAACCTTCGACTTGTGAGTAACCTTTGGCCACAAGTCGTGCCTTGTTTCTTGTCACCACCCCATGTTCGTCTTGCTTGTTGCGGAAGACCCACTTGGTGCCCACTATGTTTGCATTGGGTCTTTCCACAAGTTCCCAAACCTCGTTTCTCTTGAAGTTGTTTAACTCTTCTTGCATTGCCACCACCCAGTCCGGATCCTTCAATGCATCCTCAGTCCTGCGTGGTTCCAAAAAGGAGACAAACGAGTAATGCTCACAAAAATTAGCTATACGAGATCTAGTGGTTACTCCCTTTTGGATATCACCGATGATGTTGTCGATTGGGTGATCCTTTTGAGTGCGCTGGTGTACTCTTGGGTGTGGCACTTGGGGAGTTGAGTGTTGGTGATCATTTTATTCTCCCCCTGAGTGGTTGCCCTCGTTGATTTGTTGATCATCTTCATATTCTTGTGATTGATCTTGTATCGAGACTCCCCCTTGATTGTTGATCTCCTCTTGTGGTTCACTTTCCTCTTGTATTTGTGATGGTGACTCTTGTGGACGAACTTCGCCTAGAGCCATTCTCTTCAATGCTTGGTAAGGAGCTTCTTCTTTACCTAATTCACATTGATCAACTTGCTCCTTTTGGGAGCCATTAGTTTCATCGAACACTACGTCACGTGCCACTTCAACAGGTCCGGAGGCCTTGTTGAAAACACGATAGGCGTAAGTGTTCGAATCATAGCCAAGAAGGAAACCTTCATCGGACTTCGAAGCGAACATTGAAGTCCTGGGTTTCTTGTTCAAGATATAACATGGAGAGCCGAAAACTCAAAAATATGAAATGTTGGGTTTGTTACCGGTGAGTAGCTCATAAGGAGTCTTCTTGAGTAGTCGATGGAGGTAGAGTCGATTTGCGGCGTGGCAAGCGGTGTTAATCGCTTCCGCCCAAAATCGATCCGAAGTCTTGTATTCATCGAGCATTGTTCTTGCCATCTCTATGAGCGTTCGGTTCTTCCTTTCGGCGACTCCATTTTGTTGTGGAGAGTATGGTGCTGAGAATTCGTGCTTGATTCCCTCCTCATCAAGGTACTCCCCCACTTGTATGTTCTTGAACTCCATGCCGTTGTCGCTCCGAATACTCTTGATCGACAGTGAGAACTCGTTCTGAGCTCGCTTGAAGAATTTCTTGAGCGTTCCTTGTGTTTCTGACTTGTCATGCAAAAAGAACACCCAAGTGAAGCGGGAAAAATCATCAATAATGACTAAACCGTATTTATTACCGCCGATGCTTATGTAAGCAATTGGACCAAACAAGTCCATATGAAGTAGTTCGAGCGGTCTTGTCGTAGTCATAATGTTCTTTGTAGGATGATGTGCTCCTACTTGCTTCCCGGCTTGGCACGCGCTACAAGGCCTGTCTTTCTCAAAAACAACATCTTTCAAACCTCGGATGTGATCGCCCTTGAGGAGTTTTTGAAGATTCCTCATACCAACATGTGCTAGCCGTCTATGCCACAGCCAACCCATGTTGGTTTTTGCAATCAAGCATGTGTCGAGTTTGGCTTTATCCTTGTTGAAGTCAACAAGGTAAAGCTTTCCCTTTAACATACCCTTGAATGCAACGGAACCATCACTCCTCCTTGAGACGGTCACACCCTCGTTAGTAAACAAGCAATTATAACCTTTGTCGCATAATTGAGATATGGACAGCAGGTTATAATCTAAAGATTCAACATGTAGAACATGAGAAAGAGTGTGTTCAGAGGATATTGTTATTTTACCGGTACCGAGCACCCTTCCTTGACTATTATCTCCGAAGTAGATGCCTTCGTTTGGGTCCTCGTTTTCTTCATATTCCACGAACATCCTCTTTTCTCCGGTCATGTGGTTGGTGCATCCACTATCTAGCACCCATTTGGATCCACCGAAGGAATAGGCCTGCAGAAATAAATTATGTCTTGGTTTTAGATACCCAAGCTTGCTTGGGTCCTTGGAGGTTAGTCACAATACATTTGGGCACCCACACATTGGATTTTGTGTTCCCATGGCGTGGCCCAGCATAGTAAGCATAAACTTTACCAATATTGTTTCTCATTAATACATAAGAGGCATCAAAGGTTTTGAACAAGAGTTGTTGTTGTTTATGGATCGGACTAGTCTGGGTAACCGGACTTGTCCGAATGACTGGACTTGTCCGGGCCTCCACCGAACTAGTCCGACGTTTATGAGAGTTCAGATTCTTAATTTTTGAGTTACCAGGTTGTGAGGGTCCTCCCTTCACAAAGGTAATCCTTCCCTTGTTATTCTTATGACTTCCAGCATTTTGCTTTCCATCGTAAGAGTAACCAATGCCATACTTGACGTTAGGAGGTCTTTGGACCAAGTATGCACTACGTGCATAGTTGATCCTCTCCTTGTCAAATATTCCACATTGGGTAGGATTTTTGTCCTTTGCGGAGATAGACTTTTCCTTCAAGCTGATATCGACTTTGCCACATTTGCACATATGAACAGGATTAGTTGAAGTGTGTTGAGAAGGTAGACTTGAAGAGGAGGAAGGTTCACTTAGCTTGAGTGACTCAACTTGCACTTCAAGGATCTTGTTGACCTTGATCAGGTCATCAAGTTGATCCTTGATTGCAACGTTTGAGTTGGTTAATTCCAAACAAGTTTTCTTGCTTGAAGCTAGCTCAAGCTCTAGTGAGTTGTTTTTCTCCTTTTCAAGAACTAGAAGATTGTCAAGTTCGACATACCTCTCCTTTTGGGAGATAATCATGTCTTCTTGACGATCAATTAGCGATTCCTTCTCAACAAGTTGAACAAGTAAAAATTTCATTTTAGCAGCAGTTTTTTTATCTAATCCAGTTAACATATCTTCATCATCACTATCTAGTTCATCATCACTTGAGTACGAATGCATGGAAGGAGTTTTGATGTTTACCTTGCGTTTACCTTCCTTTGCCATGAGGCACGTGCCATGTCCCTTCTTTGCACCGAGCGTGGGGAAGAGTGTGGGATTCTTGGACGAGCTTTCAATGGCTATGCTAGCCATCTCTTCTTCATCGGATGATGAGGACTCATCGTTTGAGTCCCACTCTTTTCCAATGTGTGCTTGTTCAGCTTGTTTCTTCTTTTTGAAGAATTTCTTCGGTTGAGGCTTGGTTTCTTTATTCTTCTTCTTGTTGTCCTCATACGGGCAATCGACTATAAAGTGGTTATACTCACCACAATTATAACACGCCCGCCTCATCTTCGGCTTTGTCCTTTCCTTGTACTTGCCTTCACCAGATTTTTTTCCTTGTCTTTTCTTCATTATTCTTTTGAACTTTTTCATGAACAAAATCATGTCCTCTTCGTCCAGCTCACTGCTTTCGTCATCGCTATCCTCCTCAAACTGAGCTTCTCTTGCTTCTTTGGATAGAGGTTTGAGTGTGGATTTTAAGGCAACTCCCTTCTTCTTGGCCGATGTGAGGTCGTCTATTTCTTTGACGTGCTTGGCTTGTTTCTCCATCATTTCAAAATTGATGATTTTGCCAAGCAATTCATCTGGAGTCATCCTCTTGTACCCGGGACTTTCTCTGATCATAGAGCATAGTGTGACATTGCGAGGCATAAAGGCTCTAAGGATGAGCTTTACAACCTCGTGGTCATTCCACTTCTTGCTCCCATATGATCGAACCTTGTTTACAAGTGTCTTCAATCGGTTGTACATGTCCTGGGGAGACTCGTCTTCCTCAATTGTGAACCTTCCTAGTTCGCCCTCAATCATTTCAATTTTGGCCTCCCGCACATGCCGGTCACCTTCATGGGCTGTTTGTAGTGTGTCCCATATTTCCTTGGCAATCTCCAGTCCGTCCACCTTTGTGAATTCATCTCGACTTAGAGAGGAGGTGATCACGGCTACAGCTTGAGCGTTTCTGTGGATGGCTTGCTCTTGACTTGGAGTGAGCTCTTCGTCCTCATCTGGGATGTCTATTCCTGTGCACACAATATGCCATAAACTTGGGTTAAGGGAAATCAAGTGCATCTTCATATTTTGCCTCCACATGGAGTAATCACTCCCATCGAAGTGTGGGGCTTTTCCAAGAGGAATAGATAGGTAATGGCTGTTGTTTGAATTTAAGCGATCATAGTTGAAAGGATATCGGGAGTAGTCGGCGTGACTACTCCCCTTCTTCTTTTCTTCAACTTTAGCTTTCCCTTTGGAAAGTGCTTTCTTTCGGAGTAGTGCTTTCAGCTCCAGTGTCTCCTCGTCATCATCATCGAAGTCTTGAATTGCTTCGAGATACTTTTCCAGCTTTTGGTTCTTGTCTTTGTTTACTTCTTCCTGGTTGTTGATTTTCTGAACATCTTTCATGTCCGACATGATCTCTTCGAGTGGTTGCACTCTTTCTTCAAGAACCTCGCTCTGATACCAATTGAATGTAGGCCTAGAGGGGGGGTGAATAGGCCTTCTTGATTTTTCTCGGTTCCTGTAACACTCAACAACAAGGTCAATACCAGAGATATCGGACTAGTCCGGTAATGTGCGGACTAGTCCGGTTTTCATGGGCTAGGTTGATCAAGTTTAGAAAATTTGATTGATTCGTTAATGTTTGCAGCGGAAATATAAACTTGAATATCAATTTAATAGTAGTATGTCAGATTCTATTGAAGTTAAAACTCTTGATCAACAATTAGACTTAGATTGAACAAAGTGAATCAAACCCTAGATTAAGTTGATCAAATTAGATGAAGAACACAAAAAGGATAAGACACACGATTTATCCCGTGGTTCGGCTACCACGAAGGCAACCTACATCCACGTCGAGGAGCCCACAAAAGGACCAGGTCTTCTCCAACCCTTTCCTCGTCGGATCGCCACGAAGGCCAATCCTCTTCCACTAATCACAAAGGGTAAATAACCAAGTTGAAGGGGCGTTCTCACACATTGAGAGCTCCCTTGATTACAACTCACAATGACACTAATAACACACTTGAAAATTACAAATTGAAACGTAAGAGTGTGTTAGGGAATCAAACCAAGAGCTCAATGATGTGTGCCAAGTGTCTCTCCAATGATCTAGAAGTGATCTTCAATGGATTGATTGATTTTGCACTTAATTTCGTGGAGAGAGATGGTTTTTGAGTCTCTTGGGAGGTGTGACGGCGCTAGGGTTCGAGAGAGGGTGAAAGTGGGCCGTGCACCTCTATTTATATGGGGTTTCTAAAAGTGACCGTTAGGGTTCAGAAAGATCGGAATAGTCCGTGGTGGTCACCGAACTAGTCCGGTGTGCTGTGTGTAGCAAACCCTAAGTGTCTAGGAATATCGGACTAGTCCGGTTGAAAACGGACTTGTCCGATTTCGCTACTGGAAATCTTCGGACTAGTCCGATTGCCATCGGACTTGTCCGGACATATGAAACCCTAAGTGTTTGGGATGACAAGTCCGCACTTGGAGGACTTGTCCGATTTAGATCAGTGTGTATATCGGACTAGTCCGTGTAGACACCGGACTTGTCTGAAGTGGATCAGAATGAATATCGGACTAGTCCGGGTCACAACGGACTTGTCCGATTTTGTGTGACTTGTGCATTGTGTTAAGGACTAGTCCGCATTGGAGAGGACTAGTCTGGAGTGGATCAGAAAGATATCCGACTAGTCCGGTGGAGACCGGACTTGTCCGATCTAGTGCAGAATGTAATATCGGACTAGTCCGGCTGATATCGGACTAGTCCGGTCCTGTATAACTTTGTGCATTGTATGTGTGTGCTTGAAAGTGATTGAGCTCTTGGGTGTGTTTCCTTAACACACTCTATACATAATAATCTACTATTTTCTTCTTCTTGAGCTCAAATTCACTTTGCTTCTCATTTGCCTTCTTTTTGGTATTTTGCTCATATTTCATCATTTGCCTGCATTCATCTCAACAAAAGGATTAGGATCCCAATTGCTTGTCATAAATCATCCAAAACCCACAAGGGAGTCCTAGATGCACTTTCAGGTCCGGACCTGGAGAGACCCCATGGTGATTTCTGGAGGAATGACAGCTTCGGCTCCGTATACCATGAAAAAAGGTGTTTTCTTGTTGCCCAGCTAGGTGTTGTCCGGCTTGCCCACAATGCAAAAGGAAGCTCTTCTATCCAGTTGGTGCCATGCTTCTTCAAGCGCACATAAGTGCGTGTCTTGAGTCACTTGAGTATTTCTGCGTTTGCTCTCTTAGCTTGGCCATTGCTTGCCGGATGAGCTACTGATGCATAGGTGACTATTATGCCGCGGTCTTTACAGTACTCTTGGAAAGCTACACCTGTGAATTGGGTTTAATTGTTAGTGATGACTCTGTTCGGAATTCCAAATCTGCAAACAATGGACTTCAAGAACTTGATGGCAGATTGCTTGTTGATTATCACAACTGGAGTAGCTTCCGGTCACTTTGTGAACTTCTCGATGGTGATGTATAAGAACCGGTACCCTCCGACGGCTTTTGGGAAAGGTCCCAAAATATCAATCCCCCACACAGCGAATGTCCATGAGGGAGGAATCATTTGTAGTGAATGCGCCGGTGTATGAATTTGCGTCACATGGAACTGGCATGCTTCACACTTCTTGACCAGCTCGACTGCATCCTAAAGTGTTGTAGGCTAGTAAAAACCATGCCGGAAGGCCTTACCGACCAATGTGTGGGACGACGCGCGGTTCTCACACTCGCCTCCATGGATCTCTGCGAGAAGTTTGCAGCCCTCTTCCTGAGAAATGCACCAACGTGTATCTTTTACCCAATGTGACAATTCGCTCAGCGGATGCACCATCTTCAGGAAGGATGTTGTCCTTCAAGTAGTCTTGGACCTCCTAGATCCATGCATCGGGACTGACTTGAGCTTTTGGATTTTGCGTGCTTGGTTGCTCGGAGCTTCCTATAGCACATACGATCCTTGGTGGACGCCATGGTAACAGGGCCACTGGGACCACCAATTTCGGGGTGCTCGTCTCGCCCCCATCACTCGGTTCAGCAGACTGAGCGGCAGGTGCTGGTAGTCTCCTGACAAAAACCCCATCGGGTGCCTGAGCTTCGATTGAATCTTTCATCGAGAGATCATCAACTTCAACGTTGTTGAAACGCTGGATATGGCAGAGTTCCAGGATGTGGAAGTCTTTCTGCAACTTTTGAACTTAAAGCACATATGCAGCAAGTTGAGGGTTATTGCAACTACATTCACCTTTGACTTGTTTGATGATAAGTTGTGAGTCTCCCTTCACCAGCAGTTATCGAACGCTATATGATAGCGCCACCTTGAGTCCAAAGATGAGAGCCATGTTGTTGGTCACCTTGAAGTCGAGGCACACCGTGCAGGATTCCAGCTCCGGCCCCCTGCTTCTGCACGGAGCCATCGAATTATAGGGTCCAGTGAGGCTCAGTGAAGACCGGGGACCTTAGGTTCCCGTTTTTGCTTGTTGAGGCCCCCTGTACTTGATGAATAAGGTGTCCACTCTGCCACAAAGTCAACCAGCACCTTACTCTTGATTGCATGTTGAGGCAGGAATTCGAGATCGAATTCTACCAGCTCTGCAGCCCACTTGGCGATATTTCTCGTTGAATTGGGATTATGTAAAATGGCACGTAGTTGATAAGATTTTACCACTAATATCTTGTGGGTTTGGAAGTAGTGTTGTATCTTACTTGAGGCAATAAGGACCGCCCTCATTGTATCGAGTCTTGGCGTCGTGAAGTACTTAACTATTGAACTACACTGGCCGCTAGACGGTTCGGACCCTCTTGAAGGGGTCCAAAGCTTCTTCTTCATTAGCCCAGACCCTCCCGAAGGAGTCTGGACCTTCTTCTTGAGTAGTAGTGAAAGTGCATCTAGGCATCCCTTGTGGTTTTGGGTTGATTTATGACAAACAAATGAGATCCTAACCACATTATTGAGATGAGTGGAGGTTTTAATGAAAGAATGAAGAAAGCGCCAAAAAGAAAAGAAAATGAGGATCAATTCAGAAAAGAGCTCAAGAGCTGAATAGAATACATCATTGTGTAGAGATTGTGTTGGTGTAACACATCCCAAGAGCTCAAGCACAAGAAATCTTCACACACTTCACATTTTACAGGAAAAACGGACTAGTCCGATGTACACCGGACTAGTCCGATATCCTCTCTATATAGGTTCGGACAAGTCGTGCCAGTGCGGACTTGTCCACACCAGACTAGTCCGATAATGTCCAGACTAGTCCGATAATGCATCTGACTAAAAATGGACTAGTCTTCCCTTGTGCGGACTAATCCTCAATTATTCACATTTGCACAAAAACGGACTAGTCCGATGTACACTGAACTTGTTCGCACCGGACTAGTACGATAATGTCCAGACTAGTCTGATAATGCCTCTGACTAAAAACGGACTAGTCCTCCCTTGTGCGGACTAATCCTCAATTATTCACATTTGCACGAAAACGGACAAGTCCGATCTCTTCACGAACTAGTTCGAAAAACCCTCTGACTAAAATTGGACAAGTCCTTCAAGTGTGGACTTGTCCTCTATTCACTAAGAGTATCACCACACCGGACGAGTCCGATATCACCACAGACAAGTCCAAAAACCTGTCTGACTAAAATCGGACAAGTCTGCTCCTAGACAGACAAAACCGATATTCCAGGACACTTAGGGTTTCCTACATGCCGCACACCAGACTAGTCCGGACTCCACCACGGGCTAGTCCGGACCCTCGAAACCCTAACGGTAACTTATAAAAACACCTAATAAATAGATGTGCACGGCCCTACTTTCAACCCTCTCGACCCCCTACGCCGTCACACCCTCCAAGAGTTTAGAAAACACATCTCTCCACACAATACAATGCAAGAAAGATCAATCCCTTGAGGATTCACTTTGGATCAAAGGAGAGACACGATTCGACACATTTGAGCTCTTGGGTTTGATCTCTAACACACTCCTGCTGTTTCATTGTTGATATTAAGAGTGTGTTCTTTGGTGGTGTTTTCTTTGTAATCTTGGTGAGCCCTCAACTTGTGAGAAGGCCCCTTGAACTTGGTGATTTACCATTTTTATAGTGGAAGAGAATTGGCCTTCACGGCAATTTGACGAGGTTAGGGTCAGTGAAGACCCGGTCCTTTCGTGGGCTCCTCAACGTGGATGTAGGTTGCCTCTGTGGGAACCGAACCACGGGATAAACTCTTGTGTCAAACTTGTTCTTAATTTTCATATTTCATTCTAGGGTTTTGTCAATCTTGTATAACCTACGTTAAAACATTGAAACAAGAATTGGTTTGCATTATACTTAGGTTCATTGACTCAATACTTGCAAGTTACATACTATATTCCGATGCGTATTGTGCTTGTATTGAAATCATTGATCGAACTTGATCAATCTATCCTGCACGCATCGGACTAGTCCGATATCTCAGGATTTGATTAGTCTGTTAAGTGTTGTAGGTTCTGACTAAAATTAAAAAGGGCCTATTCACCCCCCTCTAGGCCACATTCAATTGGTATCAAAGCATGACTCTTCGCAAGATACTAATCGCTCGAAGAGAACATGTCAGCCATGAAGGATGTGCACAAGAGTCTCAACCAAGACAACGTTGAAGATGACAAAGCTCAAAAATTGGAGAAGCTCCTCGACGCCATTCAGGACTTCGAGGTTGACGATGAGGAGACGCTTGAACTCAATGCGCTCCTAAGGAAGAAAGCCCTCTCCAAAGGGAAAGTGAAGACTGAGGACAAGAAGAAGGGGAGTAGTCACACCGACTACTCCCGATATCCTTTCAACTACGATTGATTAAATTCTAATAATAACCATTATTTGTCTATTCCCCTAGGAAAAGCCCCACATTTTGACGGCAACGATTACTCAATGTGGAGGCAAAACATGAAAATGCACTTAATTTCACTCAATCCCAGTTTATGGCATATTGTGTGTACAGGAATAGATATCCCGGACGACGATGAAGAGCTTACAACAAGTCAAGAGCAAGCAATACATCGGAATGCTCAAGCTGCAACAGCCATTACATCCTCTCTAAGTCAGGACGAGTTCACCAAGGTGGATGGGCTCGAGATTGCGAAAGAAATCTGGGATACATTGCAAACTGCACATGAAGGCGATCGTCATGTGCAAGAAGCGAAGATTGAAACGATTGAAGGCAAATTGGGAAGATTCACCATAGAAGAAGATGAGTCACCACAAGACATGTACAACTGGTTAAATACGCTCATCAACAAGGTTCGAGCATACAGAAGCAAGAAGTGGAACGATCACGTGGTGGTGAAGCTCATCCTTCGAGCTTTCATGCCTTGCGACCTCACCTTGTGCTCGATGATTAGAGAAAGCCTCGGGTACAAGAAAATGACCCCGGATGAGCTGCTTGGGAAAATCATCAATTTCGAGATGATGGAAAAGCAGGCAAAGCATGTCAAGGAGATTGCCGACCTCACCTCGACAAAGAAGAAATTGGTCACTTTGAAGTCCACTTGCAATCCCTTGTCTAAAGAAGCTCGAGAAGCTCAATAAGAAGAGGACAGCGATGACGAGAGCATCGATATTGACAAAGAGGACATGATCCTCTTTATGAAGAGATGCAAGAAAATGATGAAGAAAAGACAAGGGGGAAATCAAGTGAAGGAAAATACAATGAGATGTCAAGACCAAAGTTGAGGCCGACATGCTATAACTGTGGTGAATATGACCACTTTATAGTTGATTGCCCGTATGAAGAAAAAAAGAAGAAAACCAAGGAAACTAAGTCTCAACCCAAGAAATTCTTCAAGAAGAAGAAGCAAGCTGGACAAGCGCATCTAGGAAAGGAGTGGGACTCAAATGATGAGTCCTCATCCGAAGCGGAAGAGGAGATGGCTAGCATAGCCATCGAGAAGACATCCAAGAAGTCCACCCTCTTCCCAAATCTCAGCGCATGGAAGGGCAATGACACCTGCCTCATGGCAAAGGAATGTAAACAAAAGGTAACAACCAAATCCTCTTCCTTGCATTCCTATTCTAGTGATAGTGAAGTCGATAGTGATAATGAAGACATGCTCGTTGGCTTGGATAAGAAAACAGCTGCGAAAATGAAATTTCTACTTGATCAGCTTGTTGAGAAGGAGAAATTGATCAACCGTCAATAAAATATGATTATCTCCCAAAAAGAGGAATATCTTGAACTTGACAAGCTTCTCGAACTTGAAAAGGAGCGAGGCAAGTCACTAGAGCTTGAGTTAGCCTCAAGTAAGGAAGCTTGCTTGAAGTTATGCGACTCAAATACCACCATCAAGGACGAACTTGATAACCTATCAAAGGTTACCAAGATCCTTGAGGTACAAGTTGAGTCACTCAAACAAAGTGACCCCTCATCCTCTGCAAGCTCACCTTCTCATTCCCTTAAAACTGAAGCTACTATTACTTGTTCATGTGCTAAAATTGACACTAGCTTGAAAGAAAAGTCAACCTCTACCAAGGACAAGCATCCTTCCCAAAGTGGCATATTTGACAAGGAGAAGATCAAATATGCACCTATTGCATACATGGACACAAGACCTCCTAATGTCAAATATGGCATTGGTTATTCTTATGGTGAAAAGCAATATGCTAGAAGCCATAAAAATAACAAAGAGAGCATTGCCTTTGTGAAGGGAAACTCCTCTCAAGCTAGAAAGCCTAAAGTCAACACATATGAGCACCGGACTAGTTCGGTCCATACACGGACAAGTCCGGTCTTCCGGACAAGTCCGGTTTCCCGAACTAGTCCTATTCATAAACAACAACAACTATTATTCAGGAATTTCGATGCATCCTATGTTCTAATGAGAAGTAATTTTGGTAAAGTTTATGCTCATTATGTTGGGCCACGCCATGGGAACACCAAGTCTCATGTGTGGGTGCCCAAATCTCCTGTAACTAACCTCAAAGGACCCAAGCAAGCTTTGGTACCTAAAACCAAGGCATGATTTGTTTTGCAGGCCTATTCCTCCGGTGGATCAAAATGGTTGCTAGACAGTGGTTGCACCAACCATATGACCGGAGAAAGAAGGATGTTCGTTGAGCATGAAGAAAATGAGGATCCAAGCGAGGGCATCTATTTTGGAGACAATAGTCAAGGAAAGGTGCTCGGTACCAGTAAAATTGCTATATTGTCTCAACATACTCTTTCTCATGTGTTACATGTCTATTCCTTAGATTATAACCTGATGTCCATATCTCAATCATGTGACAAAAGTTATAATTGCTTGTTTACTAATGAGGGTGTGACCGTCTCTAGAAGGGGTGATGGTTCCATTGCATTCAAGGGTGTGTTAAAGGGAAATCTTTTACCTTGTTGACTTCAACAAAGATAAAGCCGAACTTGACACATGCTTGATTGCAAAGACCAACATGGGTTGGCTATGGCATAGAGTGCTAGCGCATGTTGGTATGAGGAATCTTCAAAAATCCTCAAGGGCGAACACATCCGAGGTTTGAAGGATTTTGTTTTTGAGAAAGACAGGCCTTGTAGCGCGTGCCAGGCCGGGAAGCAAGTTGGAGCACCTCATCTTGCGAAGAACGTCATGACTACAACAAGACCGCTCCAGATACTTCACATGGACCTTTTCGGTCCAATTGCTTACATATATCCTCAAAGGATCAAGCTTTCTTGCATTGGATTGCATGGAGAGATGAGTTTTCTAGGCTCTTGGAAGGTGTGACGGTGCAGGGTGTCGAGAGATATGAAAGATGGGCCGTGCACACCTATTTATATGCGGTTCCCAAAAGTTTCCGTTAGGGTTTAGAGAGATCGTACTAGTCCGTGGTGGACACCGGACTTGTCCGGTGTGCTGCGTGTAGGAAACCCTAGGTGTCTCGAAATATCAGACTTGTCCGAAGTGAGAGCGGACTAGTCCGATCTGGTTCTAGAAATCTTTGGACTAGTTCGATGAATATCGGACTTGTACGGATAGTTGAAACCCTAAGTGAATTTTGGGAACAAGCCGATCTAGTACAGAAAGATATCTAGTCCGGGGTCAGTCGAACTAGTCTGGTCCTGTATAAATTTGTGCAATGTGTGAGATTATTTGTGCTTGATCTCTTGGGGTGTGTTTCCTTAACCCACTCCATACACAATGATCTACTACACTTGGTTCTCGAGCTCTTTCCCGCATTGCTTTTCATTCTCCTTTCTTTTTGGCACTTTGTTCATTCTCTCATTAGAACTTGTGCTCATCTCATCAATGTGGTTAGGATCTCATTTGCTTGTCATAAATCAACCAAAACCCACAAGGGATTCCTAGATGGACTTTCAGATAGGATCTATCGCCACGAAATACAGTCATTGCATTAGGATCTGTTGCCACGAAATACCGGTTCGTGCCGTTAGGATCTATCGCCACGGAACGCAATCGTTGCATTAGGAACTTTTGCCACGATTCTACACTTTGTGGCATTAGGATCTATCACCATGAAACACAAACATTGCATTAGGAACTTTTGCCATGATTCACCAATTCGTGGCGATAGAATTATCGCCATAAAACACTATCGCTGTACTAGGATCTATTGCCACGGAATACCGGTTGGTGGTGTTAAGATCTATCGCCACGGAGCATAATCGTTGCATTAGGAACTTTTGCCACGGTTCACCATTTCGCGGCGTTAGGATCTATCGCCACGAAACACAAACGTTGCATTGGAAACTTTTGCCATGATTCACCTATTCGTGGCGTTACGATATATCGCCACGAAACACAAACGTTGCATTAGGAACTTATGCCACAATTCACCAGTTCGTGGCGATAGGATCTATCGCCATGAAACACTATCATTGTATTAGGATCCGTTGCCACGAAATACCAGTTGGTGGCGTTAAGATCTATCGCCACGGAACACAAATGTTGCATTATGAACTTTTGCCACGACTCACCATGATTCAATATCGGCATGCTTCTATGCTTGCTGCTAAATAGAATAGCGGCTTCTATCTTTTCAAACAAAATCAAATAGTTCACTTACAGCTAGCTCACACAATACTTATATAAAAAATTCATCATCTTTGCTGTCCTCCCCCAATATTGGAGGTACAATACCATCATTGAGATATATATCATCATCGTCGTCGTCGTCATCTTTATTTGAAAGTGCGGAAGCATCACTGGTTGCTCCCTCAATGTCATTCCTATCCCATGCGGTCCTATCCTCATTTACATCAGTAAGTCGTCGATCATCAAATGTCTTAGCCTCCATCGTCTCAGTGACATTATTTTTACTGTCTCCAGGGGGCATGGCAAAAAGGTTTCGTGGCTTCGTTTTCACAACTGTAGCCCATTTATGTTGCTTCACATTTTTAACATAAAAAACTTGTTCTGCTTGGGTGGCTAGAATGTAAGGCTCATATATAAATTAAGAAGTAATAGTGTCAACATCTATCACTCTGTATCGATCCATTTTGTAGCCTCTGCTTTGGCTCTGACCGGAACGAGGCCGATCAAACCATTCACATTCAAATATCAGAACCTCTTGATTTTTTCAAAATCAACAGAAATCATTTTCTTGATTACTCCATACCACTCATGATCACCATCCCGAACAACAACACCACTGTTTTGTGTCCGTAAATCTTTTTCCACCTCTGCTATTCAAAAGAAGAAGCCATTTATGAATGATCGACCAAAAAATCGTGCCCGATGATCAGGTCCTCTAGATAATGCATACAAATAATCGGTTACTTTGCCTTCTTTGTGTAATGTCGTAACTGTACACATTAATTAGTATAAAAGGGGTCATCAATAAACCAACTTCAAAACAGATATTTCTTCAATATTTCATCAAAGTAAAAACTTGCATGTACTTACTCGTTTCTTAAACCAATAAACAAACTCATCTCTATGGCGTTTTTCAACATCACGAGAATGAATCTTTTTCAGCTCTTCAAAATGCTCACTGAAAAGGGTACAAAATTAAATTAGCCATCTACAATAAGCATGATCCAATATAGTATAGAACATTTGAGTTATACGTACTTGATCCATGGTGCGGCCTCTTCAACGTTAGAAATAATATAATGCCTGATGTTATGTAGTTCCACCATAGTAAGTTGGCCACATTTAAACCCTTTTTTTTGAATTATCAACTTCTGTAAATATATTAGACTCGAGAGAAGGTTCATTCCTAGCTGCAGCTTCATGACGTTCTGGCCTATTAAGCTTGGTTCTGATGTTATCCAAAAACTGACTACAAAAAGTCATACACTCTTCCATAATATATCCCTCAGCTATTGAACCCTCCAGGTGAGCTCTGTTACGTACATACCTCTTCAATGTACCAAGGTACCTCTCAATTGGATACATCCATATATAAGAAACAGGTCCACCCAAGCGAGCTTCTTTGGCAAGATAGATTGGAAGATGTAGCATGATATCAAAGAAAGCGGGAGGAAGCAACATCTCAAGCTTACAAATCGTTTCAGGAAATTGTTCAATCATCTTATCCAAATCTGGTTCTACCAATTCTTTAGAACAAATTCCAGAATAGAATCTGCTAAACTCAATTAAAGGTTCAACAACCTTTTTAGGCAATATGTCAGGTATTGCAATAGGAAGGAGCTTCTGAAATATAATATGGCAGTCATGAGTTTTTAGACCTGAGACCTTACATGTTGTTTTGTCCACACTTCTCTTGATGTTTGAGGCATAATCATCGGGCATCTTCACATCTGCCAAAAACTTGCACAAGGTGGTCTTCTGATCTTTTTGCAAAGTATATGATGCTGATGGACAATCATACTTCCCTTCCATACCCACCGGATGTTGCTTTGGCCGTATACCCATTTCCTGCATATCAAAACGAGCTTGTAGACTATCTTTTGTTTTTGCATCCATATTAAGCAATGTCCCCAATATGCTATAACAAATGTTTTTCTCAATGTGCATGACATCCAAGTTATGCCTTATTAGCGATGTCTTCCAATATGGGAGCTGAAAAAATATACTTTTCTTCTTCCAACTATGCCACCTATCTTCGTCATTGCGCTTTCTCTTATTATTTGTCTGTCCAAAACTCACTTGATCAAAAGTCTCGTATTGTTGGAGTACTTCGTTACCAGAGAGTGATGTTGGAGCCTCTCTATTCTCTATCTTGTTGTTGAAAGAAGCTTTGTCCCGATGCCACCGGTGATCCTGAGGTAGGAAACGATGATGACCCATGTAGCAGTACTTTTGTCCATGTTTCAACCACAAGGAGTCAATGTTTACATGGCAGTATGGACATGCTAGCCTACCTTTTTTGCTCCATCCACATAGCGTTGCATATGCTAGAAAATCATTTATTGTCCACAATATAGAAGCTCGCATGAGAAATGTCTCTTTCTTTGAACTGTCGTATGTTTCAACACCATCAGACCATAATTTCAGTAGCTCATCAATCGAAGGCTGCAGATACACGCCAATGTTGTTTCCAGGTGACTTTGGCCCAGGAATTATTATTGACATCAACCAATAAGGCTGATTCATACACAACCAAGGTGGTAGATTATAAGGGATTAGAATCACAGGCAATGTACTATAAGAAACATTCATTACTCCAAAAGGATTGAAACCATCAGATGCTAGCCCAAGTCTTATGTTGCGAGGATCAGATGAGAAATTTGGGTGAATGCTATAAAAATGCTACCATGCTTTCGAATCTGCAGGATGGTGTAATATTCCATCATCAATACGTTCTTCTTTGTGCCAGCGCATGTTTGATGCCGTTGATTCTGCCATATAAAACCATTGAAGGTGGGGAATAAGAGGGAATTATCATAGAATCTTGCGTGCTACAAGCTTCTTGGCTTTTCCACAAGGTAAAGCCTCTCTTGAATCCCCACCAGTACTATTTTTCCATCTTAATTCACCACATTCTGGGCATCGATTCAGCAGAGAGTAGTCCTTCCAGAGTAACACACATTCATTAACACATGCATCGATCTTTTCGTAGCTCGGCCCGAGGTCACGAACAACCTTCTGAACTTTATCAAGTGTATTAGGAATGCAATGGTCCTCTGGAAGCACATATGAGAATAGTTCAAGGATCAACTAGGAATGCAATGGTCCTCTGGAAGCACATATGAGAATAGTTCAAGGATCAACTCACACGCTTTTTTGCTAAAACCAGTTAAACACTTTATCTGGTACAACCTGACAATGAAGGATAATTGGGTCACCTTCTCACAACCTAGATACAACTCCTTTTTGGCATCATTTAACAAGTCATAGAATGCCTTTGCACACCCAGTTGGCTCCTGCTGGTTTATAGCATTTTTTGGATCATGAACATCTGCTGAAGTACCACCATGATCGGTGCCTCTAAGTAGACTGGACAACATATTTTCCATAGCAGCATCATCAGAAATTATCTCCTCATTATTTGCTGATTACTCGGCAATATTTTTCTCAACTCATTTTTCTCCATGGTGTACCCAACAAGTATAATCAAATGACATCCCATTACAAAGCAAGTGAAGATGAACTTCCTTGCGTGTCCCGTGGCAAATATTACGACATTTCGTTAAAGGACAAAGCTTAGTTTCTTCTTCACGAGTGCCCTAGAATGCTAAATTTAAAAATGACTTCATTCCATCCTGCCACTCATTCGTACGCCTATCTTTTCCCATCCATGTCTTATTTTCTGACATCGCTTCCTACAATTCAATCAGCTTATCTATAAGAGGATTGAACTACAATAACATTATGTGAGCAATTGTACCTAGCGCTGTTGCTCCTCCACGTGGGGCGGTCGGCGGATGCTCCTCCACGCTGGTGGACGGCGGATGCTCTTCCAAGAGCGTGGCGGCTGGCGGATGCTCCTCCAAGAGCGTGGCAGCCGGCAGATGCTCCTCCAAGAGCATGGCGACCGGCAGATGCTCCTCCAAGAGCGTGGCGGCCGCCGGATGCTCCTCCAGGCGCGTTCCATACAATCGGGAGAGGGGCTGTTGTGGATTGAAGGGTCCAGCAGGGAGGCAGCCAGGACAAAGCGTACATGAAGCTATCACAGTAGGCCCAACGCTGCGCTGGGCTGCTTGTTATTTATGGGCTGAAGTTGCGCTGAGTCACTTTGTATTCCTGGGCCGAAACTGCGCTGGGACGCTTTGTGTTCGTCCCCATGACGCGTGTGCCCATGTACGGGCGCGCGTCTGGCTCTAGCAATTTGTAATCTAAATAAGTTAATGTAGCAATGAGGGTGGTATACCGATCAAATGGGAAAATTTGGCGTCGTTAAAGGAGATGTTTTTCTATAAAGGAGAAATTTTTAATTTGACATGGAAAGGGCCCAACGTATGAGGGGAAGAATTATGCTTATAAAAAACCGCGGTTTGCATCCCTCTTAGTTATCGCAGCGGCTCGACGTGTCCCATCGACTTCACTGGCAGTTTTTTAATTTGACACGGAAAGGGCCCAGAGCTTATATAAAAAAAAACTTCCGCCCCGTACACTCCTCATACACGTTCCATCCGACTTCGACCGGGCGAGCGGACGATGTCGAAAGTAACGTGGCCGAGTCTTGTACAACATCTTTTTTCAATCGGATGTGTAATGACAATAGCGCACGTTGCCTTATATTCTCGTTGCAATGAGCTCAACTTTCTGAGGTGGGACAAATCGTTCACAACTTGTCAAAGTCGATCGCACGAATTCGCTACGGACACTGGGTGCAGGAGTAGTGGTAATGATTACACCGCGTATAGGGGCATTGGGCCAGCGTTAAGTTGGGACCAGTGGTATATAGATGGTGCCACGATCAGGGAACGGCGATTGAAGACACGAGAAGGAAGTACGTGTGGCACCATCTGAGAACGGTATGAACTTGCTCTCTGGTGCGTCGTTAAAGGAGATGTTTCTTGATAAAAGGAGAAATTTTTAATTTGACATGCAAAGGGCCCAGCGTATGCGGGGAAAAATTATGCTTATAAAAACTGCGGTTTGCATCCCTCTCAGTTATCACAACGGCTCGACGTGTCCCATCGGCTTCACTGACAGTTTTTTAATTTGACACGGAATGGGCTCAGAGCTTTATATAAAAAACATCTGCCCCATACACGCCTCCAACACGTTCCGGTCGACTTCGACCGGGCGAGCAGATGATGTCGAACATAGTGTGGAAAAGTCTTGTACGACATATTTTTTCAATCAGATGTCTGACTACAATAGCGCGTTTTGCCTTATATTCTCGTTGAAACGAGCTCAACTTTCCGAGGTGGGACAAATCGTTCACAGCTTGTCAAAATCGCTCGCTCAAATTCGTTACGGACACCGGATATAGGAGTAGTGGTAATGATTACACCGCGTATAGGGGCATTGGGCCAGTGTTATGTTAGGGCCATGGTATATAGATGGTGCCACAATCAGGGAACGATGATTGAAGGCACGAGAAGGAAGTACGTGTGGCACCATCTGAGAACGGTATGCACTTGCTCTCCGGTTCATTGTTAATGGAGATGTTTTTCGATAAAAGGAGAAAATTTTAATTTGACACGCAAAGGGCCCAACGTATGTGGGGAAAAATTATGCTTATAAAAAACCGCGGTTTGCATCCCTCTCGGTTATCGCAACGGATGTACGTGTCCATCGGCTTCACTGACAGTTTTTTAATTTGACACGGAAAGGGCCCAGGGCTTTATCTAAAAATCATTCGCCCCGTACATGCCTCCTACATGTTCCTTTCAATTTCGACCTGGCAAGCGGACTATGTCGAACGGAGCGTGCAGAAGTCTTGTACGACCTATTTTTTTCAATCAGATGTCTGACTACAATAGCGCGCATTGCCTTATATTCTCATTGCAAGGAGCTCAACTTTACGAGGTGGGACAAATCGTTCACAGCTTGTCAAAATCGCTCGCACGAATTCATTATGGACACCACGCGTGGGGGTAGACGTAGGGAATATGCCAGGTGACCAGTGCACAACCTGGGCCCAGGTGGTGCATAGATTGCGAGTGACGAGGATACGATTCCTGGAATTAATCCTGGCGTTATCCCTGTCATGTCTGGCCATCATACGACCTCGTTCGTTCATGTGCACACATGTCACAGTCATGCAACTGCTTCATCCCTCCGTTCATGTGGACACATGTCATAAATATGGAACGGTATGCACAACCTTGGATATGCATACCGTATCCATAATTTTTTTTGTCGTTTGGGTAAGAGTGGACCCACTTCAATCTAAGTGGATTGGAGAGTGTCCGACCATCATACGGCCTGGCGTAATGAAAATCTTTGAATTTGATATACTTCTCTTTTTAATTCTTATCGTTATGACCACAAGTTGCATTGTCTCAACCAAACACCGCGTACAACAACAATGACTCAGCAGAATCTAGAACTGGCCAATTAAAATGGAAGTCAACAATCTCACAATTCATAGATCAAAACGCGCACCATCCTTTTTCTTCTTCCTTTTTTCTATCCATAACTGTGAGACTGCTGAGTTCCATCTTCACCGGCACATATGTACGGTCCGAGAGTGCCGGCGGTGTACCTTAACCCCCGTCGTGCATCCCCGGTGGTGGTTGGAAGACCCCTGCAGGTATATTCTGATTCCTGTGCTCCAACTCCATCTAGGTTTCTGATGATGCATGCGGTTCACCACCAGACAAACCAGCAAAGCCTCGGTGATAAGCGACATGCAAGTTTCTTGATGAAAAACTGACTGCGGGGGCCTCCCGTTCTGTCCTCCCATGCGTCATCCTGTTGATGTGTCAAAATGTTATTGGCCCCTTTATTAATGCTTAGTTTAACTACCATACCTTCACAACAAATAAGATGATGACATGTCAGCGGGAGTACGCATGGGAGTACAAATGGGAGGAGGCAAGCGGGTGGCATGCAAGTTTTTTGTTAAAAAATTGACTGCGGGGGCCGAAGTCAATTTTTTATGAAAAAAACTTGCATGCCGCTCAACACCGAGGCTTTGCTGGTTTGTCTGGTGGTGAACCTCCTGCGTCATCGGAAACCTAGAGATGGAGTAGGAGGACGGAAATCATAGCATACCTGTAAGGATCTTCCCAACAACCACCGGGGACGGACGACGGGGGGTTAAGGTACACCGGCACACCCGTACCGTACGTGTACCCAGCCAACCGTGTACTAGTTTCCTTTGAACCTCCAGCAGAAGAAAATGGGAGCATGCAGGGAAAGATTACTATTCTCGAGACCATTCTGTATGGAGAATGTTTGTTGTGTATTCATCAGGGAACACAGATACACATTATATAGGCTAGATAGTGTAGTGTGAAACAAAAACTAAACCCTTTCACACTACAGAGATTCAAAACCTAGAGTAAATGAATAAACGTAGGCCAACGCAGTCAAACAATGACGTTAGACCAACACAGTCAACAATGACTGTTACATGTGTGCGTGCTTATCCTTTCTACAGTCTGGTGGTGAACCGCCTGCGTCATCAGAAGCCTATATGGAGTTGGAGGACAGGAATCGGAGCATACCTACCTGGACTAGGATTGCCTGATGTAGCGACATTTTACTGCTTGCATGTAGTAAAGACTGCATCCACCGTTTGTTTTGATCTGACAGTTGTACTTCCCAGCTATCCAACTAAGGGGTCCATTGAAATCGTTTCTTAAACTCTTGCCTGCTTGCTTCAACATGAGAAAGAGTTTACATGCATATAATGATGCATACTTCAAACATCTAAATAAAACAAACTTCTATAACAAATTAATAGGATTAAAAACACATTAACTATTGAGGACATTAGGGAGGGTTCCGATGCTTTCATTTTGTAAACTCGACAAGAACTCAAGAGTTTTTATTTTCATTGCCTCTTGTTTGCATCAGCATGAAGCACAATCTTGTTTCTTTTTTGCCTAGAGCATGAAGTGACGTATAGATCGACCACAATAATTAATGAGAAAATGCCATATTTAAAAATACTCTTAAAAATAGGATGCATTAAAATTCACTACGTCAGGCGATCCTGGTCTGCCAGCAAGGGTCTTCAAAACAACCACCGGAGACGATGCACGACTGGGGTTAAGGTGCACCGGCACAACGGCCCGGACTGTACGTGTACCCGGCAAGCCGCGTAGCTTCATTTTATATTTTATTCCCTAGGCTTAAAAGTTTGCTCTTCCTCTCTGTTTTTGCTCTATTTGCTCTTCCCTGGGCTTAAAAGTTTTATATTGTAAAATATTTTTTCAAATGTAATATTACATAGGATATATCACTTGATGGTTTTGCAAAAAAAATTGGAGGAGAAATATGTATATCCCATGCAACTACATAAATCCACCCCAGTTAATTAGCTAGTTATTTTTTAAAATGATAAAAAATTATTATCTTTTCCTAAGTGAGGTGGCCGGGGTAGATGATGTACATGGCATAATAGCTAATGTGGCATGCCAATGTGGATGTCCAACTCAGACTAAGGATGAAAGTGAAACGGCTTTTTGAAGTTGATGGACTAAATAATTGACCCATTTGAAAGTTCAAGGACCAACTTAGTTTTGATTGAAAGTTTGAGGATGAAGTTGTGTATTGCCAGCTTGATGAGCTCAAGCTCGAAAAGTTCGAGTAAGCTCATTTGTTGTTGTCATCTATGATATGTACGTATGATTAACTAAACTATATAATTCTATTAAAAATGTTCTATGGGACACAATTTTTATATATGATAGAAACAAACTCGCTCGAGTTCGACTCGTTGACAACCCTACATGCAATTAAAGTTTTGGTGCAATCATGTAATCAAAGATTTTCATCCGTTGGATCTAGACATCCTACGGTTATTACATCTTTTCATTTAACCCCTTCCACCACCACCACCACCCCTCCACCTGGTGGAGGGGGTTAAATAAAAAGATTCAACGACAATAATGTAGATCGATCCAACAGTTTAAGATGATTGATTGCACGATTGCACCAAACATCTGATTACATTCTAGTTCAACCCAACTTTAAAACAGGAAATCTTTTGACACTGATTAATCTAGTCATGATGTTTTCTCTTCTTGTTTTTGTGATGTTTTATTTTTTCTTGTTTCGTGATGCTGATTTTCATGTTTTGAACTTCCTCCTTATTACTTGTCGTTAATAATTAGGACAAGTTTTCTAGTTCAAATATGAACTTAAAAACTTGTTCTAACGACAAGTAATATAGGTAGGAGGCTGTAATGTTTTATGATAATGAACTCAATGGTGTTCGTCTATTCCATTGTTATTTTGTTTTCTATCTGCTATTTAGTGAACTATATATTCCGTCTGTATTCTCTGTTAATGAATGACCCTCCACACCGCTGGTGGCTTCTAAAGTTGACTGCACGATACATTAGTCGCTGGAGGTGCCAGGAGATCGCCCACAACGAAACCTGCAAAGCGGTCTGTAAAGTAGTATACAATACTAACGAGTAGAGATGACTGGAAAGAAAAGTGGAGACAATCAATAGAGAGAAAAGAAAAGAAAGGACAAGAAAAATGTTAGAAAAAGATAGGTAGAACTCCAACGTACCACTGGCCCTTTGACCCTATATGCGGAGTAATCATTACCACTACTCCTATACGCGGCTAGAAGTTATTACCACTGCTTGAAGGGAAGTGCTGCGGACTAGATGTGCCAATTAGTTTATTTTGTGTTTATTGGAGATTATGTAACAGCTAGTTCTGTCGATTAGCGACGACTGGAATGAAAAGTGCAGACAATGACAGAGAGAAGGGAGCACTGATTTCCTTTGTTCCAAACTACTGTATGATTGAATGTATTTCATTTCCAGAAGAAACCATTACTTTAAACTGTCCTGTCAGATTCCTTTGATGCAAACGGGGCTAAACAAAAGACGAGCGTGCATAGGGGAAACACAACAAGTGCAACATTCATCAGAGACGAGCGGGCATAGGGGAAACACATACAAGTCTATTTTATATACTCACTTTGTTCTCTTTTAATTGCCGTTGGGAGAACTAGGGGTGCATCCAAACAGGAATGGAGGGAATATAACCCATAGACTACAACGCCTGAAGGCAGAACAGGTCATGCTCGTGCTTAATCCTACAGTTCTCAGTACAAAAGACTCTCCACTCCTCCCACGTACCTGGCCTGCTGCAGCGGGCAGTTCCCTAGTTCCGCCCTCTTGAGCAGCCCCAAGCGTCATCGTCAATGTTGGGCGCCGCCACCGGCAGCGCTTCCTGATGAGGCCTGCTCAAGAACCTCCAGGCGACACCATTGATACTATTCATGGCTTCATGTCGACACCGGCAACACTCCTTGTTGGCCCAATTCATCGTGACAGACCCGACTGCGTTGTAGCCAATGTGGGCCTCACCTTCGACCTGTCGCATATACTCGAAGGCGTCGTGGGCCTCACGGTCAGCGTCGTAGTGGAGCATGGTGAGGACGTAGGCCGCCACCATGTGGCCGTACGCGGCCGCCCAAGCAAGGAACTAGGTGCCTGGCTGCGCGCGACCGTGCAGGAAGACGAGGTCGAACCCGGTGATCGTAGCTCCCATTAAGCTTCCAGATGCTCTCCCGCTCCGGCGCCACGTGCCTACCCATGGTGCGATCCCGGCACGCCGCGTGCATGGCCTTGCAGGTGGCGCACAGACTGGAGAGGTCGTCCATTGGCTGCGGGGAGGTTGCGGTGACCCACCCTGCGATCAGGACCGCAATATCGTGCGGCAAGGGGAACTTCTTGGGCTTCAAAGGGAACCAATGAGGGCACGCGCGACGGAGACGAAGAGCAAGAGTACGCGTGGAGAAGTGGATGGCATGTGTGTGTTGCAGAGAAGAGGATAGTGTGTCTTTATTAGTACGCACAGAGAAGACGATGAGACGCGCACAGTGATGGTTATGGCTTCTAAAGTGCACCGTTTTGAATGCTACATACAAAACTTGTATGAATGTCTTTCCCTTCCGGAGGATTCCATTCCTTTAAATTGTCCCGCGAGTTTCCTTTGATGAAAACTGGGCTACACAAAATACGAGCGCTGGAGTTATGGCTTCTAAAGTGCAGCTGTACGCTACTTTAGCCGCTTGAGTTGTCAGCAGGCAGGAGATCACCCACAGTGGGGTCTGCAAAGCGGTCTGTAAAAAGTACTTCTCCCTTCGTCCCAACTCAACTCTATTTTTAGTATTGGTCAAACTTACCTTTGACCAATGATTTCTTGTCTGGTCCTTATCCTGATGATCAAGGTCCTCCGCCTGCTGCCCCAGATGACTTGGGGCAGAATGATCCCGGTGACCAGAATGAAGTGTCGGATATGTTGTCCACGACGCAGGGTTATTCAACAAAAGCAAAAGGTAGCACATCCTAATCATTCTCCTCATACATAGCATGTGTTAACTAATTTTTCGGCCCCAAATGATCTAGAAAAATTAGTCCATATTTGATGATGCCATAAACTAATCGCTGCTCAAAATAATGATGGTGCTCATCAAGCTCGCCAACTCAACTTCATTCATCCTCAAACTATCAATCAAAACTCAGTTTTTGGTCCTTGAACTTTCAAATGGGTCAATTATTTAGTTCCTCAACTTCACACTACCGTGGCATGCCACATCATCTACCCCGACCACCTCACTTAGAAAAAGTTAATAATTTTTTATCATCTTAAAAAGTAACTAGTTAATTAATTTGGGTGGATTTACGATTTACATAGTAGCATGAGATATACATATTTCTCCTCCATGTTTTTTTTGCAAAACTATCAAGTGATATATCCTATGTTCATATTACATATGTAAAAATATTGTAAAATATAAAACTTTTTAAAAAGAAAGTCTTAGGTTTCGTCAAATCTATCTATGACCAATGATTTACGTAATTTTGATCTGTTTTAACAATACAAGAATTGTACTTTTAGATTCACCATGAAAATATTTCTGTAATATACAATCTAGTACTACATGTTATTGAAGTTAATAAATTCCATATAAATCATTGGTCAAAGGTAAGTTCGACCAAAACAGAAATAGAGTTGAGTTGGGGCAGATGAAGTATTATACGTTGTTGTTTGCCGCATAAGGTTTGGTCCTTGAAGCCGTAGCCATTTGTACAGGTGGCTGATGTGACTGGGCGCACCGAGCTTACGTGCCCGCCAGTCACCGAGGTGCCTTAAACGCGCGCAACGCATGCGAATCTTTGAATTCAATTGGAACCACTCTGCGTCCCATCACCAGTACTGCGCGCGTCGAGAGACGAACTGCCAGGCTGCTACTACCCTATAAGATCACCCGGGCACGCCATCATCTTCTCCGCACAAACACTCTTACTCTCTTCCCAAAACCGCGCCAAGAACACCATTGCTGACAACAAAACGCCGCCGCCAAGCCCGCCGAAGGACGCCAATGGGAAGCGTCCCCGACCGGACCCCCCCCCCCTCCAGAGAAGGAGTGGGCTCTCCGGAAGATAACGCGCGATGTATTTGACAATACATCACGCTCCATGCATCGCTTTGGGCTTGGTCCCCTTCCAGAGTATGCTGCAATTGGGACCACGGGCCACTACGTCTTCGTCATGATGCACTTGGCCGATCGCCTCGACGTCCTCTGGGAGACACTGGCGGACGAGCTCGGCGTCGCCGGCCGCGACAACCTGGTGGCGGCGACATCCAGGAAACTGGGCTTCCTGTCTCTACCGCAGGAGGCACCCCCGCCTTGCCAGGAGCCCAAGGAGGAGGAGGAGGAGGAGGAGAAGGAGAAGTAGGTGGAGCAAGGTGGAGGAGAAGTAGTTTTTTCTTGTTCTTAGTTGTGTTGTTTTTCTTTTCTTGTTTGTAGTTTGTGTTTTTCTTTTTTCTTGTTTGTAATGTATCGTCTTAAGGTAATGAACTTTATTTTTTTGTTCATTGGTGCGCAAAAATAGTTCTAATGTTGTTGTTCTAACGATAAACTAGTGGACTATTTATCTATTTTATATTTTAGAATGGAATATATTTCCACTTCCAACTCTACTGTGCTGGAGATTTAGAAAGTGACTACCACCTAGTTTATCTGACAGAACCAGCAGGGAGAAGCCCACTCTCTATGTTCAAACCCAAAACGGATCCAACATAATGAGCAATCAAACAGCAAAACACGTAGTAAATCACAAAAAAACGCAACAATAGTTTTTGGAGTACGTATCAACTTTAGCCCAAATTAAATGCTCATGGGTGTCATTGCAAAAGGGTGAAGACAAAAAAGACTTGGTTCGGATGGCTTGCAAAAACAAACTAGAAGTCAGGGTTATTGAAGTTTTTGCCCGACCTGGATTGAGTCTTAGTTATAGACTTCCATAATAACAAAATGTATCGGGTATTTTACTTTCACTAGTGTGTCATAAAATGTATCGGGTGTTTTACTTTCACTAGTGTGTCGGGTTGATTTTGTTGTTGATCTTCACAACTTGGTGTATCAGTGTGGCCGTACTGTACAATATAATCGCATGCCTTGCACAGTACAATATAATTTCCAACAATGTTGTACTCGTCCTTTCGAAGAAACGACAGCCGTAGGCGCTAGCCGCTTACTTTAGACTACTCACACTCGTTCACCTCTATATCTCACCTCTATATTCCAACTCTAAAAAGTTTCTTTCTTTACAGTTTTGTTTTCCCCACTCGTCCACCCACTACAAGGATTTCGACCTGTTGCAATGATTGTATTGCAACGAATACTAAATCATTGCAGTAAGCTTGGCTTTTTGCCACGATTCACTAGTTCGTGGCACTAGGATCTATCACCACGGAACACAATCGTTGCATTAGGATCTGTTGCCATGAGTCACTAGTTCGTGGCACTAGGATCTATGACCACGGAGCACAATCATTGCATTAGGATCTGTTGCCATGAATTACTGGTTTGTTACATTACAGGATCTATTGCCACGAAACACAATCGTTGCATTAGGATCTGTTGCCATGAATCACTAGTTCGTGGCGTTACAGGATCTATCGCCACGGAACACAATTGTTGCATTAGGATATGTTGCCACAAATTTCTGGTTCGTGGCGTTACAACTTTATTGCCACGGAACACAATCGTTGCATTAGGATCTTTTGCCACAAATCGGCAAACAGTTGCATTTGGACCGTAATACAACGAAACAGAATCGTTGCATTAGGATGTGTTGCCACGATACTCTAGTTCGTGGTGTTAGTATCAATGGCCACGGACCCCAATCGTAGCAATTCGGATGTGTGGCCACGATTCAATTTTTCGTGGCGTCAGGATGCTAATGCAACGAAACACAATCGTTGCATTAGGATCTGTTGCCATGAATCACTAGTTCGTGGCGTCAGGATGCTAACGCAACGGACCACAATCGTTGCATTAGGATCTGTTGCCACGAATTACTGGTTCGTGGCGTTACAGGATCGCCACGGACCACAATCGTTGCATTAGGATCTATTGCCACGAATTACTGGATCGTGGCGTTACAGCTTTATTGCCATGGAACACAATCATTGCATTAGGATCTATTGCCATGAATTACTGGTTCGTGGCGTTACAGCTTTATTGCCACAGAACACAATCATTGCATTAGGATCTGTTGCCACGAATCAGCAAACAGTTGCATTTGGACCGTAATGCAATGAAACAGAATCGTTGCATTAGGATGTGTTGCCACGATACTCTGGTTCGTGGTGTTAGTATCAATGGCCACAAACCCCAATCGTAGCAATTAGGATGTGTGGCCACGATTCACTTTTTCGTGGCGTAGGATGCTAATGCAACGAAACACAATCGTTGCATTAGGATGTCTTGCCACGATTTACTGGTTCGTGGCGTCAGGATGCTAATGTAACAGACCACAATCATTGCATTAGGATCTGTTGCCACGAATTAATGGTTCGTGGCGTTACAGGATCTATCGCCACGAAACACAATCGTTGCATTAGGATGTGTTGCCACGATACTCTGGTTCGTGGTGTTAGTATAAATGGCCACGGACCCCAATCGTAGCAATTAGGATGTGTGGCCACGATTCACTTTTTCGTGGCGTCATGATAATAATGCAACGAAACACAATCGTTGCATTAGGATGTCTTGCCACGATTTACTGGTTTGTGGCATCAGGATGCTAATGTAACAGACCACAATCATTGCATTAGGATCTGTTGCCATGAATTACTGGTTCGTGGCGTTACAGGATCTATCGCCACGAAACACAATTGTTGCATTAGGATGTGTTGCCACGATACTCTGGTTCGTGGTGTTAGTATCAATGGCCACGGACCCCAATCGTAGCAATTAGGATGTGTGGCCACGATTCACTTTTTCGTGGCGTCATGATACTAATGCAACGAAACACAATCGTTGAATTAGGATGTCTTGCTACGATTCCCTGGTTCGTGGCATTAGGATCTATCGCCACGGGACCACAATCATTGCTTTAGGATGTGTTGCCACGATTCACTTTTTCGTGGCGTTAGGATCTATCGCCACGGACCACAATCGTTGCATTAGGATGTGTTGCCACCATTCACTGGTTCATGGCTTTAGGATCTGTCGCCACGGACCCCAATCATTGCAATTAGGATGTGTGGCCATGATTCACTGTTTCGTGGCGTCAGGATACTAATGCAACAAAATGCAATCATTGCATTAAGTTCTGTTGCCACGATTCAGTAGTTCGTGCGCCAAAGGCAAAGGGATCCAAGGCGGCCGAGGGTGCTGACGCCAAAACGATCAAGATAAGCACCCACAAATTAATGAAACAGTGGGGATGTAATAAATGATTAGTCCCACATGTAATAAATGATTAATTAGTCCCACTTCCATATATTAGCCTATCGTCACAAATAGTACTCCAGTTCACAGCTCACACACGTATACATGCAGTACGTACTTAATTATACTAAAAATCATCATCTTCGCTGTCGTCCTCCAACAATGGAGCTACATGACCATCATTGGTATATGTATCGTCGTCATCGTCGTCGTCTTCATTTTTTGATGCAACTCCATCTACCTCAAACCGATCACCTGACGTTGTCATTATAAGAGTGGAAGCATTGCCGCTGGCTCCCTCAATGTCATTCCTAGCCCATGCGGTCGTATCCTCATTATTGATATCACCGGTAAGCAGATCATCATGAAATGTCTCAGCCTCCATCGTCTCAGTCACATTATTTTCACTATCTCCAGGGGGCATGGCAAAAAAGTTCCGTGGCTCCGTTTTAACAACTGTAGCCCATTTAGGATGCTTCACACTCGGAACATAAAAAACTTGTTCTGCTTGGGTGGCTAGAATGTAAGGCTCATACTGGAATCGAAACAGAGTATTGTCAACATCTATTATTCCGTATTGATCCTTTTTGTATCCTCTGCTTTGGTTCTGACAGCTTCCAAAAGGCTGATCAAACCATTCACACTGAAATAACAGAACCTCTTGATTTTTTTTCAAAATCAACAGCAATGATTTTCTTGATTACTCCAAACCAATCATGATCAGTGCCCCGAACAACAATACCACTATTTTGGGTCTTTAAATCTTTTTCTACATCTGCAGTCCGAAAGAAGAAGCCATTGATGAATAGCCGACTAAAAAAACGTGCCCGACGATCGGGTCCTCTAGATAATGCATACAGATAATCGGTTGCTTTTCCTTCTTTGTGTAATGTCGTAATCTGTACACATTAGTATAACAGGGGTTATCGATGACAAACTAATTTTAGGACACATATTTGTTCAATATTTCATCAAAGTGCAAACTTGCATGTACTTACTCGTTTCTGAAACCAATCAACAAACTCATCACTATGGCGTTTATCAACATCACGAGAATGAATCTTTTTCAGTTCTTCAATATGCTCACTGAAAAGGGTACAAAATTAAATTAGCCATCTACAATAAGCCATATATATAGTATACAACATCTGAGTTATACGTTATTACTTGATCCATGGAGCGGCCTCTTCAACGTTAGTAATAAGATAATACCTGATGTTATGTAGTTCCACCATAGTAAGTTGGTCCCGTTTATACCCTTTTTTAGAATTATCAAATTCTATAAATATGTTAGAATTATCAACAGAAGTTTCATTTGTAGCTGCAGCTTCAAGACGTTCTGGCCTATTACGCTTGGTGCTGATGTTATCCAAAAACTGACTACAAAAAGTCATACACTCTTCGGCAATATATCCCTCAGCTATAGAACCCTCCGGGTGAGCTTTGTTACGTACATACCTCTTCAATGTACCAAGGTACCTCTCAATTGGATACATCCATCTGTAAGAAACAGTTCCACCCAACCGTGCTTCTTCGGCAAGATGGGTTGGAAGATGTACCATGATATCAAAGAAAGTGGGAGGAAACAACATCTCAACCTTACAAATTGTTTCAGGAATTTATTTGCTCATCTTGTCCAAATCTGGTTCCGCCAATTCTTTAGAACAAATTCCAGAAAAGAATGTGCTAAACTCAATTAAAGGTGCAACAACCTTTTCAGGCAATATGTTACGTATTCCAATAGGAAGGAGCTTCTGAAATATAATATGGCAGTCATGAGTTTTTAGATCCGATACCTTACATGCTTTTATGTCCACACATCTCTTGATGTTTGAGGCATAACCATCGGGCACCTTCACATTCCCCAAAAACTTTCACAACGTGGTCTTCTCATCTTTGCCCAAAGTATATAATGCTGGTGAGAATGTGTACTTGCTATTTATGAACTTCGGATGTTGATCTGGTTGTATACCCATATCCTTCATATCAAGACGAGCTTGTAGACTATCTTTTGTTTTACCATCCATAGCAAGCAATGTCCCCAATATGCTATCACAAATGTTTTTCTCAATGTGCATGACATCCAAGTTATGCCTTATTAGCAATGTCTTCCAATAAGGGAGGTCGAAAAATATACTTTTCTTCTTCCAATTATGCCATCTATTTTCCTTGGTGTGCTTTCTCTTATTATTCGTTGGTCCAAAACTCACTTGATCAAAACACTCGTATTGTTGGAGTACTTCGTCACCATAGAGTGATGTTGGAGCCTCTCTATTCTCTACCTTGTTGTTGAAGAACCTTTGTTTCGACGCCATCTGTGATCCTGAGGTAGGAAACCACGATGACCCATGTAACAATGCTTTTGTCCATATTTCAACCAGAAGGCGTCAGTGTTTATATGGCAGTATGGACATGCTAGCTTCCCTTTTGTGCTCCATCCACATAGCATTGCATATGCTGGAAAATCATTTATTGTCCATAATAAAGAAGCTCGCATGACAAATGTCTCTTTCTTTAAACTGTCATATGTTTCAACACCATCAGACCATAATTTCAGTAGCTCACCAATCAAAGGCTACAGATGCACATCAATGTTGTTTCCAAGTGACTTTGGCACAGAAATTATCATTGACATCACCCAATAAGACTGCTTCATACACAACCAAGGTGGTAGATTATAAGGGATTAGAATCACAGGCCATGTACTGTAAGAAACATTCATTACTCCAAAAGGATTGAAACCATCAGATGCTAGCCGAAGTCTTATGTTGCGAGGATCAGATGAGAAATTTGGGTGATTGCTATCAAAATGCTTCCATGCTTTAGAATTGGCGGGATGGCATAATATTCCATCATCAGCACGACCTTCATTGTGCCAGTGCATGTTTGATGCTGTTGATTCTCCCATATAAAACCTTTGTAGACGGGGAATAAGAGGGAAGTAACATAGAATCATGTGTGCTACAAGATTCTTGGATTTTCCACAAGGTAAAGCCTCTCTTGCATCCCCAGCAGTACTATTTTTCCATATTAATTCACCACATTTTGGGCAACTATTCAACAGAGAATAGTCCTTCCAGAATAACACACAGTCATTGACACATGCATCGATCTTTTGGTAGTCTAGCCCGAGGTCACGAACAACCTTCTGAAGTTTATCAAGTGTATTAGGAATGCAATGGCCCTTTGGAAGTGCAAATGAGAATAGTTCAAATAACATCTCACAAGCTACTTTGCTCATACCAGTTAAACACTTTATCTGGTAGAACCTGACAATGTAGGATAATTGGGTCAGCTGCGAACAACTTGGATGCAACTCCTTTTTGGCATCAGTTAATAAGTCATAGAATTTCTTTGCATCCCCAGTTGGCTCCTGCTGGTTTATAGCATTTTCTTGATCATCAACATCTGCTAAAGTACCACGATGATCAGTGCCTCTAAGTAGACTGGACAACATATTTTGCATAGCACCATCATTAGAAATTATCTCCTCATTATTTGTTGATTCCTGAGCAATATTTTCCTGAACTTGTATTTCTCCATGGTATCCAACAAGTATAATCCAATAACATCCCATTTCTGAGCAGGTGTAAATGAACTCCCTTGCGTGTCTTGTGGCAAATATTATGACATCTCGTGCAAGGACAAGGCATAGTTCCTCCTTCACGAGTGCCCTAAAATGCAAAATTTAAAAATGAATTCATTCCATCCCGCGACTCCCTCGTATGCCTGTCTTTTCCCATCCATGTCTTATCTTCTGACATCGCTTCGTACAATTCAATCAGCCATCAGCCTATCCGTAAGAGGATAGATGTACAAGAACACATTATGTGAGCAATTGTACCTAGCTGTTGTTACTCCAAGCGCTGCGGCCGACAGATTCTCCTACAAGCGTGGCGGCCGGCGGATGCTCCTCCAAGCGTGGCGGCCAGTGTTTGGTCCTCCAAGCTTGGCGCCCGGCGGATGCTCCTACAAGAGTGGCGGCCGACAGATGCTCCTACAAGTGTGGCGGCCGGCAGATGCTCCTCCAAGCTTGGCGACCGGCGGATGCTCCTCCAAGCGTAGCGGCCGGCGAATGCTCCTCCAGGCGTGGAGGCCGGCGGATGCTCCTCCAAGCATGGCAGCCGACGAATGCTCCTCCAAGCGTGGCGGCCCGCGAATGCTCCTACAAGCGTGGCAGCCGACGGATGCTCCTACGATCGTGGCGGCCGGCGGATGCTCCTACAAGCGCGTTGCGGAGAGGGGGTCGGCGTTGCGGGTCGAAGGGTACCGTAATAAAATATTATTTTCGTTTCTTATTTTCCTTCTTCATTCGGCGTGACAAAAATGTCCCAGCGTGGGCAGGCAGGCAGGCAGGACGAAAAAGCTGGGCCGCTTGTTATTTTTGGGCTGAAACTGCGATGATTCACTTTATATTCAAGCTGGGCCTTCGCGCATTCATGATGCTTGCACAGAGCCGAAGGCCTCGAAAGGTCCGGTCATATCACCGGATTTTCGTGAGATCCTCAAGGGACGCTGCTTCTGATGTTTGGCGCATGGTCACATTGCGGCAGCGTGCCGTGACCTGCCGCGTCTGGAACTGGTCGGCCCATGGGCCCTTTCACAATTAAAGTCGGCCTGCTACTTCCCCGGTCACCACTCCAGTCGGTGCCATGTTCCCAAGGGGCCAGATGGCAAGAGGCCTCTTCATCCTCGCCTTCTTAAACCACCCCCCTATTGCTTCCAGGCTCAAGTTCCCAACTGATTCCCATCCATGCTCCCGTGTGTTGCCTGAGAAGTCCTTTGCCTCTGTTATCGCAGCGCCATGCCTCGCAACCATGTTATACGCGAGCAGGTACCTGCAGGCTCACCGTCCCTGCGCCCTCGTGAGGTGCAATGCACGGTGGTCAACAACCGCCTCATGATGACGAAGTTTATCCGTTTGCGCCGCCAAGCAGATATTCTGGGACCCAGAAGAGGTCGCAGCGAGGCGACGCCCATGGAGATCACCATGGCCATCCATAACCAACTTGAAATCCTACATTGGGCTTTCACCGTGTCCACGTTTGGGGATGGTGAGTTCCTGGTGCGGTTCACCCGTGATGACTATCGGGAGCTCGCCATCGAGACGACAATCATCTCCATGCCGGATGATAACCACTACTTCCGACCATGGATCTTTGGCGTCGGTGTGCCGATCGTCTGGTGGTTCTTCCACGTGCAGGTTGTCATCGAGAACCTCCCTTTGCATGTCTGCTCTGCGGAGGGCATCAGACAGGTTCTGGGTGACGTCTTCCTCTTTGATCACTTTGATGCTTCCACTTACCACTGGGAGTGTGCTGACCTGTGCACGGTTGTTGGGTGGATGAAAGACCCAAGCCTCCTGCCTCGGGCCATAATGGCCACCTTCTTTGTAGGAAGTGATGGCCGGACTGGGAGTGACGGCGAGCCACCGGTGGAACCTTTCAACCATGCCGCAGTGGTCTGGCCTTGCGGCCTCACGACGGAGCTCATCATCCACCTTGATCACTACCTCGACTATACGCCGCCGGTCCACCCCAACTCCCCGGCCTCCTCGTCATCAGGCGACTCTTCTGACGGACACTCCTTGGTGTCTTCGAACTCTTCGGGGCACACCTTCCCGCGGCCGAAGAGATTCTACTGGCGGAGTGGGGAAGTGGATGAGGCGGATAAGCAGCTCTTTTAGTATGGCTACCAAAGTGTCCTAGCTCATGTGTTACGTTTCCTATGGAAACTAAAAATCCTTTACAAATCCTATCCTTCAAAGGGAGCCTATGTTTGAGAGGATTACGACTGGATTAATTTCGGTGAAAAGATTTCCTGTTTAACATTTCGACCGTCCTTCCTTTTTTCAAACATTTTCTTCCTCGTATTGTCTTCACTTTTTTCTTTCCAGTCCTAGCTACCGGCCTGTTGCATTTTCCTGTTACTACTACTTTACAGACCGCTTTGCGGGCCCTGCTGCGGGCGATCTCCTGGCAACTCCACCTGTTTGGGGACAAGGAGGGTTTGGCGATCGGAAAAATTCGAACTAATTTTGCACAGATAGTACATCCATGAACAAGAACACCAAGTACATTTAACTTAAAAACATTACTCCCCCCGTCCCAAAATACTTGTCCCTTTCGATGGAGTGAGTATCTCCGTCCCAAAATACTTGTATCTTTGGATGGAGGGAGTATATTACAAACACAAGAAAAGATAAACTACAACTAAAACCATGAAACGAAAAACTACAACTAAAAACATGAAACGAAAAACTACAACTAAAAACATGAGAAGAAAACACCTAAATACTACTCTACTTGGCCTCCACCTCCTCCTCCTCGAGTGGGTCCTCGGGCTCCTGACCCTTCTCTAGCGCCTCGGGCTCCGGCGGCGGAAGGTGACCCAGTCTCAAGGCCGTCGCCACGACGAGGTTGCGACGACCCGCGACGCCGAGCTCAACTGCCATCGTCTCCCAGAGGGAGTCGAGACGAGAGGAAACGTGCGAGAGGTCGAAGACGTAGTGGCCCGTGGTGTCCATTCCAGTACTTTGTGGAAGGGTGCCAAGTCCAAGGCGTTCCATGGAGTGAGGTGTATCCGTAAATACATCTTGAGCCATGTTGAACAGGAGGGTATCCTTCACGCGCGGCGGCGAGGGGGGGTCCAGTCGTGGTCGCTTACCGGCGGCAGGGTCCCTCGGCAGGCTCGGTGGCAGAGGGTTGCTCAAGCTCGAAAGCATTTGTTGTATACTAGTCGCGGCTAGGTTTTGTGGAGAGAAGAGAGGATGTTGGAACGGTTGTGCGGAAAAGACGATGGCGCGGGTGACCATCTTATACTCCCTCCGTCCCAAGTGAACTCTATTTTTAGGATTCAAACCGCACATTAGTCAACACATAAAATTACCCTAACACCGTTCATCAACACATATCCTCCCACTTTCCATTCAATGCCAGCAAGTTGCTATGGCAACAAAGGATAGTAGCTGAAAATGTGCAGAGCACACAGCTAACATGACCATACAGTGAAAGTAAAGTTGAGCTGGGACAAAAAAAATTGGCTGGAAATAATCTTCAGCTGGGATGGAGGTAGTACTCCCTCCGTCCCATAGAGATTGTCGTTTTGGGGTTTGTAGGACAGATTACCAAACCTGTTGTCGATTTTCTACTGGAAGCAGTCAATGAAGAAAGAGAAAATATGATATATTCTTAGTCTAGAAGGACAAACATTGTGGGACAAGCTCGAAGGTCTAAAACGACTGTCCCTCTGGGACAGAGGGAGTAGCATTGTAGCAGTGGTGAGGGGAGGGGACGCGTCAAATTTAATTCAAAGGATGCGCATGCTCTGCGCGTGTTACTCGCCTCGGTTACTGGCGCACACGGTCGCTCTGTGCACCCGGTCGAATCAGTTTCGCGAAAATATTTCCTGTTTCACATTTCGGGTCTCCACGCTGTTATACCTTAAATCGTACACTATGTACTCCCTCCATCCCTAAAAGTATGAAGTTTTTAGAACTAGTTCTAACATTTTTGTTAGAACTATATTTTTAGAACTATATTGTTCTAACACATAGGTTCCTATATTTTTCTAACATTTTTTTCGTCCTTTTTTTATTTTCTGGAGTTCATTGTCTCCACTTTTCTTTCCAGTCTTCGCTACCGGCCTGTTGCGTTTTCCAGTAGTACTACTACTTTACAGACCGCTTTGGAGTTCAGTGTCTCCACTTTTCTTTCAAGTCGTCGCTACCGGCCTGTTGCGTTTTCTAGTAGTCTGCACGCGTCTCATCGTGGTCTCGGCGCGTACTACTAACACATGTCACACACCATCCTCTTCTCCCCCCCCCACACCACGCATTCACATCCTCTGCAGTAACTGCCCACACACCACCATCCCTCTTCTCCACGCGTACTAAAAATCACTGGGTGTCTCATCGTCTTCTCCGCGCGTACTAATAAAGAGTAGTAAGACGACACACCATCCTCTACTCCGCCACACACACCATCCACTTCTCCGCGCGTACTCTTCCTCTCCATCGCGCGTGCCCTCATTGCTTCCCTTCGAAGCCCATGGAGTTCCCCTTGCCGCATGATATTGCGGTCCTGATCACGGGGTGGGTCGCCGCAACCTCCACCCAGCCCATGGGCGACCTCTCCAGTCTGCATGCCACCTACAAGGCCATGCACGCGGCGTGTCGTGATCCCGCCGTGGCCAGGCGCGTGGCGCTGGAGCGGGAGAGCAGCTGGGAGTGGTTCCAACGGCATGGGAACGGGAGCTATGATGCCCTCGTGGAGCACCTGGCCAATGTGGGCAACCCTCATGCGTGCTACGTCACCGGGTTTGACCTTGTCTTCCACTACGGCCGCACGCAGGCGCATCGGGGCACCCAGTTCCTTCCCCGGGCGGCCACAAATGGCCACAAGGTGGCGGCCTACGTCCTCGCCATGCCCTGCTACGACGCCGACCGCAGGGACCGCGACGCACTCGAGTATATCCGGCAGGTCAAAGGTGAGGCCCACGTTGGCGACAATGCGGCCGGGTCCATCGCGATGAAGAGGACCAACACGAAGTGCTGCCGGTGTCGGAATCAAGCCATGCAGAGGCTCGACGTTTTCGTGAGCTGGAGGTTACTGCGTAGGCCTCCTCTGGGACCACCGCTGGTGGCGCTGCACGACATTGACGATGACGTTTGCCGCTGCCCAACAGGGGGGAACCAGGGGCCTGCCCGCTGCGGCCGGCGAGGGTGGTACGAGTGGACCGTCTTTTGTACTGAGAACTGTAGGATTGAGCGTGAGTATGACCTGTTCTGCCATAACGTGTTGTACTCTATGGGTTATATTCCCTCCATACCCTTTTGGATGCGCTACCCCTAGTTCACCCAACACCAATGAAAAGTGAACAAAGGGAGTATATAAAATAGACTTGTATAAGGCATGTTGATGTGTTACTCCTATATATCCATGCTCGTATCTGATGAATGTTGCACTTGTTGTGTTTCCCCTATGCGTGCTCGTCTTTTGTTTAGCCCCGTTTGCATCAAAGGAAACTCATGGGGCAGTTTACAGGAATGGATTCCTCCAGAAGTGACACATGTGCTTTAAAAAATCTAGGTTCTATAAATTTTGGCATCACTAATAATAAAGTTCTATAAATTGCTACTTCTATACGGGTTCGTAATTAAGTACTACTAGATATAAACACAGTGATATAAACAAGGATTGAAATAAAGCATATGCATAAAATCTCTTCAACTAGCAACACAATGATATAAACAAGGATTAAATACTAGATATAAACATCGACGGAACCAAACAATAGTGTTCATTGTACCATTCTAGGCAACAAACTAACTAATTTGTCAGTACTAGCTCTTACGTAATCAAAAAACACAAAATAAACTAATTGGCACATCTAGTCCGCACCACATCTCTTCAAGCAACACCTTCAGTCCGTCAGCTAGCTCCATGCATCGTCCTGCACCACCACCTTGCTTGGGTCTACCTCCATGCATCCTGCATCACAACAACCTTGCTTGGACCACCGTCATTGTTTTTAGCAGCGATTAGTTTATGGCATCATCAAATCTGGAGTAATTTTTCTAGATCATTTGGGGCCAAAAAAATAGTTAAATGCTATATATGAGGAGAAAGATTAGGATATTATATGCTACCTGCGCCGTGGACAACATATCCGATGCTTCATTATTTTGGTCGCCAGGATCATTCTGCCCCAAGTCATCTGGGGCAGCAGGCGGAGGACCTTGATCATCAGGATAAGGACCAGGAAAGACTGGTCCACGGTAAGGGTGGGGGTTGCCATTGAAAGGCGGAGGGTCCTCATCACCCGGAAGGTGGTCCACAAAATCAAGACCTAGGACGTAAACTGGTACAGTCCATGAATGTCCTTCCCCGCCGACTTCATTGCCTCTCCTGAGAACAAGGCTTTGAGGGATGTCAAGTGGATTATCCACCATCACCAGCAGAATGACCCTAGTCGGGTTTGGATCATTTTCATCCCAATGAAGCAATTGGCCAAAACTGGAGTAGGTTTGTTCAATAAACCTTCGCTCCTTTAGATCTAGACGATAACCAAGTAGCAAAATCCAACACCTTCTAGTAAACTGAGCACGACGCATATTAAGACTTGCCTCTTCATGTTTTTCAAATCTGAACTCCCGATTCCCGACCACGGGGGGATTTGCTAGGACCAAAGCATCTCTCTCCAGTTTATTTCTTAACTTGTAGTACATGCCAATCCCATGGGGATGTGCACCGTAAGTAACTACGTGCATTCTTGCCTGATCTTGGATGTACACTGCTATCTGGTCCATAAATTCATTACGCTGGGCAGGAGTTAGTACCTCATTTGTGACCGCAACCGCATATTCCTCATTTTTCTTCGCGATTTCGCCAGATATGTGGCACACACTTCTGGTCCTTCTCAGAGGACCACCATCTTCTGGAATCATTAGCCGCGGACAAAACCGACAGGGGTCGATGGAGAAGTTTGCCATTAATGAGCGACGAGCGGCGAAGAAACAAATCTGACTGAGAGAAACAAAGGGTGTACTACTAGTATTTGGAGGTTGTGGTTTCTTGGGAGTCTCCGGAGTACTCCTATATTATAAAGCGAAACAACATGGAACCGCCACACATCCCCTGCAGTACTGCAGGGGATGCCGTGACATTGTAATGATGACACCGTGTATAGGGGTAACTTTCGACCTGTTCCAGTCCGTGCAATAATAACATCGCGAGTCTCGCGACTGTTCAGATTTTTGCAGGAAAACAACATGACAAAACGTGAAAAGAAAAAATATCAAAAAAAAAGAGAAACACAACATCACGACTGGAGATGTTTTTTGATTCATGCACGAAGTGGGTTAAAGGTTAAAACTTGGCGTCGTTAAAGGAGATGTTTTTCGATAAAAGGAGAATTTTTCGATAATACATCAGACACATTGTTCATTAACATACTACCAATACATATATTACAAACAAGAGTAAAGAAAACATGGACAAAAAACATGTAGAAACAAGAACAAAACTACTCCTAATCCTATTCTACTCGGAGGCCTCGTCCACCTCCACTGCCGCGCGCACTGCGGCCGACGCATCCTCCGGCGGCTCCGCCTCCGACGGCGGCGGCGACTCCTCTTTCGTCTCCACACCGAGCTTACAGGCTACGCTATGCAGAATCTTCCAGTGGCCTTGTACCCCAGCAACCTCCGCGATCATCTCGTGGAGGGCGTCAAGACAAGCGGCCACAAAGCTTAACCCAAACAAGTAGTAGCCGGCGGAGTCCATGCTGGGGAGCTGGGGAAGCCTCCCAAGACCCAGACGGCGATAGATGAGAGATGTATTGTTAAATACATCCCGCGACATTGTGTCCAGCACTCTTGCATATTCGACGGTGGAGGACACGTCGTCTTTGACATATTTAATTCGGCGCGTTAATTCGTCGATGCAGGTGGTAAAGAGGCGGACAGTCTCCTGTAACCAGTTGGGCTGAGGAGACGCGGGCGCCGCCATCAGTTCCACCGGCATTGCCGGCGGTGATGGAAACAGAGAAGGAGGTTCAGAGGACGTCGATGGCCTAGAGCGCTTCAGCGCGGGGCTACCCATTTGTGTTGCGACGGAGGTGCAGAGAAAGAGCGAGAGGTGGTCGACGGTGGCGGGGGGAGAAGTTTGGAGGCTAGGATCTAAGGAGCGGTGCAACGGAGAAGCAAGAGAACCGTGAGCCTTTATAGCGGGTCGCCGTCTAATAGCAGGCGTGTGGATATGATCGGACGCTAGGGGAAAGCGCGATTAATTATGAACCGGTCGGTGGCCGCGGTTTCCTTGAAACCGAGGCTTGCATCCTCTCGGTCCCAACGGCTCGACGCGTCCCATCGGCTTCAGTGGCAGTTTTTTAGGAGTAATTTCACAAGCAAAGGGCCCAGCGTATATAATTCACATCGACATGTACATGATCGAGGGTCGTCTTTCATGACATGTTCACATGCTATATATATGCCCCAAACATGATCATCGAGCCTCAAACAATAATATATATATATATATATATATATATTATTGGATGACTATATATATCTCTTAACAAAAAGAGAAAATTAACTCTTGTTTGCATCCACTCGGGTATCGCAACTGCGCGCTCGACAAGGGCGATGGGAGTTCTGGTAATGATGACACCGTGTATAGGGGCATAGTGCCAGTGGTAATAAGTATTTCCGGCCGGTTCCAGCCGTTGCATCAATAAACAAGAAAAAAACATTAAAAACAAGAAGAGAAAAACAACATCAGGACTGGATTAATCTGCGTCAACCAATTTCCTATTTTGCAGTTTGGTTCTCCACGGTCGGATGGACAGAGTCCTCCAGCTTAAAGGAATATGAACTGATCGGTGGCCCCGGTTTACTCCGAATCGCGGTTTGCATCCTCTCGGTCCCAACGGCTCGACGCGTCCTATCGGCATAAGAGAAAATGAACACGTGTACGCCACACGTCCGACTATCCAAGCATTAATGCTTTGTCATTATCATGTATGATGGCCGGATATGCATGCACGCTTTTGAAAGAGAGCCAGCGAGGTCTCCATCATGTTTCATGCATGATTGATCACTTGTTTGTGAGGATTTGTGATGTTAATTTTCTTGTTTCATGATGACATTTCTCTTGTTTTGTAATGTTCTATGTTACTGAACTCAATGTTGTTCGTCTATTCCATATGTTATTTTCTTCTCTGTCTGTTGTCTAATGAACTACGTACACCGTATTTGTGTTCTATGTGTAACATGCATGTGCAAGACCTCGATCCACGATCATGTTAAATTGATGGTGTTATACAAGTGTTTTCTTTTTTTGTTGTAAAAACGATCGTCATGTTTGTTATTTGTATATTATTAATTAATATACATTAGTAAAATAAAGAATTAATATATAAATAAATATTATTCATATGAAATATCAACATGGATGGTCCAATCCAACCTACAAAACAAAAACTTTTTGATCGTCCAGTACATCCAATGAAACATCAACTAGCATGGATCGAGATCCAGTGTACAAAACATGGATGATCCTATCGAATCCAACTTTGACAACAAAAAAACGCACGTACGCAACGGTCGTTCATTAACAGATAATACAAATATATAGAACCGATAGTTCATTAAATAACAGACAGAAAACAAAATAACAGATGGAATAGAGGAAGAATGACATTGAGTTCATTAACATAAAACAAAACTACAAAACAAGAAAAACAACATCACGAAACAAGAAAACCAACATCACAGACCCTTTCTTCCTCCTCACGCCGAGGGCACGCGCGCGGCGCCGCCGTGGCGGGGCTTGCCAGAGATCTCGCCGCTGGCCTTTCCAGTGCGCCAAGCTTCGCCAATCTTGCCGCTTGGGGGGTTTTTCACCACGCGAAGCACGTCGGTGTTGCCCCCGGGGCTTGCCGACGGCTGGAAACAGCGGTGCGATGGAGGCGGCGGTGGCCACAGCTCCGGCAGGGTAGAACTCCTTTATCTCTAGCTCAAACGACTTGATTTCTCCTCCAAAAGCTTTCTTGTGCCTTGAGGATCATGAACCAGGACTAGGAAAGGAGAAAAACGGTTGGAAACTAGGAGCTCGACGGTGAATCGCGGCTTTCTCACTGGCGGCAACCAAAACTCGGCTATCTCGATCGGTCATCACTCGTCGATGGTTTTCAAATCTTTTTGATCCGGAGTGTTCGTAGGGAGATAGGTAAAATATCCCCTAACTATGGTCAAGAATTATTAGATGTATAAAATGAATTAAATCCATGACCTAGAGACATAGGTATGAACTATCATCGGGGAAACGGGCAATAAAGACACTACAAGGCATGGCATGGCTTGAAACTTGGTGAGCATGCTTAAGGCGCGATAACACACCTTTCCCTTATAGAAGTCGGGGCCTGTAGAGGCTTTCTCCTTCTTGTCGACGGTGGAGTAGGGGTGGGTCTCGGTAGCTTCACCCGCGGTCGTCGGGAAACTGCAAAATACCACCCGCCCAAGCGGTTGAGGAAACACCAAAACAAAAGGTTGAGAAGGTGCGCAAGCAAGTTGTGAACAACTTTGCTAAAGGACTCCCGATCGATCCTTGCCTAGTTGGCAAGCTACCATTGGAGTTCGAAGGTGAGGTCGGCGGCGCGCGAGCGGGGCAGAAAATGCGAAAGAGAAGAGAGGAACCGAGCTAGCTAGAGTTGTACTAATTCCTCTTTTTGATGTGTACTAATTCCTCTTTTGAAGTTGGATATTGTCTAGAGTTGTAGGCTCCTTGATCATGCATGTTTGGGGTGTAGCATACATCGGCAAGGCCTCATACTCTGACGATATCCATAATCAAAACGAGAAATTAAACACATATTAATTGGTTGAACATGTTTGGGGTGCATGCAAGTTAGACATAGAAAAGACCTCAGTCATGTTTGACAAAATTAACATGCATACCTCAAACAAGACGATCTTTCAACAAAAAGAGAAAACACACGTATAAGCGGGCGTGAGGAGATGATCAGACGCTAGAGGAAACCGTGCTTATGAACTGATCGGTGGCCCCGGTTTACTCCAAACTGCGGTTTGCATCCTCTCGGTCCCAACGGCTTGACGCGTCCCATTGGCATAAGAGAAAATTAACACGTGTACGCCACACGTCCGACTATCCGAGCATTAATGCTTTGTCGTGATCATGTATGATGGCCGGACATGCATGCATGCTTTTGAAAGAGGGCCAGCGAGGTCTCCATCATGTTTCATGCATGATTGATCACTTGTTGATGAGGATTTGTGATGTTGATTTTCTTGTTTAATGATGACATTTCTCTTGTTTTGTAATGTTCTATGTTACTGAACTCAATGTTGTTCGTCTATTCCATATGTTATTTTCTTCTCTGTCTGTTGTCTAATGAACTACGTACTCCGTATTTGTGTTCTATGTGTAACATGCATGTGCAAGACCTCGATCCACAATCATGTTAAATTGATGGTGTTATACAAGTGTTTTCTCTTTTTGTCAAAAAAACGATCGTCATGTTTATTATTTGTATATTATTAATTAATATACATTAGTAAAATAAAGAATTAATATATAAATAAATATTATCATATGAAATATCAACATGGATAGTCCAATCCAACCTACGAAACAAAAACTTTTTGATCGTCCAGTACATCCAATGAAACATCAACTAGCATGGGTCGAGATCCAGTATACAAAAACATGGATGATCCTATCGAATCCAACTTTGACAACAAAAAAACGCACATACGCAACAGTCGTTCATTAACAGATAATACAAATATATAGAACCGATAGTTTATTACATAATAGACAGAAAACAAAATAACAGATGGAATAGAGGAACAATGACATTGAGTTCATTAACATAAAACAATACTACAAAACAAGAAAAACAACACCATAAAACAAGAAAACCAACATCACAGACCCTTTCTTCCTCCTCGCGCCGAGGGCGCGCGCGCGGCACCGTCGTGGCGGGGCTCGTCGGAGATCTCACCGCTGGCCTTTCCAGTGCGCCAAGCTTCGCCAATCTTGCCGCTTGGGGGTTTTTCACCACGCAGAGCACGTCGGTGTTGCCCCCGGTGCTTGCCGATGGCTAGAAACGGCGGAGCGATGGCGGCGGCAGTGTCCACAGCTCCGGCAGGGTAGAACTCCCTTATCTCTAGCTCATATGACTTGGTTTCTCCTCCAAAAGCTTTCTTGTGCCTTGAGGATCATGAACCAGGACTAGGAAATTAAGGAGAAAAACGGCTGGAAACTAGGAGCTCGACGGTGAATTGCGACTTTCTCATAGGCGGCGACCAAAACTCGGCTATCTCGATCGGTCATCACTCGTCGATGGTTTTCAAATCTTTTCGATCCAGAGTGTTCGCAGGGAGATAGGTAAACTATCCCCTAACTATGGTCAAGAATTATTAGATGTATAAAATGAATTAAATCCATGACCTAGAGACATAGGTATGAACTATCATTGGGGAAACTGGCAAATAAAGACGCTACAAGGCATGGCATGGCTTGAAACTTGGTGAGCATGCTTAAGGCGCAATAACACACCTTTCCCTTATAGAAGTCGGGGCCTGTAGAGGCTTCCTCCGGCTTGTCGACGGTGGAGTAGGGGCGGGTCGGCAGCTTCACCCGCGGTCGTCAGGAAACTGCGAAATACCACCAATCCGGATGAGGAAACACCGAAACAAAAGGTTGAGAAGGTGCGCAAGCAAGTTGTGAACAACTTTGCTAACAGACTCCCGATCGATCCTTGCCTAGTTAGAAAGCTATCATTGGAGTTCCAAGGTGAGGTCGGCGGCGCGCGAGCGGGGCAGAAAACGCGAAAGAGAAGAGAGGAACCGAGCTATCTAGAGTTGTACTAATTCCTCTTTTTGATGTGTACTAATTCCTCTTTTTGAAGTTGGATATCGTCTAGAGTTGTAGGCTCCTTGATCATGCATGTTTGGGGCATAGCATACATCGGCAAGGCCTCATACTCTGACGATATCCATCATCAAAACGAGAAATTAAACATGTATTAATTGGTTGAACATGTTTGGGGTGCATGCAAGTTAGACATAGAAAAGACCTCAGTCACGTTTGACAAAATTAACATGCATACCTCAAACAAGACGATCTTTCAACAAAAAGAGAAAACACATGTATAAGCGGGCGTGTGGAGATGATCGGACGCTAGAGGAAACCGCACTTATGAACTGGTCGGTGGCCTCGGTTTACTCCAAATCGCGGTTTGCATCCTCTCGGTCCCAACGGCTCGAGCTTCCCATCGGCATAAGAGAAAATTAACACGTGTACGCCACACGTACGACTATCCGAGCATTAATGCTATGTCGTGATCATGTATGATGGCCGGACATGCATGCATGCTTTTGAAAGAGTGCCAGCAAGGTCTCCATCATGTTTCATGCATGATTGATCACTTGTTGATGCGGATTTGTGATGTTGATTTTCTTGTTTCATGATGACATTTCTCTTATTTTGTAATGTTCTATGTTACTGAACTCAATGTTGTTCGTCTATTCCATATGTTATTTTCTTCTCTGTCTGTTGTCTAATGAACTACATACTCCGTATTTGTGTTCTATGTGTAACATGCATGTGCAAGACATCGATCCACGATCATGTTAAATTGAAGGTGTTATACAAGTGTTTTCTCTTTTTGTTGAAAAAACGATTGTCATGTTTATTATTTGTATATTATTAATTAATATACATTACTAAAATAAAGAATTAATATATAAATAAATATTATCATATGAAATATCAACATGGATGGTCCAATCCAACCTACGAAACGAAAACTTTTTTATCGTCCAGTACATCCAATGAAACATCAACTAGCATGGATCGAGATCCAGTATACAAAAACATGGATGATCCTATCGAATACAACTTCGCCAACAAAAAAACACACGTACGCGACGGTCGTTCATTGACAGAGAATACAAATATATAGAACCGATAGTTCATTAAATAACAGACAGAAAACAAAATAACAGATGGAACAGAGGAACAATGACATTGAGTTCATTAACATAAAACAATACTCCCTCCGTCCTATAAAGATGGAGGTTTTGAGCTTGTAAGTTTGTCCCACAAAGATTGCCTTCTTAACATGTAAAGTGTGTAGTAATTTAAAGCTAACATTAAATTCCTCCAATCAGCTCCAACCAGTGCTGTTCCCCGTATCTAGGAACTCGATGTCAGCCAATGGTAAGAGTTAAAGTTAAGGGTACATGCATCATTTACATGTTCCACTATTATGTCTAAAAATGCTAAAACATCTATCTTTGTGGGACGGAGGGAGTACTACAAAACAAGAAAAACAACATCACGAAACAAGAAAACCAACATCACAGACCCTTTCTTCCTCCTCGCGCCGAGGGCGCGCGCACGGCGACGCCGTGGCGGGGCTCGCCGGAGATCTTGCCGCTGGCCTTTCCAGTGCACCAAGTAACTGATGCACCGCACGAGGTCTGTAGAGAAGTTAAGAAGCCATGGTGCAGGGACACGTGCGCGACGTTCCACATGGATACAAGAGAGATGGAAGGATCTCTGAAGATCGTCTTCCACAGTGGTTTAATTGCACCGCACGAGGTCTGCAAAGAGTTCATTGCACGGGAAACGAACCGCTCCCTCGTCTACTGCGCACAGACCATATATAAGGCGTGTCGTCGGTTATGTACAAGCATAGAACTTTTGCACTCCTTTCTTCTTCTTCCATCGTTCCACCTCCTAGCCTGGTGCCGACGAACCACCACAGCCATGGCCAACCTTCCGCCTCCTAGCCCGCCGAGGCAGCCACCCTGCAAGCGGATATGCTGCAGCTCCCCTGAGAGGGTGAACGACGACCAGCGCCTCATTATGGCGCGAGAGGCGTACACCAGTACGTCTTGGGCCTTGGATGCCTTGGGTCTTGGTACCCTTCTCGAGTTTCTAGGAATGGATACCACCGGCCACTACCTCGCCCTCACAGGTGTGGCCGATCGCCTGGACATCTTGTCCGGGACGATGGCGGAGGAGCTCGGCGCCGAGGGCCGTAGTGCCATGGTGGCGGCGATGGAGAAGAACTTCCGTTGCGGCGGGGTTCCACCGGCGGTGCAGCCGAAGCCACCAGTGCAGCCGGAGCAATCGGCTCAGCCGGAGCAGCCAGCCCACTCTCCTACTGCATCGTCGCTGGAGGAGGAGGAGGAGGAGGAGGAGGAGGAGGAGGAGGACGACGACGATGACGACGACGATGATGACGACAATGACGACGATGATGACGATGACGATGACGACGGCGATGACGACAGCGATCACCACCACCACGACGACGATGACGACGACGACGACGAGGAGGAGGACCGCTTGTCGTGGTTTGAGAAGTTGGGGGAGAGGGCGGAGGAGGCGGGGCCGATAGAGTAGTTTTAGGAGTTCTTGTACATGTTTCTTTTGTAGTTTTGGGAGTTCTTGTACATGTTTAGGTTCAATTCTGTTCTTGTACATATTTCTTGTGTTTTGTAATATATATGTGTTCATTCGTGTCAATGAATACTGGTGTGTTAGAATTTCTGGATTTCAATCAAGTGAATGTGCTCTAAGTTTAGTGATGTGTTAATCTGTCACAAATGAACTGAGCAAATTGGACAAAAACAAAAGATCTTAGGGTTTGAAGCTCGTCTCGATTTGTTATTGCAAAGGTAAAGGAGACAAACAATGACTTTATGTGCGTCTTGCATCACTTTGTGATCGTTGGACATCCAATCTGTCGCCCATCGTTGTCTCCTATTTGGGTTTCTTACGTAGTGTAATTGGTTGATCATGTTTGCGGTCCGTGCATGTTAGACATAGCTAGAATTAAAACACCTCGGTCAAGTTTAACAACACTAACATGCATGCATATATATACCTCAAACAGTACATGACGATCTTTCAACAAAAAGAGAAAACACACGTATAACATCATGAAACATGATCATGGATCGAGGTCGCACATGCATGTTGAACATAGAACATAAATAGTATTAGACAACAGACAGAGAAGAAAAGAACATATGGAACAGGTGCGAAGGATTAGTCCCACCACGGAAAGCTGAGGTCGGTGCACCGGCGTTATAAGGCATGGCGCACAGTTGCAGTTAAAAATCCGAATGAAAGTAATGTGTGCAGGACTAGGCGCATGTTCACTGCAACGCGTCCGATGGCACGGACGCGCAGTCCCGAAGTTGGCTTAGGCGTGTATGGACAGATTTTTTTTATATAACAAAAAAATTGTTTTTCCCCGCGTGTAAATTTACTCCTAAAAACTGCCACTGAAGCTGATGGGACGCATCGAGCCGTTGGGACCGAGAAGATGCCAACCGCGGTTTCGAAGAAACCAGGGCCACCGACCGGTTCATAATTAAGCGCGATTTCCTCTAGCGTCATCTCGACACGCCCGCTTAGACGATGACCTGCTATAAAGGCTCACCGTCCTCTTGCTTCTCCACAACACCACTCCTTAGATCCTAGCCTCTAAACTTCTCCCCCCACCACCGTCGACCACCTATCGCTCTTTCTCTGCACCTCCGTCGCCACACAAATGGGTAGCCCCGCGCCGAAGCGCTCTAGGCCATCGACGTCCTCTGAACCTCCTTCTCTGTTTCCATTGCCACCGGCAATGCTGGTGGAACTGATGGCGGTGTCCGCATCTCCGCCTACAGTGCCTGCACTTCCTCATCCCGGTTGGGTTGAGCAGACTCTCAGACTCCTCACCGACCGCATCGACGAACTTGTCTGGCGCCTTAAGGTGGCCACCGACGCCAAGTCCGCCGCTGCTCATAGCACACTAGCGCTCAACGCAGTGGCGCGGAAGGTCTTTTACGGCACAGATCGCTCGTGTCGCCGTCTGGGTCTTGGGACCCTTCCCCTCCACATGAGCATGGACACCGCGGGCCACTACTGCTACGGGTTGATGACTATGGCCGGTCGTCTCGACGCCCTCCACGAGACGATCACGGAGGTTGCTGGGGTAGAGGGCCTCCTGAAGATTTTGAACCGCGTCGCTGGGAAGCTTCGGACTGTGATGGAGGTTGAGGAGTATGAGGCGGCTTGGGCAGCGGCGGCAGCGGAGGAGGCAGAGCAGGAGGCGTCTCTTGAGGCAGAGGTGGACGCGGCTATGGAGGCGGCGGCAGCGGCGGAGGAGGAGCAGGAGTCGGCGGCAGAGGCGGAGGTGGAGGCGGCAGCAGTGGTGGAGGAGGAGGAGGAGGAGGCGGCACCAGCGGCGGAGGCGGAGGAGGCGGCAGCGGCGGCGGAGGAGGACGTGGTTTTCTCCATTACAGTAGTATTAGGAGTAGTTTATCTATTTCGTGATCTCTGAGTAGAGTAGTATTAGGTGTAGTTTATCTTGTTCTTGTTGTCTACTACGTGTTTTCCTATTACTTGTTTGTTAATGAAATATGTCTTTATGTTCGTGAACAATGTGTTCTATATATGCAGTATCGAAAAACTTCTTTTATCGAAAACATCTCCTATATGTTTATAACTTGGGACCGTCTATATTTCATGTGGCTGAATGAATGAAATCTGGTAAACATTATCCTTACAAGTAATAGAACTAACAACAGACATGATGCATAATTAACTTGATTAGGAAATTACGTCATCTAAATTGCTAACTAGTCCATCGCCTGATGCAACAGGTGCATAAAAAGTACTTTATCCATTGTAACTAATATCCGATGACTGTTGATATATATATCGTATGTACCTGTGATACTTGTATCACAGGCGGCTTTGGATCGACGGCCTGAATATTAGACATCATAGGGGAAAATGTTTTTTTTTGTAGTAGTATATACTCTGTATATGTTATCATTTCATTGCGACGAATGTTATATATAAAATTCTGATTGTTTACCTTTTTCTAGACCATGGATTTTTCGTCCTCCTTTCATGGACTTGGGTGTTCTGTATTTGCATGTCGTTTGCACTAGCACAATGATACATTTGGCGATTCATATTTTTGTTCGTATTTTTTTTTGGAATGTCGCACTACCACATGACTGCTTTTACATCTCCATGAAAACAAAGATGAACGGTAGGTAGCAGTCCCACGGCGAGGCAGCAGTCTGAAGAGGTCTACCCCTCTAGCTCTAGGTAGACGTACTGGTGAAGAGTAAAACCATGTGCAGGAATCTTCGCGACATTACATGAATTTAATCAATATTGGATACATGCAGAGGGGCACGACGCCAAATTTTGCACGCCCTCGAAAATTTTTTCGTTCTTCTTGGCGCGCACAATTGAGATTTTCACAATTGAAACTTCACTTCGTGTGCCCAAAATTCCAGTCCCGCCCATTTGTAGCTAGCCACGATGAATATAAATGTGCGCCTCCCTCTAATCCTGCAGTGGCTTCCGTTCTCGGCACACATGTTGTCCTCTTAGTGCTGTGTTCCAAACTTGCATTCCTAAGAAATTCCCGTGTGAATCTTGGTGGTGACTGTGGGTACAACGTCGAGCGACCAAGTTTCACGGGATCTACCGAACCTCTTCGTCGCCGACCCCGCCCCGCAACATCCCGGACTCCAGTTTTGTGCTACGTAAGTTCTACACGATCCACGCCGTCTTTTTATAGATCTACTCCCTCCTTATCGCTTTAGTTGTCGTCCCAACAGCTGCAACTAGTTCATTCCTAGTTGTCGTCCCAACTCCTTATATGGTCTTATGTTTCATGAATGTCTAGTATAAAATCTGATTAATGGTGCAATCGTGCAATAGACTATCCTCAATCGTTAGATCTGCATCCTACAGTCGATTCATCTTCTTATTTTACCCTAGCAACTGATTGCATTCTACTTGTTTCCATATATAAAATACACTACACCTCTGCCCCGAAATAAATGTCGCTCTGACAGTTTATAGTAGTGTATTTCTAGTACATTTCCATGTCAGGAAAGATAACTATTAAAAACCGCATGTACTATGTAATTTCTTGATTTAGAAGTAAATGACACTAGGGTTATCTTATCAACCACTCCCAATGTTGTACTCTTATTCCTGTGTTCCAAACTTGTATTCCTAAGATTTTCAGTTCTCATGGTTTATACACGTTTTTCTTGATTTTCTTTCTCGGATTGTACAGTTTTTTTTCCTACTCCTTCATTTCTAATTCCTCAGTTCAAAACAAACATTTTCAGTTCATAGCAACCACACCATCCGATCTAAAATACACATCCTCATGTAATCTGACGTTATCACTGTTACTTACTATATATACTCTTTACTTTAGGAACAAGACACCAAACCGTCATGTCATCTACAAGTAATCGTGATGGGCAACAAGCACCTGGTATAACTATAAATGTGTTTACTATCAATATACACATATTTATAACACGTTAATTCCTTTGCATCGTATGCAGAGAATATTGCAGCACCTGATGCTCAAGAACCCCGAGATTCGTCATCCCATGCTGGTAATACGAGTATAAATATGTACTGGGCTCTACTAAATATTTTAGCATTGCGATTGTAGTTTCCTAGTCCCAGTTAACAATTAATCATTATATGTGATGGCGTGATTTATTGATGCCTACACGCGCACGATGGGCTCTCTCGCTACCGGCCACTCTGGCACTGGCGACCACACCCTGCTGCTGCTCACTTCAGTGTCCTCCCCGACGCATCTCCCTCTACCATCGCCACATTCCATCCTTCGCGTGTCATGATGACCCCACCGCCCGCAAACCCTTGTCGTCGCCAATCACTCTGGCACCGGCCGACGCCCACGCCCTGCTGGTGAGTATATATGATGGCGTGATTTATTGATGCCTACACGCGCACGCTGGCTCTCTCGCTGCCGCCACTCTGGCGAGGGCGACCACGCCCTGCTGCTACTCACTTCAGTGTCCTCAGAAACGTGTCTCCCTCGACCATCGCCACGTCACATCCTTCGCGTGTCATGATGACCCCGTCGCCCGCAAACCCATGTCTCCGCCGGTCACTCCAGCACCGTGCGGCGCCCACACCCTGCTGGTGGTCACTTCACTGTCCTCCCCGACACGTCTCCCTCCATCTCCACGTCCCATCGTTCACATGCCATGATGATCCCACCGTCCGCAAACCCTTGGCCATTACGGCGTACCTACATGCTATGCCCCATATGACATGGCATACTCTGGAAAAAATAGTCCAATATCATTAACCCCTGTCCACTAAGAAATGTTAGTATCATATAGTTTAGAGATGCATGTACATGAGGGTTCATTGCTGCTTATATGATCTCAATTCCGTTTTTTACACTGCTAAATGCGTTGCTGATGTCTGGTAATTAACGCAAGATTATATTCATGTATTCGCTCTAGCACTTTAGGGCGAGATGCTAACATGCAGAGCAAAATATCAGTATGCAATCCACCTAAATTTAATTCCCAGATCCGCCACACTGTCCTCCTAGCCTCGAGACTTGCTCCAGGGTGATATCAATGGACGTAGATCAACTGACTTATACGTTTTTACTGCACGCTATGCAGTAAAGATCCAACGAAATCACACTGTTGGATCTTTACTGCATCGCCTGCAGTAAAAACGTAAGTCACATGAGATCACCGGTGTGATCTGGATGTCGATCCTCTGACTTAAATGTGGTCACTGCACTGCCAGACCGAACCCTAGCTTTGTTAAACATCGCAAGCTGCCCGCCTCATTTGTCTTGCATCCTCTACCTGCTAATACCGCTAACGTCCATGACTCGCCCTGCCACCAATTCGCCTCGAGACGCGCTCCTGCTGATGTCGGTCAGACCGAACCGGCAGTACTGCAGAGGAGGAGCACCAGGCGAACCCTCTCTTTCTCTAGCATCGCCAGCTACTGTCTTGCTTGCTTCGCAACTGGACTGGAAATCCCTTGCAGTACTACAGGTGCTGTAGCGCCACTGACTACTACCTGATGCCTGATTGTAGGGTATGAATAGCAACAAAGAAGTCAACAAGTCGATGCATCGCCCAATATGGAGCAAAATGCTGTTGCGGCGCGGTGTTCCCACACTCGTATTTGCCGCACTGGTCCTGAAGATGGTAAAACATCAGACTTCTTCTTCTTTCACACTATTTGTACATGATACTAGGCCTGGTCAGTTGCTAATTTGCTTTAAACGTTTACTGTTTAAATGACACTAACAGAAGGAAAGAAGTTTGGAAGAGGGGTGGCTAAAGGACTTAAGGTTGCTAAATTGCGCTATCTAGCATCTGCAAATCGAACAAATGGTCAGAATCGGAAGCTACAAATTCAGTGGTCCGATAGGTTGGGTGCTGCGGTTGGTCCTAATCAGCGGCACTTTATCGATGATGTGGTTATTACAACAAAAGAAATGCACCCCTCGCTGGTGTAAGGAAGTGGGCAGAGGTTGGCGATACTTCGAAGAGCGATATAGTGAGAGACATTCGGGTTAGTGTTGTGACACCCCACATAAGTATTTTTTTCTAGCGACCTCCATCTTGTACATTTATAACAGTGTGATATACAATGTACAGAATGCCTGGGACTTGGAGGACACAGATGATACCAGAAGAAAAATATTGAAGATTGCTGGTGAGCGCTATAAGGGGTGGCGATCAACATTGCATGCCACCTATAAGAAGTATTCGACCGATGAGGAACATATACAAAACAAGCCTGTTGACGTAGCAGATTCCGATTGGTTGGCGCTTATGGACTATTTTGGGTCCGAGCGATTCAAGGTCAGCTAGCTTTCTAATACCTTCATATCCTACAAAAACTATTTGATAACACCCATTCATGAAATTAATTCTTAAAATTGCAGCCAATAAGCAGAACCAATTCACGAAATCGAAGTACTCAAAAGACAAAACACGTGCTTGGCTCGAAATCCTATGACCAACTTAGTTACGAGAAGGTATGAAAACTAAATCATGCTTTTACTTTGCACTGCAATCATTCAATCAAATTTTACTTGTATTTGATTTAGCAAGACCCAGAGATCGGGAAAGAACCCGATGACATAGAACGGTCAATGGGCAAACGAGCAGGCATAAGTTGTACATGTGAGAAACACTTCAAACAGTCCCCATTTAAATAAATATTTGCAATGTACATGTGATTTTTCTTTTTGTATATAGACCCAGGCACGTGCCCAAATCAACGTCAAGGAAGCTGAGCTGGGAGTCCCAATCCCAGATGAGGAAAGAAACAACATCTTCCAGCTTACTTATATATCCATAACCGGTTCTGGAGGATCACAGTTTCGGGGGCGTGGTTATATGGCTAAACCTAATGTTTCTGAAAGACTGCGTATCCAGATGTCTGACCAGCTCCGCCAGCAAGTTCTATCCTTGCAAAATAGAAATGAAGACCTCAGCTCTCAGGTGCAAGAGTTGGAAGGATGAAATGATCATATGACCTCCCAGATGGATGGCTTCATCTAGGAAAATGAACAGCTCAACCAGGAAGTTCGGGCTTTACATGATCAGATGGCAGCCAATTCTGCACGGCAAGAAAAGGAGCTAGCAGACATGCGCAGAATGATGGAGAGCTTGCAAAATCAACAACGGCTAGCAGCAACTCAACAAATTGCTCATGCTCGCACCAAGTCGAAGCTGGATGTTCAAGAAACTATTCCTAATACTACAACTTGTCGCGGTGCTATTTTAATGGGTGCAATGTTGCAAACTGAAAAAACTGTAAATAACATCGTCTCGCAATGACGCAAAGGTCCTTGAGCGTTGCATCAATTGCTGGATGTTTGTTGTTAAGTAGACAGACGTATCGTGTGCGAATAAATTGATTCTGTTGCCACTAATTTTCAAACCTGGTGCATTAGGATTCTAGTGCCACTAATTATAAAATGTGGCATTAACAGATTATTGTGACAAAAATAAACTGTTGCAATAGGAAGCTAGCTATTGGCACAAATTATAAAATGTTGCACTACAAACATTTGGCTACGACCAAAAAAGCGTTGCACTAGACTGCTATTGCTACCACCCGGAGAACGTCGCATTACGACCCTGTTGCAACAGATTTGAATATGTTGCATTACGAACCTATTGCCACACATCAGATATCGTTGCAATACAATACTGTTGCCATGGTTCTGAAATCGTTGCAATACCGTACTATTCGCCATGAATGTGAAATCGTTGCAATACCATATTATTGGCCACGGCTGTGAAATCGTCGCGATACCATATTATTTGCCACGAGTGTGAAATTGTTGCAATACCGTACTATTCGCCACGGAAGTGAAATTGTTGCAACACCGTAGTATTCACCACGGAAGTGAAATCATCGCGATACGATATTATTCGCCACGAATGTGAAATCGTCGCGATACCGTATTATTCACCGCGGATGTGAAATCGTCGCGATACCATATTATTCGCCGCGGATGTGAACACGTCGCGATACTGTACTATTCGCCACGGATGTGGACTCGTTGCAACACCATACTATTCGCCACGAATGTAAAAACGTTGCCATACTGTACTATTTGCTACGGATGCGAAATCGTTGCAACACTGTACTATTCGCCGCGAATGTGAAAACATCATGATATCATACTATTTGCCACGAGTATGAAATTGTATCGATACCGTACTTAACGCCAAAGATGTGAAATCGTCGCAAATAATGTACTATTCATTTTCAATACGTTAAATTGTCGCAATACGTTAAACCGTTGCAATACGATACTATTTGCCACAAACGTGGAGTCGTTGCAATACCATACTTTTTGCCACGAATGTGGCATCGTTGCAACACCGTTATTTTCATTACAATACGTTAAATCGTCGCAATACGTTAAACCGTTGCAATAGCATACTATTTGCCACGAACGTGGAGTCGTTACAATACCATACTTTTTGCCACGAATGTGACATCATTGCAATACGTTAAATCGTCGTAATACGTTAAACTGTTGCAATACCATACTATTTGCCACGAACGTGGAGTCGTTGCAATACCATACTTTTTGCCATGAATGTGGCATCATTGCAACACCATTATTTTTGTTGCAATACGTTAAATCATCGTAAAACATTAAACCGTCGCAATACCATACTATTTGCAACGAACGTGGAGTCGTTGCAGTACCATACTTTTTGCCATGAATGTGACATCGTTGCAACACCGATATTTTCGTCGCAATACATTAAATCGTCGCAATATGCTAAACCGTTGCAATACCATACTATTTGCCACCAACGTGGAGTCGTCGCAATACCATACTATTTGCCACGGATGTCAAGTCTTCGCAATAACCTATTGCCACAGCTGTTATCGCCACGAGTCGGAAAAACTATCGCGACGTTCTATTTCATTGCAACAACAACCTATCGTGACGAATTTCGACCTATTGCAATGATTTTTTTCGTCGCAATAAACCGGAATCCTGGTAGTGATCTCTAAATCAGACCTCTATACTATTTCTCATCTATTTTATTCCGTTCTTCCTCTTTATTTCTTTTTTCCCTTCCTTTATTTCTCCTCTATTTATTCTCTCTATACATAGAGATGCCCCTATATTTGGTGTATTATTGTGCGCATCTAGGAAATAGCAGTTCCTTTAGAGGCACTGCTGCGCCTGCTCTGAGCGCTAAAACGCGCATAGCGCGGCGGGTGGAGGTGCCACTGCGGTCATTCTTAGATTTTAGGAACAAATAAACACACTTGTGAAAATATGTACGCCACATCCGATCCTTAACATCATCAAATTCAACAAGGGGAGCAACGTCTCTCCACGACGTTCCGCCTGGTGTTGCACACACGGCTCTCGCCTCACGCCGGCCACGTATCTTGATCCAACCATTCAACTTCAAATAAAGGAGGGCTAGAAGACTGCAAGAAAATAATATGAACTTATAAGAAAAAGGGGAAGAAGAAAAAAGGATGGCGCACGTTTCGATACATGAACTGTGAGACTACTGACATCCATCTTCATTGGCCAGTTCCCGATTCCGCTGATCTCTCTAGCATGCATTCACACTAGCTACTCTCTGGTAACTGGACCCAGGGTATCCCGTGGCCCACACGGCATACCCAATAGGTGGGCCTCTGAGAAATGTTGTTGTTGTACGTGGTGTTAGGTTGAGACAATGGAACTTGTGGTCATAACGATAAGAATTAAAAATTAGAAAGAGTATATCAGATTATAAAATCTTCATTACTCCCTTTACTCTGGGCTCGGGCCCGTCAAATTCGGAAACTCCTCCGCTCATATCGTAACTGCATCAGTTATATATCTAGGCCCGTTTCCAATTAAAATCCAAACTAAAGGTGTAGAAGAAGGTTTTGCACAAGAGAGAAGTTGTGCCGCGCCGCCGCAGACGGCAATCGTAGGGACAACAAGGAGAGAGACCCAATGGCGGGGACTCAGGTGTACAACATAACGTTCGAGGAAGACGTGATCACCACCACCGTGACATCCTCCGGTGAGGCCGTGGAGGACTGGTTCAACGAGGTCCTCTCTATCCACCGTCGGCGCCTTCACAAGCTCGTCATCAGGCTCGACATCGAGTGGTGCCCCAGCTACTTTCCCGGTTGGAACCTCGTCGCCGTTCTGCAGCTCTGCGTCGTCCACTGCTGCCTCATCTTCTAGGTCATCCACACCGACTACTTCCCCGACGAGCTGGAAGATTTCCTCGGCGATTACGACTACCGCTTCATCGGCGTGGGCGTGGAGGCTGACGCCGACAGACATTGAAGGATTGGCAGCTGAAGGTGGCCAAAACGGTGAACCTGGCCGAGCTCGCGGCGGAGGAGATGGATCGCACGAGCCTCTGCTGCGCGGGGCTGAAGGACATAGCGATCACTGTGATGGGCGCCGACATGGAGAAGCCTTACCGGGTGAGGACGAGCAACTGGGACGCGTACAATCTCTTCGGTGAGCAGATCAGCTATGCGTGCATCGATGCCTTTGTCTCCTTCGAGGTCGGCGTAAGCTGCTCTCTGGCGACTACTGATCTTACCACCGAGTTTGTGGATTGGCTGCCGTCGATCATCCCGACATGAAATTCGTAGGTGCATCACTCAAGTTCTTGCTTTTGTGCTTGTGCGCCCAATCTCTCATAAAATTATTTTTTCTTGAGGAAACACTATATCTTGCTTTTAAAAACATGCATCTTATTTCACATGCATCGAGGTCTTTCACATGCATGTTAGTTGTCCATGCATGCTACGCCCTAAACATGACCAACGAGCCTCAAACATGACGATCTCCCAAAAAAAAAAAGAGAACTCGTAATGTCAGCAAACATGATCGAGGTCTTTCACATGGATGTTAGATGTACATATATGCATGCTACATCCCAAACATGTATTCCAAGAATAGAATATTTCCTACCATGTATATATATTTCTATATTTATCATATTCTCTACCATGCATGTGTATGCTCTCAACCTATATGGCAGTTTATCTACCACACTAATGAAGAATATTACCCTATCATCAATAGAGATAACAAATTTGACACAAGGATGTTCGCTCGACCCTACCATCGTCTAATAAGCACACAACTCTCACTACGTACGTACGTGGTTCATCAAATTAATTGATCGCATGCTGCCATTATGTATCATTGTACTCATCTTTTGAAGAAACGACAGGCGTAGGTGCCATCCGCTACGTGTTTCTATTTTAGAAACAAATGAACACACTTGTGAAAACACGTACGCCACATCCGATCCTCAACGTCATCCAATTGACATGTTCCTCAAGAAGGGGGCTCAAAAATCCTCAACACGTGACCAAACATGCTTGATCGCGAGTCTCTTTCACATGCATTACATTCATGTCCACCATCATCCATGACCACAACAATTATCATTGGTTCGATATGGACTCTCGGCCAGCAACGGTCAGATCCATCAAAAAAAAGATATGGACTCTCGATCGATTGCCATGCGCGTTCACGTCAATCTCCGCACCTCATTGAAATCATTCGCATGAAATGTTACGAACACCACGATAGACCTACAAAGTATGATAGGTGGGCCATTGCATATCTTGGACTCTTTGTGTGTCAAATTAAAAAACTGACCGATGGGACGTGTTGAGCCATTGCGATAACCGAGAGGAGGCAAACCGCGGTTTGGAGTAACTCTGACCGTAGATTCAAAAGCACAATTTTTGAAGTGTCTGATCATATCCACTCACGCGCTTAGACGATAACCCGCTATAAAGGCACACCGTCCTCTTCTTCTCCACTGCACATCTTGATCGATTTTAGCCTCCAAAATTCTCCTCTTGCTTCTCCGCCGCACGACCGTCAACCACCTTTCTCTCTTTGTTCGCACCTCTGTCTCCGCACAAATGGGTAGCCCCGCACCGAAGTGCTCCAGGTCATCGATGTCCTCCAAACCTCCTTCTCAGTTTCCATCGCCGCCAAGGCCGATGGAACTGGACGCGGTGCCCGCACCTCCTCCACTCCCGTCTCCGCCCTCGGCGCCCGCACCTCTTCCGTCCGACTATGATGAGACTGTCTGCCTCATCGAGGAAAGCATCGACAAACTCGACGGCAAGCTTAAGGAGGTCACCGACAACATGTTCACTGCCGACGTGGAAGCAAAAGCGCTTCACAAAATGGCGCAGGATGTATTTGACAATACATCTCACTTCTATCGCCGACTGGGACTTGGTATCCTTTGGCACCACACCAGCATGGACTCCGCCGGCTACTACATCTTCGGGTTAGGCTTTGTTGCCGCTCATCTCGACTACCTCTACGAGACAATCGGTGAGGAGGCTGGGGTGGAGTTTCACGAGCAACTGGTGAACGCCGTCAGCTGGAGAAGTTTGATCTGGTGTTGGAGGATGCTCCGCCGGCGGTTGCGGCGAAGGCGGAGGCGCCGCCGGCGGATGCGGAGGTGGAGGCGCCACCGGCGGATGCGGAGGCGGCGGTGGAGGAGGTGGACAAGTCCTCCGAGTAGAGTAGGATTAGTGGTAGTTTTTTCTTTTCTTTTCTATGTGTTTTTTCTTGTTTGTAATATATGTGTTGTTTTTATGTTAATGAAAATGTCTTTTATTTTATGTTCATGAACAATGTGACCTACAGTACATGCACTAACAAAAACTTCCTCCTTTTATCGAAAAACATCGCATATGGAAAATTAACACATTAGTAATATTATACTCCCTCCTTATTCTTTTATTTGATGTTTTGGACAAAGCATTGAACTATATGACCTAGAACTTGCTGTCTGAATGACAATTAGAAAGATAAGGAGGGAGTATCTAATAAATATTAAACAAATTAGTAGGACGTACGTAGTAGAATTATATTTCAAAAAATTACGAAAATAAAAGCTAGACCGTGTAACCGTACATCGCATCTGGATGATGCAAATACTAATTAATTTTATTTCTTTTCTCTTTACCAGCTGTCATCGTGCCCCCCACCCACCGGCCACGCCCTAGCAGTAACCCTCCTGCCTAGGCCCAGAGTCGGGCCTGCCTTTAAGACCATCCGCAGTGGTTCACAGTAAAGCTTAGGATGTGTTTGGGAGCACAGTTTTTCAATACTAAAGTTTTGAAAACCACAGTTTTTAAAATGACATGGCAATACCAAAGTATTTCAACAACCCAGTTTTGTAATACCATGATTTTGCAATACATAGGACTTTTTGGTTAACAAACACCATTCTGTAAAAAATACCATAGTAATCTAAAATACCACGGTATTGCTCTAAAACTCCAAAAATACCGTGTTCCCAAACACCATTACCGTCTTATCTCTTAACCCCTTGGTGCAGAAATCTAATTCTCTGCGGCCCTTCCGCACAGCCGTCTGTGTGCGACCCTGCCCAGATGGTTGCCACGTACGTTCACACTCCAAATCTTACGGCCAAGGGTGCACTGCACGGTTCCCGCGACTGTGCCACCCTGCCCTGATGATTGCCATGTACATGAACGCACCGAGTCTTGTAGCACGCACGGGCACACGAACTCCACGTTCGAAATTTGCTCAGCGATCCGAATAACTCGGCGCTCGGCGTGCACAATCCATCATCATGCGCACGAGCACGTACGATGCGGCCAAAAATATTTGTGTTTGGTTGCTTGTCTTGGATTGAATTGACTTGGATTAATTGGATGGTATAGTCATATGTTATTTGTTTCGCGGTCAGACGGTTGATCCAGGTTTGAGGAATATAAAATATTCCTCGCAGATGCTGGATGAGATGGTCCAGGATATTTGGTTGGATGTGAGTCCATCCACCTTATCTAATTATGCTTCTTAGTAATGTAATTAGTGATAATTATCTTCTTTATTGTTGATTAATAATTACAATTATGATATTAACATTAATATTTGCTAGTAATATGATAATTAGTATATAAAAATTAATATTATGAAATTATCAACTTAGATGATTCAATAATCCAATCGAGTTTCATCCAACCTACCAAACAAAAAATTGGATTGTCCAGTCCATCCAACCAAACATTAATTTGGATGATCCAAGACATAAAGAAATGGATGGTCCTATATCTCCAATCAAACTTCGACGTCAAACCAAACGCAATTGATGACTGAGCATTTTGTCACATGTCACTAGAGTGTACGCACAAATGACAAATACACAGCCTCAACACTGGGTTTAGAGTGCATCGTGGACTAACCACATGACTCGCCCAAACACTCATGTAATTAGCATACACCTGCAAGAGCAACTGCCTGGCTGCATCCTTCGCGTACGAACGGCAACGCCGACCAACTTATACTTTTTGTACTATGTACAAAGAATTTTCCTTATCCATGAGCCAATAAACAAGCTCTTCTGATGCGGCCTTGTAGTTAAAAAATGAACTACAAAGCGACAAATTCATGGAGACGGGGGGAGTATATATATATATATATATATATATATATATATATATATATAGATATATATATATATATATATATACATGACGATCTTTCAGAAAAAAAGAAAAAAACACGCGTAACGTCATCATATATGATCATCGACGTCTCTCTCACATGCATGTTATAGTTGTCCATGCATGCTACCCTACGCCCCAAACATATGATCAATGAGCCAAACTATATATATACATACATACATACATATATATATATATATATATATATATATATATATATATATATATATATATATATAAAACATGTTAGTTGTCACGCCCCAAACATGATCAACGAGCCTCAAACTATATGTGACGATGTTTCAACAAAAAACTGAGAAAACATATAATAATGTTGTCAACAAACATGATCGCCGCGAGGTTTTCAAGTGCATGTTACTTGTCCATGCATGCTTGCTACACCCCAAACATGATCAACGAGCCTCAAATATGACGATCTTTCAATAGAATTAGAACACCTAATGTCATCAAACATGCCTGATCGAGGTCTTTTGCATGTCAAACTGAGAAAACATGAACGAGGGTTTGTGATATCGTTGCAATACAGTACTATTCGCCATGTTTGTGGACTCGTTGCAATAACATACTATTTGCCATGGACGTTAAACCGTAACAGTACTATACTATTTGCCACGACTGTGATATCGTTGCAGTACCATACTATTTTCCACGAATGTGAAATCGTTGCAATACCGTGATATTCATTGCAATATAGTAAATCGTCGCAACACCATAAATTATTGCAATACGGTACTATTTGCCATGGCTGTTAAAATCATTGCAATACTGTAGTATTTGCCAGGAATGTGGAAATCGTTGCAGTCACATACTATTACCATGAAGGTGAAATCGTTGCAATACCATGCTATTCGTTGTAATACATTAAATCATCGCAATACGCTAAATCGTTGGAATAACATACTATTTTCCACGAATGTGATATCATTGCATTACCGTACTGTTGCCACGACTGTGAAATCGTTGCAACCACATACAATTACCACGACTGTGAAATCATTGCAATACCATGCTATTTGTTGCAATACATTAAATCGTCGCAATACACTAAATCATTGTAACAACATACTATTTGCCACGAATATGAAATCATTGCAATATCGTACTATTTGCCACGATCATGAACCTATTGCGATACCGTACTATTCGTTGCAATACGTTAAATCATCGCAATACATGAAATCGTTTCAATGGCGTCCTATTTGCCACCGATGTGAAATCGTTGCAATACCATACTATTTGCCACGGATGTCAAGGCGTTGCAATAACCTATAGCCACGGGAATTATTACGACGATTCATAAAAACTATCACCACACTCTTTTTTGTTGCAACAGTGACCTATTGCGACGAAAAACAACCTATTGCGACAAATTTTTTCGTTGTGATAAACTGGAATCCTTGCGGTGGTATTTACATTAATTGGGCCCAAGAACATTGTGCCTAACCCCTGTGGAGCCCATGTGGGTCCCCTACACGGCCTCCATCCACCCCAAACTCGAATTCATTGAAACCCTACCGCTCCACCTCTATATAAACAACCCCACCTCTTGACTTTACATCCTTTTGCCTCAATTGAAAGACTACAAACCCTAGTTCATGGAGAGCCGCCATCAAGGAGGGAGGTGGAGATCCTGAGCAAGAAAAAGAAGAGGAGGAAACGAAAGAGGACCAAGTAGTCTAGATCTTCATCGATTTTGTGTTCTTCGTCGCCCCACCTTCAACTCTTCATCATCAACCCTAGATCGTCAAGATCCAAGTTCCATCTTCAATTCTTGATCTTTGGAGTTCTAAACATGTGATATACCTTCTACTTTCTATTTTTCCACGTCAATCCAACCCCAAATTCTCTCAGATTAGAAAAACCCTAATTTGCAGTCTGTCCAGGGCGGACTAGTTCGACTCCTAAAACCGGACTTGTCCGGCCTCTAAATTTGAATTGTGCTGAATTAATTCCAAATTGACTCGAATCAATTCCAAATCAGTCCAAACTTGTTAAAAACTATTAGAACCAGTCAATGAACATTAATAGCAACTCATTAACAAGTTTCACTTCATAATTGCATTAATCATGCATGTCATGACATATTGAGTACTATATGAGCATTATTTGATTGAATTGTGTGTTTTGCAAGTTTATTGCTCGGAATAGAAGGTTTTGAACTAGAGAGTATGTAACACCCTCATTTTCATGCATCATGCCCTACATGCACTCATATACATGTTTAACATTAACCCACAACAAGAGGAACGAGTTTAAAATTGATTTGGAACAAAACCGCACTTAAAAATGTAGGAAAGTGCGGACTAGTCCGGTTTTGCTGAGGACTAGTCCAATTTCTCTCTGTCTAAAAATGGACTTGTCCGTTTTTGCTGCGGATTAGTCCGATATTTGCCTCTGGACAACTTCGGACTTGTCCGATTTTGTGCGGACTAGTCCGATATTCCATGAATCCTTGGAAATTTGCTAAGTCCCTGGACTTTTCCGGACTAGTCCGGTGTTCCAGCAGACTTGTCCGTTTTTCCTCTCTGTTCAAATTCGGACTTGTCCGATTTTAGGCCAGACTTGTCCGATTTTCTCTCTGGACGACTTCGGACTAGTCCGGTCCTGTCCGGACTTGTCCGATATTTCGTGACTCCGAGATTGACCTTTTGTTTTACGACTTGTTTCTTGGGTTTCACGTTAAGTGGGCCTAGGGACGTCGTGCCCAACTCTTTTAGAGCCCATGTGGGACTCTAAACCAGCCTCTACTCATCCCAAAACTCGAAATCCATCTAACCCTAGCCTCCACCTCTATATAAACAGCCCAACCCCTTGGTTTGACATCTATTTGCCACTTTTCCACCCACCCAAACCCTAGTTCGTGGGGAGCCACCATCAAGGAGGGAGGAGAAGATCCCAAGCAAGTGGAAGAAGAGGAGGAAACGAAGGAGGATCAAGATCTCCACCAAGTTTCGTTCTTCACCACCAATTCCTCACAAGTTCATCACCAACCCTAGATCACCAAGATCGAAGTGCTACCTCCAAGTTTCTTGATTCATTGGAGTTCTAAACACCTGGTATACCTTCTATTATCTTTTCCTTACGTGCATTCAACCCCTAATCTCCAAATTTACGTCGATCTAGAAAACCTTAATCTGCTGATCTCGCAAAGTGCGGACTTGTCCGGTCCTTAGCGGACTAGTCCGATCTTTCTGGTTAAAATTGTGTTGAATTAATTCTAAAATTTGATGTAATCGACCCCAAACCTGTATAAACTTGTTAAAATCTATTAGAACTAGTTAGTTATCATTAAAAGCAATCTAGTAACAAGTTCAACCTTGCATTTGCATTAATCATGCATGTCATGACATATTGAGTAATATTTGTGCACTCTTTGATTGTGTTTCTTGTCTTGTATGTTTATTGTGTGGATTAGACGGATTTGCGCTAGAAAGTGCCGCGGAGGATCTACAGCACCAGGAGTTTGAAGGCTTTGACCCTAATCAACAGCAAGAGCAAGGCAAGTGTCCCTGAAGCATATTGATCCTGTTTTTAAAATAAATGGTTTGTTTGCAAAACTGCATGCTTGTGTCAATTTGATGGGAATCCTATGGTAGGAAGTTTACTAGATTTGTTTAACCACCCTTGTCACCTGGAATATATGGTAGAGAGTCGGGAAGGGTTTCTACCTTTTTGCTTCGCTTAATCAACTGGGATGGGAATAACTATACCACTCAATTTAATTATGCATGGATGAGATTATGGTTAACATGAACTGGTTAAATATGGTATGGTAATGGATGATCTAAGCAAGCCTGGTATGTGGATGGGTTGGATGTTATGGTGGTTTGCTTGCTTTAGATCTAAGGATCAGTTCATGCGAGAATAAGCCAGGACTACAGTGCCACCACGAGGCCAAGTATGGGTGCGGCGTAGCTGATTAATTAGGGATTTGCTAGTGCTATTTGGACCATTGTGGATGCTCGGGGAAGGGGTAGTCGGATTGGGTTTGTTGATGATTGGTGGGACTACCCTGGGATCCGAATGGCTCAAGAGGGGGCCCTTGGTTGAAGATGTGCTCTGCGGGAGACATCACCACCGGTGAAACCTCAGTGGGGTCTAAATAGGCTAGTAATCCCTTTGTAAAGGCTATTTTGTGATCTCTTGGCCACACACCAATGGAAGTGTGTAATGTGACCGACGGGTCATGGGCATAAGGGAGGTTCTTAGTCGCTGAAAGGTGATGAAATCACGAACACGTGGGTAAAGAGGTACAAACTCTGCAGAGTCTAAATAAACTATCATGATAGCCGTGCTCCCGGTTATGAGCACCTGGACAACTTCCATGATTAGAGGGTATTTGGTATTGGTAATGGTTATGGTAATGGCTATTGTAATGGTTATGGATGGTTATGGATTTATTTCTGGTATTGAATATGGTTATTGGCAATGGTGAAATCTGGAATTATTGATGAGGATGGTGAATTATGGACTGGTATTATGATATTATTTATGATTATGATGGGATTACTTCACATACATATAATATATTGCTTTGCAAACGTTTTACTATACTTTTTAGCACTTAGCCATTATTATTGTCGTCATTTGAATCAGACACATGTCATACTTTCCACACTTGCTGAGTACGACATGTACTCACTCTTGCAATCCCCCACCCCAATAGTTGCAGGTCAGGATTGGGAGTTTAATGGCGATAATGCGGAGTTCTAGGCCGTGTCTACCGTCAGCTTTGCCTGTGGTGTTGATTGGAGCTGCGCATACATAACCTGTCGCTTATGCTGCATAGTTGCTTTAGTTGCTTAATTAGTTTATTTCCGCTGCATTAGTTGAACTTGTCATTAATATTCATTAGAGCTTGTATTCGAGGATAATATGGTTTGTGTAATAAAATTTGGTTAATTAATCTTGTTCTATGGTAAATTTCTGTATACTCTTTTGTGATTGCACTCGTGTATGTGTGATGAACATCCTGGGCACACATATACGTTAGCTTGGTTCATTTTTCGGAACCGGGCGTCACAGAGTGCTTCGGAGGACCTCCAGTACCAGAATTTTGAAGACTTTGACCCAAAGCAAGCTCAGGATCAAGGCAAGTGTCCTTGAACATATTTATCCTGTTTCTAAAATAAATGTTTTGTTTGCAAAACTGCATGCTTGTGTCAATTTGATGGGAATCCTATGATAGGAAGTTTACTAGCTTTGTTTAACCACCCTTGTCACCTGGAATTTATGGTAGAGAGTCGGGGAGGGCTTTTTACCTTTGCTTTGCTTAATTAATTGGGATGGGAAAACAACTATACTATTTAATTATGCATCGATGAGATTATGGTTAATATGAACTGGTCAATATGATATGGTAATGGGTGATCTAAGCAAGCATGGTATGTGGATGGGTTGGATGTCATGGTGGTTTGCTTGATTCAGATCTAAGGACCGGTTCATGCGAGAATATGCCAGGACAATAGTGCCACCACAAGGCCAAGTATGGGTGCGGCGTAGCTGATTAATTAGGATATTGCTAGTATTGCATGGATCATTTGGCGCACCGGGGAAGGGGAGTCAGATTGAGTTTGGATATGGTTGGCTGGACTCCCTGGGATCTGAATGGCACAAGAGAGGGCCCTTGGTTGAAGATGTGCTTAGTTGGAGACATCGCCACCAGTGAAACCGCAGTGGGTCCGTACATGCTAGTAGTCCCTTTGTAAAGGCTATTTTGTGATCTCTTGGCCATACACCAAAGGAAGTGTAACTGGCATAAGGGAGGTTCTTCAGTCGTCGACGGGTGATGAAATCACAAACACGTGGGTAAAGTTGTACATCCTCTACAGAGTGTTTAAAACTATCATTATAGTCGTGCTCCCGGTTATGAGCCACTGGACAACTTCCATTATTAGAAGGGAACTTGGGATTTGGAATGGTTATAGTTATGGTTTGGTACTTGTTATGGTATTATGGTTTATGGCAATGAATACGGTTAATAGTAATGAGAAATCTGGTATATGGATGATGGTAATTAAATATGGACTGGTATTACGGTAACCACATGGTTTATGATGGGTTTATTTCACATAAATATAATATTTCTTTTCAAATTTTTATTGTACTTTTCAGCACTTAGCCTTTATTATATTCGTCATTTGAATCATCTACATGTCATACTTTCCACACTTGCTAAGTATGCCACGTACTCACTCTTGCAATTCCCCCAACAACAGTTGTAGGTCAGGATTGAGAGTATAACGACGACAATGTGGAGTTCTAGGCCGTGTCTGCCGTAAGCTTTACCTATGGTGTTGATTGGAGATACGCTATACCTATCTGCTTAGTTTGCTTATTTAGTTTATTTCCGATGCATTAGTTCAAACTTGTCATTAATATTCATTAGAGCTTGTATTCGAGGATATTATGAATTGTGTAATAAAAATGGTTAATTAATCTTGTTCTGTGGTAATTTTTAATATATCATTTTGTGAATGCACTCGTGTATATGTGTTGAACGTCTTGGGCACACATATGCATTCACTTGGTTCATTTCGGAACCGAGTGTCATAGACACCCATGGGAACAAATGACAATCTTGACTTAAACGAAGTTTGACATAGCATGGATTAAGAGGTACACCATTTTATGATTGGTTCATTACTTTACCTTTGTGCATCTAGACCCCATATTATGCTTACTGTACGTATATGCATAAGATTAAAACACGCGAAGAGTTCCAATCAACGAGCATAAAGAGAATCTTACGATATTTTGTTCATACACTAAACATTGGGTTATGATTTCCAAAAGGGTTAAAGTTTAATCTCATTGGATATTCAGATGTGGATTGCGCTGGGTGTAGGGTAGATAGAAAAATTACATCCGGGACTTGCCAATTCTTGGGTAGGTCCCTCGTGTCTTGGTCGTCCAAGAAACAAAATTCCATTGCCCTTTCCATAGCTGAAGCAAAGTATGTTATAGCCAAAAGTTGTTGTGCACAATTTCTTTGGATGCAATAAATTCTAAGGGACTATGGTTACAACATGAACCATATTCTAGAGAGCGCCATTAAGATTTCCCATAACCCCGTTGAACATTCTAGAACCAAATAGTTGGCATTTCGAAAACCGACTAGTACAAATTTATTGAATCACATTCGTCTTCATATGACTAGCTGCAAAGAACAAGAGATTTATCTTGGTTCGGGCAATAAAGGCCCTATGTACAGAGGGAGTCTTTTGTGGTCTTTGTTAGATCAAAAGGTGAGAGAATAGATTACAAGTGGGCCTGGCCCAAGCGTATGAACTCTAAGAAAGTAAGAATAGCTATGAAAGTAATGCGTAAACGTAAACGCACACAAGCGTAAGAAAGTAAATCACAAACGCAAGTAAGTCAAAGATAAAGGGTGCAAGAGCACCAAAGGGAAAAGTGCGTAAGTAGATGCGTAAGGTAATGCAAAAAGTAAAACGCGCATAGTAACCGCGAATACAAAGGGGAATCGTCTACCCCTCCACCCCCCCTCCACTGAAGACCTTAGGGTCTTTTTATAGGGGGCTAGGTTGTCCTATGTATCTAACATTCCTCATAGTGGGGCCGGTTTTATAGTGTTCGTTCTATGTATCCACTCTGTCAGAAGCTTTAGTCTTAGCTTCTTCGTGGTCTCCAAGACATCATCCTCAATGTGAAGTTACCACCCCTCTAACGACAGATGGGACAGATGTAACATTTATCTTGCTACGAGTCACATTGGCGGTTCCCCCTGCTGAAGTTACTGTGCCCATCATCCGTCATAAATGCCCACAACTACCTGCCTTTCCCAGGCTCGAGCCCGGGAGGAATCGTCTGCCCGATCTCTCGGTCTGAACTTGGGCGGGTTAAGTATCCCAACCTCACGTGGTTGTGGCATTGGTGGTGGGTCCCTCCTTGACCAGAGAGCAACTTCAGTCCGTAGCCGCGTAGTGTTCACATACTATTGGTTCCCGTATGTTTGTCACCCTGGGTATAGAACTCCGTCAGCAGCCCCAAAGGCTTCGTACGAGTCTTCGTGGAGTTGGTCGTAGGTTGAACTTGCCCTCGCGACAGGGACCCTGAAAAATAAGAGCTCAAAATTATGTTAGTATTGATTCGATTACACGCTTGACCACTAGCGACTCGAACTAATTCAGACGAGGCGCATGTGCTCCATTATTGTTAGCCAAAATCGCGTGGTGAACCCTGATCCTCTTACGAGGTCAGGTTGTTAGCCACAAAATGCACCCCTTTGGCGCTCTGAGGGGTGACCAGGCCAGGAAGTCCCAAGGTAGGGTGAAAATCCTGCGCTCGGTGAGCTATTTAACGGGTAATCCAGGTAAAACTCAGTCGAACCAGTTCGTTTGGCACGACTAGAATAGATCCACCACTGACTGCCTGTGATGGCAATACGTCATAGCATGAATGTCCACATTTTATAAATACGTTCGGTGTGACACCCGGTTCAGGAAATGAACCAAGCGCGACCCATATGTGTGCCCAGGACATTGAGCACACATACACGAGTGCTTCACAAACAATATACAGAAAATTACAACAACACAAATTAATTAAGTACTTTTATTAAAATGTTCAAACAATCATCAATTACAAACTCTAATGATCATTATTAATAGTTCTGAAACTAATGCAGCAGAAATAATCTAGGCATTAAGCTAAGCAACTAAGCAAACTGAGCATAGGGGATATAGTGCGACTCCAAGCAACACCACAAGCAAGTCGACGACAACACACAACTTAGTACTCCGTATTATCCTTAGGATACTCCCAAACATCACTTGAAACTATTGGTGGGGGGACTGCAAGGGTGAGCACATGTCGTACTCAGCAAGTATGGGAAAATAATGACATGTAGCTTAAACAAGAAATAATAATAAATAATGGCTATTTGCTGAAAGGTACATTTAAAATATGTAAAAATTATCCTACAATGTCTATGTGAAATAATCCCATCATATCCCAAATAATAACATCATGATACAGATCCATAATTCATTAATCATCCATTCGCTAGATTCTTACCATTATCATTAACCATGATCATTAATCACCATCCAATCCATAACCATAACCAAAACCAACCCATAACCCAACCGTAACCATCCCAAATCCCAAGTTCCACTCTAATCATGGAAGTTGTCCAGGTGCTCATAACCGGGAGCACGACTATCATGATAGTTTTTAACACTCTCTAGAGGTTGTACCACTTTACCGACATGTTCGTGATTTCATCACCTTTCGATGACTAAGAACATATACCATTCCTTATCACACATATGTTGATGTGTGGCCAAGAGATCACAAAATAGCTTTTATAAAGGGACTACTAGTATGTACGGACCCACTAAGGTTTCACCAGCAGGCTTGAATCTCCATCTCCCACCCACGGGCCCCATCATGTGCGATGCGGTTCCCAGGGTAGCCCTCATCATCTCCCATTTCCCGCACCATCCAATAGTCCATGCAATACCAGCAGCACACATAATTATTCAGCTATGCCGCACCCATACTTGGGCTTGTGGTGGAACTCTTGTCCTGACTTATTCTTGCATGAACCGGTCCTTAGATATAAGGTAAGCAAAACCACCATAACATTCATCCCAGTCCACAATCCATGCTTTCTTAGATCTCCCAATCCCATGCCACCAAGTTCTGGTGCTTGAGGTCCTCGACAGCACCCTTTAGAGCAACACCTTCTATACCACACAATAGACATACAAAACAAACATTACTTTCAATAAATGCTCATATATTACTCTGTATGCCTTGACATGCATGATTAGTGCAATTATGCAGTAAAACTTGTTAATGAGTTGCTAGTAATGTTTACTAACAAGTTACAATGGTTTTCAACAAGTTTGAATAAGTTTTGAATTGGTTTGAATAAAATTTGGATTAATTCAGCAACTTCAGATTCTGGTGCCCAGACAAGTCCGCACTAGGGACCAGACTAGTCCGTCCTAGACAAGAAAGTCGACCGGATTAGTCTGCACTGGACCGGACAAGTCCGCTCGCCTAGGGTTTTTGGCAAATTTCCAACTAGAGCATAGTTAAAGCTAATATAGGATCATATTTTACGTAGAAAATGTGCATCTAAGACATTTACCACGAATCCAAGGGTCCAAAGGTCGGGCTTCGAGAATTGACATCTAGATCCAAAGAAGACAGAGAATTTTGTGGAGAACTGACGATGATATCAATGAGTTGACAAACATCAAACTTACTTGATCCTTCTCCTTCTTCCTTCTCTTCTCCTCGCTGCGGTGATCTTCTCTTGATGGCGGCTCCCGCAAACTAGGGTTTGGGGTTTCTTCAATTGTGACAAAGGGGTGAGAGGGTGGGTATTGGGGTGCTTATATAGAGGTAGAGGTGGTAGAGTTTTATCGATTTCAAGTTCAAGGTGGTGGAGGCCATGTAGGGGTCTCACATGGTCTCAACAGGGGTAGGGCACAATGTTCTTGAGCTGAATTAAGGCAAATACCCAATAATGTGTCGTGGAGGAAAAGATTGAATCCAAGTCGGGCACACCGGACAAGTCCGCTAGGGGCCGGACTAGTTCGATTGGTTCCAGAGAGCAAAAACGGACAAGTCTGGTATGGGGCCGGACAAGTCCGAAGAAGTGTTCGATTTTCCCAAAACCGGACTAAAAGAGGGATCTACCGGACCACTCCGAAAAAGTTCTAGTAGCTAGCAACGGACTAGTCCGTACTCAACAATGGACAAGTCCGGGCAACAAAAGAAACTCAATCGGACTAATCCGCAGCTAGAGCGGACAAGTCCGGAGGCTTAACAAAGGACAAAACCGGACTAGTCCTGGGTCCAAAGTAGACAAGTTTGCAACTATATAGGTTTTTAAATGATTCTTTGCTTCTAATTCATTCTAACTTGTTCCTTTTGTGTTGCTTAATGTTAAAAATGTATAAGAATGTATGCAATGCATGATGGATGAAAATGAGGGTGTTACAAACCTACCCCCCTTAAAATGAATCTTGCCCTCGAGATTCAACGTAGAAGAGAAGAGATATGGAAATTCCCTCTTGAGGTCTTCTTCAAACTCCCAAGTTGCTTCTGATTCTGCATGATGCTTCCATAGTACTTTGCACCATCGAATCACCCTGTTTCTTGTGACACTCTCTTTGGTTTCCAAAATTTTGACAGGTTGCTCAGCATAAGTCAAAATTGCCTCTAATTCCGGTTCTTCCATTGTTACTTAATCTTTCGGTACCCTTAAACACTTTTTAGCTGAGAAACATGGAACCATCATGAACATCGGAAAGATGTGCTGGCATATCCAACTTATATGCCACTTCTCCACATTTGGCCAAAATCTTGAATGGTCAAATATAGCGAGGTGCCAACTTGCCTCTGATATTAAATCGTTATGACCTCGCATAGGTGACATTTTGAGATATACAAAGGCTCCCACTTCAAAGGATAAGTTTCTTCGCCTATCCGCATAGCCCTTTTGTCTCGATTGAGCAGCCCTCAAATTCTCCCGGATTGTCTAAACTTGTTTCTCAGCTTCTTGCAACTCCTATCTCATTCCAAAACAAGGGTGTCCTACACTTCCTCCCATATAGTGCTTCATATAGCGACATCTTCAAACTGGCCTCGTAACTATTGTTATGTGAGAATTCTGTATATGGCAAGCTTTTGTCCCAGCTACGTACATGCTTCAAGGAGCAAGCTCTCAACATGTCTTCTAATATTTGATTGGTCCTCTTGGTTTGTCCATCTATTTGAGGGTGATATGCAGAGCTGAAATTTAACCTTGTACCCATAGCTTCATGCAATTTCTGCCAGAACCTAGAGGTGAATTGAGAACCTCAGTCATACACTATTTTCTTGGGTACTCTATGTCGGCATACAATTTTCTCCATGTACAACTTAGCTAACTGTGCAGTGGTATACTTGGTATTGACAGGAATGAAATGAGTTGATTTGGTCAACTGATCCACAATAACCCATATTGAGTCATAATCGGACTGGGTTCGTGTTAATCCAACTATAAAGTCCATACTGATTTCTTCCAACTTCCATTCCTGAATCTTCAATGGCTGCAACAATCCAGCTAACCTTTGATGTTCCGCTTTGACTGTTGGCACACATCACACAAAGCCACATACTCGGCTATATCCTTTTTCATGCTGGCCCACCAATAACATAACCTCAAGTCCTTGTACATCTTTGTACAGCCGGGATGGATTGAGTAAGGCAAGTCATGTGCCTCCTTTTGTATCGTCTCACAGATTTGCTTTACATTAGGAACAACAATCCTCTTCCCAAGCCATAGAGTGCCTTGGTCATCCTCATCAAATCTGAATTCTCTCGCTTCTTGGGTCCTTTCCTTAATTTCCCGAATTTCCTCATCCTTGGCCCGACCTTCTCGAATTTCTTGCTCCAAGGTCGGATTTAACTCCATTATTCTCATCTCATTCACAAATCCAAGATTCAACCGTTCAAACTCCTTGCATAGCTCGGATAGCAATTTTCGAACCATGAGTAGGTGGCTTACTCCTTTTCGACTCAAAGCATCGGCCACTACATTAGCATTCCCTGGGTGATAGTTGATTCCCACATCATAATCTGTGATGAGCTCCAACCATCTTCATTGCCTCAAATTTAGGTCCATTTGTGTGAGAATGAACTTGAGGCTCTTTTCATATGTATGAATCTCACACTTATGACTAAGAATGTAGTGTCTCCATATCTTCAAGGCATGCACTATGGCTACAAGTTAGAGATCATGCATAGGATAATTCTGCTCATGTTTCTTCACTTGTCTCGATGCATAGGCTACCAATTGACCTTCTTGCATGAGCACACATCCAAGCCCATGTATTGACGCGTCGCAATAAATATCAAAACTTTTGCTCATGTCTGGCAATACTAACACAGGTGTGTTGGTTAACCTCTTCTTTAGCTCCTCAAAGCTGTTTTGAAAATTTGAGTCCATTGGAATGATTTTCCCTTCATTAATACTTCAATCATTGGCTTGGCTATTGAAGAAATCCTTGATGAACCGATAGTAATATCCAACCAGCCCGAGAAACTCCTGATTTCCTTCACATTCTTCGGCGGTTGCCATTCTAGCACATCCCTTACCTTTTTTGGGTTAACCGATACTCCTCCTCCTGAGATGATATGGCCCAAAATGACACCTCCCTTAACAAGAATTGGCACATGCTGAATTTGGCATATAATTGGTGTTCCCTCAATTTTTGCAATGTGAGCCCTAAATGGTCCTCATGCTCCTCCTTGCTCCTTGAGTAGATCATAATGTCATCGATGAACACCACAATGAATTTATCCCAGTATTCCATGGAGACCTTATTCATGAGGTACATGAAGTATGCGGCTGCATTTGTCAATCCAAATGACATAATGGTGTACTCATAGGACCCATACCATGTTTGGAAAGCTGTTTTGGGTATGTCCGACAGTTTAATCTTCATTTGGAAGTAACCTAACCTCAAGTAAATCTTGGTGAAAACACAAGCACCCTTCATCTGATCGAACAAATCCTCTATACGGGGCAATGTATACTTGTTCTTAATCATCACCTCGTTGAGTGCTCGGTAATACACACACATCCTTTGGGATCCATCCTTCTTGTCGACAAAAGCACTGGTGCTCCCCAAGGCGAAGAGCTTGGGCGAATGAAACCCTTCTCTAGCTTCTCTTGAATTTGCTTCTTAAGCTCTGCTAACTCCATACAAGGCATCCTATATGGCCTCTTAGCTATAGGTTCAGTTCCAAGTATCAAATCAATAACAAACTCAATATCACGATCAAGCGGCATACATGCCAACTCATTCGAGAACACATCTTGATGCTCGCGAACCACCGGAATACTCTCCAATGTACCACCTTCCATATGACCCAACGTTGCTTTATCTTTTGGGGGTTGGGATGTCTCAACTTTAATATGGGTGCCATGCTCATTTGTCAATTGTAGAATTCTATCGACACACTGAATCACTCCATTATACTCGGTCAAATAATCCATACAAGTATTATGTCTATCCCTTGGGAATCCAAGATGATGAGATTCGCAATAAAGTGTACCCCCTTATTTTGATACTTACTCTCGGACACACTATACTTTTCCTCATCTCTCCTCTAGGAGATTTTACCAACATACTGTGTTTCAATTGAGCTATAGGTATATTATACTTGGCAACATACTTCAGTGATATGAATGAATGATATGCCCCAGAATCAAATAAAATGGTCGTGGGGTTGGAGTTGTCTAGGAACATACCAATCACGACGTCACCCGCTTGCTAGGCTTCCTCAGTAGAGACATGATTCACATTGCCACGGGTGACATTCTGCTGTCCAGGTTGCCTAGTGGCACACTTCTTCGGCCATGGGTTCTGCCTTGGTGCATGGTTCATTGGTCCATAGCTTCACTTGGGGCACTAACTTGCAAAGTGTCCAGCCTCTCCACAAACATAGCATGTCTTGCTGCCCAAAGCACCAGGGAAACACGAACGTTGCTGATTCTGAGAGTTAGCCACCATATTAGTGTGCGGTGCATACGACGCAGGCTGGCAAGGCGCTTGCATAACAGGGCGCTACTGCTGCTGGTTTGGGCGTGGAGGATAAGAAGCTCTATAAGCAGGAGCGAAGGGGTTGTAATATAGCGCATTGGCGGCGCATGGCGAGGAAGGACATTGCTCCCCTGCGGCTGCCCTTGGTATGGCATCTTCCTCTTATTATCTTGTTCTATCTCACGGACCTTGTTTTCAACCACAATGGCCTTGTCCACCAGCTTCTGGAAATTGGCAAAGTCACAATTGAGCAATTAGACTTGAATCTCATTATTTAGGCCTCTCATGAACAAATATTGTTTGCGGCTGTCCCAATTAACATCCTTCAGAGTATACCTTGAGAGTTGAGTGAATTTATTGAGGTACTCACTCACACTCGACCTTCCTTCCCTTAAGTTCTCAAATTCTTGCCTCTTCAAAATCATAACACCTTTAGGCAAAAAATGAGAACGGAAACTCTCCTTGCATTCAACCCAAGTGATCCTCTCTTGGTTTTCATGGGCTTTGCATAGCGAGTCCCACAAATCCGTAGCTGCTCCAACTAGTTGATTGGAAGCAAAGAGAACCTTCTCCCTATCATTGCACTCGACAATAGCGAGCTTCTTCTCCACGGATTTCAGCCAATCATCAGCTTCCATTGGATCATTGGCTTGAGCAAAGGTGGGTGGCCTAGTTTTCATAAACTCTCCCAACCTGTTATGAGGCGGCGGCGGTGGTGGTGGTGGTGGTGGTGGTGGAGGCATCTGGGGCTGATTCTGATTATAGTCCTGCAGCCGTCCCAAAGTCTGCATCACCATTTGCATGAGTTGATTCTGCATAGCCAACAACTGTTAATGTTTGACAGCCTCAGGTCTAGGTCCAATGTTGTTCTGAGGTGCTCCATTCACTGCAAGGATTCCGGTTTATCGCAACCAAAAAAATTCATCGCAATAGGTTGTTTTTTGTCGCAATAGGTCGCTGTTGCAACGAAAAAGAGCGTGGCGATAGTTTTTATGAATCGTCGTAATAATTCCTGCAGTGATAGGTTATTTGCGACGCCTTGGCATCTGTGGCAATAGATATGGTATTGTAACGATTCTACATTGGTGGCAAATAGGACGCTATTGCAACGTTTTCTTGTATTGCGACGATTTAAAGTATCGCAACGAATTGTACGGTATTGCAACGGGTTCACCATCATGGCAAATAGTACGGTATTGCAACGATTTCATATTCGTGGCAAATAGTATGTTGTTACAACGATTTAGTATATTGCGACGATTTAACGTATTGTAACAAACAGCATGGTATTGCAACAATTTCAGATTCGTGGTAATTGTATGTGGTTGCAACGATTTCACAGGCGTGGCAATAGTACGGTATTGTAACAATTTCACATTCGTGGCAAATAATATGTTATTGCAACGGTTTACTGTATTGCGACGATTTAACGTATTGCAACGAATACCATTATATTGCAACGATTTCGCAGGTGTGGCAATAGTATGGTATTGTAACGATTTCACATTCGTGGCAAATAGTATGGTATTGCAACGGTTTACCGTATTGCGACGATTTAACATATTGCAACGAATAGCATTGTATTGCAACAATTTCGTGTTCGTGGCAAATACTACAGTATTGCAACGATTTTCACAGTCGTGGCAAATAGTAACATATTGCAATGAGTAATGGTGTAGCGACGATTTACCATATTGCAGTGAATATCACGGTATTGCAACGATTTCACATTCGTGGCAAATAGTATGGTACTGCAATGATGTCACAGCCGTTGCAAATAGTATCATATTGCAACGAGTCAACAAACGTGGCGAATAGTACCGTATTGCAACGATTTCAGATCCATGGGAACTAGTCTGGTACTGCAACGATTTCGTATCCGTGGCCAATAGTTGGATATTGCAACGAGTCCACAAACGTGGCGAATAGTACCGTATTGCAACGATTTTAGATCCGTTGGAACTAGTATGGTACCGCAACGATTTCACATCCGTGGCAAATAGTTTGGTATTGCAACGATTTCTTATCTGTGGCAATAGTGTTTTAGTGCAACGTTTTTTGAGTCATTGCCAAATTTTTACACTGCAACGTTTTGTCATTCTATTGCCACATTTTATCATCCGTATTGGCAATAGCTTCCTATTGCAACAATTTATCATTCGTGACAAGAAATTTGTAATGGCACATTTTATAATTAGCGGCAGTAGAACCCGAATGCACTAGGTTTGAAAATTAGTGGCAACAGAATCATGAGTTTAATAATAAACATCCATCAATTGATATTACAACACGCATAACAACACTCAAGGATTACTTAAGCAATGTGTTTGCATGCTAAAAGTTCTCCTAAGCTAACCGGGACTAATTGTTGGAGCAGGTGGCTTTTGGCGGTTCCTAATTTGTTGGATCTTCTGTGGAGTGGTCACCATCATTTTGTGCATTTCGGCCATCATTGAGGTGCGCATGTCCTGCATTTCCTTAGCTGCCTGTTCACGATCAGGTGCTATCTGACCTTGTAAGTTCTGGACTTGAACGATTAACTCTTCATTCTTCTAGTTTGTGCAGTCCATCTGGGTGGTTAAGCTATCATTTCTTCCTTCCATTTCCTACACTATTTCATTCAGGCCTGCATTTCTATCTTCTAAGTTTCGAACTTGGTCTCTGAGGTTTTTAGACATCTGGATACACATACATTCACGTTCGGGACCAGTTGGGTTAGCCATATAACCATGCCCCCGAACCTGTGATCCTGCACAACCGGTTGAGGATCTATAACAACGCTGGAAGATGTGGTTTCTCTCCTCATTTGGAATTGGGCCTCCCTGCTCAGCTTCCATGTCGTCCACTTGGGCACGTGCCTAGATCTATATACGAAAAGAAAATTCATAGGTAATTTGCAAATATTTATTTAATTGGGGATTGTTTGAAGTGTTACTCACATGTACAACTTCTGCCAGCTTGTTTGTCCAGTTACCGTTCTTCAACAAATGGCTTGCCTCCCACAGTGTTATGTCATCGGGTTCTTCTCCGGTCTCTGGGTCTCGCTACATAAAATACAACTTCAACATGTTGGTATACATATTGTTTGCAGTGCAAAGTAAAAGCGTGATTTATTTTTCATACCTTCTCATAACTAAGTTGGGCGTAGGATTTGGAGCCAAGCAAGTGACACGCCTTTTGTCTTCTTCGATTTTGAGAATTGGTCCTGATTATTGACTGCAATAATTTTAAGAATTAATTCAACGAATGAAAGTAAATGAAATATTTATTGTATGATGTGAAGCTATTAAAAAGTTAGCTGACCTTGAATCGCTCAGATCCAAAATATTCTATTAGGTGCAACCACTCGGGCGTCATTAGGTCAGCAGGCTGGTTTCATATACGTTCTTCATCGGTAGAATAACTCTTATAGGTGGCATGCAAAGTCGAGCGCCACCCCTTGTAGCACTCACCAGCAATTTTCAAAATTTTTCTTGTGCTCTCCGGTGTGTCCTGCATGTCTCAGAAATCCTGTACATTGTATAACAAGTTGCTGTAAACATACAGGATGGAGATTGCAAGAAAAAAATACTTGTGTGGGGTTGTGACAACACTAACCAGAATGTCTCGTACTATATCTATCTTGTTACTATGGCCAACCTCTGCCTACTTCCTTGCACCGGTGAGGGATGCATGTCTTTTTGTAAACATAACCACATCATCGACAAAGTGCCGCTGATTAATACCAACCGCAGCACCCAACCTAGCGGAGAACTGAATTGGTAGCTTCACATGCTGCGTTCTACTAACTTGGGATGCGTAGCGTATTCTGGCAACCTTAAGTCCTTTATCCACACTTCTTCCTAGCTTCCTTCCTTCTGTTACATTGATTCAAACAGTAAACGATTAAAGCAAATTACTGCCTGAACAAGTTTATTATCATGTACAAATAGTGTTAAAAGAAGAAAAGTCTAATGTTCATACCATCTTCAGGACGAGTGCGGCAAATACGAGCGTGGGAGGACCGCGTCGTGCCAACACCATTTTGTTATGTAGTACTCCCTCCTGGTTTATATTAATTGTCGCCCACAAATGAATTAAAAATGAAATACTACAGTAGTTAGGACTGTCCTAACGACAGCTATTTTGATGGGGGGGGGTTATATTATTGACTTCTTTGTTGTTGTTCATACCCTAAAATGAGCCATCAGGTACACATGTTAGTGGCGGTACGCACTCGTACTACTGCAGAGGATTTTCAGTCCATGAGCAAAGCAGGCAAGACTGTGAAGGGGCATGTAGCTAGCAACGCTAGACTAGACAAAGATAGGGTTCGCCGGTTCGATCTGACTGACATCAGCCAGAGTGCGTCTCGAAGAGAATTATTAGTTGCAGGGCAAGTAATGAACGCCAGCGGTAGCAGGTGGCGAATGCAAGACAGATAAGGTAGGAAGCTTGCGAGATTGAAATCCTCCGTAGTACTGCACCTGCATTAGCTGCCACTGACTTGTGGGCCCATGAGACATTAGGTCTACTTGTCAGTGGCGGCTACTGCAGGTGCAGTACTGCATAGTGCCAGCTTGCGACACTCAGCAAAGCGAGGGTTCGGTCTCGCAGAAACTCTCGAGGAGGATTGGTGGCAGGGCGATTAATGGCCAGGGATTTGCGGGTGATAGGGTAATCATGGCACGCGAAGGATGGGACGTGGCGATGGGCGAGGGAGACGCATCGGGGAGGACACTGAAGTGACCAGCAGCAGGGCGTGGGCGTGGGCGCCGGTGCCGGCCGAAGTGGCCGGCGGCGAGAGAGCACATCGTGGAGGCATAAAAAAATCACACCATCATCACAGAGGCTGATGAACTGTTAACTATAAAGACTAAGTACTAATAAGAAAGTAGAATCGCAAAGCATGCTAAAACAATTAGTAGAGCCTAGGAAAGAATGCAAATGACCATGATACACCCATCATCAATATATCTAAAGGACAGAATGTAGTCTCTCAAAATGCTCCAAATTCAATGCCAAAGGAGTAGAGTAAAACACTAACACGCTCTGCCAAAACAAATGGCACGGTAGAGAGGCAAGTATTAATGTGATGTCATATGGGTAGTTGGAAGCTACTACCAAGGATAGAGTTGGAGTGGGACATTTTCGAAGCTCCAAAAGTAAAATTACGGTGGGGCGGAAGGAGTATTTCTGGTTTCTATATCTATACTTGCTGTTGGTTCATGCATCGTAGTAGTATCAGGGAGTGAAGAACCTCGAGGTTCCTGAACATCATGTGCTGCATATTCTCTGCGTACCATGCAAACAATTTAATGTTGTCTAAATTTGTTTAATTTTGATAGTAAACACATTTATAGTTATACCAGGTGCTTGTTGGCCACCATGAATGCTTGTAGACGACATCACGGTTTGATGTCTTGTTCCTAATGTAGAGAGCATTGTAAGTAGTCATTCCAAATAACAGTGATAACGTCAGATTACATGACAGACGTAGATTTTGGATCGGACGGTGTGCTTTCTATAAACTGCATTGTTTGTTACTAACGGGGGAATTAAAAAAGAAAAAATAGAAAAAAACTTACGATCCGAGAAAGCCACAAGAAAGAAAAATGTGAAAACCATGGGAACTAAAAATCTCAGGAATACAAATTTGTAAAACAGGAATGAGAGTACAACATTTGGAGTGGTTGATCAGATAACCTGTGCGTCATTTACTTCTAAATCCAGAAATTACATACTAGTACCTCTGGTTTTTAGTATTTGTCGTTCCCGGCCAGGAATTGAACTAGAAATACACTACCGTAATAAGATGTCGGAGCAACATTTATTTAGGGACAAATGTAGTGTGTGTGTGTATATATATATATATATATATATATATATATATATATATATATATATATATATATAACTAAATTCGTGAAACAAAAGACCACATTTCTTCTTTGTTAATTTATTTAATCTTCGTATATCAGGATGGATTGTGTATAACATAACTAGGCCAAAATTGCATGGATCGTGTACAACCAAGCCAATATAGCTCTATAAAAAGACGGTATGGATCGTGTTTACCTAGCACAAAACTGGAGTCCAATATGCGATGTCGCAGAGAGGTGTCGGCGACGAAGAGGTTCGGTAGAGCCCATCAAACTTGGTCGCCCGGCGTTGTACCTAGGAGTCAACACCACCAAGAGCTTCGACGCATCACTGCGAGATCCATGGGGGAAAATTGTAAAAACCGCGGGAATGAAAACACGGGAATTTCTTAGGAATACAAGTATGGAACACAAGACAGAGAGACAACATATTTTGGAGTCTTGCGAGATCACCGAAAGGGCAGGGCAGCGATGTGTCGGGAACGGAGGCTAGTGTATCCATTTATACTCATCGTGGCCGAAATAGGGATACAATAATAGGCGGGACCAAAATTGGAGGCACAGGTAGTGAAAATTGAATTGTCAAGATCTCAAATGTGGCGCGCCAAGTAGAACGAAAAAAATTTCGCGGGAGTGGAGAATTTGACGCAAGCCGTGCCCTTGTGCACGCATCCAATCGTGATTAATTACTTCTCATGTCGCGTCGATTCCTGCACATGGCTGGTGCGTGTAGCTAGAGGTGTAGACTTCGTCTTAGGACAACTTGCTCGCTTCTTAATTCATCTTTGTTGCCATGCATGGAGATCAAAATCTAAAAGCAGTCATCTGCTAGCTAGTGGGACATTCCAAAAAAATACGAAAAAAAATATGAATTGCCAAATGTATATGTATGTGCTAATGCAAATGATATGCAAATACAGCCAAGTCCACGAAACGATGGAAAACAATCAGCATTTTGTAACATTAATCACAATGAAACGACAACATGTAGTATATACTACTACATACTAAAAATACATTTTCCCATGCGCCGACTACAAATGAAAAAATTGAGTGAAAGAACAAAAAAGAGGAGAACGCAGTCTCAACCACGATCTCAATGGAGTTTCAACCAAGAGTCGTTGATTGTCGCAACACAACAAATTCTTGGCTAGACATTGAACAATAGTTATCTCACCTATTTTTCAGAAAGGAGATGTTTTTTGATACTGCATAGGACGCATTGTTCATGAACAGAAAAAACATTTATCATTAAAATAGAAACAACACATATTACAAACAAGAACTACGAAAGCACATAGAAGACAAGAAAAAGAAAAACTACAAATACTACTCTACTCGGAGTCGTCGGAGATCTCCTCCACCTCCGCCTCCGCCACTGTTGCCGTCGCCGCCTCCTCCGCTGCCGCCGCTGCTGCCGCCTCCTCCGGCAATTTAGTCCGAAGCATTCGGGCAACGGTCCGTAGAAGACGCTGGTAGCCCTCCACCCCAGCCACCTCCCCGATCGTCTCGTAGAGGACGTTGGGACGACCGGCCACCAACCCTAACCTGAAGCAGTAGTGGCCGGCGGTGTCCATGCTGGTGCAGACGCGAAGTTTCCCAAGACCCAGAAGCTCACACGAGCGATATGTATCAGAAAATACATCCCGTGCCAATATGTCGAGCTTTTTTGCTCGCCCGGCAGTGGCGGAAAGGTGCTCGGTGGCCTCCTTCAGGCGCCGATTGAGTTCATCAAAGCGGTGTTCGACGAGGCAGACAGTCTCCTGAACCCAAACGGGATGAGGAGGTGCGGGCACCGCGAGCGGAGAAGGGGACGAAGGAGGTGCGGGTGCCGCCTCCAGTTCCACCAGCATTGGCTGCGACGGAAACGGAGAAGAAGGAGGTTCGGAATACGTCGACGGCCTGGAGCGCTTCGGTGCGGAGCTACCCATTTGTGCGGCGACGGAGTTGCGGAGAAAGAGCAAGAGGTGGTCGGCGATGGTGCAGCGGTGAAGGAAGAGAAGTTTGGAGGCTATGATCGATGGAGATGGAGTGGTGCAGCGGAGACGCAAGAGGACGGGTGTGCCTTTATAGCGGGTCCTCGTCCCGTGCGAGTGGAGATGATCAGATGCTTCGAAAATTGCACTTTCGAATTAATCCAAACCGCGGTTAGCTTCCATCTCCGCTTCACACACAGTTTTTTAATTTGACATGCAAAGGGTCCAGAGTATGCAGTGGCTCACCTAGCATACTTTGTAGGTCCGTCTGTCAGTGTTTTAGTTTTTCAGTTCTAGTTTTTAATTTTGACATGCAATGGGCCCACCGGACCAAGGTATATGCAACGTTCCAGTTTTTTTCAGTTTGTCATGCAAAATACCTCGATCATGTTTCATGATGTTACGCGTTTTCTCTTATTTTTTGAAAGATCGTCAGAAAACACAAGAAAAAAAGTACAAGACGATGAACACACCACACATTCATGCATTCATTAACACACACACACACACACACACACACAGATATATATATATATATATATATATATATATATATATATATATATATATCACAAACCCTCGTTCATGTTTTCTATTTGACATTCAAAAGACCTCGATCATGCATGTTTGATGACGTAAGTGTTTTCTAATTTTGTTGAAAGATCGTCATATTTGAGACTCGTTGATCATGTTTGGGGTGTAGCAAGCATGCATGGACAAGTAACATATGCACTTGAAAACCTCGTGACGATCATGTTTGATGACAACATTATTACATGTTTTCTCTGTTTTTTGTTGAAACATCGTCATATATAGTTTGAGCCTCGTTGATCATGTTGGGCGTGACAACTAACATAGGATGATTGATCAACGAGCCAAACAATATATATATATATATATATATATATATATATATATATATATATATATATATATATATATATATTGTTTGGCTCGTTGATCAATCATCCTATGTTTGGGGCGTAGGGTAGCATGCATGGACAACTATTATTAACATGCATGTGATAGAGACGTCGATGATCATATGTACTCCCCCGTCTCCATGAACTTGTCGCTTTGTCGTAGTTCATTTTTTAACTACAAAAGCCGCATCAGAAGAGCTTGTTTATTAGCTCATGGAAAAGGAAAATTATTTCTACCTAGTACAAAAAGTATAAGTTGGTCGGCGTTGCCGTTCGTACATGAAGGATGCGGCCAGGTAGTTGCTCTTGCAGGTGTATGGTAATTATGTGATTGTTTGGTCGGGTCATGTGGTTAGTCCACGATGCACCCTAAACCCAGTGTTGAGGCCGTGTATTTGTCATTTGTGCGTACACTCTTGTGACATGTGACAAAGTGCTCAGTCATCAATTGCATTTGTTTTCATGCCGAAGTTCGATTGGAGATAGATCATCCATTTCTTTATGTCTTGGATCATCCAAATTAACGTTTGGTTGGATGGACTGGACGATCCAATTTTTTGTTGGTACGTTGGATGAAACTTAATTGGGATAATTGAATCATCAAAGTTGATAATTTCATAATATTATTCGTGCGCATGATGATGGATCGTGCACGTCGAGCGTCGAGTTATTCGGATCGCTGAGCAAAGTTCGGACGTGGAGTTCGTGAGTGCCCGTGCGCCCTGCAAGATTCGGTGCGCTCGTGTATGTGGCAATCATCAGGGCAGGGTGGTACTGTCGCTGGAACCGTGCAGTGCGCCCTTGGCTGTAAGATTTGGAGCGTGAACGTACGTGGCAACCATCTTGGCAGGGTCGCACAGAGACGGCTGTGTGCGGAAGGGCCGCAGAGAATTCGATTTTGGTGTTTGGGAACACGGTATTTTTGGAGTTTTAGAGCAATTAGAAATACTGTGGTATTTGAGATTACTATGGTATTTTTTACAGAATGGTGTTTGTCAACCAAACAGTCCTATGTATTGCAAAATCATGGTATTACAAAACTATGTTACTGAAATACCTACTTTGGTATTGCCATGTCATTTTAAAAACTGTGGTTTACAAAACTTTAGTATTGAAAAACTGTGCTCCCAAACACAGCCTAAAGCTTTGGGCCTAGGCGGGCGGAAATAAATTATCGGCGGCCCTGCAACACAACATTGCGCGTGCACCCCCGCCCCGCACGCCATCCCATGGAAATCCTGCTGAGATCCTTCGCTTCGTGCTGGGTTTGTTGTCTGGACACCGAAGGATGGAAATCCCGCGTGTCCCGCTCCCACGATTATGCGCGATGCTGTGCGGCAGGGTCGCAGAAAATTTGTGGGCTACTGCCTAGGGCCAGGCCGGTGGGTGGGGGTGGTCACGTCCTACTAATGTTAGTTCAATGCTTTATCCAAAACATAAAATAAAAGAATAAGGAGGGAGTATTTATTAGATACAGTATAATATTACTAATGTGTTAATTTTCCATATGCGATGTTTTTCGATAAGAGAAGGAGTTTTTGGTTAGTGCATGTACTGGAGTAGGACACATTGTTCATGAACATAAAATAAAAGACATTTTTCATTAACATAAAAACAACAAATATATTACAAACAAGAAAAAAAACACATGGAAAATAAAAGAAAAAACTAATACTCATCATACTCTAATTGGAGGAGGACTTGTCCACCTCTGCTGCCGCCGCCGCCTCTGCCGGCGGCGCCTCCGCCACCGCATCCGCCGCCTCTGCCGGCGGCGCATCCGCCTCCGCATCCGCCGCCGGCGCCTCCGCCTCTGCCGCAACTGCCGGCGGAGCATCCTCCAACACCGGATCAAACTTCTTCCGGCTGACGGCCTGCACGAGTTGCTCGTGAAACCCCTCCCCGGCCTCCTCACCGATCGTCTCGTTGAGGCAGTCGAGACGAGCGGCAACAAAGCCTAACCCGAAGATGTAGTAGCCGGTGGAGTCCATGATGGCATGGTGGGGAAGGACACCAAGTCCCAGTCGACGATAGGAGTGAGATGTATTGTGAAATACATCCCGCGCCATTTTGTCAAGCGCTTTTGCTTGCACGTCGGTGGCAAACAGGCTTCCGGTGACCTCCTTAAGCTTGCCGTCGAGTTTGTCGATGCTTTCCTCCATGAGGCGGACAATCTCTTCATAGTCGGACAGAAGAGGTGCAGGCGCCGCGGGGGGAGACGGGAGTGGAGGAGGTGCGGGCACCGCCTCCAGTTCGACCAGCCTTGGCCGCGACAGAAACGGAGAAGGAGGTTCGGAGGACGTCGATGACCTGGAGCGCTTCAGTGCGGGGCTACCCATTTGTGCAGCGACGGAGGTGGGAACAAAGAGATAGAGGTGGTTGAGGGTGGTGCGGCGGAGAAGCAAGAGGAGAATTTTGGAGGCTAAAATCAATCGAGAGGTGCGGCGGAGAAGAAGAGTAAGGTGTGCCTTTATAGCGGGTCATCGTCTAAGCGCGTGAGTGGAGAGATGATCGGACGCTTCAAAAATTGTGCTTTTGAATCGTCGGTCAGAGTTACTCCAAACTGCGGTTCGCCTCCTCTCGGTTATAGCAAGTGTTTTCACAAGTGTGTTCATTTGTTCGTAAAATCAGAACACGTAGCGGCTAGTGCCTACGCCTGTTGTTTCTTCAAAAGACGAGTACACCGATACATAATGGCAGCATGTGATCGATTAATTTGATGAATCACGTACCTACGTAGTGAGAGCTGTGTGCTTATTAGACGATGGTAGTCCACATTCTATCCTCGTACCGTCGAGGGAACATCCTTGTGTCAAATTTGTTATCTCTATTGATGACAGGACAATATTCTTCATTACTGTGGTAGTTAAACTGTCATATACTGATACTGTAGGTTGAGAGCATACACACATGCATGGTAGAGAATATGTTAAATATAGAAATATATATACATGGTAGGAATATTATTCTATTCTTGGAATACATGTTTGGGACGTAGCATATGTACGTCTAACATACATGTGAAAGACCTCGATCATGTTTGCTGACGTTACGTGTTCTCTTTTTTGTTAAGAGATCTTCATGTTTGAGGCACGTTGATCATGTTTGGGGCGTAGCATGCATGGACAACTAACATGCATGTGAAAGACCTCGATACATGTGAAATAACATGCATGTTTTTAAAAGCAACATATAGTGTTTCCTGAAGAAAAAATAATTTTATGAGAGATTGGGCACACAAGCACAAAAGCTAGAACTTGAGCGATGATCGACGGCAGCCGATCCGCAAACTCGGTGGTAAGATCAGTAGTCGCCGGAGAGCAGCTTGTGGCCGACCTCGAAGGAGACAAAGGTGTCGATGCATGCATAGCTGATCTGCTTGCCAGAGAGATTGTACGCGTCCCAGTTGCTCGTCCTCACCCCGTAAGGCTCTCCACGTCGGCGCCCATCACGGCGCTCGCGATGTCCTTCATCCCCTCGTAGCGGAGGCTCGAGCGATCCATCTCTTCTGCCGCGAGCTTGGCCAGGTCCACCTTTTGGGTCACCTTCAGCTGCCAGTCCTTCCATAGTCTGTCGGCGTTACCCTCCACGCCGACACCGATGAAGCGGTAGTCGGAATCACCGAGGAAATCTTCCAACTCGTTGGGGAAGTAGTCAGTGTGAATGACCTGGAAGATGAGGCAGCGGCAGCCAACGCAGAGCTGCTGAACAGCGACGGGGTTCTGGTCGGCGGAGTAGATGGGGCGCCACTCGATGTCGAGCCCGACGACGAGCTTGTGAAGGCGCCGACGGTGGACGGAGAGGACCTCATCGAGCCAGTCCTCCACGGCCTTGCCGAAGGACGTCATGGTGGTGGCGATCACGTCTTCCTCGAACGTCATGTTGTACACCTAAGTCCCCGCCATTGGGTCTCTCTCCTTGTCGTCCCTACGGTTGCCGTCTGCTGCGGCGCAGCGCAACTCTCTCTCTTGTGCAAAACCTTCGTCTACACCTTTAGTTTGGATTTTAATTGGAAACGGGCCTAGATATGTAACTAATGCAGTTACGATATGAGCGGAGGAGTTTCCGAATTTGACGGGCCCGAGCCCGGAGTAAAGAGAGTAATGAAGATTTTTGAATCTTATATACTCTTTCTAATTTTTATTCTTATCATTATGACCACAAGTTGCATGGTCTCAACCTAACACCACGTACAATAAAAACAAATTACTTAGGAGCCCACCCACTGGATATGCCGGGTGGGCCAAGGGATACCCTGGGTCCCAGTCACTAGAGAGTAGCTAGTGTGAAAACATGCTGGAGAGATCAGCGGAATTGGGAACTGGCCAATGAAGATAGATGTCAGCAGTGTCACAGTTCATGTATTGAAATGCGCGCCATCCTTTTTCTTCTTCTCCTTTTTCTATAAGTTCGTATTATTTTCCACCAATCTTCTAAGAGCATCTCCAACCCGTTTGCTATTCTTTCAAATAACAAATACGCTATCCACATTTAGCATCTCATTCTATGAACATCTCCAACCCGTTTGCTATATTATGTGCTATATTAAAAAAATTCATATTTTATTAATATGTAATAATTATTTTAAAATTCAAATAACATTGTTGCAATGGCTATATTGTGACGTTTGTATTTCTAACGGCTATTTTTCAATGGTTATATTTCTAACGACTATTTTTCAACGTTTCTGTTTCCAACAGTTAATTTTCAACAACTATTTTGCAATAGAAACGACAATAATGTAGCAGAAATTGGGGATACCAAATCGGATAGCATTTGCTACTAGTAGCATACCGAGAGATCCATATAGAAAATGGCTACAAGTAGCAATCCTAATAGCAAACGGGTTGGAGATGATTTTTGCTCTAAATTTGCTAAATAATAGGATATCACGCCATATAGGTAATGGCTAAAAGGGCATCTCCAACCCATTAGCTATATGATGTGCTATCCTATTATTTAGCAAATCTAGAGCAAAAATCATCTCCAACCGGTTTTCTATTAGGATTGCTACTTTTAGCCATTTCCTATATATGGAGCTCTCGGTGTGCTACTAGTAGCAAATGCTATCCGGTTTGCTATTCCCGATTTCTGGTACATTATCGTCGTTCCGTTGCAAAATAGTCGTTGGAAATTAGCCGTTGGAAATACATCCGTTGAAAAATAGTCGTTAGAAACATAACCATCAAAAAATAGCCATTATAAATACAACCGTTACAATATAGCCATTGCAACAATGTTATTTGAATTTTAAAATAATTATTATATACTAATAAAATATGAAAAAAATTTAATATAGCACATCATATAGCAAACGGGTTGGAGATGCTCATGGAATGAGATGCTAAGGCTATGTTTGGGAACACGGTATTTTTGGAGTTTTAGAGCAATATCGTGGTATTTGATATTACTATGGTATTTTTTACAGAATGGTGTTTGGCAACCAACTCAAAAACTATGTATTGAAAACCACGGTTTTGTCAATACTACGGTATTTTTGGGATATAAAAAACATTGGTCTGAACCAAATTTTTTCTCTTTTTGCATGCTCTTGACGCTTGCTACTTTGCTCCCAAACAGTTCTATGTATTGCAAAACCGTGGTATTACAAAACTGTGGTATTGAAATACTTTGGTATTGCTATGTCATTTTAAAAACTGTGGTTCCTAAAACTTTAGTATTGAAATATTGTGCTCCCAAACACAACCTAAATGTGGATAGCATATTTATCATTTGAAAGAATAGCAAACCAAAAATAACAAAGGGGTTGGAGATGCTCTAACCCTCCTTTATTTGAAGTTGTACGGTTGGATCAGGATACGTGGCCGGCGTACACTTTATGACACACTAGTGAAAGTAAAACACCCGATACATTTTATGACACACTTGTGAAAGTTAAAATACCCGACACATTTTATTGTTATGGAAGTCTATAACTAAGACTCAATCCAAATCGGGCAAAAATTTCGATGACCCTGACTTCTAGTTTATTTTTGCAAGCCATCTGGAATCAAGTCTTTTTGTCTTCACCCTTTTGCAATGACGCCCACGAGCATCTAATCTGGGCTAAAGTTGATACGTATGTACTCCAGAAACTGTTGTTGCGTTTTTTGTGATTTACTACGTGCTTTGCTGTTTGATTGCTCATGATGTTGGATCTGTGTTGGGTTTGAACAATGAGTGGGCTTCTACCTACTGGTTCTGTCAGATAAACTAGTATAGGTGATAGTCACTTTCTGGATCTCCAGCTCAGTAGAGTTGGAAGTGGAAATATATTCCATTCTAAAAGATAAAAGAGATAAATAGTCCACTAGTTTATCGTTAGAACAACAACATTAGAACTATTTTTGTGCACCAATGAACAGAAATATAAAGTTCATTACCTTAAGATGATACATTACAAACAGGAAAAAAGAAAAACACAAACTACAAATAAGAAAACATAAACAACACAACTAAGAACAAGAAAAAAACTACTTCTCCACCTCGCTCCACCTACTTCTCCTTCCCCTACTCCTCCTCCTTGGGCTCCTGGCTGGGCGGGGGCGCCTCCCGCGGCGGAGACGGGAAGCCTAGTTTCCTGGATGTCGTCGCTACTAGGTTGTCGCGACCGGCGACGTCGAGCTCGTCCGCCAGCGTCTCCCAGAGGTCGTCGAGGCGACTGACCAAGTGCATCATGCCAATGAAGTAGTGGCTCGTGGTCCCCATGGTTGCATACTCTAGAAGGGTACCAAGCCCAAGGCGACACATGGAGCACAATGTATTGTCAAATACATCGCGCACCATCTTCTGGAGAACCCACTCCATGTCCGGGGGGGGGGGAGTCCGATTGGGGATGCTTCCCCTTGGCGTCCTTTGGCGGGCTTGGTGGCGGCGTTGTCTTGTCAGCCATGGTGTTCTTGGTGCGGTTTTGGGAAGAGAGGAAGAGTGGCTGTGCAGAGAAGACGATGGCGTGCCTGAGTGATCTTATAGCATAGACGAAATCCCCTACAGTAACTGCACTGCGGTTACTGCAACTGAGTGGTGGGGCCTCTGCAGTACTGCAGGTGCACTAGAGGTGGCTGACATGTGGGTCCCACACCATGTGGGGCCCTCATGTCAGCCATGTCTACTGCACCTGCAGTACTGCAGGGGATTTGAACCCGACTGGCTGTTCGTCTCTAGACGCGCGCAGTAGTGGTGATGGGACGCGGAGCGGTTCCAATTGAATTCAAAGATGCGCATGCGCTGTGCACGTTTAGGGCGCCTCAGTGACTGGCGCGCATGTAAGATCGGTGCACCCGGTCGCATCAGCCACCTGTACGAATGGCTACGGCTTGAACGAAGGACGAAACCTTTTGCGGCAAACAACAACGTATAATACTTCATCCGCCCCAACTAAACTCTATTTCTATTTTGGTCAAACTAATTACCTTTGACAAATGATTTATATGTGAAAGTGCATCTAGGACTCCCTTGTGGGTTTTGGATGATTTATGACAAGCAATTGGGATCCTAACCTTTTTGTTGAGATGAATGCAGGCCAATAATGAAAAATGAGCAAAATACCAAAAGGAAGGGATAATGAGGAGCAAAGTGAACTTGAACTCAAGGAAAAGAAATAGTAGATTATTGTGTATGGAGTGTGTTAAGGAAACACACCCAAGAGCTCAATCATATTTAAGCACACACACATATTGCACAAAGTTACACAGGACCGGACTAGTCCGATATCAAACGGACTAGTCCGATATCCTTTCTGGACCAGATCGGACAAGTCCGATATCTGTCGGACTAGTACAATATCTTTCTGACTTGAGTCGGACTAGTCCTCCCCAGGGCGGACTAGTCCTCAACACACTTCACAAGTCACACAAAATCGGACAAGTCCGTTGTTAACCGGACTAGTCTGATATTCATTCTGATCCACTTCGCACAAGTCCGATGTTTACACAGACTAGTCCGAAATACCCACTGATCTAAATCGGACAAGTCCTCCAAGTGCGGACTTGTCATCCAACACACTTAGGGTTTCATATATCCGGACAAGTCCGATGGCTATCGGACTAGTCCGAAGATTTCCAGTAGTGAAATCGTACAAGTCCGTTTTCGATCGGACTAGTCCGATATTTCAGGACACTTAGGGTTTGCTACACACAGCACACCGAACTAGTCCGGTGACCACCACGGACTAGTCCGATCTTTCTGAACCCTAACGGTCACTTTCAGAAACCCCATATAAATAGAGGTGCACGGCCCACTTTTACACTCTCTCGAACCCTAGCGCCGTCACACCTCCCAAGAGACTCAGAAACCACCTCTATCCAAAAAATTAAGTGCAAAATCGATCAATCCTTTGAGGATCACTTCTAGATCATTGGAGAGACACTTGGCACACATCATTGAGCTCTTGGTTTGAATCTCTAACACACTCCTGCGTTTCAATTGTAATTTCTGAGTGTGTTTTGGTGGCATTGTGATTTGTAATCTAAGGGAGCTCTCAACGTGTGAGAACGCCCCTTGAATTTGGTTATTCACCCCTTTGTGATTAGTGGAAGAGGGTTGGCCTTCGTGGCGATCCGACGAGGGTAGGGTTGGAGAAGACCCGGTCCTTTTGTGGGCTCCTCAACGTGGATGTAGGTTGCCTTCGTGGTAGCCGAACCACGGGATAAATCGTGTGTCTTGTCCCTTTTGTGTTCATCACTCAAATTAATCTACTTACTCTAGGGTTTGATACACATTGTTCAATTTACAATAAATTGTAGAACACAAGCCTTAATTGTGATACAATCCAATATACAACTGTTAAACTGTTGTTTGATTCAATAATTCCGCTGCACACATTGAAGAATCAACCTAATCAATTAATCTTGATCAACTTAGTCTGTGAACACCGGACTAGTCCGCACTTTACCGGACTAGTCCGATTTCTCTGGTATTGAACTTGTTGTTGAGTGTTGCAGGATCCGACAAAAATTCAAAAGGCCTATTCACCCCCCCTCTAGGCCTACATTCAATTGGTATCAGAGCAAGGTTCTTCAAGAAAGAGTTTAACCACTCGAAGAGATCATGTCGGACATGAAGGACGTCCACAAAATCAACAACCAAGAGGAAGTCAACAACGACAAGACCCAAAAACTGGAGAAGTACCTCGAAGCCATTCAAGACTTCGAGGACGACGATGAGGAGACACTGGAGCTAAAGGCGCTCCTCAGAAAGAAGGCACTTTCAAAAGGGAAAGCGAAAGTTGAAGAGAAGAAGAAGGGGAGTAGTCACACCGACTACTCCTGATATCCTTTTAATTATGATCGTCTAAATTACAATAACAATCACTACTTATCTATCCCACTTGGAAAAGCCCCACACTTCGATGGGAGTGATTACTCCATGTGGAGGCAGAATATGAAGATGCATTTGATTTCCCTCAACCCAAGTTTATGGCATGTTGTATGTACAGGGATAGATATTCCGGATGACGATGAAGAGCTCACCCCAAGTCAAGAGCAGGCCATCCATATAAACGCTCAAGCCGCAGCCGTAATCACCTCCTCTCTCAGTCGAGATGAGTTCACCAAGGTGGATGGACTCGAAATTGCTAAGGATATATGGGATACACTACAAACAGCACATGAAGGTGACCAGCATGTGCGTGAGGCAAAAATTGAAATGATCGAAGGGGAACTAGGAAGATTCACAATTGAGGAAGACGAGTCACCCCATGATATGTACAATCGATTGAAGACACTTGTCAACAATGTTCGATAATATGGGAGCAAGAAGTGGAATGACCACGAGGTGGTAAAGCTCATCCTTAGAGCTTTTATGCCTCGCAATGTCACGCTATGCTCAATGATTAGAGAAAGCCCCGGTTACAAAAGGATGACTCCGGATGAATTGCTTGGTAAAATTATCAACTTTGAAATGATGGAGAAACAAGCCAAGCACGTCAAAGAAATTGCCGACCTCACCTCAGCCAAGAAGAAAGGAGTTGCCCTAAAATCTACTCTCAAGCCTCTATCCAAAGAAGCAAGAGAAGCACAACTAGAGGAGGACAATGATGACGAGAGTAGTGAGCTAGATGAAGAGGATATGATTTTGTTCATGAAAAAGTTGAAGAGAATAATGAAGAAGAGACAAGGAACAAAATCAAGTGAAGGAAAGTACAAGGAAAGGACAAAGCCAAAGATGAGGCGGGCGTGCTATAATTGTGGTGAATATAACCGCTTTACAGTCGATTGCCCGTATGAGGACAACAAGAAGAAAACTAAAGAAACCAAGCCTCAACCTAAGAAATTCTTCAAGAAGAAGAAACAAGCCGAACAAGCACACATTGGGAAGGAGTGGGATTCAAACGATGAGTCCTCATCATCTGATGAAGAAGAGATGGCTAGCATAGCCATAGAAAGCACATCCAAGAAATCCACACTCTTCCCCACACTCGGTGCAAAGAAGGGAAATGGCACTTGTCTCATGGCAAAGGAAGTTAAACACAAGGTAAACATCAAAACCCCTTCCATGCATTCCTACTCTAGTGATGATGAACTAGATAGTGATGATGAGGACATGCTAAATGGACTAGATAGGAAAACTGCTGCTAAAATGAGATTTTTACTTGACCAACTTGTTGAGAAGGAGAGGTTAATTGATCATCAAGAGGACATGATTATCTCCCAAAAGGAGAATTATGTCAAACTTTACAAACTCCTAGAGCTTGAAAAGGAGAAAAACGGTTCACTAGAGCTTGAGCTAGCTTCAAGCAAGAAAACTTGCTTGGAGTTAACCGACTCAAATGTTGCAATCAAGGACCAACTTGCTGACCTGATCAAGGTTAACAAAATCCTTGAAGTGCAAGTTGAGTCACTCAAGCTAAGTGAACCTTCCTCCTCTTCAAGTTCACCTTCTCAACCCACTAAAACTGATCTTGTTCATATGTGCACATGTAGTAAAATCAACACCGGTTTGAAGGAGAAGTCAACCACCACAAAGGATAAAAATCCTACCCAGTGTGGAACATTTGACAAGGAGAAGATCAACTATTCACGTAGTGCATACTTGGTCCAAAGACCTCCAAATGTCAAATATGGCATTGGTTACTCTTATGATGTAAAGCAATATGCTGGAAGTCATAAGAATAACAGGGGAAGGATCTCCTTTGTGAAGGGAAGATCCTCTCAAACTGATAAGTTGAAGAATAAGAAACTGAACTCGCATGAATACCGGACTAATCCGGTCGGTGTCCGGACAAGTCCGGTCATCCGGACAAGTCCGACCACCTAGACTAGTCCGATTCATAAACAACAGTAGCTTCTATTTAAAACTTTTGATGCCTCTTATGTATTAATGAGAAACAATGTTGGTAAGGTTTATGCCTATCATGTTGGGCCACGCCATGGGAACACAAAATCCCATGTGTGGGTGCCCAAATGTATTGTAACTAACCTCCAAGGACCCAAGAAAGCTTGGGTACCTAAAACCAAAGCATAATTTGTTTTTGCAGGCCTATTCCTCCGGTGGATCCAAATGGATGCTAGACAGTGGATGCACCAACCACATGACTGGAGAAAGGAGGATGTTCGTGGAATACGAAGAAAACGAGGACCCAAACGAAGGCATCTACTTCGGAGATAATAGTCAAGGAAAGGTGCTCGGTACCGGTAAAATTGCAATATCCTCTGAACACATGCTTTCTCATGTTTTACATGTTGAATCTTTAGATTATAACCTGCTGTCCATATCTCAACTATGTGACAAAGGTTATAATTGCTTGTTCACTAACAAGGGTGTGACCGTCTCAAGGAGGAGTGATGGTTCCGTTGCATTCAAGGGTATGTTGAAGGGAAAGCTTTACCTTGTTGACTTCAACAAGGATAAAGCCGAACTCGACACATGCTTGATTGCAAAAACCAACATGGGTTGGCTGTGGCATAGACGGCTAGCGCATGTTGGTATGAGGAATCTTCAAAAACTCCTCAAGGGCAATCACATCCGAGGTTTGAAAGATGTTGTTTTTGAGAAAGACAGGCCTTGTAGTGCGTGCCAAGCCGGGAAGCAAGTTGGAGCACATCATCCTGCAAAGAACATTATGACTACAACAAGACCACTCGAACTACTTCACATGGACTTGTTTGGTCCAGTTGCTTACATAAGCATCGGCGGTAACAAATACGGTTTGGTTATCATTGATGATTTTTCTCGCTTCACTTGGGTTTTATTTTTGCATGATAAGTCAGAAACACAAGGAACACTCAAGAAATTCTTCAAGCAAGCTCAAAATGAGTTTTCATTGTCAATCAAGAATATTCGAAGCGACAATGGCACGGAGTTTAAGAACACACAAGTGGAGGAGTACCTTGATGAAGAGGGCATCAAGCACGAATTTTCAGCGCCATATTCACCACAACAAAATGGAGTTGCCGAAAGGAAGAACTGAACACTCATAGAGATGGCAAGAACAATGCTCGATGAATACAAGACTTCGGATCGATTTTGGGCGGAAGCAATTAACACCGCTTGCCACGCCGCAAATCGGCTTTATCTTCATCGACTACTCAAGAAAACTCCCTATGAGCTACTCACCGGTAACAAACCAAACACTTCTTACTTTCGAGTTTTCGGTTCTCCATGTTATATCCTGAACAAGAAGCCCAAGACTTCAAAGTTCGCTTCAAAGTCCAATGAAGGTTTCTTGCTCGGTTACGATTCGAACACCTATGCCTATCGTGTTTTCAACAAGGCATCCGGACTTGTTGAAGTAGCACGTGACGTAGTGTTCGATGAGACTAACGGCTCCCAAAAGAAGCAAGTTGATCCATGTGAATTAGGTAAAGAAGAAGCTCCTTGTCTAGCATTGAAAAGAATGGTTCTAGGTGAAGTTCGACCACAAGAGTCACCTTCACACACAAATGAGCAAAATGAACCACAAGAGGAGACCAACAATCAAGGGGGAGCTTCAACACAAGCACGAGAGTATGAAGATGATCAACAAGTGAACGAGGGCAACCACTCAGGGGGAGAAGAAAACGATCATGAAGACACAACTCCCCAAGTGCCCCACCCAAGAGTACACCAATGCATTCAAAGGGATCACCCAATCGACAACATCATCGGTGACATCCAAAAGGGAGTAACCACTAGATCTCGCATAGCTAACTTTTTTGAGCATTACTCGTTTGTCTCCTTTTTGGAACCACACAGGATTGAGGATGCATTGAAGGATCCGGACTGGGTGGTGGCAATGCAAGAAGAATTGAACAAATTTAAGAGGAACGAGGTGTGGGAACTTTTGGCAAGACCCAATGCAAACATAGTGGGCACCAAGTGGGTCTTCCGCAACAAACAAGATGAACACGGAGTGGTAACAAGAAACAAGGCACTTGTTGCCAAAGGGTACTCACAAGTCGAAGGTTTGGATTTCGATGAGACTTTTGCTCCAGTAGCTAGGCTTGAATCTATTAGAATATTACTTGCATATGCTACTCACCATGATTTCAAGCTGTATCAAATGGACGTGAAAAGCGCCTTCCTCAACGGGCCGATCAAGGAAGAAGTGTACGTGGAGCAACCGCCCGGGTTTGAAGACAAAGAATTCCCCAACCACGTATATAAATTGCGTAAGGCTCTCTACGGCCTCAAACAAGCTCCTAGAGCTTGGTATGAGTGTCTTAGAGATTTCTTAATTGAAAATGGTTTTCAAATTGGCAAAGTAGACTATACATTATTCACAAAGAATTTAGATAATGATCTTTTTATTTGTCAAATCTATGTTGATGACATAATATTTGGGTCAACTAACCAATCCTTCTGTGAAGAATTCAGTAGAATCATGACAGACAGGTTTGAAATGTCAATGATGGGAGAATTGAAGTACTTTTTGGGATTCCAAGTGCGGCAACAAAGGGAAGGAACGTTCATAGACCAAACCAAGTACACGCAGGACATACTCAAGAAGTTTGGCATGGACAAGGCAAAGCCCATAAAGACCCCCATGGCAACAAACGGCCACTTGGATCTCAATGAAGATGGACCTAGCGTCGATCAAAAGGTATATCGCTCCATGATTGGATCTCTACTTTACTTATGCGCATCTAGGCCAGATATTATGTTGAGTGTATGTTTGTGTGCACGATTTCAAGCCAACCCTAAGGAATGTCACTTGACAGCCGTAAAAAGAATCTTGAGGTATTTAGTTCATACACCCAACCTTGGTCTTTGGTACCCAAAAGGCTCAAAATTCAATCTCATTGGTTACTCCGATGCAGATTATGCCGGGTGCAAAGTAGATAGAAAAAGCACCTCCGGCACATGCCAATTCCTAGGGAGATCCTTAGTTTCTTGGTCATCCAAGAAACAAAATTCCATTGCTTTATCCACAGCCGAAGCGAAGTATGTTGCAGCCGGGAGTTGTTGTGCACAACTCTTTGGATGCAACAAACTCTAAGGTATTACGGTTACAATTTGAACCGTATTCCTCTCCTTTGTGACAATGAGAGTGCCATTAAAATAGCCCACAATCCAGTTGAGCACTCTAGAACTAAACACATAGACATAAGACATCATTTCTTGAGAGACCATTCCATGAAAGGGGACATTACCATCTCACATGTCAACACCCAAAAACAATTGGCCGACATATTCACCAAGCCACTTGATGAAAAGCGTTTTTGTGAACTCCGAAATGAACTAAATATCCTGGATTCTCGGAGTGTGGCTTGAAAAGTTGCATACCTGTATGACCTCTTCAAAATTTTGACTGAATTGTGAAAATCATGCCCCTTCATTTTCCTTCTCGAAAAACTATGTTAATTATTAGATCTTGATGAATTATGATCATTGTGTGATTGTTGTATGCTTACTGGTCAAATTCATCAAGATTAATTGATTTGTTTTTCCCCTCCTATTCTCTATTAGTGAACCTTCAAATATATATGAATGGGCTATGCGAATTCTCCTGGTGACCACGGACTAGTCTGTGGTTACCCGGACTAGTCCGCTCTTGCAGACTAGTCCGCAGAGTGCCGGTTAGACCGGACTAGTCCGATAGACCACGGACTAGTCTGATATAGCTCTTTAGATGACTTCGGACTAGTCTGGTAATATCCGGACTTGTCCAATTTTTCGTGTCCATAACCCTAGCCGCCACCAAACCCTAATATTCTCATTCCCACTTTTGCTCACGCTTTCCTCTCTCTTGCACTCGAGCCACCAAGGCGATTCTCTCCTCCCTCCGTCGAAAAAGTCCACATTTGGGCGGAGATCAAGCTTGACCTCTTGGGGATTGAAGCTAGCGTACTTGTCCGGCCTCCAACCCCCAAACCTTCAAGCGTCAATCGATTTCTTTGGTAAATTTCTTCAAAACCCTAGAAATCTTGTTTTTCTCCATTGTTGATCGTATAGCCTAGCATCCTTCACTAGATACATGCTTATTTGATGTACTACATGTATGCTAGACTAGATTTGCATTAGGAATCATCCCTTGACCAATCTGTTAGGTTTTTGAGGATGAACACCGGACTAGTCCGGTCCATGCACGGACAAGTCCGGTCCTCCGGACTAGTCCGTGCCTGTGCACCGGACAAGTCCGATGTTTCTGAACTGAAAACCTAATTCTTCAATTCCTCAATGCAATTCATTGCTATCTTTTCATACCTATGCCTTGTATCACTTACCATCACTCTTGCAAAATCATTCTCATATCATGTCAAGCTCAAACAACGAAATCTCCGACTTTGAGGCCGAGTTGGACCACGAGTTGGCACCTCAGTCCTCGACGGGTCCTGGCAAGAAGCGCCAAGAAAGACCCTCCGAGCCTGGTCCTTCCCCTCCTCAGGTTCGGAGGAAAGTGCTAGCGAAGAAGCCGGCCTCCAAGGTGCCAGCCTTTAAGGTTGGTGGTGGCCCTAGCTCGGCAAGTGCCCGCCAAGCCAAGGGCAAGGGCAAGGGGATAGCAACGGGGCCAGTCGGGCCCTTGAAGCTCCATGCTCCCAGGGAAAGGGTCCGGGACCCTTCTGAGGAGAAGTTCAATGGCAAGGGCAGTGATTCTGCAGCCATGTTCAGAAGCATTGACTGGTATGGCAGGCCAAAGCAAGATGTCGATGGAAGGTTTTGGTGCAACTTCCATGTAGACTTCTACAAATCGGTGTATCTACCTATGAAGACCCCCGTGGTGCGCAGTCAGTGGAATGACTGGGCACACCTTGAGAAGAAGAAGTGCTCAGCTTTTGATGAAGTCATTGCAGCAGTTGAGAGGCATGGCCTGAAGGATCTCTTTGCCTTCAGGCATAACTGGAATGATGAAGTGATTGCACAGTTCTTTGCAACTTGCCACTTCTCAAGTGAGGATGAAGAGATTGTTACTTGGATGACACATGGATCTAAGTATAGTATCACTCAAGAGGACTTTGCTAATCTGCTCCATCTAGACACCTCTGGACATGACAGGCTGATCATCCACAACATAGGTGTCATGGAGAAGGATAGGATGAAATTCCTATATGAGCCGAACTCAAAGTATGTCCCTCCCTCTACAAAGTACATGAAACCATTCTTTGTGGTCCTCAACAGAGTGTTGAGGAAGACTATTGCTCCTAAATATGGAGATGCTGGGAGCGTTCAGGGTTACCTCCGAACCCTAATGAGAGTCATAAGCAAGGACCGCCCATTTGATGTGGCGGAATACATTTGGAATGATATGGTCAACATATCCTGCACGCCTAATAGGTCATGTGGCTATGCTCCCTACCTCATGTATATGATTGAGAAAGTCACAGGTGTTGAGTTCGTGAAGGATGTGGAGCACACTCCTTTGAGGCCTCAGAAGCCTCAACCAGTGAGTGTCCAGGCTGCTCCCTCGCTGGCCTTCAATCCCGAGGCACCGGCACGATCAAGAAGCGGTGCTAGGGCTGTCCCTACCTCTAGGGAAGCCCCTCAGAGAGGATCAGCTAGTGGGATCCTCAAGTACCTGACCGCCATATTCTCCTCCTGCAAAAAGACCGAAGTGAAGGTCCACAAGCTCAACAAGAGAAGAAAGGAGGACATGAAGTATATAAAGGCCAATATGAAGCAAATCTGCCAGAAGCTGGAGATCGACCCCATTGGATCTCCAGTGATTTCTGAGGAGTCCGACCCGGACTTCACCGAGCTCGGGCCTCTGAACCCCTCCGAGCTTGCCTACTTTGGCATTGGGGGCTCGAGCGACTCCGCTCCTCCTCCCTCTCCTCCTCGTCAAGCGGAAAGCGAAGAAGATGAAGACGATGACGAGAGGACCGACAGTGAAGAGTGAATATCTTAGAACCCTCCTCTCTCTCTTTTTGGTGTCTTGATGCCAAAGGGGGAGAGATTGAGGGGGAGTCTTAGCTTTAGCTGTGGTAGGGTGCTAGGAGAGAGTTCTCTTTATCTTTCTTTGTGATTGTAATGCCTTAACGGTGTTTACATGTTAACTATGGTTCTGTGTTGAAATGCTTAATTAATTTGCAAATATGTGTTGAAATCTACAATTTTGCTCCTGAAATGACATATGTACTATGTATTGATTCATCAATGTAAATTATGTCATTCTCAATGTTTCAATGCACTTAGTTATGCATCCCACCATAAAGAATGCACATGTGGATATTTCTCTTACTGCTTAATGTATTTTTGATTCATATGTGCATACTTTATGAAAATATCATCTCTTTTTGTCACATTTTGTGAAATCTCAATTGGTTGTCATCAATCACGAAAAAGGGGGAGATTGAAAGTGCATCTAGGACTCCCTTGTGGGTTTCGGATGATTTATGACAAGCAATTGGGATCCTAACCTTTTTGTTGAGATGAATGCAGGCCAATAATGAAAAATGAGCAAAATACCAAAAGGAAGGGATAATGAGGAGCAAAGTGAACTTGAACTCAAGGAAAAGAAATAGTAGATTATTGTGTATGGAGTGTGTTAAGGAAATACATCCAAGAGCTCAATCATATTTAAGCACACACACATATTGCACAAAGTTACACAGGACCGGACTAGTCCGATATCAACCGGACTAGTCTGATATCCTTTCTGGACCAGATCGAACAAGTCCGATATCTGTCGGACTAGTCCGATATCTTTCTGACTTGAGTCGGACTAGTCCTCCCCAGGGCGGACTAGTCCTCAACACACTTCACAAGTCACACAAAATCGGACAAGTCCATTGTTAACTGGACTAGTCCGATATTCATTCTGATCCACTTCGGACAAGTCCGATGTTTACACGGACTAGTCCGAAATACCCACTGATCTAAATTGGACAAGTCCTCCATGTGCGGACTTGTCATCCAACACACTTAGGGTTTCATATATCCGGACAAGTCCGATGGCTATCGTACTAGTCCGAGGATTTCCAGTAGTGAAATCGGACAAGTCCGTTTTCGACCGGACTAGTCCGATATTTCGGGACACTTAGGGTTTGCTACACACAACACACCGGACTAGTCCGATGACCACCACGGACTAGTCCGATCTTTCTGAACCCTAACGGTCACTTTTAGAAACCCGATATAAATAGAGGTGCACGGCCCACTTTTACAATCTCTCGAACCCTAGCGCCGTCACACCTCCCAAGAGACTCAAAAACCACCTCTCTCCAAGAAATTAAGTGCAAAATCGGTCAATCCTTTGAGGATCACTTCTAGATCATTGGAGAGACACTTGGCACACATCATTGAGCTCTTGGTTTGAATCTCTAACACACTCCTGTGTTTCAATTGTAATTTCTGAGTGTGTTTTGGTGGCATTGTGATTTGTAATCTAAGGGAGCTCTCAACATGTGAGAACGCCCCTTGAATTTGGTTATTTACCCCTTTGTGATTAGTGGAAGAGGGTTGGCCTTCGTGGCGATCCGACGAGGGTAGGGTTGGAGAAGACCCGGTCCTTTTGTGGGCTCCTCAACGTGGATGTAGGTTGCCTTCGTGGTAGCCGAACCACGAGATAAATTGTTTGTCTTGTCCTTTTTGTGTTCATCACTCAAATTGATCTACTTACTCTAGGGATTGATACACATTGTTCAATTTACAATAAATTGTAGAACACAAGCCTTAATTGTGATACAATCCAATATACAACTGTTAAACTGTTGTTTCATTCTATAATTTTGCTGCACACATTGAAGAATCAACCTAATCGATTAATCTTGATCACTTAGTCCGTGAACACCGGACTAGTCCGCACTTTACCGAACTAGTCCGATTTCTCTGGTATTGAACTTGTTGTTGAGTGTTGCAGGATCCGACAAAAATTCAAAAGGCCTATTCACCCCCCCTCTAGGCCTACATTCAATATGGAATTTATTAACTTCAATAACATGTAGTACTAGATTGTATATTATGGAAATATTTTCATGGTGAATCTAAAAGTACAATTCTTGTATTGTTAAAACAGATCAAAATTACGTAAATCTCAAAGATAGATTTGACGAAACCTAAGACTTCCCTTTGAAAATGTTTTATACTTTACATTAGTTTTACATATGTAATATGCACATAGTATATATCACTAAATAGTTTTGCAAAAAAAACATGCAGTAGAAATATGTATATCCCATATATATGCTACTACTATGTAAATTAGGGGTGGGCAAATAAACCGAGACCGAAAAACCGAAACTGATAAAACCGAGACCAGAACTAAAAAGACAGAAATATCGGGTATCGGTTACTTTTCGGGTAGCAAATATAAATAACTGAAAAATAAATGTCGGGTTCGAACGAATGAAGCTGTTCCACATTTGTGACATGTGTCCACATGAACGGACGGATGAAGCAGTTGCATGACTGTGACATGTGTCCACATGAACGAACGAGTTCGTACGATGGCCGGACATGACAGGGATAACACCAAGGAATCGTATCCTTCTAAAGCATAATTTTTCCCCACATACGATGGGCCCTTCGGATGCAATTTCGGTGCTCCCGTTTGTATGCGTACTCCCGCTTATGTGTCATCATCTAATTGGTTGAAGTTAAATCAGACATTATGTTAGGTAAATGAAAGGGTCAATAAAATCATGACACTTAAGTAGGAGCACGCATGGAAGCACTAAATGGGAGTATGCAAGCCGTGTCCTCCCATTCGCGGATGCAACTTCGGTTCTCCCGTTTGTGCTTCCATGCGTACTCCGCAGTTATGTGTCATCATCTAATTGTTTGAAGTTAAATACGGCATTATGTTAGGTAAATGAAAGGGCCAATAAAATCATGACACTTAAGTAGGAGCACGCATGGAAGCACTGAATAAGAGTATACAAGCCGTGTCCCTCCCGTTTTGTCCTCCCATGCATCATCCCGCTGATGTGTCAAAATGTTATTGGTCCCTTTATTAATGCTTAGTTTAACTACTGATAAGAAAAGTTTAGGCCCCGATCTTCCGAAAGGTAATGGATAAGTCGATTGATGGAGATCTCGACGTTGATGATCCGAGGCTCTCGAGTAGAACACGAAAAACCCCTGCAATCACTACAGCACCGCTCCGTTGGTTATCAACCGTGCTTCACACGATTGACCTCGCCAAGAAGGCTAATCCCTGCAAGTGCAACCGAGAACACAAGCAAGAACAAGGTAGACACGATCTGAAATCGCGAAGTTAGGGTCTCACGAACCGAAGAACGGCGATATTATTGATCTAAGCAAAACCCAATTGTTCATGGTGGCTACTATGGAGTATATATAGGTGGGAGGACGTCCAAGAGGGTGTTGGGGTCGTGATCTAACCCTAAGATACGAAAATAACGGACTTAGACTTGATACAAGGCCCAATGGCCAAATACGGTGGCGCAGCACCCTAACAGATTCTGAACTCGAATTTGATTCGACGATTGCCGTCCACTCTGAAGTAATTTTGATATGGGACCAGCTCCATTGGAAAGTTTATCCTCTCCCCTTTCCATTCATATGTATAATGTCCAAAACGGAGTTCGTATGCGTCCTGGGCGTCCGTTTTAGTACGTACTGCTCCTGGACTCCGAGTTGGACACGATTTTGGGTTGGGGTCGGTTTCCATCCTCTTTGAACGCATCCTCTGGTCCTCCACGCCCCTATATCTTCCTCCAATTACTTCTTTAACTTCTCTATGTATCCTAATAACATTAAGTCATTAGGTAGCAATCTATTCTCAAAAATATATAAGGAAACATATAAGAACGAGCTCACCTCTAAAATTAATTGGTGTGTGTGAATCATATTGATTGCATCTTGTATGTTGAATGGAGTATTATGTATATGCATAGGAGTGGTGTCCTCATCATCCTCCCCTTCTTGAATTGGAGTCATCCTCGACTCAAGTTCATCTTCTTCCATGTGTGGGTCCATATGTGCAACGCCATCAAATCCTCTTGTGTGCATCAAAGGAGGAGGCCAAGGTGGTGGACGACATAGTGCACCATCTCCATGTTCTCCATCAAATACGCATGCACATTGACTCGAGCCAGGATCCCAAAAAAATAAACATCGTCCCATGCTTGTATGTGCAATAACAATGTGCTTGATCTCATCATTCTCCCCTTCTTGATGACAAGCCGTCCTCGGCTTGCTCGTATGTCCAGCAAAAAGGCTTTTGGGGATAGAATGAGCACTGTCCATATTGCACAACCGTAGTGAATAATGCTTTTGTTGTCCTTGCTGCAAGGAAAAAATACTAGAAAAACTTGACAAGACATTATTAGCGTTAGTACATTTATTTACTTGACCATGTTGTTTCAGCACAAAAGGAGCTTCCTCATTTGAACATATGTAAACTTTATGCACTATAAACATACCACTATGTTCATATTTGCCTATAGTATAAAAAATATTTCTATTTAACAAAGGCAATTCGGATCGGGAAAATATTCTCTTTTCTACGATATCAATATCACAAAGAATGTCAAATTCATTATAACCCAAAGTATTTAGAGAAGACAACAATTTCAGCTCATCCCATTCACATGTAATTGGAATCAAATGCTTAATTTCAGCACATGTGAGTGATAAAGTATCAAATTCATTTGATTGTTCTAGCATAGGTACAATATAATTATCATCACACAACTCTTTCTTAGCGCATGGATCAGCAGTAAAATCAACATGTGACAATGGTGTATGAATAAACGATTCTAATAGTTGCTCCTCGAAAATAGCATGATTGGTGGAAAAATTCAGAACATCAAAAAACTTCTCACCTTCTGTATTTGTAGAATGTTTTGCCTTACCATTTTCATCAGTGATTTCGAGTGCATTATGAGTTGATCCATCTAAAATTTCACAAGTGTTGTCGAAAGCCTCGTTCTCTTTTGCATCATCTACATTATGTTCTATATTGTGTTGCAAAACGTTAACCACAAAAGGAGGTACAACAAGATATTTCTCCTCAAATTGATGCACTTCATCGTTGCAATTAGACACATTCATAAAAGTGTCTCGCATACAAATTTTCATATCATTCCATGTTCGAGGTTTTTCTAAATCATTTAAATTGTTCCACCAAGTTAATGCACAACCTACTAATGCACTTGCAACATTTCTAATCTTTCTCCTCTCACACATATGACGTTGTCCAAAAATTTTATCCAACTCTATTTCCCAAGCAATATGTTCATCGTAACCAAAACCATGATAAGAAGGAAGAGATGGGAGAATGTAATTACTTCTTGTGGAAGGTGTTGTAAATGTGGTCTGAATGTCATGTGAATTCTTGGTTGATGTTTGATTTTTAGTGAGCAACTCCATCGTCGTCTTCATCATGTCAATCATATCAGCATATAATGCATGATTCTTGCTTTTACCTGACATTATTAGTAGCAAACAAAAGACAACAAAAAAATGTTATCCCTATCAATTACAAAGTGTAATGGCAAAGTGGAAGTAGAATCACACACTCTCAAGCGTCTTACCACGCTCTTACAAGTGTTCTTACCGACACTGCAGGTGGCAAACGGTAGCCGATATGAAAAAACCAATGAAGCGTGGAATGATTGCAAAGGTGTATCGATTCTGCTCAAGAGTAAAGTGTAGCTTGGAAGGCACTTTATATGTAGCAAGGATTAGCAACAAAGAAATCAGATAGTAAAGTTGAATAAGTGTCCAAAGTGCTTGTCAATGTTGCTGGCCTAAATGTGTTCCTAGTAGTTCATGCAAGCAAAACATGAGACAAAACTAGATGATACAAAGGATGCAAAAACTTCTGTTTTTTTTTTGTTTTTTTCTCCTATTTTTTTTGCGGCTTTTGTATCTTGTTTTGCACTTGCCTTTTTCTTTTGTCTTTCCTTTCTCAGAATGTGCTGCAAAAGGAGAACACAATAAAAACCAATCAAAGATATCTCGTGTGTCTGTCGCAGATTTTCTGCTCAATCTTCTAAGGACAAATAGGCACACTTAAAGGCTCTAAACAGAAAAACTTACAACAGAAAGATTGTAGATATATCTCTCCTATTTAATTTCAATATATGGAAGACCTATTTTGGACAAGAATAATAAGAGATATTGTCCCGTAAATACAGACTGTTCAAAAATTCTAGGTCGAGAACAGATTCAGATCTAAAGCACTTTTGATTATGATATCTCTGTTTAATGGGAACTCTATGAATACGAAAGTTGTAGATAACTTCTTAAGATTTTCAGAAAGTATAAGAACTCCAAAATCTGAGTTGGTATGAGTGAGATATGATGAAAATACTGAACTGGATAGAGATGAATCTAATCTGGACGTGATGACGTGATTCAAGAGGATGAATCAACACAATGCAAAAATCAAACTAAGACCAAAAACACATTCTAAACCAGCAATATGACTCAACAACGGACACAAACTCAACAAAACTAAACTTAAAACAAAAGTTGCAAAGGCTCAATGGTGGTTTGGAAAAAGTAATGAACAGATCTACTAAACTGCAAGTTTTTTTGTGGCTTTTTTGCAGACTCTAGGTATGAAAAACAAAACTAATGTAATGGATAGATGAACTACCTAACGGGCAACGTGGAAATCTGATATCAATTGAGGAGTAGGTTTAGGCCCGATCTTCCGAAAGGTATGTCGATTGGGGTGGAGAACTGGACGTTGATGATCCGCGACACTCGAGCGGTTCGAGTACCTCTGCAATCACTACACCACGGCTCCGTTGGTTATCAACCGTGCTGCACACGCTTGACCTCGCCAAGAAGACTAATCCCCGCAAGTGCAACCGAGAACACGAGCAAGAACGTCGAAGACACGATCTAAAATCGCGAAGTTGGGGTCTCACAAACCATAGAACGGCGATATTATTGATCTAAGCAAAATCCAATTGTTCATGGCGGCTACTATGAAATATATATAGGTGATAGGACGTCCAAGAGGGTGTTGGGGTCGTGATCTAACCCTAATATACGAAAATAATGGACTTAGACTTGATACAAGGCCCAATGGCCAATACGATGGCGCAGCACTCTAAAAGATTCTGAACTCGAATTTGTTTTGACGATTGCCGTCCACTCCGATGTAATTTTGATATGGAACCAGCTCTATTGGAAAGGTTATCCTCTCCCCTTTTCGTTCATATGTAGAACGTCCAAAAAGGAGTTCGTATGCGTCCTGGGCGTCCGTTTTAGTACGTACTGCTCCTGGACTTCGAGTTGGACACCATTTTGAGTTGTGGTCGGTTTCCATCCTCTTTGAACGCATCCTCTGGTCCTCCACGCCCCTAAATCTTCCTCCAATTACTACTTTAACTTCTCTATGGATCCTAATAACATTAATTCATTAGGTAGCAATCTATTCTCAAAAATATATAAGGAAACATATAAGAACGAGCTCACCTCTGAAATTAATTGGTGTGTGTGAATCATATTGATTGCATCTTGTATGTTGAATGGAGTGTTATGTATATGCATAGGAGTGATGTCCTCATCAACTACCATACCTTCACAACAAATAATGTTGGCATATTCGACCTTGCACATCTTCCGCGAGTCGGTCGCCTTCCAACGGAAGCCATGCAGGTGCTTCCACAGTCAGAACGCCGTTCATCTTCACCGGCACATTATGTACGGTCTGGGTGTGCCGGTGTGTAACTTAACCCCCGTCGTGCATCCCCGGTGGTGGTTGGAAGACTCCCGCAGGTATGTTCTGATTCCTGTCCTCTAACTACATCTAGGTTTCTGATGACGCATGCGGTTCACCACCAGACAAACCAGCAAAGCCTCGGTGATGAGAGCGGCATGCAAATTTCTTGATGACAAACTGGCTGCAAGCCCTGTCCCTCCCGTTCTGTCCTCACATGCATCATCCCGCTGATGTGTCAAAATGTTATTGGTCCCTTTAATAATGCTTAGTTTAACTACCATACATTCACAAAAATAATATGATGACACGTCAGCGAGAGTGTCATCAAAAAAGTAGAGATGGATGCATCAGCAGGCCGCAGTCAGTTTTTCATCAAAAACTTGCATGCCGCTCAACTTTTTTGGTTTGCCTGGTGGTGAACCGCCTGCATCATCAGAAACCTAGAGATGGAGTAAGAGGTTTGGAATCAGAGCATACCTGTAAGGCTCTTCCCAACAACCACCTGGGACGGACGACGTACGGGGGGTTAAGGTACACCGGCACACCCGTACCGTACGTGTACCCGGCCAGCCGTGTAGTTTCGTTCGAACCTCCGGCAGAAGAAAGCGGCATGCAAGTTTCATTCTGTATGGAGAATGTTTGTTGTGTATTCATCAGGAAACACAGATATGACACTTTATAAAGGCTAGCTAGTGTAGTGTGAAACCAAAACAAAACCCTTTCGCGCAACACAGATTCAAAAGCTAGCCTAATGACTAAACGTAGGCCTCCATGCGTTTCCACATTTGTGACATGTGTCCACATGAACGGACGGATGAAGCAGTTGCATGGCTGTGAAATGTGTCCACATGAACGAACGAGGTCGTATGATGGCCAGACATGACAGGGATAATGCCAAGGAATCGTATCCTTCTAAAGCATAATTTTTCCCCGCATACGATGGGCCCTTCGGATGCAACTTCAGTTCTCCCGTTTGTGCTTCCATGCGTACTCCGCGCTTATGTGTCATCATCTAATTAGTTGAAGTTAAATCAGGCATTATGTTAGGTAAATGAAAGGGCCAATAAAATCATGACACTTAAGTAGGAGCACGCATGGAAGCACTGAATGGGTGTATACAAGCCGTGTCCCTCCCGTTCTGTCCTTCCATGCATCATCCCGCTGATGTGTCAAAATGTTATTGGTCCCTTTATTAATGCTTAGTTTAACTACCATACCTTCGCAACAAATAACGTTGGCGTAGTCGACCTCACACATCTTCCGCGAGTCGGTCACCTTCCAACGAAAGCCATGCAGATGCTTCCACAGCCGGAATGCCGTTCATCTTCACCGGCACATTATGTACAGTCCGGGTGTGCCGGTGTGTACCTTAACCCCCGTCGTGCGTCCCGGTGGTGGTTTGAGGACCCCTGCAGGTATTTTCTGATTCCTGTCCTCTAACTACATCTAGGTTTCCGATGACGCATGCGGTTCACCACCAGACAAACCAGCAAAGCCTCGGTGATCAGAGCGGCATGAAAATTTCTTGATGACAAACTGGCTGCAAGCCCTGTCCCTCCCGTTTTGTCCTCACATGCATCATCCCGCTGATGTGTCAAAATGTTATTGGTCCCTTTAATAATGCTTAGTTTATTACCATACCTTCACAACAAATAATATGATGACACGTCAGCGAGAGTGTCATCAAAAAACTAGAGATGGATGCGTCAGCAGGCCGCAGTCAGTTTTTCATCAAAAAACTTGCATGCCGCTCAACCTTTTTTGGTTTGCCTGGTGGTGAACCGCCTGCGTCATCAGAAACCTAGAGATGGAGTAAGAGGTTTGGAATCAAAGCACACCTGTAAGGCTCTTCCCAACAACCACCGGGGTCGGATGACGTACGAGGGGTTAAGGTACACCGGCACACCCGTACCGTACGTGTACCCTGCCAGCCGTGTAGTTTCCTTCGAACCTCCGGCAGAAGAAAGCGGCATGCAAGTTTCATTCTGTATGGAGAATGTTTGTTGTGTATTCATCTGGAAACACAGATACGACACTTTATATAGGCTAGCTAGTGTAGTGTGAAACCAAAACAAAACCCTTTCGTGCTACATAGATTCAAAAGCTAGTGTTAATGACTAAACGTAGGCCTCCATGCATTTCCACATTTGTGACATGTGTCCACATGAACGGACCGATGAAGCAGTTGCATGGCTGTGAAATGTGTCCAGATGAACGAACGGGGTCGTATGATGGCCGGACATGACAGGGATAACGCCAAGGAATCGTATCCTTCTAAAGCATAATTTTTCCGCGCATACGATGGGCCCTTCGGATGCAACTTCAGTTCTCCCATTTGTGCTTCCATGCGTACTCCGCGCTTATGTGTCATCATCTAATTAGTTGAAGTTAAATCAGGCATTATGTTAGGTAAATGAAAGGGCCAATAAAATCATGACACTTAAGTAGGAGCACGCATGGAAGCACTGAATGGGTGTATACAAGCCATGTCCCTCCCGTTCTGTCCTTCCATGCATCATCCCGCTGATGTGTCAAAATGTTATTGGTCCCTTTATTAATGCTTAGTTTAAATACCATACCTTCGCAACAAATAACGTTGGCGTAGTCGACCTCACACATCTTCCGCGAGTTGGTCACCTTCCAACGGAAGCCATGCATGTGCTTCCACAGTCGGAACGCCGTTCATCTTCACCGGCACATTATGTACAGTACGGGTGTGCCGGTGTGTACCTTAACCCCCGTCGTGCGTCCCCGGTGGTGGTTGGAGGACCCCTACAGGTATTTTCTGATTCCTGTCCTCTAACTACATCTAGGTTTCCGATGACGCATGCGGTTCACCACCAGACAAACCAGCAAAGCCTCGGTGATGAGAGCGGCATGCAAATTTCTTGGTGACAAACTGGCTGCAAGCCCTGTCCCTCCCGTTTTGTCCTCACATGCGTCATCCCGCTGATGTGTCAAAATGTTATTGGTCCCTTTAATAATGCTTAGTTTAATACCATACCTTCACAACAAATAATATGATGACACGTCAGCGAAAGTGTCATCAAAAAACTAGAGATGGATGTGTCAGCAGGCCGCAATCAGTTTTTCATCAAAAAACTTGCATGCCGCTCAACCTTTTTTGGTTTGCCTGGTGGTGAACCGACTGCGTCATCAGAAACCTAGAGATGGAGTAAGAGGTTTGGAATCAGAGCATACTTGTAAGGCTCTTCCCAACAACCACCGGGGTCGGATGACGTACGGGGGGTTAAGGTACACCGGCACACCCGTACCGTACGTGTACCCGGCCAACCGTGTAGTTTCCTTTGAACCTCCGACAGAAGAAAGTGACATGCAAGTTTCATTCTGTATGGAAAATGTTTGTTGTGTATTCATCAGGAAACACAGATACAACACTTTATATAAGCTAGCTAGTGTATTGTGAAACCAAAACAAAACCCTTTTGCACTACACAGTTTCAAAAGCTAGCGTTAATGCAACTTCGGTGCCTCCGTTTGTGCTTCCATGCGTACTCCGCACTTATGTGTCATCATCTAATTGGTTGAAGTTAAATCAGGCATTATGTTAGGTAAATGAAAGGGCCAATAAAATCCTGACACTTAAGTAGGAGCACGCATGGAAGCACTGAATGGGAGTATACAAGCCGTGTCCCTGAATGGTAGTATACAAGCCATGTCCCTCCCGTTCTGTCCTCCCATGCGTCATCCCGCTGATGTGTCAAAATGTTATTGGTCCCTTTATTAATGATTAATTTAACTACCATACCTTCACAACAAATAATATAATGACACGTCAGCGAGAATGTCATCAAAAAACGGTGGATGCAACCTTTACTGCACGCATGCAGCAAAATGTCGCTACGTCCGGCGATCCTGGTCCAGGCAGGTATGCTCCGATTCCTGTCCTCCATTTTAATTGCCTCTTGTTTGCATCAGCATGAAGTACAATCTTTTTTCTTTTTTGCCTAGAGCATGAAGTTTCGTATAGATCGACCGCAATAACTAATGAGAAAATACCATATTTAAAAATACTCTTGAAAATAGGATGCAGTAAAATTCACTACGTCAGGCGATTCTGGTCTGCATGCAAGGGTCTTCCCAACAACCACCAGGGACGCACGACGGGGGTTAAGGTGCACCGCAACACTGGCCCGGACTGTACGTGTACCCGGCTAGCTGAATAGTTTTGTTTTATATTTTATCCACTAGGCTTAAAAGTTTGCTCTTCCTCTCTGTTTTTGCTCTGTTTGCTCTTCCCTAGGCTTAAAAGTTTTATATTGTACGGTATTTTTACATATGTAATATGACATATGATATATAACTTGATGGTTTTGCAAAAAAATGGAGGAGAAATATGTATATCCCATGCAACTACGTAAATACACCCCAATTAATTAGCTAGTTATTTTTTAAGATGATAAAAAATTATTATCTTTTTCTATGAGGTGGTCGGGGTAGATGATGTACATGACATAATAGCTTATTTGGCATGCCAATGTGGATGTCCAACCCAGACTAAGGATGATAGCAAAACGGTCTTTTGAAGTTGATAGACTAAATAATTGACCCGTTTGAAAGTTCAAGGACCAAACTTAGTTTTGATTGAAAGTTTGAGGATGAAGTTCAGTATTGCTAGCTTGATGAGCTCAAGCTCGAAAAGTACGAGTAAGCTCATTTGTTGTTTTCATCTGTGATATGTACGTATGATTAACTAAACTATATAATTCTATTAAAAATGTTCTATGGGACACAATTTTTATATATGATAGAAACAAACTCGCTCAAGTTCGACTCATTGACAGCCCTACATGGAATTAAAGTTTTGGTGTAATCGTGTAATCAAAGATTTTCATCCGTTGGATCTACATCTTACGGTTATTACATCTTTTCATTCAACCCCTTCCACCACCACCACCACCCCTCCACCTGGTGGAGGGGGTTAAATAAAAAGATTCAACAACCGTAATGTAGATCGATCCAAGGGTTGAAGATGGTTGATTGCACGATTGCACCAAACATCTGATTACATTCTAGTTGAACCCAACTTTAAAACAGGAAATCTTTTGACACAGATTAATCCAGTCGTGATGTTTTTCTCTTCTTGTTTTTGTGATGTTTTATTTTTTCTTGTTTCGTGATGTTGTGTTTCATGTTTTGTACTTCCTCCTTCCCATATTACTTGTCGTTAATAATTAGGACAAGTTTTTTTCTAGTTCAAATATAAACTAAAAAAACATGTTCTAACGACAAGTAATATAGGAAGGATGGAGTAATGTTTTATGATAATGAACTCATTGTTGTTAGGCTGTTCCATCTGTTATTTTATTTTCTATCTGCTATTTAGTAAACTATCTATTCTATCTGTATTCTCTACTAATGAACGTCCGTCCACACCGTCGATGGCCTCTAAAGTGGCATGTACGATACTTTAGCCGCTGGAGGTGTTAGGAGGTCGCGCGCAGCGGGGCCTGCAAAGCAGTCTGTAAAGTATAGTATACAGTACTAACAGGTAGCTACGACTGGAAAGAAAATATGAGACAATGAACAGAGAGAAAAGAAAGGACGAGAAAAATGTTAGAAAAAGATAGGTATAACTCCAACGTTCCGCTGGCCTTATGCCCCTATACGCGGTGTAATCATTACCACTACTTTTATACGCGGCCAGAAGTTATTACCACTGCTTCCAGGTAAGTGATGCGGACTAGATGTGCCGATTACTTTCTTTTGTGTTTATTGGGGATTATGTAACAGCTAGTTCTGTCGATTAGCGACGACTGGAATGAAAAGTGGAGACAATGCACCATCTGCTGTGAAATCTGGACTTCTGTGTAGGCGTGCAATCTGCGAATCTTAGACGTTTGATGGACATCCAAGGGTGGCTGCACCTTTTACATATAAATGTGTAAAAATTGCGCAAGTAGGTGGAGGGATCTATGTGCAAAAAGTACGAAACCCTCGGATGTCCATCACACGGCTGAGATTCGCGGATTGCATGCTTGCATAGGAGCCCAGATTGCACAGCAGTCGTTGCCCTTCCTTCGTTACAAACTACTGTATGATTGAATGTATTCATTTCCGGAAGAATCCATTTCTTTAAATTGTCCCGTGAGTTTCCTTTGACGCAAACGGGGCTAAACATAAGATGAGCGCGCATAGGGGAAACAAAACAAGTGCAACATTCATCAGAGACGAGCGGGCATAGGGGAAACACATATAGTAGTACAAGTCTATTTTATATACTCCCTTTGTTCTCTTTTAATTGGCGTTGGGAGAACTAGCGGTGCATCCAAACGGGAATGGAGGGAATATAATCCATATAGTACAATGCCAGACGACAGAACAGGTGATACTCGTGCTTAATCCTACAGTTCTCTGTACAGAAGACTGACCACATCTCCCACATAGTCCCGCCGCAGTGGGCAGTTCCCTGGTTCCCCCTATTGAGCAGCCCCAAGCGTCATCATCAATGTTGGGCACCACCACCGGTGGCGCTTCTGGACGAGGCCTGCCCAGGAACCTCCAGGCGAAACCATCGATACTATTCATGGCTTCACGACGACACCGACAGCACTCCTTGTTGGTCCACTTCATGGCGACGGACCCGACCGCATTGTAGCCAACGTGGGTCTCACCTTCGACCTGCCAGATATACTCGAAGGCGTTGCAGGCCCCACGGTCGGCGTCGTGGCAGAGCATAGTGAGGACGTAGGCCGCCACCATGTGGCCGTTCGCGGCTGCCCGGGCAAGCAATTGGGTGCCCGACTGCGCGCGACCGTGCAGGAAGACGAGGTCAAACCCGGTGATGTAGCATGCATGAGGGTTGTCGACGATTGTCAGGCGCTCCACGAGGCGGTCATAGCTCTGGTTATACTTCCAGATGCTCACCTGATCCAGCGCCACGCGCCTGCCCATGGCGTGATCTCGGCATGCCACGTGCATGGCCTTGCAGGTGGCGCGCAGACTGGAGAGGTCATCCATGGGCTGCGGGGAGGTTGCGGCGACCGACCCCATGATCAGGACCACAATATCGTGCGGCAAGGGGAACTCCATGGGCTTCGAAGGGAACCAATGAGGACACCCGCGACGGAGACGAATAGGAAGAGTACGCGCGGAGCAGAGGATGGCCTGTCTGTGTTGCAGAGAAGAGGATGGTGTGTCTTCATTAGTACGCGCGGAGAAGACGATGAGACGCGCAAAGTGATGGTTATGGATTCTAAAGTGCACCGTTTGTAATGCTACTTGCAAAACTGGGGTTACTGCTTCTAAAGTGCAACTGTACGCTAGTACTTTAGCAGCTGGAGTTGTCAGCAGGCAGGAGATCGCCCACAGGTCGCAGCAGGGCCTGCAAAGCGGTCTGTAAAAGGTACTCCTCCCTCCGCCCCAACTCAACTCTATTTTTAGCTTTGGTCAAACTTACCTTTGACCAATGATTTCTTGCCTGGTCCTTATCCTGATCATCAAGGTCCTCCGCCTGCTGCCCCAGATGACTTGGGGCACAATAGGGATGAAAACGGTCGGAATTGAGCTTATTACCTTTGACAACTCCTTATTCAAACTGGTGTCTGAATAAAAAATTTAAAGAATTGAGCTTATTACTCCCTCCATCTCTAAATACTTGTCGCTTTGTAGTTCAAAAATAAACTACAAAGTGATATTTACTACAACCCCGTTTGGAACGTAGGAATCCAAATCACAGGAATTGGAAAAAACATAGGAATAGACAAAATGCAGGAACGAAGAAATTGAGTGACTATAAACAAAATTCTTTAGAATCTTAAATATCATTATTTGTAATACATAAATCAAAGTCATAAATTCTTGGCCAAATGAACTACCAGTTTACTTCATAACAACTTCATTCCTATATTTCTAACATCAAAATGTCTATTGCATTGCAGTAGCTCAGAAATAGTTATTCCCTTGTTTCAAGAAAAGAAATAATTATTCCATGCAAATCATTAGGTTAGTTAATTTGACTTTTAACACCCTATATATTCACTCCATAGCCAACCAGCAGACCACAAAGAACATGGATTGGATTATTTCATTCCTCCATTTTACATAGGAAAGGAAGTCTTTCTAGAGGAAACGAAATATAATTCCTATGTTCCAAACACCTGTGACATAAGCACAATGTAGGAATGAAATTCTTTGAAGTTTCCTTTAAAAATCCTTTATTCCAAGGGACGGAGAGAGTACATGTCAGCCCATTAGACCCAACCTACTATTTGGAATGTATTCTGTTATTGTTCGGAAATTTTCCATTAAAATATGGTATTCCGACAATTCGGCTGGAAATCAGTCTAAATCGTTTCCATACCAAATTTCAATGTCCGATAAAAACGGTATTCGGATAAAAAATTTTGGAAATTGTTGAAAATGGTAATCGCATCGGAAATTTTTGAAAACAGCATCAGACGGTTCGGGAATTTACCGTACCGTTTTCATCCCTAGGGCAGAATGATCCTGGCTCAAAACAATGACGGTGCTCATCAAGCTCGCAAGCTCAACTTCATTCATCCTCAAACTAGCTAATTATTTCGGATGGATTTACGTTAAGGGGTGTGCATTCGGTCTACCCGATATTTTGGTTCGAGTATTTCAGTCTTTTTCAAAATTCAGTTTCTTGAAATCACTACCCGAATTGTTGTAATAATATTAGGTACCCAAACATTTTGGGTACCAAAATTCCGGTTCGGTCTTCGGTCCTACCCGATATATCCGAATTATACATTATATCCATGTCATGTTTGCACAAATTTAATATGATTGATAAATTTAATCCCATGAGGTCATTTTTTATAAATTGACAAATAAAAAATAAAAAATAAACGTTTAAATCCAAGAACTTCACACATCACAACTTAAAAAATAAAATATCTAAACTTGAATTGTTCATAGTTTAGCATGCATAATTTAACTTATCATTTGATGGACCGACTATTCGGTTATTTCAGTTACCCGAGAGTGGTACCCGAACCCGACATTTATTTTTCAGTTATTTATATTTGCTACCCGAAAAGTACCCTATACCCGATATTTCGGTCTTTTCAGTTCCGGTCTCGGTTTTAGCGGTTTCGGTTTTTCGGTCTCGGTTTATTTGCCCACCCCTAATTTACGTAGTAGTAGCATATATATGGGATATACATTTTTCTCCTGCATGTTTTTTTTTTTGCAAAACTTTTTAGTGATATATCCTATGTGCATATTACATATATAAAACTAATGTAAAGTATAAAACTTTTTCAAAGGGAAGTCTTAGGTTTCGTCAAATCTATCTTTGAGATTTACGCAATTTCGATCTGTTTTAACAATACAAGAATTTTACATTCAGATTCACCATGAAAATATTTCCATAATATAAAATCTAGTACTACATGTTATTGAAGTTAATAAATTCCATATAAATCATTTGTCAAAGGTAATTAGTTCGACCAAAACAGGAAATAGAGTTGAGTTGGGGTGGAGGAAGTATTATACGTTGTTGGTTGACGTATAAGGTTTCGTCCTTCGTTCAAGCCGTAGCCATTTGTACAGGCAGCTGATGTGACCGGGTGCACCGAGCTTACGAGTGCGCCAGTCACCGAGGCGCCTTAAACGTGCGCAGCGCACGCGCATCTTTGAATTCAATTGGAACCGCTCCGCATCCCATCACCACTACTGTGCGCGTCGAGAGACGAACAGCCAGGCGAGTTCAAATCCCCTGCAGTACTGCAGGTGCAGTAGACATGGCTGACATGAGGGCCCCACATGGTGTGGGACCCACATGTCAGCCACCTCTACTGCACCTGCAGTACTACAGAGGCCCCAACACTCAGTTGCAGTAACCGCAGTGCAGTTACTGCAGGGGATTTCGTCTATGCTATAAGATCACCCGGGCATGCTATCGTCTTCTCCGCACAGCCACTCTTCCTCTCTTCCCAAAACCGTGCCAAGAACACCATGGCTGAATCGATAACGGATCGAGGGGAATACTCATCACCCATAGTGGCCGTGTAGCTTCCGTCCCCTCGATCCGTTGGCAATGAGCCTTCTCCTCATCCGTTCTCGAGTTCGCGGCGGCCACGGCGCCACTTCTACCCTGCTTCTGGACTGGCAACGCTAATGATCCGCAACATACTTTTAAATCTGCGCGTTGGTATTCTCCCCCTCATATTTGTTGATGCGTTAATACCTGATGTTTTATATTGTTGAGTATGTTGCGGATCATCAGCGTCGTCAGTCCAGCGCTGCGTCATCAGGAGGCAAAAAGTAATGAACATCATTGATCAGCACTGCACCGAGGAGAACGCGAAAATTGCAGTGGGCCGCATCAAGTCGGTTTTACGATTTTATTCACGTTCCATTTGACTTCAAGTACCACGCCTATGCTTTGAAATATATTATTATACTAATCAAGCTCTGGTATTTTACTGATTGATACTTAACCTCGTTTGTTGCATTTGCCAAGGTCCGAGGCCAACAAGGGCTACTGCTTTGTCAACGTCACATCGCCAGATGCGGCGTTATGGCTGTGGACGAAGCACCTGCATGGCTTCCGTTGGAAGGTGAACGACTCGCGGAAGATGTGCGAGGTCGACTACGCCAACATCCAGGTACGTCGCCGTTCGCTGCCACCATTTTCCATTGCGCCGCCGCTGCATGGTGTTCACTTGCCGCTGCTCGTCATCCTTTCACAGGGTTAGGATGCGTTGGTGGCCCATTTCACCAAGTCATGCTTCGACTGTGAAACCGAGGAGTTCCTGCCAGTGTGGTTCAGCTCGCTGCGGAAGGTGAACGACTCGCGGAAGATGTGCGAGGTCGACTACGCCAACATCCAGGTACGTCACTGTCCGCTGCCACCGTTTTCCATTGTGCCGCCGCTGCAAGGTGTTCACCTGCTGCTGCTCGTCATCCTTTCGCAGGGTCGGGATGCGTTGGTGGATGCGGCCAGATGGTTGCTCTTGCAGGTATATGGTAATTACGTGAGTGTTTGGTTGGGTCATGTGGTTAGTCCACGATGCACCCTAAACCCGGTGTTGAGGCCGCGTATTTGTCATTTGTGCGTACACTCTAGTGACATGTGACAAAGTGCTCAGTCATCAATTGTGTTTGGTTTGACGTCGAAGTTTGAATGGAGATAGATCATCCATTTCTTTATTTCTTGGATCATCCAAATTAACGTTTTGTTGGATGGACTGGACGATCCAATTTTTTGTTGGTAGGTTGGATGAAACTTGATTGGGATTATTGAATCATCAAAGTTTATAATTTCATAATATTATTCATGCGCATGATGATGGATCGTGCACGCCGAGCGCCGTGTTATTTGGATCGCTGAGCAAAGTTCGGACGTGTAGTTCGTGTGTGCCCGTGCGCCCTACAGGATTCGGTGCGCTCGCGTACGTTGCAATCGTTAGGGCAGGGTGGTAAAGTCGCAGGAACCGTGCAGTGCGCCCTTGGCTGTAAGATTTGGAGTGTTAATGTACATGGCAACCATCTGGGGATGCAACTTCGGTGCTCCCATTTGTGCTTCCATGCGTACTCTGCCCTTATGTGTCATCATCTAATTGGTTGAAGTTAAATCAGGCATTATGTTAGGTAAATGAAAGGGCCAATAAAATTATGACACTTAAGTAGGAGCATGCATGGAAGCACTGAATGGGAGTATACAGGCTGTGTCCTCCCGTTCGGATGCAACTTCGGTGCTCCCGTTTGTGCTTCCATGCGTACTCCGCGCTTATGTGTCATCATCTAATTGGTTGAAGTTAAATCAGGCATTATGTTAGGTAAATGAAAGGGGCAATAAAATCATGACACTTAAGTAGGAGCACACATGGAAGCACTGAATGGGAGTATACAAGCCGTGTCCTCCCGTTCGGATGCAACTTCGGTGCTCCCGTTTGTGCTTCCATGCATACTTCGCGCTTATGTGTCATCATCTTATTGGTTGAAGTTAAATCAGGCATTATGTTAGGTAAATGAAAGTGCCAATAAAATCATGACACTTAAGTAGGAGCACGCATGGAAGCACTGAATGAGAGTATACAAGTCGTGTCCCCTCCCGTTCTGTCCTCCCATGCATCATCCCGCTGATGTGTTGAAATGTTATTGGTCCCTTTATTAATGCTAAGTTTAACTATCATACCTTCACAACAAATAATGTTGGTATAGTCGACCTCGCACATCTTCCGCGAGTCGGTCACCTTCCAACATAAGCCATGCAGGTGCTTCCACAGCCGGAACGCTGTTCATCTTCACCGGCACATTATGTACGGTCCGGTTGTGCCGGTGTGTACCTTAACCCCCGTCGTGCGTCCCCGGTGGTGGTTGGAAGACCCCTGCAGGTATGTTCTGATTCCTGTCCTCTAACTACATCTAGGTTTCCGATGACGTATGCGGTTCACCACCAGACAAACCAGCAAAGCCTCGGTGATGAGAGCGGCATGAAAATTTCTTGATGACAAACTGGCTACAAGTCGTGTCCCTCCCGTTCTGTCCTCCCATGCGTCACCCCGCTGATGTGTCAAAATGTTATTGGTCCCTTTAATAATGCTTAGTTTAACTACCATACCTTCACAATAAATAATATGATGACACGTCAGTGAGAGTGTCATAAAAAAACTAGAGATGCAAAGGCATTCTATGACTTATTAAATGATGCCAAAAAGGAGTTGTATCTAGGTTGTCAGAAGGTGACCCAATTATCCTTCATTGTCAGGTTGTACCAGATAAAGTGTTTAACCGGTTTGAGCAAAAAAGCGTGTGAGTTCATCCTTGAACTATTCTCATATGTGCTTCCAGAGGGCCATTGTATTCCTAATACACATGATAAAGTTCAGAAGGTTGTTCGTGACCTCGGGGTGAGCTACGAAAAGATCAATGCATGTGTCAATGACTGTGTGTTATTCCGAAAGGACTATTCTCTGCTGGATCGATGCCCAAAATGTGGTGAATTGAGATGGAAAAATAGTACTAGTGGGGATGCAAGAGAGGCTTTACCTTGTGGAAAAGCCAAGAAGCTTGGTGCACGCAAGATTCTACAATACTTCCCTCTTATTCCCCATCTTCAAAGGTTTTATATGGCAGAATCAACGGCATCAAACATGCGCTGGCACAAAGAAGAACGTATTGATGATGGAATATTACGCCATCCTATAGATTCGAAAGCATGGAAGCATTTTGATAGCATTCACCCAAATTTCTCATCTGATCCTCGCAACATAAGACTTGGGCTAGCATCTGATGGTTTCAATCCTTCTGGAATAATGAATGTTTCTCACAGTACATGGCCCGTGATTCTAATCCCTTATAATCTACCACCTTGGTTGTGTATGAAGCAGCCTTATTGGTTGATGTCAATGATAATTCTTGGGCCAAAGTCACCTGGAAACAACATTGATGTGTATCTGCATCCTTTGATTGATGAGCTACTGAAATTATGGTCCGATGGTGTTGAAGCATACGACAGTTCAAAGAAAGAGACATTTCTCATGCGAGCTTCTATATTGTGGACAATAAATGATTTTCCAGCATATGCAATGCTATGTGGATGGAGCACAAAAGGTAGGCTAGCATGTCCATACTGCCATGTAAACACTGACGCCTTGTGGTTGAAACATGGACGAAAGTATTGCTACATGGGTCATTGTCGTTTCCTACCTCAGGATCACCGGTGGCGTCGGGACAAAGCTTCTTTCAACAACAAAATAGAGAATAGAGAGGCTCCAACATCAATATCTGGTCACGAAGTACTCCAACAATATGATTCTTTTGATCAAGTGAGTTTTGGAAAGATGAATAATAAGAGAAAGCGCACTGAGGAAGATAGGTGGCATAGTTGGAAGAAGAAAAGTATATTTTTTTCAGCTCCCGTATTGGGACATTGCTAATAAGGCATAACTTGGATGTCATGCACATTGAGAAAAACATTTGTGATAGCATATTGGGTACATTGCTTAATATGGATGGTAAAACAAAAGATAGTCTACAAGCTCGTCTTGATATGCATGAAATGGGTATACGGCGAAAGCAACATCCGGTGGGTATGAAAGTGAAGTATGATTGTCCATCAACATCATATACTTTGGAAAAAGATCAGAAGACCACCTTGTGCAAGTTTTTGGTGGATGTGAAGATGTCCAATGGTTATGCCTCAAACTTCAAGAGAAGTGTGGACATAACAACACGTAAGGTATCAGGTCTAAAAACTCATGACTGCCATACTATATTTCAGAAGCTCCTTCCTATTACAATACGTGACTGAAAAGGTTGTTGAACCTTTAATTGAGTTTAGCAGATTCTTTTCTGGAATTTGTTCTAAAGAATTGGCGGAACCAGATTTGGATAAGATGATTGAACAATTTCCTGAAACAATTTGTAAGCTAGAGATGTTGCTTCCTCCCGCTTTCTTTGATATCATGGTACATCTTCCAATCCATCTTGGCGAAGAAGCTCGCTTGGGTGGACCTGTTTCTTACAGATGGATGTATCCAGTTGATAGGTACCTTGGTACATTGAAGAGGTGTGTACGTAACAGAGCTCACCCGGAGGGTTCTATAGCTGAGGGATATATTATGGAAGAGTGTATGACTTTTTGTAGCCAGCTTTTGGATAACATCAGCACCAAGCTTAATAGGCCAGAACGTCATGAAGCTGCAGCTAGGAATGAACCTTCTCTCGAGGCTAATATATTTATAGAAGTTGATAATTCTAAAAAGTGGTTTAAATGGGGCGAACTTACTATGGTGGAACTACATAACATCAGGCATTATATTATTTCTAATGTTGAAGAGGCCGCTCCATGGATCAAGTACGTATAACAATCAGAGATGTTCTATACTATATTAATGGATCATGCTTATTGTAGATGGCTAATTTAATTTTGTACCCTTTTTAGTGAGCATTTTGAAGAGCTGAAAAAGATTCATTCTCGTGATGTTGAAAGACGCCATAGAGATGATTTTGTTTATTGGTTTCAGGAATGGGTAAGTACATGCACGTTTTTACTTTGATGAAATATTGAAGAAATATCCGTTCTGAAGTTGGTTTATCGATGACCCCTTTTATACTCATTACTGTGTACAGATTATGACATTACACAAAGAAGGCAAAGTAACCAATTATTTGTATGCATTACCTAGAGGACCTGATCGTCGGGCACGCTTTTTAGTCGATCATTCATAAATGGCTTCTTCTTTCGAACAGCAGAGGTGGAAAAAGATTTACGAACGCAAAACAGTGGTGTTGTTGTTCGGGATGGTGATCATGAGTGGTATGGAGTAATCAAGAAAATGATTTCTATTGATTTTGAAAAAAATCAAGAGGTTATGTTATTCGAATGTGAATGGTATGATCGGCGTTGTTCCAGTCAGAGCCAAAGCAGAGGCTACAAATTGGATCGATACGGAATGATAGATGTGGACACTACTATTTCTCAATTTAAGTATGAGCCTTACATTCTAGCCACCCAAGCAGAACAAGTTTTTTACGTTAGAAGTGTGAAGCAACCTAAATGGGCTACAGTTGTTAAAACGATGCCAAGAAACCTTTTTGCCATGCCCCCTGGAGACAGTGAAAATAATATCACTGAGACGATGGAGGCTGAGACATTATTTGGTGATCGACGACTTACTGATATAAATGAGGATATGACCACATGGGATAAGAATGACATTGACGGAGAAACCGGTGATGCTTCCGCTCTTTCAAATGAAGATGACAACGACGATGATGATACATATATCAAATAGTATTATACCTCCAATATTGAGGGAGGACAGCGAAGATGATGATTTTTCATATACGTACTGTGTGAGCCAGCTGTACGTGAACTATGTAATGCAGTTTGTGTTCCGTGGTGATAGATCTTAGCGCCACCAACCGGTATTTCATGGCAACAGATCCTAATACAACGATTGTGTTTTGTGGCGATAGATCCTATCGCCACGAACTTGTGAATCGTGGCATAAGTTCCTAATGCAACGTTTGTGTTTCGTGGCGATAGATGCTAATGCCACGAACTATTGAATCATGGCAACAGATCGTAAAGCAACGATCGGGTTCCGTGGCGATAGATGCTAATGCCACGAACTAGTGAATCGTGGTAACAGATTCTAATGCAACGATCGCGTTCCGTGACGATAGATGCTAATGCCACGAACTAGAAATCATGGCAACATATTCCAATGCAAAATCGAGTTCCTTGGCAATAGATGCTAACGCCACGAACTATTGAATCGTAGCAACAGATCCTAATGCAACGATCGGGTTCCGTGGTGATAGATGCTAACGCCACGAACTATTGAATTGTAGCAACAGATCCTAATGCAACGATCAGGTTTCGTGGCGATAGATGATAATGCCACGAACTATTGAATCGTAGCAACAGATCCTAATGCAATGATCGAGTTCCGTGGCGACAGATGCTAACCCATGAACTATTGAATCGTAGCAACGGATCCTAAGTCAACGATCGGGTTCCGTGGTGATAGATGCTAACGCCATTAATTAGTGAATTGTGGCAACAGATTCTAATGCAACGATCAGGTTCCGTGGCGATAGATGCTAACGCCACGAACTATTGAATTGTTGCAACAGATCCTAATGCAACGATCAGGTTCCGTGGCGATAGATGCTAACGCCACAAACTAGTGAATCATGGCAACAGATTCGTGGTGATAGATCCTAATGCCACGAACTAGTGAATCATGGTAATAGATCCTAATGCAACGATCGTGTTCCGTGGTGATAGATGCTAATGCCACGAACTCGTGAATCGTGGCAACAGATTCATGGCGATAGATCCTAATGCAACAAACTAGTGAATCGTGGCAACAGATCCTAGTGCAACGATCGTGTTCTGTGGCAATAGATGCTAATGCCACGAACTAGTGAATCGTGGCAACAGATTCGTGGCGATAGATCCTAATGTCACGAACTAGTGAATCGTGGCAACAGATCCTAATGCAACGATCGTGTTCCGTGGTGATAGATGCTAATGCCACGAACTCGTGAATCGTGGCAACAAATTCGTGGCGATAGATTCTAATGCCACGAACTAGCGAATCGTGGCAACATATCCTAATGCAACAATCGTGTGCCGTGGCGATAGATTCTAATGCCACAAACTCGTGAATCGTGGCAATAGATTCTAATGCCATAGTGAATCGTGGCAACAGATCCTAATGCAACGATCGTGTTCCATGGCGATAGATGCTAATGCCACGAACTAGTGGATCGTGGCAACATACCAAGCTTACTGCAAAGATTTAGTGTTCGTTGCAGTACAATCGTTGCAATAGGGTGGAATCCTTGTAGTGATTGTTCTCCTCATTCACAATGGCATCCCTTTGGTTGCGAGTCCTCTCCATCTGAAGAAAGAGCAAGAGATAGAAGAATTTATACAACATCCCAACTATATGCATCAAGTGATATGAAACTAAGCAACTACCTATACTAGCCTATATAGATGTGGCAAGCTCTATAGAATCCCACAATCCTCTACTAAGCACAGAAGCACATAAGCAACATTACATGGCAATTGGCACACCAAACAAACCTTGACTATTCCTAAGTGTTCCTATGTGCTCTAAAGTGTCCATTCTATCTAGGTTGCATCCTACGGTCAACATGTGGCTCTGATACTAATTTGTGACACCAGGTTCCAGATGAACCAAGTGCGATGCATATGTGTGCCCATGACATTGATCACATATACACGAGTGCCTCACAAACAATATACAGAAACTTACAACAACACAAATTAATTAAGTACTTTTATTACAATAATCAAATAATCCTCAATTACAAACTCTAATGATCATTATTAATAGTTCTGAAACTAATGCAGCCAGAAATAATCTAGGCATTAAGCTAAGCAACTAAGCAAACTAAGCAAATTGAGCATAGGGGGTATAGCGCAGCTCCAAGCAACACCACTGGCAAGTCGACGACACCACATAGCCTAGTACTTTGCATTATCCTCAGGATACTTCCAAACATCACCTGAAACAATTGGTGGGGGAATTGCAAGGGTGAGCACATGTCGTACTCAGCAAGTGTGGGAAAATAATGACATGTAGCTTAAACAAGTAATGACAATAAATAATGTCCATTTGTTGAAAAGTACATTTAAAATATATAAAAAGCATCCTACAATGTCTATGTGAAATAATCCCATCAATCCCAAATAATAACATCATGATACAGATCCATCGTCCATTAATTATACATTCACTAGATTCTTACCAATATAATTAACCATGACCATTAATCACCATCCAATCCATAACCATAACCCAACCATAACCATCCCGAGTCCCAAGTTCCACTCTAATCATGGAAGTTGTCTAGGTGCTCATAACCGGGAGCACGACTATCATGATAATTTTGACACTCTGCAGAGGTTGTACCACTTTGCCCACATGTTCGTGATTTCATCACCTTTCGGTGACTAAGAACCTCTATCATGCCTTATCACACTTCCGTTGGTGTGTGGCCAAGAGATCACAAAATAGCTTTTAGAAAGGGACTACTAGTATGTATGGACCCACTAAGGTTTCGCCATGCGGTTCCCAGTATATCCCCCCTCGACTCCCATTCCACGCGCCATCCAATGGTCCATACAATACCAGCAGCACACCTAATTATTCAGCTACGCCACACACATACTTGGCCTTGTGGTGGCACTGTTGTCCTGGCTTATTCTTGCATGAATCAGTCCTTAGATCTATGGCAAGCAAAACCACCATAACCTCCAACCCAGTCCACAATCCATGCTTGCTTAGATCTCCCAATCCCATGCCACCAATTAACCATATTCATTAATTCACATTATCCATAAGTGCATTAATTCATAGTGTAGCCATTTGGTTGTTTTCCCAACCCAATTAATTAGAGCGAAGAAAAAAGATGAAAAGCCCTTCCAACTCTCTACAATGTATCCCAAGTGACAAGGATGGTCAAACACAACTAGTAAACACCTATCTTGGGTTCCCCATCAGTTTGACCCAAGCATGCAATTTTCAACCAAAACATTTAAAAACAGAATCAAAATGTTCAAAGACAGTTGCCTTGCTCCTGAGCTTGATTAGGGTCAAAAGCTTCAAAGTTCTGGTGTTGGAGGTTCTCAACATCACCGTCTAGAGCAGCACCTTCTATACTGCGCAATAGACATATAAAACAAACATTACAATCAATAAACGCTCATATATTACTCAATAGGCCATGACATGCATGATTAATGCAATTATTTGGTAAAACTTGTTAATGAGTTGCTATTAATGTTTACTCACTAGTTATAATGGTTTTCAAAGACTTTAAACAGGTTTCAAATTGGTTTGAATCAAATTAGGATTAGTTTAGCATTTTCAGATTCAGGTGACTGGACAAGCCCGTACAGTGGACCGGACTAGTCTGCCCTGGACCAGAAAGTCGACCGGACTATTCTGCGCTGGACTGGACAAGTCCGCTCGCATAGGAATTTTGGCAAATTTCGAACTAGAGCTTAGTTAAAACTAATATAGGATCATATTTTACGTAGAAAAGGTGTATCTAAGACATTTACCAGGAATCCAAGAGTCCAAAGGTTGGTCTTCAAGAATTGACTTCTAGATCCAAAGAAGACAGAGAATTTGGTGGAGAATTGACGATGATGTTGATGAGTTGATGAAGATCGAACTTGTCTGAAAGCGTCACGGCCCACGAGCACAAGCGGGAGATGTGGGTATGCCGCATGACTTAGACTTGGCACCCATTACGAGGAGGCAGCCGCGAGGCAAAATTTAGACCCGCCACAATTCAAAGATCTCGCTTTCATGAGATCTCCTAAGCGGTGCCGGTTACGATGGACCAGGGGCGTGTGAAGGATGCTCTGGTGAACCAGTCCACACGCCTTCGACATGGCGCCTTAACGCCAAGGCCCACCGCACACACGTCTCCTCGCATTTGCTTTATGTAACGTCCCGACCGAGCACTATGAAAAAGCCCCAGCGTATATGCTAGCCTCCTCCTCATCACCCATTGTCTCTTGACCTTGTGCCCCTCTCCACTTCTTCTATGAAGCCTGTAAGAGTGTAATTGTTAGGTACGAGAAAGGAAGAGTTTCGAGATAACCATCGGTTTTTCCCCAATGTCATCGCGGTTGGAACAGGGGGCGGAGTCTGGGGACAATCGTGTCGCGAAGAGGGCCACCATGAGCTTGGAAGATGATTCATCGCTGTCCGGGTCTTCTGTCGTCATGGCTCCTGCATTGGTCACAAGTTTGCTTTCTCTGTGACCCAAATCGGTTAGGGTTTCTTTGGACCTGTCTGTCGTCTGTTTGCGTTTTTCTTTTTTATTATCATGATTCTTCCTTTGGTGGTAGGGAGTATCTCCTTGGTGTAACGGTCCTCGCGACGGGCTTGAGTCCTGCAGCTCGTCCGGCAAGATGGGTGCCCCAACGAGCCTGTCGGAATGGTAGCCCCCAGCTCTTCCTTTTGGGGCGACTTAGCTGCTTTTGCTTCTATCATCCTTGGTGTCCAGTCTGGTGGGGTGCATTTTCCTGGAGGCCCGCGAGGGTGCCCTGTCGGGCCCGTCGGAATGGCAGCTCAGGATGAGTCAGCAACACGGGAGACAACCTCCCCACCCTGGGTCTGTTGAGGTTTTTCGAGTCGAGAGCAGGTGGAGTCGCCTCATCGTCGAGGCCTAGGGCCCTATCCCTACATTTGCTGTGGGCGAGGCTTCGCGCGCTGGAGGCCTTGACAGTCGCTGGATTTCGTCTCCTACGGCTAGAGGCGCCTCTGAGTCAGGTAGGGCCGCAAAGTTTATTCGGTGGGAGGGTGTCCATGAGGATGCCGTCGTTCTCAGCTTGCAACTCACTGATGTGAGGGCAAGACTCGAGGCAAGGTGTGATAGGATCTTTGAGGTCATGCATAGGTTGAGCATCGCGGCTTTCACCACACAGGTAATTCTCCTTGGCAATCCATTGTTGAAAGTTTCCTAGAGGGGGGGTGTGAATAGGCAAAAAACCTGAAATTTCACTTAATAAAAGCTAATCAGTAAACAAGGTGTGGACTAGTTCGGCCAGGGGGCGGACTAGTCCGATCACAGAAGGATAATGCGCAAAAGGTGAGTTTTTCAGGAGTTTCTCAATGATCTACGAAATGAACTATGAAGTATAATGATGTAGCAATCTAGTGCAGAAGTTGTATGAGGAGTAAAAGACTAGATCTAGGTGGATTGCAAGATTAAGGCGAAGAACGTAAAGAACCCTGAAGTGTCCTAGTGAAGAAAGAAAGACAAATCAAGAGCAAAGACACAAGATTTATCCTGTGGTTCAGCTTCATGGAGGAGCGTGCATCCACGTTGAGGAGTCCACAAAAGGGTCGGGTTTCCCTCAACCCTGTCCTCCCCAAGCCACCACGAAGGTCGGCTTGTGCTTCCACTAAGTCACGGGAAAATGACAAGATCCGTGGGGCAACTCACAACCTGAGGCTCCCGCAAAGTTACAACTCAAAAAGATCATGATTCAACCACCCACACGAACTCAAATCAATGAATCAAACCGGGAGAATCAATCAAGAGCTCACGTCAAAGCACACCATTCTCTCTTCTCTCCCAAACCTCACAAATCCTCAAGATTCACGCTTAGGACTCAAAGAATCAAAGAGAATGGGCTAGGAGGGCTCTTGGAAGGCTTTGGCGGTGTTAGGGGTTTGAGATATTGCCTTTGAGAACTGAGGGATCCCATTTTTTAGGGGTCCTAGCAAATAGCCGTTGCCACCAGAAAAAGTGCGGACTAGTTCGGTCTTGGACCCTAGACTAGTCTGGCCTGTGGGGACCAATTATGTCACCCTTGACAAACCACAAAGTCCCCCACCACCTTTTGAATTCAAACAGCCACAACACCACAAACAAGACTGTCCAAGAGCAGACTAGTCCAATCTCACAAAGAACCTTTTGTGCCGATTGAGAACGGACAAGTCTGGTCCATCAGACTTGTCTGGCCCCCAAAGGACGGACAAGTCCGAGCATCCAGGACTTAGTCCAGCAGCCACCTCCAAGTCCATAACGGACTAGTATGACCCACAACAAACTAGTCTGAAGTCACACATAAACTTCTTTTCCTGTCGGAAATGGTCTAGTCTATCCGAGTGAACAAGTTCGGCCCCCTAGGGCAGACTAGTTTGATTCTTTAGAACTTAGTCCCAAAAATACTCAGACGCACTTAACACGGACTAGTCCGTCCCCAGGCAGACAAGTCCAAACTTACATAGAACCTCTTGGCTTGCCTAACATCAGATTAGTCCGACATTGCTGGACTAGTCCGGCCTTCCAGCTCAGACAAGTTTGGCCCTGTCCTTAGGGCTGCCTCAACTCATCTCTTTATCTAATCTAACTTGGACTAGGAGCTATTAGGAGATTCTCAATAGTTTGACACATTGAACACACTCATTCTATGAGGCTAAATGCGACACAAAGAAATTATAAAACTTAAAATTCTACTCTTCGAGTTTTCCACCTTTTTCCTTTTTGAGTGTATCCAACATCGTCCATTTTTCAATCACCTGTACTCACACTTGTAGTGCTCATTACTGTAGGATCGAAGAGAACGTGAAAAGCTACCAGAGGGGGGGTGAATGGTAGATTTAAAAATCTTACGCAACGGAAACAATTAAACCCCAAACCCTTTCGGCAGAAAAATGATCTGTTAAAGAAATTGTGTGTGAGACTAATCTAAACGTGTTTCATCGTGAAAAAAGTGATATATATCAGATATAATCAAGTCACGAAGACAACACAAAAAGAATCACTCAAATCCGTTGAGAAAAACTCAAGTTATGATCGAAAGATCAAACAATGGTCAATCTGCCCTACCCGAGAAAACAACAGTTCTGGAACGCTGCAAAGAAACTCGTGTAGATCATAGACCACAAATACAATGACCGTGAAATTTTGAAAGATGATAGACAATCAAGTTTTGAAGACAAACCAAAAAGAATCACGTAAATTGAATCTGTAAAACTCGAGTTATGAGAAAACCACCGACGAAAGGTAGTGCTGTCCAGAAACTCGACGAGTAAAACTTGTCTGGAACAAGTCGGACGAACAAGGCACAAAAGCTCCTTCAAACTACGAATTTTATTCAATAGAACACAAGAAGAACAGCCCCAATGTCGTGCACCACGAGCTCTGGGCTCCCTTGCTTATATAACCAGCTCGAAAGCCAACTCAACTCAGATCAGGAACCTAATCCTACTCTGTTCACGAATCGTAACTTTCCATAACTGCTTAGGATTCTTCTATACGCAGATAGAAGCAATCTTAAAACTTCCAAACACCTTAGGAACGTATCCCACATTCCTAAGCAACTCAAATTCGTGACCCACACGAAATCCTATCATAACCAACTCAAATCTTTCCATATTTGAGTCAAACTCGACTCAGCCGCAGCCTGAGTCCATAACCTAGTCGGTTGGACCTTTCCGATCAACTCTTTACGTCCACATCTCTTCATCACGTCTCGGAACCATGTAGCCACCTCCATGCACTCCTTGCACACGTGCAAACATCTTCCAATGACCTCCACGATACCTTCATATGCATTGTTCTTGATTCAATCATGCTGCGTAACCTCCTGATCAGCTCAACCACAATTCCTCCTGAATTTTGTTGTTGGAACCTCATCTCCTCCCTGAGACTAGTCCAATGGATCCCGTCACCAGCCATGTCTTGAACTCAAGCAACACCTGCACATGAATAAACAACCAATCTATACGAGCCCAAGTCTTCGACTTGACTCAAGTTAGTTCCGAACACAACACCCTACATGAGAACCTCACATAAGCATGTTGCAAAACCACAGTAACACGATATCATCCATATCAACCAAAACGCACCAAAAACTTAGCAAATGAATACTAAGAAATCTTTCCAATCATGTAAACCAAGTATGAAATATTGCAAATGAAAAGCAGAAGCACTACGGTCAAGTTCCGGACCTTGCCAGAGCAACCCGGACCTTGAGCCGGAGCTAACAAAAGCTAGTAGAACCTAGCGCCGGAGCTTACCAAAACTAGTACAACCAAGCTCCCGCCGGAGATTACAAAACTAGCAGGACCTAGCGTCGGAGCTAACCAGAACTAGTCCGAACTAGTAATCCCAAAAGCCGAAGCTAGAAAAATCAACTTCAGAGCTTAGCAAAAACATGACGGAGCTATCAAAAACATGTCGGAGCTATCAAAGACATGCCGGAGCTAAAGACAAAACTTCGCCGGAGCTGACCAAAGCTAGTCGGACTTTGTTGTAGCTCGGAGCTAGAGTCGGACCTTGATAAAAAGGTGTTTTGGTGATATTCAAAACTTTTATCAATAAAGCAAGTGTATTCACTACAAGCCAATGTATTCAGCACACATAGGTCTTACAATCTCCCCCTTGATGAATGCATTGGCAACACCATTTAAAATACAAACATTGGCTTATTCACATAAAATTTTTGAAGGCAATTTCTCCCCCTTTGTAAATCAAAAATAAAATGAGAAGAAAAATTATCTCCTTATACACATATTTTATTTCTCTTCATGCTTATCTCTCCCGCTTTGACAATGTATTCAGCAAGTCATGAGCATATAAACAAATTATCTCTCCCCCTTTAGTTGTTATGAGCATATTATAACATATACATATAAACAAAGCTCATCCAAGTCATACTATCAAGTAACTTACATTATCACATCAATGAAATACATAAAGTAGTGTAAGCCATGCTAGAGATCAAATGTAATTTTCAATTTAAGTAAGTCATGATCTCAAAAACTTAACTATTTCAAAACCTGAAAGCATATAGTAGTTGCTGCATTTTATTATTTTTCAAAACACAAATTTAGATCATATGATATTTGCAAGAGATTATATGCGCATCTGCCTTATTCTAACCAACCAAGCCAAGCCTATGTCATTTGACAATCAGAAGCTTAAGGACATGGTTTTAGTCATACACAACTTCTTCCAAGTTCATATCTAAGTGCAATGATAAGCTATCTCAAAAGAAGTGCGATGCATGCATATTCTCTTGATCTTTTCTCAATTTATATTTGTTCATAAAAACTCAACATGTGAGTTGATTACTTGATTAATTCTTAATGATTAAAAGCACTTGTGAACATGTAACAAGTTCAAAACAGCAAGAAAGTTCGACCATGACCAGTTTTAGTGTAAGTAATTATTCCAATTACTAGACATGGCAAAAACTACAAAATGTATAACACGAGTAATGTAGTAAGAACTTTCAGCATGTAAAAGGAATCACAAAGTCATATATGTATGAAATACTATGCTCATATTATTTTAATTTCAGATTCACACATAGACTTCCCAAGTTTCGAAAACTCCCCCTCAATTTAAGCCATGAGGATGCATAACCCCTATTTCACTATGAATGTAACAAAAATGAGTGAACTCCAAAGGTTTTATAAAAATGTCAGCCAATTATTGTTCGGTATCTACATGGTGAAGCACAATGTTTCCTTTTTCAACGTTATCTCGGAGAAAGTGATACCTAATGTCAATGTGCTTAGTTCTAGAATGTTGCACGGGGTTTTTAGCAATGCAAATGGCACTAGTGTTATCACAGAATAGTGGAACACTATCTAGATCAACCCCATAGTCCTTAAGTGTTTGAACAATCCAAAGAATTTGAGAGCAAGCACTAGCAGCAGCTACATATACAGATTCGGCTGTGGATTGTGCAACTGAATTTTGTTTTCTAGAGGACCAAGCAACATGAGAATTACCGAGAAAATGACAAGGACCGGAAGTACTTTTCCTATCAATCCTAGAACCCACAAAATCAGCATCCGAAAAATCTCTCAAAGTAACGGTTGAGGAAGAAGGAAGAAAAATGCCAAATTCTTGGGTTCCATGTAAGTACCTGAGAATCCTTTTGACGGCTTGACGATGTAAAACACGTGGGGAAGCTTGAAACTGTGCACAAAGACATACGCTGAATTGTATGTCCGGTCTTGATGCTGTGAGGTACAAAAGTGATCTGATCATGCTTCTATATTCTTTTTGATCCATGGGTTCACCATCTTCATCAAGTTCAAGTGTTGTTGCCGTTCCCACTGGTGTCCAAAGAGGCTTGGTTTTGTCCATGTTGAAGCGCCTTAGGAGGTCTTTGGTATACTTCGTTTGATGCACAAAGGTACCCTCCTTGGTTTGCTTGATTTGCAGCCCCAAAAAGTAAGTGAGTTCACCCATCATACTCTTTTCAAATCCAGAACTCATCATTGCTGAAAACTTGGACACAAGATCATGAGAAACACAACCAAAGATAATATCATCCACATACACTTGAACGAATAATGAGTCATTGCCATGTTTAAGCACAAAAAGAGTTTTATCAACCTTGCCCATGGTAAAACCCTTTTCAAGTAAGAATGTTTTTAACCTATCATACCATGCTCTAGGGGCTTGTTTGAGACTGTATAAGGCTTTGGATAGTTTGTAAACATGATTAGGAAAATCTGGATTTTCAAAACCCGGTGGTTGTTTGACATAAACATCCTCATCTATGTAGCCATTAAAAAAAGCACTTTTAACATCCATTTGATATAGCTTAAAACCTTTAGATGTTGCAAAAGCTAACAAAATTCTTATGGCTTCTAATCTAGCGACAGGAGCAAAAGTTTCATCAAAATCTAGACCTTCAACTTGAGTGAAACCTTGAGCAACCAACCTAGCCTTATTCCTAACCACAACCCCATCCTCACTTTGTTTATTTTTATATACCCATTTAGTTCCAATTAATGTGTGACCTTGGGGTGGAGGTACAAGTTTCCAAACATTATTTCTTTCAAAATTTTCTAACTCTTCTTGCATGGCAATAATCCAAGATTCATTAGTGAGTGCGTGTGATATATCTTAGGGTTCAAAAGAAGCAAAAAAAGCAGAATGAGCATAAGAGTTTGGATCGCAAAACCTGGACCGTGTGACTCGTTCGTGCAAGCTTCCAATCATCTGTTGTGGGGGATGATCTTTGTAAAACCATAGGGGAACAGACGTCTCACAAGCTTCTTCTTCTCCATGTTCATCACAAATTGATGAGCTTGTGGCTTGAGGATGATTTGAATCAGCATTGATGGTTGTCGGTGCTGGTTGAGAATTAACATCCGGAGCTAAACCAAGGTCTTTAGCTGCTGAATTTTCTGGCAGCAACTCCAATTCTTCCTTATCTTCAATGAAAATGCTCTCCCGCTGCGGATATGGATCTGGACCTGCAATGTTTGAGCTAGTACCTGGGCTAGATTCATCAAAAGACAGTTCACAAGTCTCCACAATTTTGTTAGTGTCAAGTAAAAGCACACGGTAGCCTCTAGTATGAGATGGATAACCAAGAAACATGCCATCAATGGACCTAGGTTCAAATTTATCAAGATTACCATGTTTCTTAACAAACAACCAAAGACCCGAAAGTGTGTAACACTAGGCCTATGTCCAAACCGGAGCTCATATGGTGTTTTACCTAGCTTAGCACGCAAGAAAACACGATTTGAGACATAACAAGCGGTTGCTAACGCATCAGCCCAAAATTTCCTAGGAGTTTGATATTCATCAAGCATAGTCCTAGCCATCTCAACTAAGGTTCTGTTCTTTCTTTCTACAACACTGTTTTGTTGAGGTACATATGGTGAAGAGAATTGATGATCTATTCTATTTTCAGCACAAAAGTGATCAAAAGATTGATTTTTAAATTTAGTTCCATTATCACTTCTAATTGCTTTTAATGATCCTGGGTGATCAATTGATAATCTAAGAAATAAAGTTCTAAAGTGATTAAAAACTTCATTCTTAGACGCCATAAAGTAAACCCAAGAGTATCTAGAATAATCATCAATGATAACAAGAACATACCATTTACCTCCGAAGTATTGAACACGTGAAGGTCCTATGGTGTCAAGATGCAAAAGTTGACATGGTTCAGTTGTCATGATCATTGTGAGAGGAGTATGTGAACCTGCAACCATCTTAGCATGTCTACAAGAAGAGCACACAATTTCTTTGTCCCCTTTAAGCTTAGGCAGCCCACGTATGCGGTCAAGAGCACTAACACGCGTTAGGTGATCAAAGCCTACGTGACCAAGTCTACGATGCCAAAAATATAAGTCCTTTGAATCATTAGAAACTAGACACCTATGCTTAGAGAAAGACACATCAAAATCAGCTTTAAAAACTCTTCCAAACCGAGACATGTTAAAAATAAGCTCACTATTTGAACTTACAACTTTGTAGCAGTTTTTATTGAAAATAATTTCCAGATTTTCATCTAGCAATTGTGAAACAGAAAGCAAGTTGTATTTCAAATTTTTGACAAGTGCCACATCCTTCAAAGTGTAGTGATCATTTACTCTAACCGAACCCTTAGCAATTATAGGAGTTGAAGAATTATCGGCAAAAGTAACATTCTCTACACGTGACACAAAAGAGAGGGAGGAGAACCAATCTTTGTTACCGGTCATGTGGCGTGAGCAACCTGAATCCACAATCCAAATGTTCTCCTTCCTCAAACGTGTAACCTCTTCATTGTCGCTGTTGTGTTCTGCCTCCTCCATACTTAATCTTGACTTGCCCGCCATGAAGCACAAGTTTGCCAAATCATCTTCATCTTCATCACTTCCAATGTCCACATCGCTTGAACTGAACTCTTGAAGCGCGGTGATGAAACTGTTGATCATCTTGCGTCCTATGGTACCTTTCTTCTTCTTGTTGGAATTTCTAGAGGAGGTCCGAACCTTGCTTTGTTTTTCTTCCCGGGTGGTCGGACCTGAAAGGTTAGGGCATTATGTACAAAAGTGTCCTGTTTTACCACATTCAAAACATCGCTGAGGTCTGGAGCTTCCTCTCCTTCTAGTTCTCACATTTTGCAATGCTTTTGAGAATCTAGTAGAGATGAGTGCCAACTCCTCTTCTGGAAATTCTTCGCTCTGCTCCACGGTTAGTGAGGACAACAAAGCAAGAGTATTGCAAGATGATGATTGGCCGGAGCTAGACATATCACGTTGTGAAACAAATGCAATAGACTTATTGGGGTTCTTACGTGAGATTATGTCAATTTCATGAGTTTTTAACTTGGAATATAACACATCTAAAGTAAGTGAACTCATGACAGTAGATTCACGAATAGATGTGACTTTCATCTCCCAGATTGACATATCTAATGCACTTAGCAACTGCCTAGCATTTTCAGCATCTAAAAAATTAACATTAACACTACGCAAGTTGCTGAGAATCTTATTAAAGCGAGCAAAAAGGTCATCAATAGACTCACCGGGTTGCATCTCGAAGCGCATGCATTCTTTCTTGAAAATGTCTTGCCTTACCTCTTTGATCGTGTTGGATCTTTCGTGGTAGTCACAAAGTGCTTTCCACACATCGTATGCAGATCGGAGGTGTGCAACACGGTCGAAGTTGCTTTGTGTTAATCCTTGTATGATCAAGTTTCGAGCCTTGTTGTTGTTGTCAACATCTCTTAGATTTGTAGCTGTAACTTGATCGTTTTATGGCACTTTGTAAGGCTTGTATACCTTCTCCCATATTGCAAAGCCTTGTGCCTAGATGAAAGCCTCCATGCGTGCCTTCCAAACCTGAAAATCAATACCAGCGAACACACAAGGTTTGGCATAGTACTTCTCCATGATGATTAGTAAAAAACACGTGCAAATCACAATGATTAGAGCAACGTGGCTCTGATACCAATTGTAGGATCGAAGAGCACGTGAAAAGCTACCAGAGGGGGGGGTGAATGGTAGATTTAAAAATCTTACGCAGCGGAGACAATTAAACCCCAAACCCTTTCGGCAGAAAAACGTTCTGTTAAAGAAATTGTGTGTGAGATTAATCTAAACATGTTTCACCGTGACAAAAGTGATACATATCAGAGAGAATCAAGTCACGAAGACAACACAAAAAGAATCACTCAAATCCGTCGAGAAAAACTCAAGTTATGATCGAAAGATCAAACAATGGTCAATCTGCCCTACCCGAGAAAAAACAGTTATGGAACGCTCCAAAGAAACTCGTGTAGATCATAGACCACAAATCCAATGACCGTGAAATTTTTACAGATGATATAAAATCAAGTTTTAAAGACAACCCAAAAAGAATCACGTCAATTGGATCTCTAAAACTCGAGTTATGATAAAACCACCGACGAAAGGTAGTGCTGTTCAGAAACTCGACGAGTAAAACTTGTCTGGAACAAGTCGGATGAACAAGGCACAAAAGTTCCTTCAAAATACAAATTTTATTCAATAGAACACAAGAGGAACAGCCCCAAAGTCGTGCACCACGAGCTCTGGGCTCCCTTGCTTATATAACCAGCTCGAAAGCCAACTCAACTCGGATCAGGAACCTAATCCTACTCTGTTCATGAATCGTAACTTTCCATAACTGCTTAGGATTCTTCTATACGCAGATAGAAGCAATCTTAAGACTTCCAAACACCTTAGGAACGTATCCCACATTCCTAAACAACTCAAATTCGTGACCCACACGAAATCCTATCCTAACCAACTCAAATCTTTCCATATTTGAGTCAAACTCGACTCAGCCGCAGCCTGAGTCCATAACCTAGTCGGTTGGACCTTTTCGATCAACTCTTTACGTCCACATCTCTTCATCATGTCTTGGAACCATGTATCCACCTCCATGCACTCCTTGCACACGTGCAAACATCTTCCAATGACGTCCACGATACCTTCATATGCATTGTTCTTGATCCAAACATGCTGTGCAACCTCCTGATCAGCTCAACCACAATTCCTCCTGAATTTTGTTGTTGGAACCTCATCTCCTCCCTGAGACTAGTCCAATGGATCCCGTCACCAGACATGTCTTGAACTCAAGCAACACCTGCACATGAATATATAACCAATCCATACGAGCCCAAGTCTTCGACTTGACTCAAGTTAGTTTCGAACACAACACCCTACGTGAGAACCTCACATAAGCATGTTGCAAAACCACAGTAACACGATATCCTCCATATCAACCAAAACGCACCAAAAACTTAGCAAATGAATACTAAGCAATCTTTCAAATCATGTAAAGCAAGTATGAAACATTGCAAATGAAAAGCAGAAGCACTACGGTCAAGTTCCGGACCTTGCCAGAGCAACCCAGACCTTGAGCTGGAGCTAACAAAAGCTAGTAGAACCTAGCGCCGGAGCTTACCAAAACTAGTACAACCAAGCTCCCGCCGGAGCTTACAAAACTAGCAGGACCTAGCGCCGGAGCTAACCAGAACTAGTCGGAACTAGTAATCCCAAAAGCCGAAGCTAGATAAATCAACTTCGGAGCTTAGCAAAAACACAACGGAGCTATCAAAAACATGTCGGAGCTATCAAAGACATGCCGGAGCTAAAGACAAAACTTCACCGGAGCTGACCAAAGCTAGTCGGACTTTGCTGTAGCTCGGAGCAAGAGTCGGACCTTGATAAAAAGGTGTTTTGGTGATATTCAAAACTTTTATCAATAAAGCAAGTGTATTCACTACAAGCCAATGTATTCAGCACACATAGGTCTTATAATTAGTCCCTTAAGTGTTGTCATTATTCATCAAAACCCATGGGGATTAGCCTAGATGTGTAGGATCAAAGAGCATGTGAAAAGCTACTAGAGGGAGGTGAATGGTAGATTAAAACTTTTTCAGCGGAAGCAACAAAAACCCCTCGGTAGAAAATCAATCTATTAAGAAATCATGTGTGCAACTGTTATAAGCGTGTTCAATCGTGAAAAAAGTAGTACATATTATAGATAATAAAGTAAAAAAGACATGCCAACAAGAATCATAAAAAATCGTTGAGAAAAACTCAAGTTATGATCGAAAGATCAAACAAGGGTCAATCTGTTCTACCCGAGTAAAAACCACATTTGCAACACTGCAAAGAAACTCGTGTAGATCAGAAACGACAAATCTAATGACTGTGAAATTTCCACAGATGATAGATAACCAAGTTGTGAAGACTACCCAAAAGGAATAACGTCAATTAGATCTGGAAAACTCAAGTTATGATGCAAACACCAACACAACGTAGTGCTGTGCAGAAACTTGACGAGAAAAACTTGTCTGAAACAAGTTGGACAAACAAGGCACAAAAGCTCCTCTAAACTACAAATTTTATTGATCAAATCACAAGAGGAACAGCCCAAAGTCATCTCGCCATGAGCTCTGGCCTCTCTTGCTTATATATTCAGCCCTAAGGGCAACTCAATCCTAATTAGGACTCTAATCCTACTTAGTTTCAACCGAAACATTCCATAACTGCTCAAGACTCTTCCATACGCAGATAGAAGCAATCTTTAAGACTTCCAAACACCTTAGAAACATATCCCACATTCCTAAAACAACTCAACTTCATGCTCACCACGTAATCCTATCATAACCAAATCAAATCTTTCCATATTTGAGTCAAACTCGACTCAGCCGCAGCCTGAGTCCATAACCTAGTCGGTTGGACCTTTTCGATCAACTCTTTACGTCCACATCTCTTCATCACGTCTTGGAACCATGTAGCCACCTCCATGCACTCCTTGCACATGTGCAAACATCTTCCAATGACGTCCACGATACCTTCATATGCATTGTTCTTGATCCAAACATGCTGTGCAACCTCCTGATCAGCTCAACCACAATTCCTCCTGAATTTTGTTGTTGGAACCTCATCTCCTCCCTGAGACTAGTCCAATGGATCCCGTCACCAGACATGTCTTGAACTCAAGCAACACCTGCACATGAATAAATAACCAATCCATACGAGCCCAAGTCTTCGACTTGACTCAAGTTAGTTTCGAACACAACACCCTACGTGAGAACCTCACATAAGCATGTTGCAAAACCACAGTAACACGATATCCTCCATATCAACCAAAACGCACCAAAAACTTAGCAAATGAATACTAAGCAATCTTTCAAATCATGTAAAGCAAGTATGAAACATTGCAAATGAAAAGCAGAAGCACTACGGTCAAGTTCCGGACCTTGCCAGAGCAACCCAGACCTTGAGCTGGAGCTAACAAAAGCTAGTAGAACCTAGCGCCGGAGCTTACCAAAACTAGTACAACCAAGCTCCCGCCGGAGCTTACAAAACTAGCAGGACCTAGCGCCGGAGCTAACCAGAACTAGTCGGAACTAGTAATCCCAAAAGCCGAAGCTAGATAAATCAACTTCGGAGCTTAGCAAAAACACGACGGACCTATCAAAAACATGTCGGAGCTATCAAAGACATGCCGAAGCTAAAGACAAAACTTCACCGGAGCTGACCAAAGCTAGTCGGACTTTGCTGTAGCTCGGAGCAAGAGTCGGACCTTGATAAAAAGGTGTTTTGGTGATATTCAAAACTTTTATCAATAAAGCAAGTGTATTCACTACAAGCCAATGTATTCAGCACACTACAAGCCTGAGTCCATAGTCCAGCTGGTTGGACCTTTCGACGAATTCTTTACGTCCACTTCTCTTGATCACGCCTTGGAACCATGTTGCCACATCCATGCACTCCTTGCACACGTGCAAATACCTTCCAGCAACGTCCACGATATCTTCATATGGATCGCTCTTGACCCAAACATGTTGCATGACCTCCCGATCAACTCAACCACAATTCCTCTCAGACTTGGTTGTTGAACCTCTTCTTCTCCCTAAGACTAGTTCAATGGATAGGCAATGTATTCAACACACATAGATCTCACAATCTCCCCCTGGATGAATGCATTGGGAACACCACTTAAAATCCGAACTTGGCTTATTCACATGAAAAATTTTGAAAAAAAATTTCTCCTCCTTTTGAAAATCAAATGAGGAAGAAATTTCGAAAAACAAATATTTCTTCCTCTATACATATTTTTGTACATATTTCTCCCCTTTTGACAATGTATTCAGCAAGTTTAAAAAGATAAATTTCAATAGTTATGAGCATATTACAACATATACATATAAAAAATCTTATCCAAGTCATACTATCAAGTAACTTACACTATCACATCAATGAGAGACATAAAGTAGTGTAAGCCATGCTAGAGATCAAGTGAATTTTTAATTTAAGCAAGTCATCTCACAACCTTAACTATTTCAAAACCTTAAGGCATGACACTTGTTGCTGCATTTTTAATATTTCATTATCATTTAAAGCACAAATTCATATCATATGACATTTTCAAGAGATTATATGCCCAATCTGCCTTATTCTAACCAACCTATCCAAGCCTATGTCATTTTACAATCAGAAGCTTAAGGACATGGTTTTAGTCCTACACAACTTATTCTAGGTTCATATCTAAGTGCAATGATAAGCAATCTCAAAACAAGAAGTGTGATGCATGCATATTCTCTTGATATTTTCTTAATTTTTCATTTGGACATAAAAACTCAACATGTGATTTGATTACTTGATTTTTCATTATTAAAAGCACTTGTGATGCAACAAGTTCAAAACAGCAAGAAAGTTCGATCATAACCAGATTTAGTGTAAGTAATAATTACAATTACTAGTCATGGCAAAAACTATAAAATGTATAACATGAGTAATGTAGTAAGAACTTTCAGCATGTAAAAGGAATCACAAAGTCCTGGGTCTGGCGGCGTTGCCTCTGGTGTCGGGAAATTACTAAGCCCTCGGTTGCATTTTATAGGCGCGCGCGGCAGGGCGACCGTGGCCGACTCGGTGCCGGGGCGCGGGGCTGGCGCTCGGCACGCGGGAGTGCGATGCGGGGTGGGGCCAGAGTGTGTGGGGGTGCGCGCCGGTGCGCGTGAGTGCGGCACACGGGGCAGGCGCACTCGGGCGTTGGCGGGAGCGTTGCCTAGCGGCTGGGCGCGTGCGGCTCATGGGGCTGCGTTGCGGGGGTGGGGCCATGCGGGGCCCGGGCGTGCGGCGGTCGGGCGGGCGGCGCGTGGCGCACATGCTGCGGGGGAGCGGGGCCGGTCGGGGTCGGGCGAGCGGGCGGTTCGGACAGGCGCGCGCGCGGGAGGGTGCGAGCGGGCGCTGCGGCGGGTCGGTGCGGGGCCCAGGCAGCGGGGCGCGCGGGGCAGGCGCAAGAGCGCCAGGCGGCGGTGTCGCGCGCTGCGCGCTCGGGAGTGGGCCGGCTCGGTCGGCCTGGCCGGCCAGGCTGCTCCCCTTTTTTTTCATTTTTCTTTCTTTTCTTTTTTTAAATATATTATTATTTATTTATTCTTTATATTATTTTTTTATATATTTTCTTTTTCTTTACATATATAAATATTATCATTAAATATATATTATTATATGTATTTTAATTTATTTTATTTTTTATATTTTATTATTATTTTTATACTTATTCCCTATTACAAGTTTTACGCTATTATTTTCCTTTTCTTCTTTTGCTACTCATATTTGTATATGTATATTTTATGTTTTATTATTTTTCTTTTATTCTATTAATATTTAATGCATGAACATGTATGCAATGCATGATGCGAAAATTGAGGGTGTTACACATAGCCCTGGCCATCTCAACTAAGGTTATGTCCTTTTTCTCTACAACACCGTTTTGTTGAGGTACGTATGGTGAAAAATTGATGATCTATTCCTTTTTTAGCACAGAAGTGATCAAAAGATTGATTTTTAAATTCAATTACATTATCACTTCTAATTGCTTTAAAGATCATGGGTGATCAATTGATAATCTAAGAAATAAAGTTCTAAAGTGACTAAAAGCTTCCTTCTTAGATGACATAAAGTAAACCTAAGAGTATCTAGAATAATCACCAACAATCACAAGAACATACCATTTACCTGCAAAAGATTGAACACATGAAGGACCTACGGTGTCAAGGTGCAAAAGTTGTCCCGGTTCACTTATCATGGTCATTGTGAGAGGAGCATGTGAACCTGCAACCATCTTAGCATGTCTACAAGAAGAGCACACAATTTTTTTGTCCCCTTTAAGCTTAGGCAGCCCACGTATGCGATCAAGAGCACTAACACGCGTGAGATGATCAAAGCCTACGTGAACAAGTCTACGATGCCAAAAATATAAGTCTTTTGAATCATTAGCAACTAGACACCTATGCTTAGAGGATTACATATCAAAATCAGCTTTAAAAACTCTTCCAAATCGAGACATGTTTAAAATGAGCACACTATTTGAATCTACAACCTTATAGCAATTTTTAGTGAAAATAATTTCCAAATTTTCATCTAGCAATTGTGAAATAGAATGCAAGTTGTATTTCACATTTTTAACAAGTGCCACATCCTTCAAAGTGTAGTGATTATTTACTCTAACTGAACCCTTACAATTATAGGAGTTAAAGAATTATCGTCGAAAGTAACATTGTCTACACGTGATACAGGAGAGAGGGAGGAGAACCATTTTTTGTTACCGGTCTTGTGCAGTGAGCAACCTAAATCCACAATCCAAATGTTCTCCTTTCTCAAGCGTGTAACCAACAAATAAGCACAATACGTTCATGACTCAATACTGGGGTTAGTCAAAAGGCATTTAGTAATTCAGTACTGAGTCACACGACGTCCAGCAAGAATAGCACGTGAAAGGTGAGATAAAACAATAGGTTTATGAACCAAGTTTTGAGAATTTTTGTACCCAACTATTTACCTATGAGGTGTTACATATGTAGAACAAAAAACAGTAGGTTTGGGAGAAAACTTTGCATGTTTTCGACTCATAACAGCATGTTGCACGTTCCTAATTTTCAATTCAGCATGAGCAGCAAATTTTGCTCGGTTGTTATGTGATCTAGCAATCATTCTTTCCTTTTTCTGTTGTTTAGCTAGTCTATAACAAAAATCTATGACATGACGATCTCTGCCACAGTAGATACAATAAAATTTAACTTTGTGTTCATGTCTAGACGAGTAAGCAACATGTTTATTAGAAACCGAATGAGACAACACTCCTGCAGATTTGAAAATCACTTCTTTTTATTTAGGAACTGTTTGAATCAAATCACTTCCTAATGACTTTATAATTTTAGGTGGATGTATCTGATCATGAGCATGAGAATCAAAACCTAAACCATTTTTATCATTGCAAGATTTAGATGAATTCAGCAACAAGTTCAGATTTTTATTCCCATTACAAAATCGCTCTAGTGTCCTATTCATGTCAATAAGTTTCTTAGACAAGTCTAGTCAGTTTCCACATGAGGTTTTTCTTTTTAGTTTGCAATTAGAACAATGTTTAACTTCATGAGAGCGTAAACCATTGTTCAATATAGAAATCTCATTCATAGCATTGTGTAGTTTCTTATCAAGATCATCACAAGTAGAACAATGCGAATCAATTGTAGAACAACAAGCATCTTTCAAGTTTTTATCGTTAAGTGCAACAAGCCTTTTGTTCTTTTCAATTTCAAGTTCAAGCTTATCAAGTATGGAGGTGTGTGCACTTCTTGAAGAGGACAATTGTTCATATATAATTTCACATGAGGAACAAGAATCATCACTAGGAATCAAAGAATTTAAACGATTAATTTCAGATTCTAGTGATTTAATTTTAATAGAATTATCCCCAAGTTTTTTGTCCTTTTTCTTAACTATAATAGTGGAACGAGAAATATCATCATACATTTCTTTGCAAGTGGGACATACCTCTTCATCGCTGCTGTTGTGTTCTGCCTTCTCCATACTTGATCTTGAGTTGCCCGCCATGCTTCCTCTCCTTGTCCTTTTAGTTCTCACATTTTGCAATGCTTGTGTGAACCGAGTAGAGATGAGTGCAACTCCTCTGGAAACTCTTCAATCTGTTCAAGGGTTAGAGTGGACACCAAAGCTAGTGTACCACATGATGAAGATTGGCTAGAGCTAGGCATGTCACGTTGAGAAACAAATGCAAGAGACTTGTTGGGGTTTTTACGTGAGATTATGTCAAGTTCATGAATTTTTAACTTGGAATATAGCACATCTAATGTTAGTGTACTCATGACAGTGGACTCACGAATAAATGTAACTTTCATCTCCTGAATTGACATGTCTAATGCACTTAGTAATTGCCTAGCATTTCTAGCATCTGAAAAATAAACATTGACGCTACACAAATTGTTGAGAATTTTGTTAAAGCAAGCAAATAAATCATCGGTGGACTCACCTGGTTGCATCTCAAAATGCATGTACTCCTTTTTGAACATGTCTTGTCTCACCTCCTTGATAGTGTTGGATCCTTCATGATAATCACATAGAGCTTTGCAAACATCCTATGCAGATCGGAGGTGTGAACCTCAATCGAAGTCGGTTTGAGTCAATCCTTGTATGATCAAGTTCTGCACCTTGTTGTTGTTGTTGTCGACATCTCTCATATTTATAGCGGTGTCATGATCATTCGGCGGCACGTTGTATGGCTTGTACACGTTTTCCCATATTGCAAAGCCCTGCGCTGGATGAAAGCCTCCGTACGTGCCTTCCAAACCTGAAAATCAATGCCACTAAACACACATGGTTTTACGGAGTATTTCTCCATGATGATTAGTCAAAACATGTGCAAATCAAAATATTAGAGCATCGTGGCTGTGATACCAATTGTACGATTGAAGAGCACATGAAAAGCCACCAGAGGGAGGTGAATAGTAGATTAAAACTTTTGAGCGGAAGTAACAAAAACCCTCAGTAGAAAATCAATTTGTTAATAAATCGTGTGTGCACCTGTTCTAAATGTGTTCAGCCATGATAAAAGTAGTAGATATTATAGAGAATTAAGTAATGAAGGAACGACAACAAGAATTACGAAAAACTGTTGATAAAAACTCAAGTTATGATTGAAAGATCGAAGAAGGGTCAATCTGTTGTACCCGAGTAAAAACCAGATTTGCAACACTGCAAAGAAACTCATACAGATCAAAAACCACAAATCCAATGACCGTGAAATTTTCAAAGATGATAGATAATCAAGTTATGAATACAACTGAAGACAACCCAAAAGGAATCAAATCAATTGGATCTGTAAAACTCGAATTATGATAAAAACATAGTGTTGTGCAGAAACTCGACGGGAAAAACTTGTCTGAAACAAGTCAGACGAACAAGGCACTCCTCTAAACTACAAATTTTACTGATCAAAACACAAGAGGAACAGCCCAAAGTCATCACTCTATGAGCTCTAGCCTCCCTTTCTTATATAACCAGCCCTAAGGCCAATCCAATCCTAAATAGGACTCTAATCCTACTCAGTTTCAACCGAAACTTTCCATAACTGCTCAAGACTCTTCCAGACACAGATAGAAGCAATCTTTAAGACTTTCAAACACCTTAGGAATGTATACCATATTCCTAAAGGAATTCAACTTCGTGATCACCATGTAATCCTATCATAACAAACTCAAATCTTTCCATATTTGAGTTAAAACTAACTCAGCCGCAGCCTGAGACCATAGTCCAACCGGTTGGACCTTTCCGACCAATTCTTTACGTCCACTTCTCTTTATCACGCCTTGGAACCATGTTGTCACGTCAATGCACTCCTTGCACACGTGCAAACACCTTCCAACAACGTCCATAATACCTTCATATGCATTGCTCTTGACCCAAACATGTTGCATGACCTCCCTATCAACTCAACCACAATTCCTCCCAAACTTGGTTGTTGAACCTCATCTTCTGCCTGAGACTAGTTCAATGGATCCCGTCACCAGCCATGTCTTGACGTCAAGCAACACCTGCACATGAACAAACAACCAATTCTTCCAAGGACAAGTCCTCGACTTGACACTCGTAGTTGAAAAACCACATCTTATGTGAGCACCTCACATAAGCATGTTGCAAACCATTGCAAATTAAAAGAAAAATCATTGTGATCTTGCACCAGAACCTTGCCAAAGCTAACCAGACCTTGATTCAGACCTAACCAAAGCTAACTGGACCTTGCAAAAGCTAACTAGACCATGCAAAAGTTAACTGGACCTTGCGCCGGACATAGCCAAAGCTAACCGAACCTACCCAAAACATGTCGGACCTATTGTCAGACCTTGCCGGAGCTACCCAAAAACATGTTGGACCTTGCCGGAGCTACCCAAAATATGCCAGACCTATCGTAAGACCTTGATGAAAAGGGTGTTTTGGCAATATTCAAAACTTTTATCGAAATAGCGAATGTATTCATCACACATAGGTCTCACAAGATGCACTTTCAATCTCCTGCTTTTTGGTGATTTGATGACAACACATTGAGGTTTTTGATAAAAATATTGAGTTGGTTTTCATATCACACAAGTGTATAAAGAGCTCCCCCTAAGTGGTTGCATGATTGATTTGCAATAAAAGCAATGCACAAGAATGAGATCTATGGAAGATTTATACATTTGTCTGTTATGGTGAGGTGGCTACGTGTGATGCAAGTGTTGATATGTGATAAATGGAATAAAGCATGCATCTCAATTTAAATTAAGCATCATCACACAAATTTAACGAGAATTAAATTCAATAAGATCAACATAGAATGATATTCAATAAGATCAGCATAGAGTAGCATAGCATAAAAGTCATTACAATCCAAATATGAAAATGTAGCAAAGTAACGACATTACAACCCAATTTTTTTAAAATCTAGAGAGGAACTCCCTCTCAATCTCTCCCCCTTTGGCATCAGGACACCAAAAAGGAAAAACATTAAGGAGACAAGAAGGGAGAGCCTATGTCTACTAGTCATCGCTCTCGCTCTCCTTACCATGGTTTGGGTAACTTTGGTTCTCCTCAACATCTTCCTCTTCACCATTGTTGTCTTCGTCTTATTCTTCAACCTCCTCAACAACAGGAGCGGCACTAGAAGGGCCACCACAACCACTAATAAGAGTAGCCCCCGCCTCAGAGAGCTCCGGAAAAGGTATCAAATCTTCACCTTCGGAAGCCTCCAGGGACATTGCGATGTTCTCCTTCTCACACAACTTCTTCAAATACTTGTCTTGTCTTTTTGCCATCCTTTTAGTTTTGACATCAACTTTGCGACATGAAGTGAAGATTGACTTCAAAAATTTGAGAATGGCACTGGAAGTATCGCTGGGGGAGGAAGAGGTGGGAGCGGGAGGAGGAGAAGGGACAAAAGAGGTACCCCCTTCTCGAGGCTCTGCAAATCTTCGGCACAGGAGGAGGAATTTGAGGGTGGAGTGCTCTATGCTTGACGTCCTTTACAAACTCCAACCCCGAGACATTCTCTATCAAGCACATGATGAAGGGAGCATATCCACATGAGCGGTTGGGAGTGTGGGACATTTTGAAGATGTCATTGTAGATATAGTGAAAGACATTGAATTTCTCATCTTCAACTATATATCTAATCAAGTGCCTCAAGTTGCCTTCGATAATGCCTGCGTCCCCATCCTTAGGTGATAGTCTTTTTCAAAATAAGATTGAGCACACTAAATAAGGGGTGGAGAATCTTGGTTGTGGGGGGACTGTAGAAACCACTTTCGTACATGAAGTCCATCTCCCCCAAATCCATAGCCTTGAGGTTGTAAATGATCAAATCATGACTTAAGAACTCCTCAAGACCAAGAATCCTCGTGAACTCATCATAGAGGATGGAGTATTGGTCTCCGTCGGTCAACCAAGTGATGCTCCTATCTCCATAGGTGGAGAAAAAGCATGTAGTGTAAAACTGGCCCACCACCTCAATGTTCCAATTGTACCTGAACCCAAGCAACTCCTTGAGTCCATGATGCTAAATAGCTATAATAACTGCGTTGAATGCTTCATGGTTCTTCTTCTCCATGTATAACCAATCTGCCCACTGAGCGTTTGCCACTGTAGTCACACCAAAAACGATGATCTACAGTGGCCTTCTCATACTCTAGGGATCATTCAATCTAAATGTATTTGCCTTTTCTGAGCCTTTCCCTTGAAAGATGTTGCTTGCAAGCTCCGGTTGCCAGTCGGTGTCATACCTACGTGGGGTCATCACCAAGGGTCCAATAGGGCCCTTTGGAGGTCTACTTGATCCTACGGGACGATCTCGGATGGCCAACCCCCTACTAGCTAGGGTCTTCTTCCTTGGAGGTTCCTTCTTGACTGACACCTTCTTTGTTGGGACCTTTGCCTTGCCTTTGGCCTTAGCTGCCCTGCTCCCTCCAGTCTCATCCACAATTCCTTTGCCTTTGTTGGCCACTTGAGCCCTTTCCTTTTCACCCATGGTAACTAGTCTTTTCCTCCACCTCACTTGCTCTTCAGCTGCCTATGCTTGTGATGCACCGCGGTCATGCTTCTTCTTTGTTCTAGCTTCACGGCGAGCTAGCTCTTGAGCTATAGTCGCATTCTCTACGTCCCTTCAGCGATACACCTCTTGACGAGCCGCCTCATTTTCTAAATCAGAAAGAGGAGAGTCGTCGCGCCAAGACGTGCTAAAGAAAATACAATAGGAGGACATGAGATAGGGTACATAAAGGAATCGAGTCGAAGATGTGAGAAGTACAAGAAGTTAGGGGCTCAAACTATGCTGGTCGGACTTGTCCGGTCACTGGCCGAACTAGTCCGTTCAGTAGCGGACCTGTCTGCTCTAGGTCCGTACTAGTTTGGACAACACAGTTTCAAACCCTAACTTTTCTAAAATCAACACAAATTGCAAGGTGATGCTACAATACTTTGTGCAAGGAATCACATAGAATAGTAGACTGGATACAAGTCCTAAGTTGCATTGGAAATAACATAGGAAGCAAAGAATCAAGGAACCTAGGGTTTGGCCAAAAACTTACCTTGTGAGGTCAAGATCGAGCAAAACATTGGATTGGAGGGAAAAGAAGTCCGAAGATTGACTTCTTTAGGCTTCTGTGGGTTTTTCACGCATATTCCTCGAGGGATTTGGTGGAGAGATCCAAAAATCACCAACGAGAGTGGTTTTTGAGAGATGGGTGCCCGTTAGACGTGTTTGAGTGAAGTGAAGGGTTTGGCCACACGGTTGGGGTTTAAGTCCCAAAAACCAGGTCTAGTCTAGTGGGCTATCGGACAAGTCCGATCGTCGGACCAGTGTAACACCCTAGCCACTACGGGCCTGACGATCGTTACTTCTGACAGTTCTTTAGGATCACAGACTAGCCCCACAGACCAACACTAGTCTTATCTGCGCATTTTGTCGGCACCCGTGCGCACCCGGGAAGACTTCCTCGTCAGTCACCCATCCGAAAATTGCTCCGGGCCAAGCACGCTTAACCTCGGAGTTCTTTGTAGGTGGGCTCCCGGAAAAGAAGGTATACCATGGTGGTATGAGTATTCTATCAATCCTATTAAGTCTTGAGCCAAGATGTCACAATCCAACCCCTTAGAAGATCGACGTCCTCGTCGGTCAACTCTCAAGCCAGGAATGTTCCCTCTTGGCCACGTCCATACGTTCAGTAGTGGCATACGTACCATACTGTGTCCCTCCTAGAGGACCCACACGTCATGCGTATGTGTATCCATGTCCCTGACCCATATGCACCCGTGAAACCGCGAGGGTCAGCTCTGATACCATTTTGTAACACCCCAGCCACTACGGGCCTGACAGTCGTTACTTCTAGCAGTTCTCTAGGATCACGGACTAGCCCCGCAGACCAATACTAGTCTTTTATGCGCATTTTGTCCTCACTCGTGCGCACTCAGGAAGACTTCCCGGTCGGTAACCTATCCGCAAATTGCTCCGGGCCAAGCACGCTTAACCTCAGAGTTCTTTGCAGGTGGGCTCCCGGAAAAGAAGGTATACCTTGATGGTATGAGTATTCTATCAATCCTATTAAGCCTTGAGCCTGGATGTCACGACAGTATGCCTTTGTCAACCGCCTCTTTACCCCAATAACATGGCATCTCGATGAAGCCAAACTGTTGGAGCACCTCCCGTGACATGCTCGGGAAGCCCGGACGGTTAGCGTACGTGGAGATCACCCATCCGTCCAGTAATAGCATCACATCCGTCATCTATAAAAGAAGTACATGAATGAGTCAAATACTCAAATTCAACGAACTTTATTGATGAACGGATCATGGATGTGAAAATTGAATTATGAAAGTGAATTCAAATTCAAATGCCAAATGAAACATATCACTGGAATGCTGTCACAGTTTTTGTTCCTTCTGACCAGTCTGGAGAAATTCTAAGTTTTCATCCAGTTAGAAGCACATTCAGGACTTGAGTTAAACTACAAACTTGCAGTACACTCTAATATATTTCCATAATGTATTTATTTGCTTCCAGATCATTTCTGTATAAGTAGATATGAGTTTTGCAAGTTGACCGTGTTTCCTGAAAATTTTGATAGCACCTCCTCTGTTTAAGGCTGATTTTGTCAACATTTTTCCAGATACGAAACATTAATATATGCAAAAATGATGAATTACAACATTGTTGTATACCTCCTCAGGATTACAGAAATGCATTACATAAAGTCATTTGTCGATTCTACTAAGAGATAAGATGGAAACAATAACAGGGTACAGAAACTGTCCAGTCTCTGTCCAGATTTAACAGAGTTTGGAAATTTGAGGAATACAAAATACCTAAATTCAAAGTACAAAGTTCATAGAGAAGATTTAAAAAATGTGAATGGGAATAAGAAATCAAAATGGCAATCGGAAAAAAAAATCAAACCAATTCAAGCTTTGAAAGAAGGGATTCAAAAATTCAAATTTGCTCATGTTCAAACTATGCCAAAATAAAAATCTGAGCTCACCATTAAATCCCAAATATTCCAAATAGCCTCTCTGCAAAGTTTCAAAATTTTCGAAGCCCAATTGCTATTTAATTCAGTGGCTCTATTGAATTCCATTCAAATTCAAATTCAAATTTGAAAATTGAAACTTGATCAATTCAAAGTTTTGATTTCAGAATCAAATCCCATATATTTAGTTGAGCCTATCCACAAAGTTTCATGAATTTTGGACATTAGTTGGTAGGATATTTCTTTTCTAGAGAAGGATTGAGATGAAGGGGCTGTGGGACCCACTGTCCAGTGTCTCAAATACGTGCATCGCCTCCTCTCTGCTCTCCCCGCACTTCATCGTTGGGAGAGCTCGACACGCGATTTCCAAGCACCCAAGCAAGTAGCTCGGTGGCGAGATGGATTTAAGGCGTCCTCATCCCCTCCCCAAACTCATTCCCCCACACCATCGACCAGAGCCAGCGCCGCTCGTCGTTCTTTCTTCCCGGGAAAAACATAGCACTGCCGCCTTCCTTCCCTCCCGGGTGAGCACCTCAGTCCTACCTCTTTTCTCTTCGATGCAAACAGCAAATATGGCGCCAAGGCTATGCTCTATCATCTCCACCCCTTACTCATCTTTTTGCTCTCTATTTTGCCGGTTTTTGAAGTTCCGCGGACATCGTCATTGTGCCGCTGTCGGGCCTTCTCTGCATCACCGTGGAGCCAAGGTTCTAGGATATTTCGTTCTTCACCATCAACTACAAAAAGGTGTACCTGCACCCATGTTAGACTACGGTGAAGACCGTTCGTCGTTTCGTCCTTTATCGATTTCATATTTCCAGTTTCCCCGACAGCTTGATCATAACCTTGAAACTAGGTCTCCACTTTGATTCTGTTTCTAGGTAGAACCGGACTTAATCCAGAGAGGTAGTATGCTCACCATCTCCTAGCACACCCCTCTGCCAAGAATAAACGGAAATAATCGAGTGAAAGCCGAGCTATTCATGTTTTCCCCGCCGCCACAAAGAATCCCATCGGTCCACCGTCGAAGTCAACTTTGCCGGTGATTTCATCTCTTTTTCTCCCCATGGTTATCTTCCTCATGCTTCCAGGAAGGTTCCCAGCCTTTCCCCGAGCTTCTTGCACCATTCCCGAGCAAGTTCGACATAGCAGAAACCCTAGCCGCCGCCGCCGTCGTCGCACCGCCATCTCCGGCTGTCGCCGCCGCGATTGGACCTCACCATCGTGTTGCGTGGCCGATTTTAGGTTTAGGCGGTCAAGACTGGGCCGAGGAGAGGTCGATGCAGCCATCCCGGCAAGCTCGACGGTGCTGCACCGCCGCGGCCTAGCGGCGTGTCCCGAGGTTGAAGAAGCCTCGCGGGCCCCACAGGTCACGACTGTTTCCCCTCCCCTTGGATCTGCTATGGCCACCGGATCGACTGTGGCTGCGTGGGTTGATCCCTATGGCCCAGATATGGCCCAGCTGCGATTGGGTCATTTTAAACAGTGGGACCCAGTTGATTAATTCAAACATTTCCTTTTCCCATTTAATTCCAGATTTTATTCAAACTTCAGAAATCCATTTCTCCTAGTAGAATTGCTCAATAATTTCGAAATAAATTCTGGTAGACTCATATTGATCCCAACATTGCAGTGGTGCAATTTGTTGGACATGGAACTCCCAGAATTTTCATAATTAATTCCTATGAACTAATTGCTTGGGAAATTAATTACTCATGTTCTGTTAATTGGAAAATTCCCAATTACGGTCAGGGAGCTAACCAAAATACAATTGATCTCCAGTAAAATTTTGAAGTTCATTGGACTTTATTTGATGGACCAAACATTGTTCAAATCACATATGTCCATTGAAAAATGGAAAATGTACAGAACCATTTTCAGCTTTTTCGCCAAACTTGAAAAATCCATTTCTACCTGCAGAAAGCTTAGAAAATTATGAAACAAATTTTCATAAAACCAGTGGAACCTCCTCTACCATAATCACCTACTGGTAGCCATGACAAATCTACATATTCTGTACCAAAATTCAGAGAAACCATTTACTTGTTGAAATTTTAGAGACAACAAGCTTTCTTGAACATCTCCAATTTTTGGTCCAGATATTCCACATAGATCCTAGAGTCCACTGTAAAAATACCAAGGCCAATTAAAATAATTTACATACCTGATCAGTATTTATAAGATCTTTTCTATAGTTTCTATATCACTCATGTACTTTATATATTGCATATCATATAGTGACCGAGATCGAGGAGGACCCGGAGCCCTTGGAGACTCTACTTCCAGAAGCTACCCTCTAACTTGCAGCCAGGCATGCCACAGTTTGCATTTAACTGCTATTTTAATTTTTCTATTTGTATCACTTATGTCTAGGATGAATTTTGTGCATTAGGGCTAAGGTGCTTGTTACTCCACTTGCATGACCCACAAATCCCATGGAGTATTGGGTAGGTCTACAGCCCAACGAGTAGAAAATGCTATGCTTATGTTCATAGGAATCGGGTAGAAGTCGAGTAGTTGGAATCTACTCGCGAGATATGATTTTATCACACAGGATGAATTGAATCAAAGAAGAGTTTAGAAATGTGAAATTCAGACCGAGCAGCGGGTAGGATGCAGCGAGACATGGTCTCATGTGCGTAGCCCTTCTTGTGTCTATAGGATCGAAGAGCACGTGAAAAGCTACCAGAGGGGGGGTTGAATGGTAGATTAAAAGTCTTACGCAACGGAAACAATTAAGTCCCAACCCCTTCGGCAGAAAAACAATCTATTAAAGAAATTGTATGTGAGACTAATCTAAACGTGTTTCACCATGAAAAAAGTGATAGATATCAGAGAGAATCAAGTCACAAAGACGACACAACAAGAATCACTCAAATCCGTCGAGGCAAACTCAAGTTACGATTGAAAGATCCAACAAAGGTCAATCTGTCCTACTCGAGAAAAAACAGTTCTGGAATGCTGCAAATAAACTCTTGTAGATCAGAAACCACAAATCCAATGACCGTGAAATTTTGACAGATGATAGATAATCAAGTTTTTAAGACAACCCAAAAAGAATCACGTCAATTGGATCTGTAAAACTCGAGTTATGATAAAACCACCAAAGAAAGGTAGTGCTGTGCAGAAAACTCGACGAGAAAAACTTGTCTGGAACAAGTCGGACGAGCAAGGGACAAAAGTTCCTTTCAACTATGAATTTTATTCAGTAGAACACAATAGGAACAGCCCCAAAGTCGTATCACACAAGATCTGGCCTCCCTTGCTTATATAACCAGCCCTTAGGCCAACCCAATCTCAACTAAGACTCTAATCCTACTCAAATCACGAATCGAAACTTTCCATAACTGCTTAGGACTCTTCTATACGCACATAGACGCAATTTTAAGACTTCCAAACACCTTAGGAACGTATCCCGCATTCCTAAAACAACTCAAATTCGTGACCCACACGAAATCCTATCATAACCAACTCAAATATTTCCATATTTGAGTCAAACACGACTCAGCCGCAGCTTGAGTCCATAACCTAGTCGGTTGGACCTTTCTGACCAATTCTTTACATCCACATCTCTTCATCATGCCTTTGAACCATGTAGACACGTCCATGAACTCCTTGCATACGTGCAAACATCTTCCAACGACGTCCATGATACCTTCATATGCATTGTTCTTGATTCAAACATGCTGCGCAACCTCCCGATCAACTCAACCACAATTCCTCCCGAACATGGTTGTTGAACCTCATCTTCTCCCTAAGACTAGTTCAATAGATCCAATCACCAGCCATGTCTTGAACTCAAGCAACACCTGCATGTGAATAAACGTCAAATACTTTCAAACACAAGTCCTCAACTTGACTCACGTTAGTTCCGAAACTACAACATCTTACATGAGCACCTAACATAAGCATGTTGCAAAATATTGCAAAATGATATCAACCATAACCACCAAAACACACCAAAAACTTAGCAAATGAATATAAAGCAATCTTTCCATTAATATAAAGCAATGATGAATCATTGCAGGATAAAAGCAGAACAACTGCAATCAAGCTCCGAAAATTGCCAAAGCTAACCCGACCTTGAACCAGAACTTACCAAAGCTAGCCGGACCTAGCGCTGGAGCTAACCAAAGCTAGTACAACCTAGCGCCGAAGCTTAACAAAGCTAGTACAACCTAGCGCTAGAGCTAGAAAAACATGTCGGAGCTAACCAACATAAGTCGGACCTAGCAAAACATATCGAAGCTTAACAAAGATATGTCGGAGCTATCAAAGACATGCCGGAGCTAAATACAAAGCTCACCGGAGCTACCCAAAAACAGGACGGACCTAGACAAAGAAAGTCGTACCTATTGTCGGACCTTGCAGAAGCTCGGAGCTAGAGTCGGACCTTGCTAAAAAGATGTTATGGCAGCATTCAAAACTTTTATTATCAAAGCCAATGTATTCAGCACACATAGGTCTCACAATCTCCCCCTTGATGAATGCTTTGGCAACACCTCTTAAAATCCGAACATTGGCTTATTCACATTAAAAGTTTTGAAAACAATTTCTCCCGCTTTGTAAAACATAAATAAAATGAGAAGAAAAACAAATTCTCCCCTTGAGAAGAATTGTGCCAAAACAATTGTGAATATGTGCAATGTGTAATCAATTTCTCCCCCTTACATACTTATCTTTAAACATTCACATATTATCTATTATCTCTCCCCCTTTGAAAATGTATTCAACAAGGTTCAAAAGAGAAATTTTAATTGTTATGAGCATATTATAACATATACATATAAAACAAAGCTCATCCCAGTCATACTATCAAGTAACTTACACTATCACATCAATGAAATACATAAAGTAGTGTAAGCCATGCTAGAGATCAAATGTAATTTTCAATTTAAGCAAGTCATGATCTTACAAACTTAACTATTTCAAAACATGAAAGCATGACACTTGTTGCTGCATTTTATTATTTTTCAAAGCACAAATTTAGATCATATGATATTTGCAAGAGATTATATGCGCATCTGCCTTATACTAACCAACCAAGCCAAACCTATGTCATTTGACAATCAGAAGCTTAAGGACATGGTTTTAGTCATACACAACTTCTTTTAAGTTCATATCTAAGTGCAATGATAAGCCATCACAAAAGAAGAAGTGTGATGCATGCATATTCTCTTGATCTATTCTCAATTTATATTTGTTCATAAAAACTCAACATGTGAGTTGATTACTTGATTAATTCTTTATGATTAAAAGAACTTGTGAGCATGCAACAAGTTCAAAACAGCAAGAAAGTTTGACCATGACCATATTTAGTTTAAGTAATTATTCCAATTATTAGACATGGAAAAAACTACAAAATGTATAACACGAGTAATGTAGTAAGAAATTTTAGCATGTAAAAAGAATCACAAAGTCATATATGTATGAAATACTATGCTCATATTATTTTACTTTCAGATTCACACATAGACTTCTCAAGTTTCAAAACTCCCCCTCAATGTAAGACAAGAGGATGCATAACCCCTATTTCACTGCGAATGTAACAAAAATGAGTAAAATCCAAAGGTTTTGTAAAAATGTCAGCCAATTGTTGTTCGGTATCTACATGGTGAAGCACAATGTTTACTTTTTCAACATTATCACAGAGAAAGTGACACCCAATGTCAATGTGCTTAGTTCTAGAATGTTGCATGGGGTTTTTAGCAATGCAAATGGCACTAGTGTTATAACAAAACAGTGAAACACTATCTAGATCTAACCCATAGTCCTTAAGTGTTTGAACAATCCAAAGAATCTGTGAGCAAGCACAGGCAGCAGCTACATATTCAGATTCAGCTGTGGATTGTGCGACTAAATTTTGTTTTCTAGAGGACCAAGCAACAAGTTAATTATCAAGAAAATGACAAGCACCAGAAGTACTTTTCCTATCAATCCTACAACCTCCAAAATTAGCATCAGAAAAAGCTTTCAAAGTAACAGTTGAGGAAGAAGGAAGAAAAATGCCAAATTATTGAGTTCCATGTAAGTACTTGAGAATCCTTTTGATGGCTTAACAATGTGAGGCATGTGGGGAGGCTTGAAACCATGCACAAAGACATATGCTGAATTGTATGTCCGGTCTTGATGCCGTGAGGTACAAAAGTGATCCGATCATGCTTCTATATTCTTTTTGATCCACAGGTTCACCATCTTCATCAAGTTCATGTGTTGTTTCTGTCCCCATTGGTGTCTGAAGAGGCTTGCTTTTGTCCATGTTGAAGCGCCTTAGGAGGTCTTTTGTATACTTCGTTTGATGCACAAAGGTACCCTCCTTGGTTTGCTTGATTTGCAGCCCCAAAAAGTACGTGAGTTCTCCCATCATACTCATCTCAAATTCTGAACTCATCATAGCTGAAAACATGGACACAAGATCATGAGAAGCACAACCAAAGATAATATCATCCACATACACTTGAACGAATAATGAGTCATTGCCATGCTTAAGAACAAAGAGAGTTTTATCAACCTTGCTCATGGTAAACCCCTTTTCAAGTAAGAATGTTTTTAACCTATCATACTATGCTCTAGGGGCTTGTTTGAGACCGTACAAGGCTTTGGACAGTTTGGAAACATGATTAGGAAAATCTAAATTTTCAAAACCCGGTGGTTGTTTACATAAACCTCCTCATCTTTGTAGCAATTAAGAAAAGCACTTTTAACATCCATTTGATAAAGCTTAAAACCTTTAGATGCAGTAAAAGCTAACAAAATTCTTATGACTTCTAATCTAGGAACAGGAGCAAAAGTTTCATCAAAATCTAGACCTTCAACTTGAGTGAAACCTTGAGCAACCAACCTAGCCTTATTCCTAACCACAACCCCATCCTCACTTTGTTTGTTTTTAAACACCCATTTAGTTCCAATTAAACTGTGACCTTGAGGTGGAGGTACAAGTTTCCAAACATTATTTCTTTCAAAATTTTATAACTCTTCTTGCATGGCAATAATCTTGAGTGCGTGTGATATATCTTTGGGTTCAAAAGAAGCAACAAAAGCAAAATGAGCATGAGAGTTTGGATCGCAAACCTGGACCGTGTGACTCGTTCATGCAAGCTTCCAATAATTTGTTGTGGAGTTTTTGAGAACCCGGAAGGTAGTGGACACTTCACAAGCTTCTTCTTCTTCATGTTCATCACAAATTGATGAGCTTGTGACTTGAGGAGGATCTGGACCAGCAGTGGTTGTCGTCGGTGCTGTGAATCAAAATCAGGAGCTGGAACAATGTCATTAGCTGCTGAATTTTTGGGCAATAGCACCACTTCTTCCTCATCTTCAACGAAAATGCTCTCCTCCTACGGATATGGATCCGGACCTGCAATGTTTGAGCTAGTACCTGTCCTAGCTTCATCAAAAGACACCTCACAAGTCTCCACAATTTTGTTAGTGTCAAGTAAAAGCACACGGCAGCCTCTAGTATGAGATGGATAACCAAGAAACATGCCATCAATAGATCTAGGTTCAAATTTATCAAGATTACCATGTTTCTTTACAAAGCATTTGCAACCAAAGACCCGAAAGTGTGTAACACTAGGCCTATGTCCAAACCGGAGCTCATATGGTGTTTTACCTAGCTTAGCTCGCAAGAATACATGATTTGTGACGTAACAAGCAGTTGCAATCGCATCAACCCAAAATTTCCTAGGAGTTTGATATTCATCAAGCATAGTCCTAGCCATCTCAACTAAGGTTCTGTTCTTTCTTTCTACAACGCCGTTTTGTTGAGGTACATATGGTGAAGGAAATTGATGATCTATTCCATTTTCAGCACAAAAGTGATCAAAAGATTGATTTTTATATTCGATTCCATTATCACTTCTAATTGCTTTTAAAGATCCTGGGTGAACAATTGATAATCTAAGAAATCAAGTTCTAAAGTGACTAAAAGCTTCATTCTTAGATGCCATAAAGTAAACCCAAGAGTATCTAGAATAATCATCAACAGTCACAAGAACATACCATTTGCCTCCGAAGAATTGAACACGTGAAGGTCCTACGGTGTCAAGGTGCAAAAGTTGACACGGTTCAGTTGTCATGATCATTGTGAGAGGAGTATGTGAACCTTCAACCATCTTAGTATGTCTACAAGAAGAGAACATAATTTCTTTGTCCCTTTAAGCTTAGGCAGCCCACATATTCGATCAAGAGCACTAACACGCGTGAGATGATCAAAGCCTACGTGACCAAGTCTACGATGCCAAAAATATAAGTCCTTTGAATCATTAGCAACTAGACACATATGCTTAGAGGAAGACATATCAAAATCAACTTTAAAAACTCTTCCAAACCGAGACATGTTAAAATAATCTCACTATTTGAATTTACAACTTTGCAGCAATTTTTATTGAAAATTATTTCTAGATTTTCATCTAGCAGTTGTGAAACAGAAAGCAAGTTGTATTTCAATTTTAACAAGTGACACATCTTTCAAAGTGTAGTGATTATTAACTCTAACCGATCCCTTAGCAATTATAGGTGTTGAAGAATTATCGGCAAAAGTAACATTCTCTACAAGTGACACAAAAGAGAGAGAGGAGAACGATTCTTTGTTACCGGTCATGTGGCGTGAGCAACCTAAATCCACAATCCAAATATTATCATTCCTCAAGTGTGTAAGCTACATAGAAGCACAATACATCGATGACTCAATACTGGGGTTAGTCAAAAGGCATTTAGGAATCCAGTTCTGAGTCACACGACGTGCAACAGGAATAACACGTGCAAGCTGGGATAAAACAACAGGTTTATGAGCCAAAGCTTGAGGATTTTTGTACCGAATTACTGTCCTACGAGATGTTACATGTGTAGAACAAAAAAACAGTAGGTTTGGGAGCAACCTTTGCATGTTTTCGACTCATTACATCAGATTGCATGTTCCTATCATTCGGTTTAGCATGTACAGCAAATTTTTCATGAAAGTTATGAGATCTAGCAATCATTCTATCCTTTTTCTGTTGTTTAGCTAGTCTGTAACAAAAATCTATGACATGACCATCTCTACCACAATAGGTACAATGAAATTTAACTTTGTGTTCATGTCTAGATGAGCAAGCAACATTTTATTTGAAACTGAATGAGACAACACTCCTGTAGATTTGAAAACCACTTCTTTTTGTTTAGGAACTGTTTGAATCAAAGCATTTCCTAATGAATTTACAATTTTAGGTGTATGAGCCTTAGCATGAGCATAAGAATCAAAACCTAAACAAGTTTTATTATTGCAAGACTTGGAAGAATTCAGCAGCAAATTTAGGTTCTTATTCCCATTACAAAACTGATCTAATGTCCTATGCATATCATCAAGTTTATTGGACAGATCAAGGCAATTTTCACATGCAGTTTTTCTTTTTAATTTGCAATTGGAACAATATTTAACTTCATGAGAACGTAAAGCATTGTTCAATATAGAAATTTCATTCATAGCATCTTGTAGTTTCTTATCAAGATCATCACAAGTAGAACAATGCAATTCAAATGTAGAACAGCTAGCATCTTTTAAGTTTTTATCATTAAGTACAGCAAGCTCTCTGTTATTTTCTATTTCTAACTCAAGTTTATCCAATGTGGAGGTGTGCGCACTTCTTAATGATGACAATTGTTCATATATTAAATCACATGAGGAACAAGAATCATCACTAGGAATCAAGGATTTTAAATGATTAATTTCAGATTCTAGTGACTCAATTTTAACAACATTGTCCCTAAGCTTTTTGTCCTTTTTCTTAACTATCACAGAGGCACGAGAAATAGCATCACACATTTCTTCGCAGGTAGGACATACCTCTTCATTGTCGCTGTTGTGTTCAGCCTCCTCCATACTTGATCTTGACTTGCCCGCCATGAAGCACAAGTCTGCCAAATCATCTTCATCTTCGTCACATCCAATGTCCACGTCGCTTGAGCCAAGTTCCTGGAGTGCGGAGATAAAACTGTTCGCCAGTTGGCGACCTGTAAAGCCCTTCTTCTTCTTCTTATCATTTGTTGAGGAGTGCTTCGTCCTTGATTGTTTTTCTTCTCGGGAAGTAGAACCTGAAAGGTTAGGACAATCTGTACGAAAGTGTCCTGTCTTACCACATTCGAAGCATCGTTGAGGTCCAGAGCTTCCTCTCCTTCTAGTTCTCACATTTTGCAATGCTTTTGAGAACCTAGTAGAGAGAAGTGCTAGCTCCTCCTCTGGAAACTCCTCAATCTGTTCAAGGGTTAGAGAGGACAACAAAGCAAGTTTACCACAAGATGAAGATTGACCGGAGCTAGGCATGTCACATTGTGAAACAAAAGCAATAGACTTGTTGGGGTTCTTACGTGATATTATATCAATTTCATGAGTTTTTAACTTGGAATATAGCACATCTAAAGTAAGTGTACTCATGACAGTAAATTCACAAATGGATGTAACTTTCATCTCCCAAATTGACATGTCTAATGCACTTAACAATTGCCTAGCATTTTCAGCATCTGAAAAATTAACATTGGCACTACGCAAGTTGCCGAGAATTTTATTAAAGCGAGCAAAGAGATCATCAATTGACTCACTGGGTTGCATCTCGAAGCGCATGTATTCTTTCTTGAACATGTCTTGCCTTACCACCTTGATCGTGTTGGATCCTTCGTGGTAGTCACAAAGTGATTTCCACACATCGTATGCAGATCAGAGGTGTGCAACCCGGTCGAAGTCACTTTGAGTTTATCCTTGTATGATCAATTTCCGAGCCTTGTTGTTGTTGTCGACATCTCTCAGATTTGTAGCTGTAACTTGATCATTTGACGGCACTTCGTAAGACTTGTATACCTTCTCCCATATTGTGAAGCCTTGAGCCTGGATGAAGGCTTCCATACGTGCCTTCCAAACCTAAAAATCAATACCACTAAACACACAAGGTTTGGCAGAATATTTCTCCATAATGATTAGTCAAAAACACGTGCAAAACACAAAGATTAGAGCACTGTGGCTCTGATACCAATTATAGGATCGAAGATCACGTGAAAAGCTACTAGAGGGGGGTGAATGGTAGATTAAAAATCTTACGCAGCAGAAACAAATAAATCCCCACCCCTTCGACAGAAAAACGATCTATTAAAGAAATCATGTGTGAGACTAATATAAACATGTTCACCGTGAAAAAAGTGATAGATATCAGAGAGAATCAAGCCACGAAGACTAAACAACAAGAATCACTCATATCCGTTGAGAGAAACTCAAGTTGCGATTGAAAGATCGAACAAAGGTCAATCTGTCCTACCCGAGAAAAAACAGTTATGTAACACTGCAAAGAAACTCGTGTAGATCAGAAACCATAAATCCAATGACCGTGAAATTTTGACAGATGGTAGATAATCAAGTTTTTAAGACAACATAAAAAGAATCACGTCAATTGGATACGTAAAACTCGATTTATGATAAAACCACCAAAGAAAGGTAGTGCTCTGCAGAAAACTCAACGAGAAAAACTTGTCTGGAACAAGTTGGACGAACATGGCACAAAAGTTCCTTTCAACTACGAATTTTATTCAATAAAACACAAGAGGAACAGCCCCAAAGTCGTCTCACACGAGCTCTGGCCTTCCATGCTTATATAACGAGCCCTTAGGTCAACCAATCTCAACTAAGACTCTAATCCTACTAAAATCACGAATCGAAACTTTCCATAACTGCTTAGGACTCTTCTATACGCAGATAGAAGCAATCTTAAGACTTCCAAACACCTTAGTAACGTATCCCACATACCTAAAACAACTCAAATTCGTGACCCACACGAAATCCTATCATAACCAACTCAAATCTTTCCATATTTGAGTCAAACACGACTCAGCCGCAGCTTGAGTCCATAACCTAGTCGGTTGGACCTTTCTGACCAATTCTTTACGTCCACATCTCTTCATCACGCCTCGGAACCATGTAGCCACATCCATTCACTCCTTGCATAAGTGCAAACATATTCCAATGACATCCATGAAACCTTCATATGCATTGTTCTTGATTCAAACATGTTGCACAATCTCCCGATCAACTCAACCACAATTCCTCCCGAACTTGGTTGTTGAACCTCATTTTCTCCCTAAGACTAGTTCAATGGATCCCGTCACCAGCCATGTCTTGAACTCAAGCAACACCTGCACATGAATAAACACCCAATACTTTCAAGCACAAGTCCTCAACTTGACTCACGTTAGTTCCGAAACTACAACATCTTACGTGAGCACCTCACATAAGCATGTTGCAAAACCTAGCAAAATGATATCAACCATAACCACCAAAACACACTAAAAACTTAGAAAATGAATACTAAGCAATTTTTCCATCAATGTAAAGCAAGTACGAATCATTGCAAGATAAAAGCAGAACCACTACGATCAAGCTTCGAACATTGCCAAAGCTAACCGGACCTTGAACCGGAGCATACCAAAGCTAGCCGGTCCTAGCGCCGGAGCTAAGCAAAGCTAGTACAACCTAGCACTGGAGCTTACCAAAGCTAATACAACCTAGCACCGGAGCTAGAAAAACATGTCAGAGCTAACCAACATAAGTCGGACCTAGCAAAATATATCGGAGCTTAACAAAGACATGCTGGAGCTGTCAAAAACATGTCGGAGCTAAAGACAAAGCTCACTAGAGCTACCCAAAAACATGACGGACCTAGACAAAGAAAGTCGGACCTATTGTCGGACCTTGCAGAAGCTCGGAGCTAGAGTCGGACCTTGCTAAAAATATGTTATGGTAGCATTCAAAACTTTTATTGTCAAAGCCAATGTATTCATCACACATAGGTCTCACAGTGTCGTTTGAGGAATGATCCGTGTGCGGCCCTGCTGGACAAGTTTGAACAGTACCGGATGCATACTGGGCATATGGAACCCAGGAAACTGATGTAACTTGATAACTTGGATGTCGAGGCATAGTCCATTGTCGATAGGGGTGGGCTAAGGGTAGTAATGTGTAAATTTACCGGCGGGCATATACATGCTCCGTGCGGGAACCTTATGCCCGCGATGGTGGGACCAGTTTGGCGTTTGAGTTCTCTTGTGAACGGTGGCTGTGTATGATGTGGTGAGGAGCACGGCACGCTCCTGAGGCACGGGTGTACGTGACGTATTATTCGGGTGTGTCCTGATTACAATCACCGTCCCTCGCGGTTATTTGAGTACTGCTTGTTCACTGCACTGTGACGTAGTAAATACTGAAGAAGTCAAGAGAATACGATGTATTGAATTATAATTGTTTTGAAACTTTGGTTGCTGTCAAATAAGATCACTAATGTTACTTTATTAAACTTGTAAGCTGTTGTTAATAACTTGAAAATTAAGGATCAACATGTAGGCGAGTCATTTACTGCAATATTCATGCCTATGCTAAGTATCCCTGCATATAGTGTTCCATGTTTAGGTGAGACGGTTAAGTCTTGCTGAGCCTTCGTGCTCACGGCTGCTATATTAAGTTGTTTGCAGATGAGATGTATGAAGAAGGGCCCGAAGATGAGGCGATGCCCTCGTCGTGGTATACCGCCGCGTGGGAGCCCTGCACGCCACCGTAAATTCGTGTGTGGCTAGTGTGCAGTGTCCGCGGGCTGGACGGCTGTACTTTTGCATAGCTAGGCCGAGAGTTTAGCTATGATTATTATCTTCCGATGTATATTAAGTATTGTAAAAGAGTTTCGCTGTTTATATAAATAAAACTTTGTATTTTGTCGTATTCTTTTCTTGTGTGTTGTTGGGTGCTGCATCGCACGGCACCACCCTCCTCGTTTCCTGGATTGTGTGGATCTGGTCCCCACAACCAGGTCCGGACTTCTCTTGCAGTCCGGACAAGTCCGGTAGCGTGCCGGACTAGTCTTGTTTGGACTTGTCAGAGCCTTTTCGGACTTGTCTATGTGTCTAAACTTGTCCGTCCTTGAGGGCGGATTAGTCCAGTCCTCGACAACAAATTCTCATATATATTGAGAGATTTGCAAGGAATGATCCATATAGCCTATGTTCTCACAAATATTCTCAATGAACATGGCCAGCAAAGCACACAAACAGACATACAATGACCATGATTCAAGGAGACAATAATCGAAAATAGTTTGATAGAAAATTGAGGAAGGCAAGTTTTCGAAAGCATGCATAATTTTGAAAATAATAAACAACTAATGTGCAACATCCCAAGCCACATTTTGAGAATAAAGGATATTTAGCTCATTCCTAAGTTCACAAAAGTGTTTTTCATCAAGTGGCTTGCTGAAGATATCAGCTAGTTGCTTTTCGTTTTTCGCATGTGAAATGACAATATCCCCTTCATTGAATGGTCTCTCAAGAAATGATATCCAATGTCAATGTGTTTGGTTCTAGAGTATTAAATGTGGTTATGGGCAATATTAGTTGCACTCTAATTATCGCATAGGGGTGGAATATGGTTCATATTGAGACCATAGTCCCTTAGAGTTTGTCGCATCCAAAGAAGTTGTGCACAACAAATTTCGGCTGCGACGTACTCCGCTTCGGCTGTTGATAGGGCAATGAAAATTTGTTTCTCAGTCGACCATGAAACTAGGGACCTACCAAGGAATTGGCAAGTCCTGGAGGTACTTTTCCTATTAACTTTGCATCCGACATAATCTGCATCAGAGTGTCCGATGAGATTGAACTTGTACCCTTTGGGATACCAAAACCCTAGGTTAGGTGTATGAACTAAATAGCGCAACATTCTCTTTACGCCTGTCAAGTGACATTCCTTAGGAGAAAATTGAAACCTTGCACACATGCATACACTTAACACAATATTGGGCAAAGATGCACAAAGGTAAAGAAGGGATCCAATCATAGAACGGTATACCTTTTGATCAACGCTAGAGCTCTCTTGGTTGAGGTCGAGATGTCCATTCATCGCCATTGGTGTCTTGATGGGCTTGGCTTTCTCCATATCGAACATTTTAAGAATGTCTTGAGTGTACTTGGTTTGACATATGAAGGTACTTGGTTTGACATATGAAGGTGCCTTCCTTGAGTTGTTTCACCTAGAAACCAAGAAAGAACTTCAATTCTCCCATCATCGACATGTCAAATCTCTCCGTCATGATTTTGCTAAACTCTTCACAAAAAGATTGGTTAGCAGAACCAAATATTATGTTGTCGACAAATTTGGCATACAAATAAATTATCATCCACGTTCTTAGTAAAGAGTGTATAGTCGGCCTTTCATATCCTAAAAGCATTGTCTATGAGAAAATCTCTAAGGTACTCATACCATGCTCTAGGAGCCTATTTGAGGTCGTAGAGTGCTTTATGAAGCCTAAAGACATGGTTAGGATACTTATCGTCTTCGAAGCCAGGCGTTGCTCCACATACATCTCCTCCTTGATCGGACCATTAAGAAAGGCGCTTTTCATGTCCATTTGATACAACATGAAATTGTTGTGAGTAGCATAGGCCAATATTATGCGAATAGATTCAATCCTAGCTACGTGATAAAAGTTTCATCGAAATCCAAACCTTCGACTTGTGAGTACCCCTTGGCCACAAGTCTAGCTTTGTTTCATATCACCATGCCATGCTCATCTTGCTTGTTGCGGAAGACCCACTTGGTTCCTACCACGTTGGCATTAGGTCTTTTCACAAGCTCCCACACTTTTGTTTCTCTTGAAGTTGTTGAGCTCCTCTTGCATGGCCATCACCCAATCCGGGTCTCGTAGGGCATCTTCAACTTTAAATGGCTCCAAAGAAAACACAAAGGAATAGTGAACACAAAAGTTAGCCATATGAGAGTGAGTCATTACCCCCTTGGAGATATGTCCAAGTATGTTGTCAATCGGATGGTCCCGTTGAACACATTGATGGACTCTTGGTTGAGGTGCACTTGGTCTTGAGTTAACTTCTTCAATGGTCTTGTGGTTGTCATCACATTCTTGGCGGGATGAGCTGCTCCGACTTGTTTCTCGGCTTCGGACGACCTACAAGGCCTATTTTCCTGAAAAACAACATTCTTAATACCTCGGAAATGATTGCATTTTAGAAGTTTTTAAAGTTTCCTCCTACCAACATGGGCTTTTCTATGGTGCCACAACCATCCCATGTCGGTCTTTGCCATCAATGATGTGTCAAGTTGAGTTTTTCCGCGCTGAAGTCTATGAGATAAAGCTTTCCCTTGAGCACACCCTTGAAGGCAATTAAGTTATCAATTATTCTAGTGAAAATCACGCCCTCATTAGTGAACAAGAAATTATATCCCTTTTTGCATAATTGAGAAATAGATACGATATTATAATCTAGAGACTCAACATGCATATCTTGAGAAATAGTGTGTTGTGGAGAAATATAAATTTTACCCATATCTAGTACCTTGCCTTGGCTATTGTCACCAAAGTCGATACCTTGACTTGCATCATTGTTTTCTTCATACTGCACAAATGTTCTTCTCGCTTCGGTCATGTGGTTGGTGTATCCACTATCTAGCACCCATTTTATACCACCGGAAGAGTAAGCCTACAAAACAAGTTTAGTCATTTGGAAACCCACACACAAGGCTTTGGGCTCTTGCAAAGTGGCTCAACATATTTAGCATAGGCATGACCAAACATTTCTCATAAGCACATAAGATGCATCAAAATCATGAAACATAGTCAAGTTGGTATTTTTAGCATTTTGGACATCCTTGTTAAATATTACCATTTCAAGAAAAGTGGATGCATGTTCTTAATTATTGTCTTGATATGATCCTTCCTTGACAAACTCAATTCGCATCTTGTTACTCTTGGGAATTCTAGCATTTTGCTTTCCTCCCCTTGAATAGCCAAGACCATCTTTGACCAAAGGAGATCTCGTGATCGAGTATGCACTACATTCATACTTGATCTTCTCCTTGTCAAAGATGCCACCTTTCAGTGTGCTCTTGCTCTTTGTCATGTTAAGCTCATTTTTGAAGTCGAGCACAAGGTTAGCACATTTGCAAGTTTTAGTGTATGCCTCCTTATTAGGCGTTTGATCTTGTTGAGGCGGAAGAGGGAATACTTGTAACTCCCTCATTCTCATCCATCATGCATTGAATTCATTCTCATAAATATCTAATATAATGTGACACAATAAGGAACAAGATTAAAATGACTTAGAGGCAAAACAACAACTAAAATCTTTTTAAGGTACGGACTTGTCTGGACATATCCATGGACTAATCCAGTCTACCCATCTATTGTAGCTAAATCTGATTCAATTTTCTTCAGAACAACTTACTTGATCGACACAAGGTACGGACTAGTCCGAATTTGTTTTTTGTTTTCGTCCGGACTTGTCCGATGAATTTACTGACTAACCCGGCTTTGTTTTTGTTTTCACTCGGACTTGTTCATTACATCCACGGACTCTGATAATTGTCACTAAAATGCTTCGGACCAACTCACTATAAATTAGCAAACTTATCCGGCAAAGCACCGGACTTGTTCGATATTCCTCTCTGTACACAAACGAACTTGTTCGGGCTCATACGGACTAGTCCGATTTCTAGGGTTTTGACTCGGATTATTATTTTTACCCATGACGAGTTTTTGGGTAATCGACCTATTTGGGCCCTAGAACATCGTGCTTAATCCCTAAAGAGCTCAAGGGACCCCACCAAGGGCCCTACTTGTCCCCACCGTTTCCTACTTGGATTCCACCCTAACCCACCACTCCTCCTCCTATATAAACGACCCACAACCCAAGAGGAGGAGGAGGGGGGGGAGGAGGAGGAGGATCAAGCAAGATCGTCGTCACTGCTGCGATCTTCTTCATCAACTCTTCATCATCAATGTTCTTCTTCTACCTCTTGTCGTCGATTCGTCGTGAACAAATCTAGACGTCAAGTTCTCGTGTTGCACCTAATCCTCGACCGTTGAACCTTTGCATTCACAGTATTTTACCTAGATACAACTTTCCACGTCAATTTTGATCCCATTCTTGTTTCAAACGAAGCCCTAGTTGGGAAAACACTGGACATAGTGCACTTGTCCAGTCCAGAGCGGACATGTCCGGCCATCAGTGCGGGCTAGTCCGGCCTCTAAATTTTAGATTTCCTAAAACTTTCCCAGTCTTTCCTGAATGAATCAAAACTTGCTCAAACACATAAAACCCAATGGTAACTGGTTAGAAAGCAACAGTAGTAACCTAAAGACATGTATTACCTCATAATTGCATCATTCATGCATATCATGGCATACTGACAACTATATGAGCATTTATTGATTGTAATGCTTGTTTCACATGTTTGTTGCGCGAAATAGAAGGAAACACTCTAGAATGTGCTTTCGAGGACCTTCAACACCAGAACATTGAATCTATGGATCCAAACTAGCCGTCGGAGCAAGGCAAGTGCCCCTCGAACATTTTGATCCTATTTTTGAAAAGTTCTATTTCAAACTTGCATTATTGTGTCAAATTGATGGGAAGCCCATAATAGGTGTTTACTAGACTTGTATGCTCATCCTTGTCACTCGGGATATATTTTAGAGAGTGAGGAAGGGTATTTTACAATTTTTCTCCGCTTTACTTCATTGGGACTAGGAGTAACCCAATGGATTAATTATGAACTAATGAACATATGAACTATGTGAATTTATGATAATGACCCTTTAGCAACATTGAACTTAGGGATCTAAGTAAGCGGGTTATGTGAAATGGGTTAGATGATTTGGTGGCTTTGCTTGCTTTAGATCCAAGGACCGGTTTGTCGGAGTTTGGTTCCGGCAATTCTCCCGGTACTACCGTTGGTAGCCCACGGAGTTTGTAGTTCGGTATTGGGCGCGCAGAGATATAAAAGACGATGGGAAATAGACACAAGGATTTACATGGTTCGGGCCGCTTGAGCATAATACCCTACTCCATGGGGTGTGTAGTTGTTGAATTGAGTGTCTCAGCTGAGTATGGGAGAGGTATCAGAGTTCAAAAGAGCCGTCCCATTTGTGTCTCAACTGATGCTTAATACACAATTAATGAGGTTAATTACCCTTAATAGCATGGTAACGGGCCTTGACAGTGCCGTTCCTGGTATCAAGAGCCTTCCAATAGTGTGTCATTAATATGGTATTAATGACACTTAATCGGGTCTTGAAGTCTTTGATTGCCCCTTGAAGGTCCGAGCCGTTGGGGGTCCACCAGTCTGATTATTGAGGCTGAAGGTCCGGCGGTTGGACACGTGGCAGCATCGGAGCTTTCCGTCTGGGATGGGTAGGTCCGGTGTAGATGTACACGTGTCGGTACCGGAGCTTGCCTCTGTCGGGGGTTAGGTCTGGGGGTGCCGCACAAGTGTTTAGCCCGGAGCTATCCCATGCGTGGGATGTAGGTCCAGTTGTTGTATACACGTGGCAACACCAGGACTAACCATAGATGGGAGGCAGGACTGGTCCCGTATGACACGTGGGGCCTTTGCAGGTCTTCAACTCAGACAGGTGAAGTTCCTTTGGTCTTTTTGTAGTCCCAAGGGGTATACGGTACGTAGGGTACCGACAGTGGCCCCCTGGGCCCACCTCTGGGAGAGACCTATTGGATGAATTTGTTCTGCCGGAGGTGGGTCCATCCTTCGGATTTCGAGCCGTGTCTTGAAGGGTCTTCGGATGTGCCGTTGGCAGTAGTTCGCAGTTAAATTAACGCCACGTGGCATATCTAGGATGCAGAAGGTGAGATCTGAGCGTGCGGATCTCACGCAATTGAAGGTCGCCGATTCCCGATACGAAAACCGTATCGGTTCCGCGCGCCCTGTCAGGCCTCCGCCCTTGGGCTTCCCGCCTTTCATGATGACAATCGTTCGCCTGGGGTAAGGACCTCGACTTGATCGTCGGGGTGGCCCCGAGCCACCTTGTCATTGGCAGGGTGAAGTTTTTGAATTGTATCATCGAGTCCTCTGCGGTTTCCATCCAAGCGTTGCGGGGGCTTACTTACGAAGGAAAGCACGCACCGTTTGGGGATTCTTTACGCCTTCATATGAACTTGCACTCAAATCCTCCAAACTTTCGCTTGCTTTTCCTATCTTGCCACTTTGTGCCGCGATGAAGTTGGGACTTCCCACGAGCCGCATTGGGAGCAAGAAGGAGTTGTCCAGGGTCCGAACCTACATGGGATGGTCTAGTGACTCCTTCGACAATGACATTAGCTGTGTCGAGCTTCCCTTCGAGAAGAAGTGAGCTGGAGATATGGTGTACTTCCTTGGGTATGCCATGGCAGGTTTGATCCTGCCTTTCTCCACCTTCTTTCTGATGCTGCTAGATTTCTATGGTCTGCAGCTCCACCATCTAGGCCCCCACTCAATCTTGCTAGTGGCGACTTTTGTCCACTTTTGCGAGATGTGGGTGGGCGTGCCTCCTTGCGTGGAGTTGTTCCGGACCTTCTTCACTGTCCACCCGACCGAGAAGAGTGATGAGTTCATCGGCTTCTACTACATCGTGAAGCAGAAAAACTCTCCCCTCAAGTACTTTAGTTCCTTCCCTTCTGGCAAGTGGGATGGCTAGAAGAAAGATTGGGTGGTCATTACCATCGAGGGACACGAGAGGCTGGAGCTGCCTGAAGGCCCTCCTTGCGTTGACATCGACACTTGGAGTGACAAGCCGTCGATGTCAAAGGAGTACAGGCCCATTCTGGACAGAATCCAGGTGGGGTGACCCCGCAGATAGTCTTCAGCAACTTCTTGACGAACAAGTGGTCCCCGTTGAGGGCTAGGAGCCAACCTGCCTGGGCCTTCAACAGTGAGATGGATACCAACCGCATTGAAGTCAGCTTGGACAATAATTGGGCCAATGAAGCCTTGAAGACCCATATCAAGAAGTTTTAGCCTGGGAACATCAGTCCTGACGACGTGTCTCCACCGGCGGCCTTCCTGCCTCTGAATATGATTCCAGAGGAGTGCAGAGAGCTCCGAAGGAAGATGCCGCTGTTGGAGGACTTGGGCCTGGTGGAGAGGCGATCAACCTCCGGGGTGGCAATCCCCGGAGCTTCTGAAGGCGGCTCTTCTCCCACCCCAAAACCAAGAATCGAAGTCGTAGGCAAGGGCAAGGAGTTGGCCAAGCCCTCAAGCCGCTAGAGGAAGTTGAATCATGCTGACGGGAGGTCCGTTAGACCTACTCTTTCCACGATGGCTCCTTCTCCCTAGAGGGGAAGGTCTTCAACAGCGGCAACCACTCCAGCATCGTCATCTCGCCGGGGTGCTAGCTCTAGCCATGCGGCTCCAGTACCAGGGCCAATTGAGGGCTCTGGGTCTGGAGGTCCTTCCCGGTCATGGGGGACCTCAACCAAGATGACACCGACGGCAGCAGCAAGCTTTGGGGAACCTTCCGGAGCTACCACGCCAGTGGCGACAGGGTTCTACCCCAAGCGTCTGGGGAAGAGGTTCCGCGCAAGCTGGAGCGGAAGCCTTCCGAGGTAAATTTTGTTTTTTACCTCATTTTATTGCTTTTTGTTGTAATTTTGTTTTGAGTTTCTTCGTCCTTCATCTACAGAGTGCCCAAGAAAGGGGTTGAAGCTCCGGTTCCTGCAGCAGCAACTGAGGCTGTGCAGGTGGAAGCTCCGGCTCCAATCCCAACGTCGCCCCAAGAGGTGGCTGAGGCTGCGGCAGCTCCGGCACTAGCTGTCGTGATCTTGGACCTCGACTCGTCCCCAGAAGCTCTTGTGGCAGCGCCAGACCACGGGAATGAAGATGTATCAGTGGCACCAGCCCTGGAGGTCGAAGCTCTGGGCTTGGATGCTGAGATGGTGGATGCTCCAACCTCAAAGCCGGAGGTAGCTGGGATTCTGGGCCTAGAGCCAGATGTTGTTGAAGCCTCGACGGTGGAGCCGGTGGTTGATGAGGTCCCAGCGGTAGAGCCGGTGGCTGATGAAGTTCCGGTACCTGAGTCGGTCGTCGAAGAAGTTTCGGCGCCTGAGCCGGTTGCTGCAGAAGTACTGGCGCCCGAGCCCATGGTGGTCGAAGTGCCAGCGCCTGAGCTGGTGGTGGAGGAGGCGCTCGCGTCGGAGCCGGAAGTAGCTTCAGCTCTGGCAGAATCTTTAACGCCTGCCCCGGAGGCAGTGGTCCCGGAGGTGCTCGCGCCTGAGCTAGGGTGCCAAGATGAAGCTGTTGGCCCCCCAGTTGATGACCTGGCGGCGGGACCTTCGGAGCCAACTCCGGAGGTCAAAACTTCTGTAGCAGGACCTTCCTCGACGGCGGCCGAGGCTATCCTGGAGGACGGCCCTAGTGTCGTGGAAGCTCAGGGGACCTCTCTTGTAGAGTGGGACCCGATTTTTATCATGGAGAACCCGCTGTTCCTGGGCGAGTGAAGGAACACTCCATCTGTGGAGTGCAACCAGCGGAGAGGACCCCAGCAGGTCCGGACCCAATCCCTCTGTAGTTGTCTATTGACAACATCTGCTCCAGTCTTTGTCAGGTCCAGCTGGCTTTCTACCACGACAGCAAGGCCCTCGAGGAGGAGCGCCAAACTCTTAGGAGGTGGTGCAACCGGCTCCAATTCGAGACCAAGCTAGCGCAGTCGAGGCTGGCTGACGACAAGGAGTCGGTGAAGAAGGAGAAGGTCCGGTTGGAGTACTGGGGTAAGCTACTGGACGAGAGGGAAAGCTTGGTGCAATCCCTTGACAACCAGTCTCGGGCCATCCACAAACAGGCCGTAGCTGCTAATAATGCGGCGAATGATCGCGGGGAGAAGCTCAGCGCCATCCACGATAGCCTCGTCAAGCGTCGGGAGGCCCTTATGGAATGGGAGAAAAAGCTCGAGGATGAAGAGCAAAAACTCCTAGAGCTCTGGGATGACCTCGTGAAGAGGGAGGAAGAGCTTACTCAGAGGCTGACTTTAGGTGACAAGAGTCACGCGGAGCGCACCAAGAAGTTGGAGGAGCGCTACAAAAAAAGGAGAATAAGGCCTGGCAGGGAGGACAGGACCTCCACAAGAGGGAGGATGAAATTGCTGCCAGGGAGAAGAAGGTGCAGGGCTGAGAGAAGGACCTTGTCGACTGCCGGAACAAGATCCACCTCCGGGAGGAAGAGCTCGGCAAACTCGAAAGGCAGGTTGCTGAAAAGATTCAACAGAACGCCAAAGAGGTAGAGCGTCTTGCCCGGTAGAATTCGGAGCTTGCGGCGACCAGAAGATCCTTGGAGGAGATGCAAGGCTCGAGGGCTGTGGAGTCCCAACAAGTTTGGGACTTCCTGGGCAAAGCCAACGACGCGCTGACGCCAATGGGTTTTAGTCCTGTGCGTCCAGATGATCCGGAGCCGGAGCTGGACCAGGCATTGCAGGTGTTAGTTCGGCAGGCAACAAGCTCACCAAGATGGGTGATGTCATTGCGGACCAGCTGGAAACCGAGGAACAATCCCTGGCAAAGAACGTCGCAAAATTCGTGCTGACGTGCTACACAAGCCAGGACCCTCAATTCCCCCTGGACCCGGTGCTTGAAGGCCCCATCAACGGAGAGGGAGAAGCTGCCCAAGCCAGCATATCGGAGGTTGCCCAGAAGGTCGCCTCGTTCTTCCATAGGGTCTAGGACCATCTCTTTGTAGCTCCCGCTTATATTCTCTCTTCTTTTTCTCCAATTTTGTAATCTCTTGTCTCCAAATGAATGAAATCCAAGTTTCTTGTGAATTTCATTTTTTGTCTTCAACACCTTTGTCCCACTTGGCCCCCTGGTAGATGTACACAATTTGATTGTGAACATGTACCAAGAGGATGTAACAGTTGTTGAAGACTTGCTTGCTTCGAACTTGTAGAACGTAGGTCTGAAGTCTTCGATAGTGGAGGACCCCTGAGGTTGTCGGAGCTTAGTGGCTCCGGCATTGACCATCGTTGGAGCTTAGTAGCTCCAGTAGTAGTCTCCATCAACGCGTAGAGCATCGACGGTTAGTCCTCTGAGGTGTTGGAGCTTGGTAGCTACGGGAGTGACCTCTGTCTACACGTGGTGTGTCGACAGCAGACTCCACTGTAGAGTCTTCCCACCATCTTTTGTTCACATTGACGGCTGGCCCCCTCGCTTTACCGGAGCTGAGTAGCTCGAGAGGCGCTCGTTATCAATGTTTGGAACATCGACACAAGCCACCTTAGGGGATGTCAGAGCTTTGGTAGCTCCGGTCATTCACCATCATTATGTGGTCTTTATTTTTCCTTCACACTGAAGTCAAGAAAAATAGTAAAATCCATTTTTCCTATCTATAACTCAAATGCGACTTACTATTCCAAAGAAAGTTTTAGGTCGAACACAATTCTAAATACAATCAAGTGCACTGCCTTGTTTCCTTTAGGTCCGATCATTTCTGGACTCGCCTTACTTCGACCTGCCGGGGTGTAGGTAGAGTAGCGTACTTAGGGTGCATGACCAGGCTAAGTTGATAGCACACTCTGGCCCTAGATTGGCTTGGCGGCATTCAGGCGAGTAGACCATTAACAATGTCTGGACCCAGAAGAATAGACGATTGTAAGGATCGAAATGCCCAAGAGGGGGGGGGTGAATTGGGCTTTCTTTCAAATTTTAAGGCAATTAAAAACGAACTACTTAAGCCCAATTCCCAATGCGGTTCTAACTATGCAATCAATGTAGATATAACTTGTGAAGCAAAGATTGCATAATGTAAAGAGAGGGAGAGAAATGCAAACGCTAGGGGACACGAAGGTTTATCCCGTGGTTCGGCAAGATCGCAAGGATCTTCCTACATCCACGTTGTGGCACCCACGGAAGGGTTTTGCCACTTCCAATGTCACCGAGACAATGGAGTCTTCACTAATCTTCTCCGTTCGCCATCTCCGGAAGGTGGAGCTCAAGCCTTGTACAACCTTCGATGTTCCGGGCTTCCACACACACCTTGGCAAGCTCCGGAACGATCTTCTTCAACTCCTCACTAGCCTAGAGAGTTCAATCACAAAGAAAGAACGCACACAAGCTTCTCTCTAGCCTATTACAAATGATCTAAAAGTGCGTAAATGTATGCTCTATTGTCTTGAATGCTCTTGGATGTGTAGTTGGCTTCAGGTGATCAAGACTTATCGAAATGACTGGGTTAGAGGGGTTTTATAGCCAGCTTAACCGAAATAGCCGTTGGAAAAGTAGGCTGACAGAACTTTTCTGTGTACACCGGATGATCCGATGTCTCCCCTCTAGTTATCATCGGTGTAATTACTTTGGCTGACGTCATTGTATTAGATATTACCGTTATTAGACCGATGTTGCCCCCAGTCTTCTCATCGGATGATCCAGTGGCTCTTCCTCCAGAATTTGCTTGATCTTGATGCTTACTGGAGTGATCAACCGATGTGTGTAAGTCTGCACATCGGATGATCCGGTGCTTCTCTTGTTCCAATTGTACTGCAAACTGTACTGATGCACCGATGTTGTTGAGCCCTTCACATCGGATGATCCGGTGAGTTCATTTGTTTGAGGTCTTTTTCTTCAGTTGAATCAACTCGACCGATGTGTTTATTTTGGAAATCATCGATTGATCCGGTGAGTTGATTTTGTTTGCTACGAGTTGTCTTGAGTGAATCTTTTGTGTCTTGCTCGAATGACCTCTTAGACATTTGTTCCACAAGGCTCTCTGGTGATTCTTAAGCATTGTATGTTGTCATTTTTTGATTGAGTGACTTAGACATAAAGCCTTCACATCTTGTCATTATCTCATGAGTTTGATCTCGAAAGTTGAGTATCTATGGGTCTCCAATGACATGATCATTTCATCTAATTGAGTGTTTATGGGGACCTTGCATTCACAAATTCATTAGTAAAGTTCAATGGTTGTCATTAATCACCAAAACCATACTACATGAGGGGGGCCTAGATGCTTTCAATATCCCCCTTTTTGGTGATTGATGACAACACAATAATCAAAACGCAATAGTAATGAATTTGATAGAATGAACCATAAGAAAATATGCAATGAATAAAGGGTGTCACACTTGAAGCTTTAATCATCAATTAATAACACAAGTGTGAATTCAAAGAGATCATAATCATAGATAAACATCAAATGAGTTCAAATGATTAACAACTCATGGAAATAGGTTCATAATCATAGATAAACATTAAATGAGTTCAAATGATTAACAACTCATGGAAATAGGTTCATTACACACCAAAAGTAGCAAAAAAACACAAAATACAATAAAGATAAGCAAAGATAAGCTGGACTCGACTCCCCCTAACACTAGGACTCCCCCTAACTCTCTAACTCTTCTCCCCCTTTGGCATCAAAGCACCAAAAAGGGATCCGAGCACCTACGGACCCTGAGAGCTGGGCGCGATGACGAACTGGTCACTGCCGCTGTCATCGGAGCTGCTGGCCGGAGTAGCGGAGGAGGGTGCTGCCGGAGCCGAAGGTGCCACCGTCGGTGCCTGCTGAGGAGGAGGTGCTGGAGCAGGGACACTGGTGACGGAGGCCGGCGTCTGAAGAAACAGTGACGTGGCCGGCAGTGGGGAGTGAAGAGGAGCACCAGGAGCCAACAGCGGGGACATGCTGAACGAAGGGATCGGAGTGGAGGGAACTGGAGCCACTGGTGCAGCAGCTGGAGCCAAGACAGGAGGCGGAGGAGCTACTCCAGGCAGCTGCGATGGGAGGGCGATCCCGGTCTGGGTGTAGAGGTTGGTGATCAACCCCAGGATCCCCATCATCGCCTGCTGCGTCTGCTGCTGCTGGTCCAGAGTGCGCTGGTGCATCTGGTCGATGAGCCCTGTCAACCGGTCAGTGTCTTCACGCCTCTCACAGGCGATCTGATGCTGCATCTCCTGCTGCTGCTGCTGGAGCTCAAGAAGACGTGCAGCCTGCTCCGCGCGGGCCTGCTCTGCGGCCAGCCTGTCTAGCCTCTGCTGCTCGACCATCTGCTGGAGGAGCGAAGTCAGCTCAGACGGCTGCGTGACCTGCGCCTCAGTGATGGGAGGTGGAGTGGGTGGTGGCGCTGTAGAACCTCCAGCCTCATGATCATGCAAGAAGTGATGGCGAATATCAATGTGCTTAGTGCGGGAGTGTTGAACGGGGTTTCTAGCTATCTTGACCGCACTTTCATTGTCACAAAGGAGAGGCACACAACCAAATTTAATTCCAAAATCCAAAAGGGTTTGCTTCATATATAGAATTTGGGCACAACATGCACCGGCCGCTATATACTCCGCTTCCGCGGTGGACAAAGCCACGGAATTTTGCTTTTTGCTAGACCAAGATACTAGGGAACGCCCAAGCAAGTGGCACCCATCGGAGGTACTCTTGCGATCCACGCGGCATCCGGCAAAGTCCGAATCCGAGTATCCCAAGAGTTGGAAGGTTGTACCTTTAGGGTACCACAAGCCCATACTAGGGGTATGCTTAAAATACCTAAGTATCCTAAAGACCGCCTTCTTATGCGATTCTTTAGGAGCCGCTTGAAAGCGAGCACATAAGCATACACTAAACATTATGTCGGGCCTAGATGCGGTAAGATAAAGCAATGAACCAATCATAGAGCGGTAGTGAGATTGGTCAATAGGTTTACCGTCCTTATCCGCGTCGAGATGGCAATTTGTTGCCATTGGAGTGCTTCTTGAGCTACAATCTCCCATCTCAAATTTCTTCAAGAGGTCCTTGGTGTATTTCTCTTGGTAGACGAAGGTTCCCTCTTGAAGTTGCTTGATTTGGAATCCAAGGAAGAAGTTGAGCTCTCCAATCATTGACATCTCGAATTCCCTAGACATCATTTTGCCAAACTCATGGCTAAGAGCTTCGTTAGTTGAACCAAAAATAATATCATCAACATAAATTTGATAAATCAACAAATCTTCGTTGATGTCTTTGGTGAAGAGTGTGGTGTCCACCCTCCCGATCTTAAATCCTTGCATGATGAGGAAGTCCCGTAGTCGTTCATACCACGCCCTAGGTGCTTGCTTGAGCCCGTAGAGCGCCTTGTGCAACCTATACACATGGTTAGGATTCCTCGGATCTTCAAACCCGGGAGGTTGTTCAACATAAACAAGCTCATTAATGTAGCCATTAAGAAAGGCACTTTTCACATCCATTTGATAAAGAGTAATATTATGATGTGAAGCAAAAGCAAGGAGAATACGAATTGCCTCTAACCGGGCGACCGGAGCAAATGTCTCCCCAAAGTCTAGTCCTTCAACTTGCGAGAACCCTTTGGCCACAGGTCTTGCCTTGTTGCGGACCACAACGCCATTCTTGTCTTGTTTGTTGCGGTACACCCACTTTGTTCCGATGACGTTCTTGTCCTTGGGTCGCTCCTCCAACACCCAAACTTCATTGCGGATGAAGTTGTTGAGTTCTTCTTGCATAGCCATCACCCAATTTGGGTCTTGGAGCGCTTTCTCAATGTGAGTGGGTTCTACACACGAAACAAACGAGTAGTGCTCACAAAATGAGGCAACGTGGTGGGAACGAGTACTTACGCCCCTTGAAGGACTTCTAATGATTTGGTCCATTGGATGCGCCTTGGAGATGCGTCCATGCCTCATAAGTGGTTGTGAAGCACTTGGCGGTGGTGATGCGTGTTGCTCCTCTTGTGGTTGGACTTGATCATGGACTTCTTCTTCATCTTGATGTTGAATTGCGTGTGAGTCTTGAGTTGGCAATGGATCATCTTTCTCCTCTTCGTCTACTTGAGGCACCATGGAGGTGTTGTTGTTGGAACTTGAAGCTCCCCCTTGATCATGGCCCTCTTCAACTTCCGGCTTGATGTCTCCAATGGTCATGTTCTTCATGGCTTCTCGTAGAGGCTCATCATCTATTTCATCATGACCAAAACTCTCCTCTTGGGAGCCATTAGTCTCATCAAACTCAACATCACAACTTTCTTCAACTAGACCGGAGGATTTGTTGAATACTTGATATGCTTTTGAGTTTGATGCATAACCAAGAAAAATGCCAACATCACATCTTCTTTCAAACTTACCGAGCCTTTTCTTGCGGTAGATGTAGCATTTGCACCCAAAGACTCTAAAGTAGGAGATGTTGGGCTTTCTCCCAATGAGAAGCTCATATGGGGTCTTTTGGAGTAGTCGGTGAAGATAGACCCTGTTTGCGGCATGGCACGCCGTGTTGATTGCTTCGGCCCAAAACTTCTCTGACATGCCGTAGTCATCAAGCATTGCTCTTGCAAGAGTGATGAGGGTTTTGTTTTTCCTCTCAACGACACCGTTTTGTTGAGGAGTGTATGTGGCGGAGAATTCATGCTTTACACCTTCACGGTCACACCACTCCCCAATGTTGTAGTTCTTGAATTCGGTGCCGTTGTCACTCCGGACCTTGATAATGGGAAGTTGGAATTCCCTTTGAGCACGGTTGGCGAAGGTCTTGAACACTTCCGGAGTTTCACTCTTGTCACCTAAAAATAGAGTCCAAGCATAGCGAGAGTAGTCATCAACTATAACAAGACAATAGAGGTTACCGCTAAGGCTTTGGTATGTGGACGGTCCGAAGAGGTCCATGTGGAGTAGATCAAGCGGCTTGGAGGTTGACACCATTTGCTTCATTGGGTGGTGTGAAGCAACTTGCTTCCCGGCTTGACAAGCGCTACAAAGCTTGTTCTTCTCAAACGTCACATCCTTCACGCCGGTCACCATCCCAAGCTTGAATGACTTCTTGAGTTTGCTCATTCCAATGTGTGCTATGCGTCGGTGCCATAGCCAACCCAAGCTTGTCTTAGTGAAAAGACAAGTGGTTAGGCTAGCATTCTTGTTGGAGAAGTCTACTAAGTAGAGATGTCCATGCCGAAACCCTTTCAAAATTAGCTCTTTGCTTGCCTCACTACTCACAACAACATCATTTTTGCTAAATGTGCATGTTAGTCCAAGATCACAAAGTTGTGCAATGGAAAGTAGATTAAAGCTAAGCGACTTAACATACAACACATTAGAAATGGATAAATCATTAGAGATAACAATTTTACCTAATCCTATTACCTTACCCTTAGAGTTGTCACCAAAAGTAACTTGTTCATGATTACCGAGGTTTTCTATGGTGGTGAACATACCATCATTGCCGGTCATGTGTTGAGTGCACCCGCTATCGAGTACCCAATGTTTTCCTCCGGCTTTGTAGTTCACCTACACACATGAAGTTAATTTTTGACTTTAGGCACCCAAGCCAACTTAGGTCCTTGTATGTGAGATACAAGTGTCTTTGGGACCCAAAGTTGCTTGGGGAGCTTCCCCTTCATGCTCTTCATGTCTTTGCCAATGAACCTAGCTTTCACCTTGCCATTCACCTTGCTAAGAAGATAATAGCGATCATTGAAAATAGATTTGTAGTTAGTAGGCAATTTAGGTGAAGGTCGGTTAGGAAGAGGACACTCCCTTGTGTGGTGACCGGTGACCTCACAATGTTGGCAATAAGAACCAACTTCCTTGATGAAGCTTGTTCTAAGCTCCGGTGAGGGCACCTTTCCTTTGTTGGGCACCGGGAAGGATCCAAGTCCTCTTTTGTTGAAGGCTTTCGCTTGTTGGAAGAGGATTTCCTTGTGCTTGACTTCACCTTTTGAAAGTCTAGCCACACTAGTGCGGAGACTCTCAATTTCCTCCAACAAGTCCTTCTCCCTAGCATTAGCTTTTAAAGACAAAGACTTGTCCAAGACATTAGAGACATGTGAATTAATGGATATCTTATCATTAAGAGTTTGTTTCTTTGAATCTTTTAACTCTTGATCAAGCATGTCATGAGCAATGTTAAGTGTTTGGTATTCATGAGTTAGCTTGTTGTGCTCCTCCAAGAGAGTTTGGTGTGCTATGTTGAGCTCATCATTGTCTACCTTGATTTTAGCATTTTCTTCCTCAATTTGCTTGACATGAGATTTGAGCGTGTCATGCTCTTTGAGTATGCTTTCATACTTGTCAAGCAAATCAAGGTTAGCACTCTCAAGTTTAGCACGAATTTCTTCAAGAGGTTTAACCTTAATCTTCTCTCTCTTAATGATAGCATGATATTCATTAATCAAAGAAGTTAAATCATCGGGGGAAAGCTCATCATCACTAGAGTTGTCACATACCTTGGTGTTACCTTTAGCCATGAGGCACATGGGTGGTGGAGGAAGAGGTGAGTCATCATGGTTGGCAATGGCAAGGCCGGCCATGCTTTCTTCTTCTTCTTCACTCTCTTCATCACTTGTTTCTTCATCGGTGACCCATTCATTTGCCTCACACATAAACACCTTTTGTGGACCATTTCTCCTCTTTGGGAAGAGTCTTGCCTTCTTGCCCTTGTCTTGCTTCTTCTTCCCAAAGGCTCTTGGTTTGGGCTTGGCTTCTTCTTCATTATCATCACTTTCTTCAAGCTTGCGTTGCTTGCCTTTGTAGTTCTCTCTCCTTTTTTCCGGTTTTGGACATAGGAGATGTGGCCTTGATCTCCGCAATTGTAGAATATCTTGCGATCGTCTCTTCTTGGTAGAAATGCCTTCTTCTTGGGATCAAAGGTGTATCCCTTTTAGGTGATCTTGGAGTTCAAGCGTGAGAACTTTCTCATCATCAAGGCAAGCTCATCATCATCATCTTCACTTGACGCTTGCTCTTCTTCACTTGAGCTAGGCTCAACCACCTTCTTCTTCTTGAAGCTTGTCTTCTTGGTGGAGGCCTTTAGAGCAATTGTTTTTGATGATGATTGCTCCATCATCCCAAGTACACTCATCTCATGAGCGTGTATTTCTCCAATGAGCTCCGAAACTTCAATGTTGTCAAGTGATTCCTTTTGGAGCATGGAGTTGATGATGTTGTACTTCGGCTTGGGAAGGAGCATGAGGATCTTGCGGTTAATAAGTCCCTTGCCAAGAGACGCAATGTCAAGAGCATTAATTTCCTCAATAAGAACATTTAAGCGTGAAAACATTTCATTAACATTTTTATGAGGAAGCATCTTAAATTCATCATATTTAGCTTTGAGCATGTGATATTTAAGTTCCTTTACACGAGATGAGCCCTCATGGATTTCTATCAAGCAAGCCCAAATTTCACAAGCTTTCTCCTTACTAGCAATCCTAGAGAAGACATCTTGACTTATGCATTCATAAATAGCATTCCTAGCCTTAGCATCCCACTTAACTTGATCACCCACATAGTTAAGTTCTCCAAATCCTGCATGAGTCGCTTCCCAAACTTCGGGGGCAATAGCCTCAAGGTAAGCGCGCATGCGTGCTTTCCAATAGGCAAAATTCTTGCCCTCGAAGATAGGAACCGAACCCCCAACCTTGGCCATTTTATCTCTCTAGCGGTGAAGCTAGAATGATCCTATGAGCAACCTTGCTCTGATACCAATTGTAAGGATCGAAATGCCCAAGAGGGGGGGGGTGAATTGGGCTTTCTTTCAAATTTTAAGGCAACTAAAAACGAACTACTTAAGCCCAATTCCCAATGCGGTTCTAACTATGCAATCAACGTAGATATAACTTGTGAAGCAAAGATTGCATAATGTAAAGAGAGGGAGATAAATGCAAATGCTAGGGGACACGAAGGTTTATCCCGTGGTTCGGCAAGATCGCAAGGATCTTCCTACATCCACGTTGTGGCACCCACGGAAGGGTTTTGCCACTTCCAATGTCACCGAGACAATGGAGTCTTCACTAATCTTCTCCGTTCGCCATCTCCGGCAAGGTGGAGCTCAAGCCTTGTACAACCTTCGATGTTCCGGGCTTCCACACACACCTTGGCAAGCTCCGGAACGATCTTCTTCAACTCCTCACTAGCCTAGAGAGTTCAATCACAAAGAAAGAACGCACACAAGCTTCTCTCTAGCCTATTACAAATGATCTAAAAGTGTGGAAATGTATGCTCTATAGTCTTGAATGCTCTTGGATGTGTAGTTGGCTTCAGGTGATCAAGACTTATCGAAATGACTGGGTTAGAGGGGTTTTATAGCCAGCTTAACCGAAATAGCCGTTGGAAAAGTAGGCTGATAGAACTTTTCTGTATACACCGGATGATCCGATGTCTCCCCTCTAGTTATCATCGGTGTAATTACTTTGGCTGACGTCATTGTGTCAGATATTACCGTTATTAGACCGATGTTGCCCCCAGTCTTCTCATCGGATGATCCGGTGGCTCTTCCTCCAGAATTTGCTTGATCTTGATGCTTACTGGAGTGATCAACCGATGTGTGTAAGTCTGCACATCGGATGATCCGGTGCTTCACTTGTTCCAATTGTACTGCAAATTGTACTGATGCACCGATGTTGTTGAGCCCTTCACATCGGATGATCCGGTGAGTTCATTTGTCTGAGGTCTTTTTCTTCAGTTGAATCAACTCGACCGATGTGTTCATTTTGGAAATCATCATTTGATCCGGTGAGTTGATTTTGTTTGCTATGAGTTGTCTTGAGTGAATCTTTTGTGTCTTGCTCGAATGATCTCTTAGACAATTGTTCCACAAGGCTCTCTGATGATTCTTAAGCATTGTATGTTGTCATTTTTTGATTGAGTGACTTAGACATAGAGCCTTCACATCTTGTCTTTATCTCATGAGTTTGATCTCGAAAGTTGAGTATCTATGGGTCTCCAATGACATGATCATTTCATCTAATTGAGTGTTTACGGGGACCTTGCATTCACAAATTCATTAGTAAAGTTCAATGGTTGTCATTAATCACCAAAACCATACTACATGAGGGGGGCCTAGATGCTTTGGTCGAGCTAAAGTTTCTTAAGAATTGCAAAACTTTGTTATAGACAAGAAAGAGAAAAATAAAAAATATTGAGCCTATACAAAATAAATGCACGTGGAGTCTGTTTTCACACAATGATGTCTTTCATTAAAGGTCCGGGGTACAGGGGAAACAAGTACACTCTTAGGGTACGGAACCAGGCTAAGTGTGTTTCGTTTCTTGTTTGAGCCAAGGTAGCTAGCTACACTTTTAGTTCTGAGACTGTGAAAAGTGTTGCCTAAACTTTGTGGACCTCTGGGGAAGGTCCGGCTGTTCTCCCGGAGGAGCTACCCGACTCTGTACAATGACTCTATAACATACATCACATGTCATTACAGACTCACCTCCGTGATATTAAGCGTAGAACTTACGGAGGTGCTCAATGTTCCAAGGATTAGGGAGAGGTGTCCCATCCTCGGTTGCCAAGCGAACGCATCCAGGATGGGATACTTTGATCACTCGGAAAGGTCCTTCCCAGCTGGGGGAAAGTTTGTTTAACCCTTCTCTGGATTGTATTCTCTGTAGCACCAGATCACCTTCCTCGAGCTGTTGGCTGTGAACATGCAGTTGGTGATAGTGCCGAAGAGCTTGGCGGTATCGGGCATTCCGAACAGCTGCTCGGCACCTTCCCTCTTCAAGGAGGTCAAGGTCTTCACGCCGGAGCTGGTCCTGCGTGGCATCATCGAAGGTCTAGACCCGGAGCGATCCCAAGCTGATTTCTGGAGGAAGGACTGCTTCAGCTCCATACACCAGGAAGAAGGGTGTCTCCCCGGTTGACCGGTTTGTAGTTGTCTTGTTGGCTCACAGTGTGGGCGGAAGCTCCTCGATCCAGTTGGCTCCATGTTTTTTCAGGCGCTCATATGTGCGCGTCTTGAGTCCTTTTAGGATTTCTGCATTTGCTCTCTCTGCTTGGCCATTGCTTGCCGGGTGAGCTACGGAAGCGTAGCTGACCTGGATGTTGAGGTCTTTGCAATATCCTTGGAATGAAGAGCTTGTAAACTGAGTCCCATTATCAGTTATGATTTTGTTTGGGACTCCAAATCTTCATACGATGGACTGCAAGAAGTTGATAGTTGATTGCTTGTTTATTGTCAAAACGAGAGTTGCTTCTGGCCATTTGGTGAATTTGTCAATGGCAACATACATGAACTTGTAACCTCCGACGGCTCTTGGGAAAGGTCCCAAGCTATCCATCCCCCGCACAGCGAAAGGGCATGTAGGAGGTATCATTTGTAGAGGCTGAGTCGGTGTGTGAATTTGCTTTGCATGGAACTGGCATGCTTCGCATTTCTTCACTAGCTCAGTTGCATCCTGGAGCGCTATAGGCCAGTAAAAGCCATGCCGGAAGGCTTTACCGACCAGCGTGCGGGAAGACGCGTGGTTCCCACACTTGCCTCCATGGATTTCCGCGAGGAGCTCATAGCCTTCTTCCCTTGTAATGCACAGCATTAGGACGCCGTTGGCACCACGCCGATAGAGATCCCCTTCTACCAGTGTGTATCTTTTAGACAATCTGACTATCCGGTCAGCGGATACATTATCTTCATTAAGGAAATTGTCTTTCAAGTAGCTCCGGATCTTCGAGATCCATGCATCAGAACTATCTAGGATTTGAGTCTTGCGTGGTGGGTCGCTCGGAGCTTCCCGCAGCACCTATGACCCTTGATGGACGCCATGGTAACAGGGCCATCGGGACCGCTAGCTTCGAGGTGCTGGTCTCGCCCCCTTTGCTCAGTTCAGCAGGCTGAGCTGTAGGTTTAGATGACCTCCGAACGAAGGTTCCGTCGGGAGCCGGAGCCCCAGTTGAAGCTTTCGTCGAGAGTTCATCAGCTTCAGCGTTGTTGAGATGCTGGACATGGCAAAGATCTAGGACGTCGAAGTCCTTCTGAAGCTTCTGGACCTCAAGTAGGTATGCAACTAGTTGAGGGTTGTTGCAGCAACATTCACCTTTGACTTGTTTTACAACAAGTTGTGAATCACCCTTTATCAACAGCTGCTTGACACCATACGATAGTGCCACTTTGAGCCCATAAATTAGTGCTTCATACTCTGCCATGTTGTTGGTCTCCTTGAAGTCAAGGTGCACCATGTATTTAACCTTCTCCCCGGTCGGAGCGAGGAGAAGGACTCTAACTCCGGCCCCTTGCTTCTGCACGGAGCCGTCGAAGTAGAGAGTCCAGTGAGGCTCAGTGAAGACCGAAACCTTGGGTTCCGACTTCTGCTCACTGGGGCCCCCAGGATTTGATGGAGAGGGGGTCCATTCCGCCACGAAGTCCGCCAATGCTTGACTCTTGATTGCTTTTCTTGGGACGAATTCAAGGTCGAACTTGGCTAATTCCGCTGCCCACTTTGCAATGTTCCCAGTAGAATTGGGGTTATGCAAGATCGCACGCAGTGGATAAGAAGTTACCACTGAAATCTTGTGAGCTTGGAAGTAGTGTCGGAGTTTCCTAGAGGCCATAAGAACTGCGTAGAGCAGCTTATGCACCTCCAGATACCGAGTCTTGGCGTCATGGAGTACTTCGCTGATGAAGTACACTAGGCGTTGGACCGTCCAGACCCTCCTGAAGGGGCCCGGAGCTTCCTCCACATCTACCCGGACCCTCCCGGAGGGGTCCGGACCTTGTTCGGGGACCTCCGGGTGCCGGTTGGAGGTACCCGGAGCTTCTTCTGAAGTGACCCGGACCTTCCCGGAGGAGTCCAGATCTTGTTGCTCAGCAGCAGTGACTCCTTCATTTGAAGGAGAGAGATCCTCCGGAGTCTCTCCTTGAGGATCCGGGTCTGGGAGCTGGGACACATATTCGACTTCAGGTGGCTCCAGACCCTCCCGAAGGGGTCTGGATTTCTGAACTGGAGATGGTTCTGGCCTTTCCGCAATCAGGACCATGCTGACAACTTCGTCAGTTTCGAAATGTAAAGCAGGAGTGGCTCACCAGGGTTCGGAGCTACCAAGGTTGGTAGGGTGGTGAGGAGCTGCTTCAGCTCCTGGAACGCCTTTTCTGCTTCTTCGGACCATTGGAATGGTCTGAACTTTATTAATAGATTGAATAAAGGTAGCGCCCATTCTGCCAGTCTTGAGATGAACCGGCTAAGGGCAGCTAGACATCCAGTCAGCTTCTGGACGTCCATGATGCGGGCTAGTGGCCGCATGTCTTCAATAGCATTTATCTTCGCCGGATTTGCTTCTATTCCTTGGTGATTCACCAAGAAACCAATAAGTTTTCCGGAGCTAACCCCGAAGACACACTTGTCCGGGTTCAGCTTCGTGCGAGTGACTCGCAACTTGTCAAAGACAGCTTCCAAGATGTCAAGGAACGACTCCTTGTTCTTAATCTTGACAACGATGTCATCGTCATACACTTCCACTACGTCTCTGATGAGCTCTCCAAAAGTTTTGTACATAGCTCATACAAATGTTGAAGCAGCGTTTTTGAGACCAAATGGCATGGCAGTATAACAATATAATCAATCTACTGTGTTGAAGGAGGTATGCTCTTCATCTTCCCTAGACATTCTAATTTGATGGTACCCAGAATATGCATCTAGGAAACACAGTAATTCGCACCCGGAGGTGGAATCCACTATCTGATCTCTTCTAGGTAGTGGGAATGGATCTTTTGGACATGCCTTATTTAGTGTAGTGTAGTCGATACACATCCGAAGCTTCCCGCTGGCCTTGGGTACAACGACTGGGTTTGCCAGCCATTTTGGGTGGAAGACTTCTCGAATGAATCCAGCTTCGAGCAACTTCTTCACTTCCTGTCATATGAAATTCAGTCGCTCTACTGATTGCTTCCGAGGCTTCTGTTGTAAGGCCGAGCATCGGGATAGATCTTCAGATTATGCTCAATAACTTCCCTAGGGATCCCAGGCATTTGTGACGGTTGCCAGGCAAACACGTCGACGTTAGCCTGAAGGAAAGTGACGAGCACGAGTTCCTATTTATCATTCAGACCTCCCGATATACGGGTGGTCTGAGCAGCATCGGAACCTATTTGGACGACTTCGACAGGAATGTCGGTGTCGCCGCTTGGTCGCACGCGAGGTGCGGAGGTTGAGCCTCGATGACGAATGCTCGCGGGTTTCAGAGCTTGCTCCTTTCCGGATTCTTCTTCCTGCGTTGTAGCAAGCGCGTGGAGTTCTTCCAGAGCTGTTACTCCGACGGTGCAATCTCCACAGATCCAGAGAACACTAGCTGGTGTTGGCCCATCTTCCACACCAAGTAGCCATAATGAGCAGCATCCATGAACATGTATAAAGCTGTCCTGCCCAGAATGGCGTTGAAAGGTAAGTTGATATGTGCCACGTCGAAGACCAACTTCTCAGTGTGGTAATTCTCCCAGGTCCCAAAGGTCACCGGGAGATTTATTGCACCGAGTGGGGTTATGGCCCCCGAACCTACTCCGGAGAAAGGTCGAGAGGGGCGAAGGTCCGAAGGTCGAAGCTGAAGCTTGACGAAAGCTTTGAAGCTTATGAGGTTCAACCCCGAACCTCCGTCCACCATTACACGGTGGAGTTGGATGTTGTTGATGGTCGGAGATGCCATCAATGGGAGTTGGCCAGCTCCGATCATATTCTGAGGGCAGTCTGATGCATCGAAGGTGATGGCAGTATCCATCCACTTCCGGTGCAGCTCCGCCCTGGCGGTGGGAGCTACTAAGGCCATGTCCCGCCGCATGGTCTTGAGGACATGGCGGGAGGTGATGTCCCACGAACCACCAAAGATGGTGTTCATGGTTTTCTGACGTTCACTGTTGGAGACGTCGGAGTCGTCTTAGACGGAGGTGTAAACAGCCTTCAAGACCTTTTTAGGGTCCTGAAAGCCTAACTCCTCTTCAGCCGGAGCTCCGTCGACTTTCTGTTTTCCTTCCCTTTGACGTAAAGGAACTTCTTCCCGGCGCTTGTTGTAGCGCTCGGCAAGGTTCTGGACCTCACGGCAGCCTTCCAAGTTGTGGTTGTTCTCTTGTGTATGGGACACAACATCTTGGAGCTACCACCATCTTCAGACGACGGCCGAGGTTGTTTCTCAGGGCGCGGCCCGCAGGCACCCGGAGCAGCGGCAGCTGCAGCGGTAGGTGTGCCGGCTGACAGCTTTTTCTTGCCGTTGGACTTTTTCTTCTTTTTGCCACTCCCGGAGGTAGTGGCTTCACCCTTGGAGGATTTTTTGTTGTCCTCCGGAGGTGGTTGGGAGTGCATTTCATGGCCCTCCGCAGCTTTGGCTCATTTGTCTGCCAAGCTGAAGAGCTCCGTGACGCTGGTGATCTCCTTGGTCGCCAGCTTCTCCAACATCTTCTTGTCTCGTACGCCCTGTCTAAATGCCACAATAACAGAGGTGGTAGGGATAGAAGGAATAGTGTTTCGTACCTGGGAGAACCTCTGGGGGAAGGATTGCAAGGACTCTCCCCCCTTCTGCTTGACAACAAAAAGGTCCAGTTCGGTGCCTGGTCGGGTGTATGAACTCCATAAATCGGCGGTGAACTGTTAGCACAGTTCTGCCCAACTGTTGATGGAGTCGGGCAGAAGGCTCATGAACCAGGACCTGGTGGTCCCAGTCAAAGCCACAGGAAAATAGTTGGCCATTACAGCCTCGTTGCCTCCGGCTGTGAGGATTGTGGTGGAGTAAATCTGGAGAAACTTAGCGGGATTGACAGTCCCGTCAAATTTCTCCGGCAGGTGAGGTCGAAACATTTGTGGCCATCTAACCATGTGTAGGTGCATGGCCAGGGCAGAATAGCCCCCTCCTACTCCCTCAGGAGCAGGACTGTCCCGAGCTTCTCGCCTTTTGCGAGCGCGCTCGATATGGACGCCATCGTCCTGTTGACGGTAACAGCGATCAAGCTCCGTCCGGAGGTCGTGAGTTGAAAGCATGGTTACTGTATGGGTGCGTCGCGCCCCGGGAGGTAGCGACGTCACTTGTTGAGATGCAGCACGCCTCCTATGCTGGGAAGCGTGCGGACCAAGTCTCCACAACACAGTCCGATGCTACGATGGGGCCCGCCCTGAGGGGGGAGGACCTTGGTTGCTGATGCGATCGGCTGCTACTGCAACCAAATGTTCCACATCAGCCCTCCACTGCTCCATTGCACCCTGGGATGCACCTGGAGGTGGTGGGCATTGGAGAAGAGCACGCGCTGCATGGAGCGCGTGTTCAGGGTTGTTGTTAGCCAATGTCGTGACCGACGCAGATGCCCCGTCCCACTGTCCAGCTTGATTTGCAGGTGCGGACGGTGGTGGTGGAGGCATGACTCCTGCTGGAACCGCGACACCTGTTGGCTGCTGCACATTGGAGGGATTGCCTCCAGCAGGTTGCACTACAGGGTTGCCATTGGATGATCCAGCAAGAGAGTTCACCATCTTTGAATCTCGAGCGCGCCCCTACCTGGCGCGCCAACTATCGGAGTTTGGTTCCGGCAACTCTCCCGGTACTACCGTTGGTAGCCCACGAAGTTTGTAGTTTGGTATTGGGTGCGCAGAGATTCAAAAGACGATGAGAAATAGACATAAGGATTTACGTTGTTCGGGCCGCTTGAGCATAATACCATACTCCACAAGGTGTGTAGTTGTTGAATTGAGTGTCTCAGGTGAGTATGGGAGAGATCTCAGAGTTCAAAAGAGTCGTCCCCTGTGTATTGTCGACTAGTCCTTTTATAGTACAAGGACTGGTCGTTACACCATTAGCGTGGCCCGACATGTGGCCCTGGCAGTTACTAATGCTTAATACACAATTAATGATGTTAACTACCCTTAATAACGTGGTAACAGGCCTTGACGGTGCCGTTACTGGTATTAAGAGCCTTCCGATAGTGTGTCATTAATATGTTATTAATGACACTTAATCGGGTCTTGAAGTCTTTGATTGCTTCTTGAAGGTCTGAGCCGTTGGGGGTCCACCAGTCTGATTGTTGAGGCTGGAGGTCCGGCGGTTGGACACGTGGCAGCATCGGAGCTTTCCGTCTGGGACGTGTAGATTCGGTGTAAGACACGTGTCGGTACCGGAGCTTCCCTCTGTCGGGGGTTAGGTCCGGGGGTGCCGCACAAGTGTTTAGCCCAGAGCTATCCCATGTGTGGGATGTATGTCCGGTTGTTATATACACGTGGCAATACCAGGACTAACCATAGATGGGAGGCAGGTCCGGCCCCGTATGACACGTGGGGCCTTCGCAGGTCTTCAACTGAGACAGGTGAAGTTCCTTTTGTCTTTTTGTAGTCCCAAGGGGTATACGGTACGCAGGGTACCTACACGGTTCATGGAGCGACCACCCAGGTGTGACGCCCGGTTTTGAGAAAAGAACCAAGCTAACGCATATGTGTGCCCAGGATGTTCATCACACATACACGAGTGCAATCACAAAAGAGTATACAGAAAATTACCATAGAGCAAGATTAATTAACCAAATTTTATTACACAAACAAGATTATCCTCGAATACAAGCTCTAGTAAATATTAAGTACAAGTTCAACTAATGCAGCGGAAATAAACTAATTAAGCAAACTAAACAGCTAGGCAGCATAAGCAATAGGGTATAGCGCAGCTCCAATCAATACCACAGGCAAAGCTGACGGTAGACATGGCCTAGAACTCCGCATTATCACCATTAAACTCCCAATCCTGACCTACAACTGTTGGGGGGAAATTGCAAGAGTGAGTACATGTCGTACTCAGCAAGTGTGGAAAGTATGACATGTGGCTTATTCAAATGACGACAATAATAATGGTTAAGTGCTGAAAAGTACATTAAAATGTTTGAAAATCAATATAATATATGTATGTGAAGTAAAACCATCATAATCATAAGTAATACCATAATACCAGTCCACAATTTACCATCTTCATTAATAATTCCAGATTTCACCATTTTCCAATAACCATATTCAATACCGGAAATAAATCCATAACCATCCCAAATTCCAATTTCCCTCTAATCATGGAAGTTGTCCAGGTGCTTATAACCGGGAGCACGGCTATCATGATAGTTTTATTTTACTCTGTAGAGTTTGTACCACTTTACCCACGTGTTTGTGATTTCATCACCCGTCGGCGACTAAAGAACCTCCCCACGCCAATTACACTTCCTTTGGTGTATGGCCAAGAGATCACAAAATATCCTTTACAAAGGGATTACTAGCCTATTGAGACCCCACTGAGGTTTCACCGGTGGCGATGCCTCCAACTGAGCACATCTTCAACCAAGGGCCCCCTCTTGAGCCATTCGGATCCCAGGGTAGTCCCACCAATCATCAACAAACCCAATCCGACTACCCCTTCCCCGAGCATCCACAATGGTCCAAATAGCACTAGCAAAGCCCTAATTAATCAGCTATGCCGCACCCATACTTGGCCTCGTGGTGGCACTGTAGTCCTGGCTTATTCTCGCATCAACCGGTCCTTAGATCTAAAGCAAGCAAACCACCATAACATCCAACCCATCCACATACCAGGCTTGCTTAGATCACCCATTACCATGTCATATTAACCAGTTCATGTTTACCATAATCTCATCCATGCATAATTAAATTGAGTAGTATAGTTGTTTCTCATCCCAGTTGATTAAGCGAGGCAAAAGGTAAAAAGCCCTTCCCGACTCTCTACCATATATTCCAGGTGACAAGGGTGGTCAAACAAAGCTAGTAAACTTCCTATCATAGGGTTCCCATCAAATTGACACAAGCATGCAATTTTAAAAACAAAACATTTATTTAAAAATAGGATCAATATGCTTCAAGGACACTTGCCTTGCTCTTGCGGTTGATTAGGGTCAATTTCTTCAAACTCTTGGTGTTTTAGGTCCTCCGCGTCACTCTCGAGCGCAAATCTGTCTAATCCACACAATAAACATACAAGACAAGAAACACAATCAAAGAGTGCACAAATATTACTCAATATGTCATGACATGCATGATTGATGCAAATGCAAGGTAGAACATGTTAATAGATTGCTTTTAATGATCACTAACTAGTTCTAATAGCTTTTAACAAGTTTATACAAGTTTGGATTTGATTAGATCAAATTTTAGAATTAATTCAACCCAATTTAACCAGGAAGATCGGACTAGTCCGCTAGGGACCGGACAAGTCCGCACTCCGCGAGATCAGCAGATTAGGGTTTTCTAGATCGACATGAATTTGGAGATTTGGGGTTGAATTCACGTAAGGAAAAGAGAATAGAAGGTATACTAGGTGTTTAGGACTCCAATGAATCAAGAAACTTGGAGGTAACACTTGGATCATGATGATCTAGGGTTGGTGATGAACTTGGGGATGAATTGGTGGTGAAGAACAAAAACTTGGTGGAGATATTGATCCTCTTTCATTTCCTCCTCTTCTTCTTCTTGCTTGGGATCTTCTCCTCCCTCCTTGATGGTGGCTCCCCACGAACTAGGGTTTTGGTGGGGTGGAAAAGTGACAAATAGATGTCAATCCAAGGGGTGGGGTTGTTTATATAGAGGTGGAGGCTAGGGTTAGATGGATTTTGAGTTTGAGAGGAGTAGAGGCCGGTTTAGAGTCCCACATGGGCTCTAAAAGAGTTAGGCACAACATCCCTAGGCCCACTTAACGTGAAACCCATGAAACAAGTCGTAAAACAAAAGATCAACTCGGAGTCGCGAAATATCGAACAAGTCCGGAAAGGACCGGACTAGTCCGAAGTCGTCCAGAGAGAAAATCGGACAAGTCTGGCCTAAAATCGAACAAGTCCGACTTTGAACAGAGAGAAAAAACGGACAAGTCCACTGGAACACTAGACTAGTCTGGAAAAGTCCAAGGACTTAGCAATTTTTCAAGGATTCATGGAATAACGGACTAGTCCGCACAAAATCGGACAAGTCCGAAAGTTTCCAGTGCCAAAAATCAGACTAGTCCGCAGCAAAAATGGACAAGTCCGTTTTTAGTCAGAGAGAAATCGGACTAGTCCTCAGTAAAATCGGACTAGTCCGCACTTTCCTGCGTTTTAAGTGCGGTTTTGCTCCAAATCAATTTTAAATCGTTCCTCTTGTTGTGGGTTGATGTTAAACACGTATATGAGTGCATGCAAGGAATGATGCATGAAAATGAGGGTGTTACAAACCTCCCCCCCTTAAAATGAATCTCGTCCTCGAGATTCGATGCGAAAGAGAAGAGATAGGGAAATTCCTTCTTGATATCATCTTCTAGCTCCCAAGTTGCTTCTTTTTCTGCGTGGTGCTTCCATTGAACCTTACACCATCTAATAACCTTGTTCCTTGTGACTCTCTCCTTGGTTTCCAAGATTTTGATCAGTTGTTCGGCATAAGTCAAATCTTCCTCTAGTTCCAATTCTTCCATTGGCACTTGTTCTTCCGGTACTCTCAAGCACTTCTTGAGCTGGGAAACATGAAAGACATCATGTACGTCTGAAAGATGTGCTGGCATCTCCAACTTATACACTACTTCTCCTCTTTTGTCCAAAATCTTGAACGGTCCAATATAGCGAGGTGCGAGCTTGCCTCTTATATTAAACCTCTTATGACCTCTCATTGGTGACACCTTGAGGTAAACAAAATCTCCTATTACAAAGACTAATTTCCTTCTCCTATTGTCCGCATAGCCTTTTTGCCTTGATTGGGCAGCCCTCAAGTTTTCACGAATTATTTGGACTTGCTTTTCGGCTTCTTGCAACACGTCCGGACCAAATACTTGGGTTTCTCCTGCCTCATTCCAGAACAAAGGTGTCCTACACTTCCTCCCATAAAGCGCTTCATATGGTGACATCTTCAAACTTGCTTGGTAACTATTGTTGTATGAAAATTCCACGTATGGCAAGCTTTTGTCCCGACTTTTCCCATGCTTTGAAGCACAAGATCTTAACGTGTCCTCCAAAATCTGATTGTTCCTCTCGGTTTGTCCATCCGTTTGAGGATGATATGCTGAACTAAAATTCAATCTCGTTCCCAAGGCTTCATGCAATTTTTGCCAAAATCTGGAGGTAAATTGAGAACCTTTATCCGAGACTATCTTCTTAGGGACTCCATGTCGACACACAATATGCTCCATATATATTTCGGCCAATCGTGCAGCTGTATATTTGGTCTTCACAGGGACAAAATGAGATGACTTGGTTAAGCGATCCACAATTACCCAGATTGAGTCATACCTGGACTGAGTACGTGGTAACCCAACTGTGAAGTCCATTCCAATTTCTTCCCACTTCCATTTCGGAATCTTCAACGGTTGCAATAATCCGGCTGGCCTTTGATGTTCCGCCTTGACTCGTTGGCACATATCACACAATGCTACGTATTCAGCTATGTCCTTCTTCATGCTATCCCACCAATAGCTAGTCTTCAAGTCTTTGTACATCTTTGTACAACCGGGGTGAATTGAGTAAGGCGAGTCATGTGCCTCCTTTAAGATGGTCTCCCGAATATGCTTTACATTAGGCGCAACGATCCTCTTTCCAAGCCATAAGGTGCCATGTTCGTCTTCATCAAATCTGAATTCTTTCCCTTCCTCGATCCTTTCCTTGATTTCCTTGATCTCCTCATCTACGGTTTGTGCCTCTCGAATTTCTTGCTCCAAGGTTGGCTTTAACTCCATCAGCTCCATCTCATTTACAAACCTGAGGTTCAACCGTTCAAACTCCTTGCATAACTCGGATGGTAATTCTCGAACTGTGAGTTGGTGACTTACTCCTTTTCTACTCAAAGCATCGGCCACTACGTTGGCTTTTCACGGATGATAGTTGATCCCCAAATCATAATCATTGATGAGCTCCAACCATCTTTGTTGCCTCAAGTTCAGATCTGTTTGTGTGAAAATATACTTCAAACTCTTATGGTCAGTATAAATTTCACACCTATGTCCAAGAATATAGTGTCTCCAAATCTTCAATGCATGTACCACGACCGCGAGTTCCAAATTGTGCGTGGGGTAATTCTGCTCATGTTTCTTTAGTTGTCTTGATGCGTAGGCGACCACTTGACCTTCTTGCATCAATACACATCCAAGTCTGTGCCTCGATGCGTCGCAATAAATGACCAAACTCTTTCTCACATCCGGCAGTACCAAAACTGGGGCTATTGTCAACCGCTTCTTTAACTCCTCAAAACTATTCTGACAAGCTTCAGTCCATTAGAACGCCTTTCCCTTCATTAGCAACTCCGTCATAGGCTTGGCTATCTTGGAAAAGTCCTTGATGAATCTACGGTAATATCCAGCCATCCCAAGAAAACTCCTTATTTCCTTGACATTTTGTGGCGGTTCCCACTTCAACACGTCTCCCACTTTTCCGGGGTCAACCAATACTCCTCCTCCTGAAATTATATGACCTAAAAATGACACCTCTCTCAACCAAAACTGACACTTGTTGAACTTGGCATACAATTGATGCTCCCTCAATTTCTGCAATGTAAGCCTCAAGTGTTCCTCGTGTTCTTTCTCATCCTTCGAGTAGATCATAATGTCATCAATAAACACCACAACGAACTTATCCAAGTACTCCATGAAGACCTTATTCATGAGGTACATAAAGTAGGCAGGCGCATTTGTCAATCCAAAAGACATCATGGTGTACTCATAAGATCCATACCGTGTTCTAAAAGCTGTCTTGGGTATGTCCGATGGTCTAATCTTCATTTGAAAGTATCCCGACCTCAAATCAATCTTAGAGAAGACACAAGCACCCTTCATCTGATAAAACAAGTCTTCTATGTGCGGCAAGGTGTAGTTGTTCTTGATTGTTACCTCGTTGAGAGCTAGGTAATCCACACACATCCTTTGGGATCCATCCTTCTTGTCCACAAATAGAACGGGCGCTCCCCAAGGCGAAGAGCTAGGGCGAATAAAACCCTTCTCTAATTGCTCTTGAATTTGCTTCTTGAGCTCCGCTAATTCCATAGGAGGCATCATATACAGCCTCTTAGCTATAGGTGCAGTTCCAGGTATTAAATCAATAACAAACTCAATGTCTCGATCAGGTGGCATACCTGGCAACTCGTCCGGAAAAACATCCAAAAATTCACACACCATCGGAATCTCCTCAATTGCGGCACCGTCCATATGATTCAACTCCAATTGCTTTGGTGCGGTTTGATATGCTTCAAATTCTACGGTGATCCCTTCTTCATTGGTCAACTTCACCGTCTTCGTGGCACACTCAATAACTCCATTGTGCTTCCTCAACCAGTCCATACCAAGTATAATATCCAACCCTTGAGAATCCAAAACAATGAGGTTGGCGGAGAAGTCTACCCCCCTTATTCTAAGTCTTACTTTTGGACATACTATATTTGTCCTCATCTCTCCTCCAGGAGACTTAACCAATAGAATAAACTTCATATGAGAGATAGGCAAACTATACTTGGCAACATACTTCGATGCAATGAATGAATGCAATGCTCCAGAACAAAATAACATAGTCGCGGTGTTGTAGTTGGCGAGAAACATACCAATGACCACGTCATCCGCTTGTTGAGCATCCTCCGTAGAGACATGGTTCACGTTGCCACGAGCGAAATTCTGATGTCCACGGCTTCCTTGTGGATGTCCTCCATTGGGTCTTGGGTTTTGCCTCGGTGCATTGCTTCCTTGACCAAGACCTGACTTAGGACATCGATGCGCAAATTGTCTAGCTTCTCCACAAGTATAACACTTCTTGACTCCACCACAATTATTAGGACGAGCTTGGTTTTGAACATTAGCACCAGGAAAATTAGCACGAGGTGCATAAGGCATTGGAGGCCTAGGTGCTTGCATAACAGGGCGTTGCTGCACAAACTGAGTTGGGCGTGGTGCATAACCAGGGTGTTGAGCAGAAATAGAGGAGCTGTAATAGGGTGCATTGGGTGGTGCAAGGCGAGGGCGCACATTACTTCCTTGTTGCTGTCCTTGATATGGCGCCTTCCTCTTGATTTCTTGCTCCATCTCACGGATCTTGTTCTCAACCACAATTGCTTTGTCCACAAGCTTCTGGAAATTGACATAATCACAGTTCAGCAATTGCACTTGGATCTCATTGTTCAAGCCCCTCATGAACAAGTATTGTTTCCGGCTGTCCCGACTAACATCCTCAGGCGCATATCTTGAGAATTGAGTGAACTTATTGAGATATTCACTCACGCTTGATCTCCCTTGCCTTAAATTCTTGCCTCTTCAATATCATCACTCCCCCCCGGCACAAAATGAGAACAGAAATTATCCTTGAATTTGGCCCAAGTAATTCTCTCTTGGTTCTCATGAGCATTGCAATAAGAATCCCACCAATCCACAGCTGCTCCAACTAGTTGATGAGAAGCAAACAAGACCTTCTCCCGGTCACTGCATTGGACAATAGCTAGCTTCTTCTCCACGGACTTGAGCCAATCATCTGCATTCATAGGGTCGGCAGCTTGAGCAAAATTCGGCGGCCTAGTCCTCATAAACTCTCCCAATCGGTTATGAGGAGGAGGGGGTGGCGGTGGAGGCATGTGGGGCTGATTATTGATGTTGCCAGCCTACAGCTGTCCCATAGTTTGTATCATGGTCTGCATGAGCTGGTTTTGCATAGCCAATAGATGCTCAATGTTGATAGCTCCCTGAGTAGATCCTTGTCCAATGTTGTTCTGAGGTACTCCATTGTTCTCCTCCTCATCATTGTCATCCCTCTGGTTGCGAGTCCTCACCATGTGAAGAATAGCAATAGGTAAGAATTAGAAAACGTCCCTAACTATATGCATCAAGGGATATGAAGCTAAGCAACTAGCTACACTAGCTTAGGTGGACATGGCAATGCTAAAACACCCCAAAATCCTCTATTAAGCACACAAGCAAGCAATATATATAGCAAACAACACCCCCAAGCAAAAACTCATCGATTCCTAAGTGCTCCTATGTGCTCTAAAGTGTCCATTCTATCTAGGCTGCATCCTACGATCAACCTGTGGCTCTGATACCAATCTGTGATGCCCGGTTTCGAGAAAAGAACCAAGCTAACGCATATGTGTGCCCAGGATGTTCATCACACATACACGAGTGCAATCACAAAAGAGTATACAGAAAATTACCACAGAGCAAGATTAATTAACCAAATTTTATAACACAAACCAGATTATCCTCGAATACAAGCTCTAATGAATATTAAGGACAAGTTCAACTAATGCAGCGGAAATAAACTAATTAAGCAAACTAAACAGCTAGGCAGCATAAGCAATAGGGTATAGTGCAGCTCCGATCAACACCACAGGCAAAGCTGACGGTAGACACGGCCTAGAACTCTGCATTATCACCATTAAACTCCCAATCCTGACCTGCAACTGTTGGGGGGGAATTGCAAGAGTGAGTACATGTCGTACTCAGCAAGTGTGGAAAGTATGACATGTGGCTTATTCAAATGACGACAATAATAATGGTTAAGTGCTGAAAAGTACATTAAAACGTTTGAAAAGCAATATATTATATGTATGTGAAGTAAACCCATTATAATCATAAGTAATACCATAATACCAGTCCACAATTTACCATCTTCATCAATAATTCCAGATTTTGCCATTTTCCAATAACCATATTCAATACCAGAAATAAATCCATAACCATCCCAAATTCCAATTTCCCTCTAATCATGGAAGTTGTCCAGGTGCTCATATCCGGGAGCACGGCTATCATGATAGTTTTATTTAACTCTGTAGAGTTTGTACCACTTTACCCACGTGTTTGTGATTTCATCACCCGTCGGCGACTAAAGAACCTCCCTCAAGCCAATTACACTTCCTTTGGTGTATGGCCAAGAGATCACAAAATAGCCTTTACAAAGGTATTACTAGCCTATTGAGACCCCACTGAGGTTTCACCCGTGGCGATGCCTCCAACTGAGCACATCTTCAACCAATGGCCCCCTATTGAGCCATTCGGATCCCAGGGTAGTCCCACAAATCATCAACAAACCCAATCCGACTACCCCTTCCCCGAGCATCCACAATGGTCCAAACAGCACTAGCAAAGCCCTAATTAATCAGCTACGCCGCACCCATACTTGGCCTCGTGGTGGCATTGTAGTCCTGGCTTATTCTCGCATGAACCGTTCCTTAGATCTAAAGCAAGCAAACCACCATAATATCCAACCCATCCACATACCAGGCTTGCTTAGATCACCTATTACCATGTCATATTAACCACTTCATGTTTACCATAATCTCATCCATGCATAATTGAATTGAGTGGTATAGTTGTTTCCCATCCCAGTTGATTAAGCGAGGCAAAAGGTAAAAAGCCCTTCCCGACTCTCTATCATATATTCCAGGTGACAAGGGTGGTCAAACAAAGCTAGTAAACTTCCTATCATAGGGTCCCCATCAAATTGACACAAGCATGCAATTTTGCAAAAAAACATTTATTTAAAAATAGGATCAATATGCTTCAAGGACACTTTCCTTGCTCTTGCGGTTGATTAGGGTCAATTTCTTCAAACTCTTGGTGTTGTAGGTCCTCCGCGGCACTCTCTAGCACAAATCCGTCTAATCCACACAATAAACATACAAGACAAGAAACACAATCAAAGAGTGCACAAATATTACTCAATATGTCATGACATGCATGATTGATGCAAATGCAAGGTAGAACTTGTTAATAGATTGCTTTTAATGATCACTAACTAGTTCTAATAGCTTTTAACAAGTTTATACAGGTTTGGATTCGATTAGATCAAATTTTAGAATTAATTCAACCCAATTTAACCAGGAAGATCGGACTAGTCCGCTAGGAACCGGACAAGTCCGCACTCCGCGAGATCAGCATATTAGGGTTTTCTAGATCGACTTGAATTTGGAGAGTTGTGGTTGAATTCACGTAAGGAAAATATAATAGAAGGTATACCAGGTGTTTAGGACTCCAATGAATCAAGAAACTTGGAGGTAAACTTGGATCTTGATGATCTAGGGTTGGTGATGAACTTGGCGATGAATTGGTGGTGAAGAACGAAAACTTGGTGGAGATGTTGATCCTCTTTCATTTCCTCCTCTTCTTCTTCTTGCTTGGGATCTTCTCCTCCCTCCTTAATGGTGGCTCCCCACAAACTAGGGTTTGGGTGGGGTGGAAAAGTGACAAATAGATGTCAATCCAAGGGGTGGGGTTGTTTATATAGAGATGGAGGCTAGGGTTAGATGGATTTCGAGTTTGAGAGGAGTAGAGGCCGGTTTAGAGTCCCACATGGGCTCTAAAAGAGTTAGGCACAACGTCCCTAGGCCCACTTAACGTGAAACCCAAGAAACAAGTCGTAAAACAAAAGATCAACTCAGAGTTGCAAAATATCGGACAAGTCCGGAAAGGACCGGACTAATCCGAAGTCGTCCAGAGAGAAAATCGGACAAGTCTGGCCTAAAATCGAACAAGTCCGACTTTGAACAGAGAGGAAAAATGGACAAGTCCGCTGGAACACCGGACTAGTCCGGAAAAGTCCAAGGACTTAGCAATTTTTCAAGGATTCATGGAATAACGTACTAGTCCGCACAAAATCGGACAAGTCCGAAAGTTTCCAGTGCCAAAAATCAGACTAGTCCGCAGCAAAAATGGACAAGTCCATTTTTAGTCATAGATAAATCGGACTAGTCCTCAGTAAAATCGGACTAGTCCGCACTTTCCTGCATTTTAAGTGCGGTTTTGCTCCAAATCAATTTTAAACTTGTTCCTCTTGTTGTGGGTTAATGTTAAACACGTATATGAGTGCATGCAAGGCATGATGCATGAAAATGAGGGTGTTACACCAGGATTACAGTGCCACCATAGGACCAAGTATGGGTGTGGCTTAGCCAATTAACTAGTGTATTGCCAACATTTTTCAGATCCTAAGGAAGGCTCGAGGAATGGGAGTAGGTTGGGTTTGCAATAGTGGCGGGACTACCCTGGGATCCGAACTGCACAAGAGGGTTCCCTTGGATGTATGTTCTCAGTTGGAGACATCTCCTCTGGTGAAACCGTAGTGGGTCCACAACATGCTGGTAGTCACTTTGTAAAGGCTATCTTGTGATCTCTTCGCCACGCACTGATGGAAGTGTGAGACGGCATAATGGAGGTTCTTAGTCATCGAAAGGTGATGAAATCACGAACTTCTGGGTAAAGTGGTTCCACCTCTGCAGCGTGTAAAACTATCATGATAGTTGTGTTCTCGATTACGAGTGACCTGGACCCTCACACGATTAAAGTTATGGACATGGGTATTGAATAATAGTTGGAATTGGATATGGAATTGGGATTCAGATATGGGTTTGGTTATGATGAGTTGAATATAGATGGTTATGGATAATTATATACGATCATGGTTAATTACGTTGAATTGATGGTATTTGACATGGTATTGTTGGTACTTGGGTTATGATGGGAATTGACCTCGCATAATAATCATAAGTCGCATTTTCTTGTTTTTATGGATGAAATACTTTTCCACAATAAACCATTTATTCCATCCTTGTTTAAGTTACATGACATACTTTTCCACTCTTACTGAGTACGACATGTACTCACTCTTGCTATTCTGCCATTAATTCAGCAACAGGTGAAAATTTGGAGTATTCGAAGGACTACGAGGAGTACTAGGAGTGCGTGTTACCGTCAAGTTGCCTGTAGAGATGGAGTCTACTAGTGCTTAGTTTTTCCGCTGCCATATTACTAGAGCTTGTATTGACACTATTTGGATATTGTAACAAGGTATTATTATTATTATTATTATTATTATTATTATTATTATTATTATTATTATTATTGGAGATATGATTATTATCTGAATATCATTTGTGATTCACTTGTGTATGTGTGTTAAACATTCTGGACATACATATGCATCACACATGGTTCATTCTCGGAACCGGGTGTCACAATTGGTATCAGAGCCTTGTTTGACCGTAGGACGCAAGCCTAGATAAAATGGACACCACAAACCACTTAGGACTTCTTTCCTTTAAAATCTACCTGTTCTTGCACCATTTTGCCTTCTACTAATTATCTTGTTGAAAATGTGTGGTTTTGCTGCTGCTGCAATTTTTTTACCTCTTTTCCATCTTTTTGAGCTATTGCACATCCTCTTACCTTGTTTTATGGTTGTTTCGCTGAAATCGAATTTTCCGCTTCTTTCTCGCTGCTGCCATGTCTTTTCTTGTCCCTTCTTGCTGCTGAAATAGAGTGTTGACTAGAACCTATGTTCCACACTCGCACCGACTATCACTTCATACACCGATGACTGCATCCCTAGTCCATCTTAGAACATTAGTGCTCGCTTGGATTTGGTGTGCTGATTGTATGATTGCTTGTTTGTGTGCTTGGTGTGCCTTGTGGAACGCTTTGGCGAATTGTCCACATCCGCACGCAGTAGAGAGATGCGGTATGCTTCGGCTCTTGTCTATATCCTCATATAGGGTTTAATTAATAGAAAGGAGTTGCTTAGTTTCATGTACCTTGATGCATATAGTTGGGGGATGTTTTCTTTCAAATTCTAAATTCCTCCATCTCGTGCTCTTTTCCACCTACAGATGTCGAGGATAACCCGTAACCAAAGGAGTGACAATGGTGAGGATGACAACGTTGAGGTTCTTGTTAATGTCAACCTTGTATCTGATGCCAGCAACATGGAGTGCCTCATAGCTATGCAAAACCAGCTCATGAAGACCACAATGCAAACCTTGGGACAGCTGCAAGCCAATAACAACAACCAAAACTGCATGCCTGCGCTGCCACCACCACCACCGCCACCCCCACCACCCCACAACCGTCTGGGAGAGTTTATGAGGACTGGGCAACCTACCTTTGATCAAGCCAATGATCCCATAGAAGCTGATGATTGGATGAAATCTGTTGAGAAGAAACTTGCTATTGTTCAATGTAGTGAGCGGGAGAAGGTTCTCTTTGCATCACACCAGCTAGTTGGAGCCGCAGCGGATTGGTGGGAAGATCTTTGCAATGCCCATGCTATTCAAGAGAGGATCACATGGGATGAATTCAAAGAGAGTTTTCGCTCGCATTATGTACCTGAAGGAGTAATGATACTAAAGAGGTGAGAATTAGCCTCGGGCAAGGAAGGATGAGTGTTAGTGAGTATGTTAATAAATTCACTCAACTGTTAAGGTATGCTCTAGAAGACATCCATACAGACAGCAGGAAGCAATACTTGTTCATGAGGGGTCTGAATAATGAAATTCAAGTTCAAATGCTCAATAGTGACTATGCCATCTTCCAAAAGCTTGTCGATAAGGCTATTGTGGTTGAAAAAAAAGGTTCATGAGATGGAACGGGATGGAAAGAGGAAGATTCCATATCAAGGATAACCACAAAGAAGCATTGTTCGCCCTCGCTATGCACCGCCTACTATACCATACTACAACCCGTCTGCTTCTGCATATCGCCCTGCTTATCCACCACATCCAAATTAACCACCGCAGCAACACCCTCGCATGCTAGCATCCCACATACCCATATTCCATGCACGTCGCCCTAACATGGGTGCCTATACTCTGAATTAGCCCCGCCTTAACTTCTCTGGCACCACTAGTAACAAGACATGCTACACTTGTGGTCAGGCAGGACACTTTGTTAATCAGTGCCCAAGGGGACACTTTGTTAATCAGTGCCCAAGGTTAGGCCAGGGACAGATGAACAATGCTCTGAGGCAGAATCTTAGACCGAATGGGGGAGCAACTCAAGGCAACCGTGGACCACAGAATTTCGCCTATGGCAAGGTGAACCATGTATCTGCAGAGGAAGCCCAACAAGCTGATGATGCTATGATTGATATGTTCCTTGCAAACTCCAACCCTACTAATATATTATTTGATTCTAGGGCATCTCATTCATTCATCTCATCGAACTATGTCGCAAAGTATAGTATGCCTATATCCCATGTGAAGTATACTATGTTGGTTAGTTCTCCTAGAGGAGAGATGAGGACAAATATAATATGTCCAAAAGTAAGTCTTAAAATAAAGAGGGTAGATTTCCTCACCAACCTTATAGTTTTGGACTCGCAAGGATTGGTCATGGAGCAGCCCGCAGAGGTTCTTTGATTGGCAGGACTTTGTCCTCTATCGAGGGATTCGAGTATGAGAGTGTGAGACTGTTGTTTTTACGTGGTTTGGGCCGCAAGAGCGTAACACCCTACTCCACAGTGAGGTTTTATTGCTGGTGTGTGTATGTGTGAATGCATAGGTTTGGGATCCTTTTTAATGGTGGAGGTCTGTTCCTTTTATATACAAGGTCAGACGCCTTACAAGTGGGGTTCGGGGCCCGACAGGGGGTCTCGTGGCGATCATATCCTAAAGATCTAAGGCTTCTCGCATAAGCTTCCTTTGACCGTAGCTTGAAGACTGGCCGTCTTGCTGCCACGGTCACTAGTGGCCCATGCGTAGTCACTGAAGGTGTCATGGGATGTCCCGTCCATCTGTCTTGTCGCCGTAGGCTACCCACTTGGCAGAGCGGGGTAGGCCTGCGGTGTCTTCACTGTGATGTGATTGGTTGCAGTAGTCTCTGACCGTTGGCACGCTTCGCGTTATCCGTCAAAGGTGGGTGCCTGTCTTCAATGCTTGATTTAGACGGGGCGCACCATCCCTTAGCTCCCGCACCCCAACGCCCAGGGTGAGTTGCGAGACACGTGGCAGCTCTGGGGCTGACCTCTACCGGGGAGGCCAAGCTTGGTTCTTCAAGGCACGTGGCAGCTTCGGAGCCCTTCGGGGCATGTGGCAGCTCTGGAGCCCTTCTTTGCGGGAGGCGTCTGACCTGGTGCTAAGAGCCACATGGTTGCGCAAGAGCTCACTCCTATAGTATGGTGAGGTCCTGCCCAAACATGTGGCATCCTAGGAGCCCGTCTCTCCGTAGGAGCTGAGTCTCATCTTTGAGGTCACGTGGCAGTGCTGGTTCTCACACTTGAGGAAGGCCAGGGTCTGGCACCTTCTGTACACGTGGCACCACCGGACATACCTAGGCACGTTCAGCCTGTGTGCGAGGGTACCCCGTACGCGGGGTACGGACAGTGGCCCCTGGGTTCACCTTGTGGGGAGGTGATGAGCCCGAGGGTGGATCCCTTTCCATGTTTTCCCGCACTTCCCTTTGAATTTTATCTTGGTCAGTCGAAGCGATGGGCGCTTCTGCCAACATAGCCATGCGTCTGCTGCTGGTTGAGGGACTATGGCGATGAGATTTTTGCTTGCTGTAGTATCTTTGTCTTCTACGACACCTTTAATCGCGATGGTTCCCAATGTAGCTATAGCACTTCCGTTTGCTCCGCATTTACGGGAACCCCTTCAGCTTGTCTTTTCGTGTGGCTGACCGCTGGGGCCAGCACTTTTGATACGGGGCCTGGCCCCCATTGCCATTGACGTTGTGGGTTGAGTAGTGCGAACTGTTGACGGTCATTATATACCAATTTCGACCATCAATATAACTCGATTATGTGAAGGAATGAATATTTATTACACACATCATAGTTAGGAATAACCTAGTTCGATTTGCACTTGGAGAAATTAGTGCATGCAGCTATTATATGCAGATTTGAGGTGAATGCATGGCCACAAGGCAAGAAGACACACTTCCCACCAATCAGGCACAAACACGAGGATTCATGGGCCCACTCGGAGTAGAAAACCAGCTAAAAATCAAGGGAAGCACCCATACCCATGATGGGGGCCCATATAACAGTGTCATAGAGAAGTTTCGGCACGATTGGAGCCGTTTCTAGTTCGGTCGAACCACCAGGTCGTCTGACCTGGTATTCGCGCCAAATGCGGTCAATCGCCACATGTTGGCTCCTCACGTCTTGGAGATCACGATGGCTACTGATTCCCTTGCTTTTTCTGGCGCCAAACCGACATTTGGAGGGTATAAATAGGGGGTAGGGGGCTACCTCACTCCACACTCCACTTGAGCATTCACTCTCTTGTATACATTAGTTCTCCAAGTCTTTAGTGGAGGTTAGGCTGTAGAGAGGAGCCTCTAGTCACAAGTCCAAATTGGAAAAGGTATGGCTCGTGTATCTTTCTTTAATTTTGTGACTTTGTGCTTTATAATAATAATATTATTAGTCTCTATTTTCTTATGTACTTGGGCAAAGTGTTCCTTGTTTGGTTGTGGAGTCCATGTATGTGCTAGGTGTAGATGTTGCTATGATCTAGACATAATGCCATTATCATGTTATCATAAACATCATACACCACCACTATAGTATAATTAGGTAACAATATGATTATGTTAATATGAATATGTTAGTGCTTGGATCCAATATTGGCTCAATGATGTTTAGATTAGTCATTGCCTCAAGATGAATATTACAGTGCAACTCTTAAGGTATTTACTTAGCATGCAAGTGTGGTGCTTGGATAGTTAAGTAGCGTTGGATGCATCGTAGTCAATGGGTTGTAGGCGATAGGTGGTGATAGCCCTATCTGTCCATTGTAATCCTCCACGTTCGGCTATGATGTAGGCTCTTGGCGGGAGTCGCCTGGCACACCAGGGTAAGCCCGTGCCCGAGATGTTGGACCACTAAGCTCTAGTATTCACTATTAGCGTATTCATGTGTACTTTACTAGGCTATGTATATGAGTAATTAGAGCACAGTAGGAGTAGCTTCATGTCGTAGTCTAACCCTCGCTAGGACAACCTTCCCCTTAGAGTAGATTCCTTAGTTGTGTGTCACACTACCCCTATTGTCAACTTACCCCTGTTCTGATATTTAGTACCCTATACTTTGATCATAAGAATTGTGTTTACTTTACTTCACCGCCTTCTTTGAGATAAATAAGATACCCTTGGGAATACTCTTGGGTGAAATGCTACACGATAGTTTTTGTGCGCTTGTGGATCTCATCTCTTTCGAGAGATGATCTGTGACATAAGAAACATCAACAAGCATTTATGGCATCATTGCCATGGATGATTTGTTAATGTTTCTTAGTAGCTGTCAACAAGCATTTCTAGCACTGTTGCCAGAGAAGGCAAAGGAAGTGAAGGATAGCTATCACTTGTGATTAAGCTATAGATACTAATAGTTATTAGACAGGATTACCCTTGTTTGTTTTCTCCTTTTGTGTGAAAACAGGGTAGTGTTGGCTAACCCATTTAATGGGATGGCAAATAAGGATGCCAGTGCTCAACTGCAAGATGATTCAAGGTGTACCCCAACAAATGTCCGTTGGGCAACACCATTGCCTTTCACAGAAGAATTTCAGCTTCCAGTAGGATCCAAAGTCATTCATCCTCAAGCTTAGGGGAGGCTCCAAGAGTTCTTATTGGTTTGCCTCCACCATAGGGTGGATAGTTGGCTCCTCATACAGCATTCATGTCATGGGTTGGTCCACCAATCTATGACCACCTTTGTGTTGGAGCCGAAGGAGTCCTATTCTCATTCGTCATGGATGAGACTATGGTCTATACTCAAGGGGTGGATTGGAGAGTGCCATAGTTCCTTTAGCTTGGCATGTACACCACTTAACAAGGTGGACATGATAGCTAAGGAACTATACCTCCCATTGAAGTATCATGAAGATCAAGCCAATGGAGAAGTGTTTGGATGATCCAAGCCATGGATATTCACATGATTTGTAAAATTCCATGTCAACATGGGCCACTTGGGGAATCATTCCCCTAAGACCCATGGAGATTCTTCCTTCCAAACACAACTCCAATGGCTATCACCAACAAGGAGGTCAAGGGTGGAATCAACATCACCCTTGCAATCAAGAAGGCTATGCGGATTTCAAGGGATTTAAGTTGAACTAGCCTACCTTTAAGTATCTTGTCCATGGCCAAGAAATAAATCAAGACAACATCCACATGAAGCCCTTGACCAGGGACAAGAAACTTAAAGAGCATTCAAGATCCAAGATATCCCACAATCACTTGTTGGGATTCCTACACTTCGACTAAGCCCGTGCAACCTAGGGCAAGTGACATTGTGGATGAAGTGTTTCTTGTTTGATTGTGGAGTCCACATGTCATCACACTATAGGAATCGCGACAATAGATGACGGCCAAAATTATAGACGACGACATCGTCGGCTTATATATTATTGATGACAGCTAAATATATCCGTCGCCAATAAACAAGTTATTGATGATGGTTGACCTAGAACCGTCGTCAATAATTTATTGACGATGGTTCGCCGTTGTCAATTAAAGACCGTCTACAATATGGGACGAATCCAGGCCCACCCGAGCAGTTATTGATGATGGCTAAAGAGAACAGTCATCAATTAGGCCTTAATTGACAATGGTTAACATGTTACCGTCGTCTATAAGAGCTATAGATTATTTCCCTGGCGCGTGGCTTTTTGTTTTCATATCGCACCCACACGCCCGAAGCTAGCCCCCGCAGCCGCTCCGCACCGCCGCCGCGCCACGCTGCCGCCCCGCTCCGCGCCGCCACCCCGCGCCGCACCGTCGCGCCGCCATCACGCCGCCGCCATCAACCGAGAAGGAACCGACAAGTCAAGGTACGCCACCGCCCTTGTCTGCCACCCCCTCCCCACGTTGCACCACCCCTCCCCGCTGCCTCTGCCCCTGGACGCCGTCGGCTCCCCTTTTTTCTGTGAGAGAGAGACAGAGAGGACTCGCAAACGAGTAGCAGTATTTGAATTGCTTTTCAACCTTTTGTAGGTGATCCACTTAGAGTTTTCATTGATTTGCTTAGTTCATTCACTTAATCAGTATGGTTGCTGAATCAGTACTACTTAACTGGATGATTAATTTGGGTATTCATCTTAGTCTGAATTTATATGGTTGCTCTAGTGTATGACTGGCAATATATAGTCGAACTCTTATCACCCATCAAGTTTTTTCAAAATTTTGATCTATTTTAGGACTACAGTATTGATCCAAAGATAAAATTTGCCACTATTCCTACCAATATTTATGATCCAAAAAACATAACCTTTTTCGATTGAATGTGTAACTTGTGTTAAGTACAGTCGGGTCGTGTGCCTTGCTGCTTCCTAAGCACAGTATTGCACCTGTTCAGCCGTAGCTTATCAGTTTCTATGGATTGTGTGCCTTGCTATGTACTTGTGCTCTGCCTTCTACGGTCGTGTTTTCCAGTGTGGTTGCGTGTCTATGGTGCTGGCCGTTCTTGGGGTGATGGGTGGTGTATACCTGAAGATGTGTTCATGTGTTCCGCATCCAGCAGTTTGTCCCCCCTATCTAGCTTTCGAGGACCAGTTGAAAGTTGTTTACTATGGATATCAAGCTCTCTGTGTTTAGTTGGAATGTGCGAGGGCTTAACACCACCCATCACTTGAATTTGGACTATTTCACTTGAATTTGAATTGTTTCCTTTGCGGAAGAACGTGTACCATGATCATTGCTTGTAAAATCCACCAAAAACACAATTTACAGTGATTATTTGTGTTTTCATCTGTTGTTCACTTTTTATATTATTCTCTGAGTAGTCGATGTGATTTTAAAATCTTGATTTTAATGTCTGATCAGTTTTCGTATTTCTTGGGACCATGATAAAATAAAGTTTTTGGGTATGTAAAGGGGAAAAGTTCTGGGTGAACTATGCAGGTTCATCCATACAGATGCTTTTGCAATCCTAATCTTGAATTGGATTTGCAATCCTAATCAGTTCTGGGTGAAGGATTTTGATGTGGCCCCATTCATCATGTCTGTGTTGTTGTGCCATGACCATTTAGAGGAGTATACTGTATGAAGATGGTAGTATGTAGATGTGTGGTACAGTGTTCTATCACGGGTCAAGAGTCTTAGGTTCAGTTTAGATGGTAGTATGTAGATTTGTGGAATAGTTTTCTGTCTCTGCCCTCTCCCCTCCCCTGCGCCGCCCTCGCCGCCACCCCTCCCCTGTGCCGCCCAATCCCCTTTGTTGTTCCCTCCCTACGCCACCAACATAACAATGAAACTTATAATGATTTGTCTGCTTTGAAGGTATACTCTCAAACATGGATGAAGATCGCACTTGGATGTATACTGGTTGGAAAAAGAATGGGAGGCACTCAGAGGAGTGGTTCACCAAGATGAATGCTTTCATAGAACAAGCTTTATCGTTGTTAAACAACAGCAAGGTGTGGTGCCCATGTATCAAATGTCAGAATGCGAAGTGTTTCGACAAAGTGATGTTGACATATCACTTGTGTGGAAACGGTTTCATGCAACGTTATGAGTTTTGGACATTTCATGGCGAGACACCTTCTCAGGTCGTAGAAGATCGAGATGAGGATGAAAGCACTGCGGTCGATAGGATGGACGAGATGCTTGAAGCCATAAATCCTGAATTGACGGAGGATCCTCCTACAACGGTGGTTAAATAGTTCTTCAAGCTTGTCGAAGCTTCTGAACAGCCATTGCATGAACAAACTATAGTGACAATCCTAAGTTTCATGACTAGATTTATGGCAATTAAGTCTAAGTATTCCTTCTCCAATAACTGCTACAACGATCTCGTCAAATTGCTCGGCGATGTCCTTCCACAGCCTCATAAATTGCCTAAAGATATGTATCATTCTAAGAAATGGATTTCTGGGCTTGGTGTGGACTATGAGAAGATTGATATGTGCCCAGACAACTGCATGCTTTTCTGAAAAGAGCAAACAAGAACATGTTTCTAAAATGTGATAAAGTGAGATTTCTCGAAGTCGTTAATGACGACGGTACAAAAGTAATGACTGAAGTTGCAAAGAAGCAGCTTCGCTGCTTGCCTATCACACCTAGGTTGAAGCGCTCGTTTCTCTAAAAAAACACCAGACACATGAGGTGGCACAAAGAAGGTCGACGTGGGAACGACGAAATGATGGTGCACCCGTCCAACAGTGAGGCATGGAAAGTGCTTGACCACTACGATCCAGGTTTAGCCAATGACATGAGAAATATTCGCATCGGGTTGGCGACAGATGGCTTCTCACCGTTCATTACAAACGTAACACTATACTCTTGTTGGCCCGTGTTCGCAATTCCATACGACTTACCACCATCTCTTTGTACGAAGTATGAGTTCATGTTCCTTTGCCTTATTGTACCTGGACTAGATCATCCTAGTTCACGACTGAACGTGACGTTGAAGCTGTTGATTGAAGAGTTGAAAATGTTATCGACATGAATCGAAGCGTATGGCTGTTACAAAAAACAGAAATTCAACCTTCGGGTTGCATACTTGTGGTATGTCCTTGATTTTCGAGCTTACAACATGGTTCCTGGCGGGAGCACTCATGGTCGTTTGACATGTCCAATATGTGCTTTGGATACAGAATGTTTTCGATTAAATCATGGTGGCAAGATTTGCTACTTCGATTGCCACAGACGTTGGTCACCGCCCAATCTGTGTTTAGGCAACAGAAAGATGCCTTCATGAGGGACACCGTTGTCAAAAAAGGACCACCACAATGTCTCAATGGGTCGAAGATTGCTGAACAGTTGAATAACTTCGTGGCAAATGAAGGTCGTCCTGGATATTTTGTTGGTTATGGAGAGGACCATAATTGAACTCATATATGTGCACTATGGGAGCTACCGTATGTGAAGTCCTTAATCCTAATGCATAACATTGATGTCATGCACCAGGAACGTAACATGGGTGAATGCATCATAAGCACATGCTTCGATCTAACAGGAAGAACAAAACATAATATAAAAGCTCGTAAGGATTTGGCAGAGGTTTATAAACGTCCAACTCTTGAGCTAACAAATCTAGTGGCAAACTACGTGCTTCTTTCTGTCTTCGACCAAAAGAAAAGAAAGAAGTCTCCGAATGGTTGAAAATGTTTCTGACACCCGGTTCCGAAAATGAACCAAGTGAACGCATATGTGTTCCCAGGACGTTCAACACACATACACGAGTGCATTCACAAAAGGATATACAGAAAATTACCACAGAACAAGATTAATTAACAACTTTTTATTACAGAATTCAGAATATCCTCGAATACGAGCTCTAATGAATACTAATGAAAAATTGAATTAAAGCAGCATAAATAACTAAATAAGCAACTATGCAGCTAGGGAAAAGGGATATATGGCGCAACTCCAAGCAACACCACAGGCAAAGCTGACGGCAGACAAGGCCTAGAACTTCGCATTATCATCGTTATACTCCCACATCTGACCTGCAACTGTTGGTGGGGGAATTGCAAGGGTGAGTACATGTCGAACTCAGCAAGTGTGGAAAGTATGACATGTAGCTGATTTAAATGATGAATGTAATAATGGCTAAGTGCTTAGAAGTACATTAAAACACTTGATAAGCAACATAATTTATGTATGTGAAGTAAACCCATCATAAATCATGATAATTAACATAGTACAAGTCCATATTCCATATCCATCACCATTCCACCAGATTTCACCATTACCATTAACCATTTCCATAGCCATAATTCAATTCATAACCAGCGATAACCATATTATTAACCATAACCAGTACCAAATCATCCCAAATAATCCTAATTTCCTTTAATCATGGAAGTTGTCCAGGTTGCTCATGACCGGGAGAACGGCTATCATGATAGTTTTAAGACACACTCTGTAGAGGTTGTACCACTTTACCCACGTGTTTGTGATTTCATCACCCGTCGGCGACTAAAGAAAAACCTCCATTGTGCCAAAACACTACCATAGGTGTATGGCCAAGAGATCACAAAATAGCCTTTACAAAAGGACTACTAGCATGTACGGATCCTTTGAGGTTTCACCGGTGGCGATGTCTCCAACAGAGCACATCTTCAACCAAGGCCCCCTCTTGTGCCATTCGGATTCAGGGATTCCCGCCAACCTTATCCAAACCCAATCTGACTCCCCTTCCCCAATGCGCCAAATGATCCATGCAATATTAGCAATACCCTAATTAATCAGCTATGCCTCACCCATACTTGGCCTCGTGGTGGCACTGTTGTCCTAGCCAATTCTCGCATGAATCGGTCCTTAGATCTAAATAAAGCAACCACCATGTATTAAAACCCATCCTCATACCAGGATTGCTTAGATCACCCATTACCATGTCATATTAACCAGTTCATATTAATCATAATCTCATTAATGCATAATTAAATGGTATAGTTGTTTTCCCATCCCAATTAATTAAGCGAAGAAAAAAGGTAAAAAGCCCTTCCCGACTCTCTACCATGAATTCAAGGTGACAAGGGTGGTCAAACAAAGCTAGTAAACTTTCTGTCATAGGATTTCCCATCAAAATTGACACAAGCATGCAGTTTTGCAAACAAAACATCTATTTTGGAAACTGGATCAATATGTTCAAGGACACTTGCCTTGGTCTTGAGCTTGGTTTGGGTCAAAGTGTTCAAACTCCTTGTGCTGGAGGTCCTCCGCAACACTCTCTAGCGCAAATCCGTCTAATCCACACAATAAACATACAAGACAAGAATCATAATCAATAAGTGCACATATATTACTCAATATATCATGACATACATGATTAATGCAAATTCAAAGCAAAACTAGTTAATTAGTTGTTAATGATGTTTACTAACTAGTTCTAATAGAATTTAACAAGTTTGAATAGGTTTGGAATTGATTTGAACCAATTTAGATTTAATTCAACAGGAAATAGATCACAAAATCAGACTAGTCCGCTGCAGGGCCGAACTATTCTGCCTTTCACAGAAACAGCGAATTAGGGTTCTCTAGATTGACGTGAATTTGGAGAAACTGGGTTGAATTCATGTGAGAAAAAGGAAGTACAAGGTATACCAGGTGTTTAGAATTCCAATGAATCAAGGGTTTTGGAGGCAACACTTGGATCTTGATGATCTAGGGTTGATGAAGAACTTGATGGTGGATTGTTGATGAAGAACAAAACTTGATGGAGATCTTGATGTTCTTTCGTTTCCTCCTCTTGTTATTCTTGCTCGGGATCTCCTTCTCCCTCCTTGATGGTGGCTACGAACTAGGGTTTGTGGACTTTCAATTGAGGCAAAAGGATATAAAGTCAAGGGATGGGGTTGTTTATATAGAGGGTGGAGGGGTAGGGTTTGATGGAATTCGAGTCTGGGGAGGGTGGAGGCCGATGTGGGGTCCCACATGGGCTCCAAAAAGAGTTAGACACGACGTCCTTAGGCTCACTTAAGTTAGAACCCAAAAACACGTCGTGGAATAAAAGATCAACTTAGATCGCGATTTACCGGACAAGTCCGCAGGGGGCCGGACTAGTCCGAAGTTAGACAGAGACAAATCGGACAAGTTCAGGCAGGACATCAGACAAGTCCGAACTTGGTCATAGGGAAATCAAACAAGGCTGGCCAAAACCGTACAAGACCGATTTTAGTCAGAGGGAAAACGGGCAAGTCCACTGGAATACCGGACAAGTCCAGGGACTTAGCAAAATTTCCAAGGAATTGGAATACCGGACAAGTCCGCAATGGACCGGACAAGTCTGAAACTGTATAGAGAGAAAAATAGACTAGTCCGCAGGAAAAATAGACAAGTCCGAAGGATGTCAGTGAGAAATCGGACTCGTCTGCACAAAAAATGGACTAGTCCGCACTTTCCAAAATTCTTAAGTGCGGTTTTCCTCTAAATTAATTTTAATCTTGTTCCTTTTTATGTGGATTAATGTTAAACATGTTTAAGAACATACGCAATGTATGATGGATGAAAATGAGGGTGTTACAAACCTACCCCCCTTAAAATGAATCTCACCCTCGAGATTCGACGCGGAAGAGAAAAGATAGGGAAATTCCTGCTTGAGATCATCCTCCAACTCCCATGATGCTTTTGATTCTGTGTGATGCTTCCATTGAACTTTGCACCATCGAATAACCTTGTTTCTTGTGACCCTCTCCTTGGTTTCCAAGATTTTGACCGGTTGCTCGGCATAAATTAAATGTGTCTCTAATTCCAATTCTTCCATTGGCACTTGTTCTTCCGATACCTTTAAACACTTCTTGAGCTGGGAAACATGAAATACATCATGAACATATGATAAGTGAGCTGGAATCTCCAACTTATATGCTACTTCTCCTCTTTTTTCCAAAATCTTGAATGGCCCAATATATCGAGGTGCTAGCTTGCCTCTTATGTTAAACCTCTTATGACCTCTCACTGGAGACACCTTGAAGTAGACAAAATCTCCCACTTTGAAGGCTTGTTTCCTTCTCCTATTGTCCGCATAGCCTTTTTGTCTTGATTGAGCAACCCTCAAGTTTTCGCGAATAATCTGAACTTGCTTTTCAGCTTCTGGTAACACATCCGGACCAAATACTTGAGTCTCTCCTGTCTCATTCTAGAAAAAAGGTGTCCTACACTTCCTTTCGTAAAGTGTTTCATATGGTGACATCTTCAAACTTGCTTGGCAACTATTGTTGTATGAAAACTCTGCATATGGCAAGCTCTTGCCCCAACTCTTCCCATGCTTCAAAGCACAAGCTCTTAGCATATCCTCCAAAATCAGATTGGTCCTCTCAGTTTGTCCATCCTTTTGAGGTTGATATGTTGTGCTGAAATTCAACCTTGTTCCCAATGATTCATGCAATTTTTGCCAAAACTTGGAGGCAAATTGAGAACCTCTATCCGAAACTATCCTCTTTGGAACTCCATGTCAGCACACAATATGCTGCATATATAGGTCTGCCAGTTGTATTGCAGTATACTTGGTCTTGATAGGGATGAAGTGAGCTGACTTGGTCAAATGATATACAATAACCCAAATTGAGTCATAACCGGACTGGGTACGTGGTAAACCAACTATAAAATCCATACCAATTTCTTCCCACTTCCATTCCGGAATCTTTAATGGCTGCAATAATCCAGTTGGCCTTTGATGTTCCGCCTTGACTCGTTGGCACACATCACACAAAGCTACATATTTGGCTATGTCCTTTTTCATGCTAACCCACCAATAACATGTCTTCAAGTCTTTGTACATCTTTGTACATCCCGGGTGAATCGACTATGGCGAGTCGTGTGCCTCTTTTAATATTGTCTCCCAATTATGCTTCACATTAGGCACGACAATTCTCTTTCCAAGCCATAACATACCATGGTCATCCTCATCAAATCTGAATTCTCTCCCCTCTCGGGTCCTTTCTTTGATTTCTTGTATTTCCTCATCCTTTGTTTGACCCTATCAAATTTCTTGCTCCAAGGTCGGATGTAACTCCATTATTCCCATCTCATTCAAAAATCCAAGATTCAACCATTCAAACTCCTTACATAACTCGGATGGCAGCTCTCGAATCGTGAGCTAATGACTTACCCCTTTCCTACTCAAAGCATCAGCCATGACATTAGCCTTTCCTGGATGATAGTTGATTCCCACATCATAGTCCTTGATAAGCTCCAGCCATCTTTGTTGCCTCAAATTCAGATCTGTTTGCATGAATATGTACTTGAGAATCTTGTGATCCATATAAATTTCACACCTATGACCCAGAATGTAATGTCTCCAAATATTCAAGGCGCATACCACGGTTGCAAGTTCGAGATCATGCGTAGGATAATTCTACTAATGTTTCTTCAATTGTCTCGATGCATAGGTGACTACTTGACCTTTGTGAGACCTATGTGTGCTGAATATATTGGCTTGTACTGAATACATTGGCTTTAATGATAAAAGTTCTAAAATTCTGCTAAAATGCCTTTTTAGCAAAGTCCGACTTTAGCTCCTAGCTTCTGCAAGGTCCGAAAATAGGTCCGACATTCTTTTTCTAGATCCGACATGTTTTTGGGTGCTCCGGTGAGCTTTGTCTTTAGCTCTGGCATGCCTTTGATAGCTCCAGCATGTCGTTGTTAAGCTCCGATATGTTTTGTTAGGTCCAACTTATGTTGGTTAGCTCCGAAATGTTTTTCTAGCTCTGACGTTTGAGTTGACTATTTTCAACTAGATTTGGTAAGCTCTGGTGTTAGGTTGTACTAGCTTTGGCAAGCTCCGGTGCTAGGTTGTACTAGCTTTGGTAAGCTCCAGCTTAAGCTCCGGTTAGCTTTGGCATGGTTCAGATCTTGATTGCAGTGTTTTTGCTTTTATCTTGCAATTTTTCGAACTTGCTTTGCATTGTTAGAAAGATTGCTTAGTATTCATTTGCTAAGTTTTTGGTGCGTTTTGGTTGATATGGTTGATATCATTTTTCTATGGTTTGAACCATGCTTATGTGAAGTGCTCACGTAAGATGTTGTAGTTTTAGAACTAACAAGAGTCAAGTCGAGGACTTGTGCTCGAAAGTTTTGGTTGTTTATTCATGTGCAGGTGTTGCTTGAGTTCAAGACATGGCTGGTGACATGATCCATTGAACTAGTATTAGTGAAAAGATGAGATTCAACAACCAAGTTCGGGAGGAATTGGGGTTAAGTTGATCGGGAGGTCGCGCAGCATGTTTGAATCAAGAACAATGCATATGAAGGTATCGTAGACGTCGTTGGAAGATGTTTGCATGTGTTCAAGGAGTGCATAGACGTGGCTGCATGGTTCCAAGGTGTGATGAAGAGATGTGGACGTAAAGAATTGGTCTGAAAGGTCTAACAGACTAGGTTATGGACTCAGGCTGCGGCTGAGTCAGTTTTGACTCAAATATGGAAAGATTTGAGTTGGTTATGATAGGATTTCGTGTGGGTCACGAATTTGAGTTGTTTCAGGAATGTGGGATACGTTCCTAAGGTGTTTGTAAGTCTTAAGATTGCTTCTATCTGCGTATAGAAGAGTCCTAAGCAGTTATGGAAAGTTTCAATTGGTGATTTGAGTAGGATTAGAGTCCTAGTTGAGATTGGGTTGGCCTAAGGGCTGGTTATAAAAGAAAGGGAGGCCAGAGCTCGTGAGAGACAACTTTGGGGTTTTTCCACTTGTGTTCTATTGAATAAAGATCGTAGTTTAAAGGAAATTTTGTGCCTTGTTCGTTCGACTTGTTCCAGACAAGTTATTCTCGTCGAGTTTTCTGCACAGCACTACCTTTCTTCGGTGGTTTTATCATAACTCGAGTTTTACAGATCCAATTTATGTGATTATTTTTGGGTTGTATTCAAAACTTGATTATATATCATCTATAAAAATTTCACCATCATTGGATTTGTGTTTTCGGATCTACACGAGTTTCTTTGCAGCGTTCCAGAACTATTTTTCTCGGGTATGACAGATTGACCTTTGTTCGATCATTCAATCATAACTTGAGTTTCTCTCGACCGATTTGAGTGATTCTTGTTGTGTCGTCTTCATGACTTGATTCTCTCTGATATCTATCACTTTTTTCATGGTGAAACACATTTAGATTAGTCTCACACACAATTTCTTTAACAGATCATTTTTCTACTGAAGAGATTGGGATTTAATTGTTTCTGCCGTGTAAGATTTTTTTTAAATCTACCATTTACCCCCCCTGGTAGCTTTTCACGTGCTCTTCGATCTTACAATTGGTATCAGAGCCATGGTGCTCTAATCTTTGTGATTTGCATGTGTTTTTGACTAATCATCATGGAGAAATAATCCGTCAAACCTTGTGTGTTTAGTGGTATTGATTTTCAGGTTTGGAAGGCACGTATGGAAGCCTTCATCCAGGCTCAAGGATTCGCAATATGGGAGAAGGTATACAAGTCTTACGAAGTGTTGTCAAACGATCAAGTTACAGCTACTAATCTGAGAGATGTTGACAACAACAACAAGGCTCGGAACTTGATCATACAAGGATTAACTTAAAGCGATATCGACCGTGTTGCACACCTCCAATTTGGATACAATGTGTGGAAAGCACTTTGTGACTACCATGAAGGATCCAACACAATCAAGGAGGTACGGCAAGACATGTTCAAGAAAGAATACATGCGCTTCGAGATGCAACCCGATGAGTCTATTGATGACATTTTTGCTCGCTTTAATAAAATTCTCAGCAACTTGCGTAGTGTCAATGTTAATTTTTCAGATGCTGAAAATGCTAGGCAATTGTTAAGTGCATTAGATATGTCAATTTGGGAGATGAAAGTCACATCTATTCGTGAATCTCCGGTCATGAGTACACTTACTTTAGATGTGCTATATTCCAAGTTAAAAACTCATGAAATTGACATAGTATCATGTAAGAACCCCAACAAGTCTATTGCTTTTGTTTCTCAACGTGATATGCCTAGCTCCGGTCAATCTTCATCTTGTGGTACACTTGCTTTGTTGTCCTCTCTAACCCTTGAACAGATTGAGAAGTTTCCAGAGGAGGAGCTAGTACTTCTCTCTACTAGGTTCTCAAAAACATTGCAAAATGTGAGAACTAGAAGGAGAGGAAGCTCTGGACCTCAACGATGTTTCGAATGTGGTAAGAAAGGACATTTTCGTTCAGATTGCCCAAACCTTTTAGGTCCTACTTCCCTGGATGAAAATCAAACAAGGACGAAGCAGTCCTCTACAAAAGATACGAAGAAAAAGAAGGGTTTTACAGGACGTCAATTGGTGAGCAGTTTTATCTCCGCACTTCAAGAACTTGGCTCAAGCGATGTGGACATTGGAAGTGACGAAGATGAAGTTGATTTGGCAAATTTGTGCTTCATGGCAGGCAAGTCAAGATCAAGTATGGAGGAGGCTGAACACAATAGCGACAATGAAGAGGTATGTCCTACTTGCGAAGAAATGTATGATGCTATTTCTCGTGCCACTGTTATAGTTAAGGAAATAGACAAAAAGCGACAATGCTGTTAAAATTGAGTCACTGGAATCTGAAATTAACCATTTGAAATCTTTGATTCCTAGTGATGATTCTTGTTCCTCATGTGAATTAATATATGAACAATTGTCCTCATTAAAAAGTGCGCACACCTCCACGCTTGATAAACTTGAGTTAGAAATTGAAAAAACAAAGAGCTTGCTGCACTTAATGATAAAAACTTGAAATATGCTAGTTGTTCTACAATTGATTTGCATTGTTCTACTTGTGATAATCTTGATAAGAAACTACAAGATGATATGAATGAAATTTCTATATTGAACAATGCTTTACATTCTCATGAAGTAAAATATTGTTCCAATTGCAAATTAAAAGGAAAAACTTCATGTGAAAATTGCCTTGATCTGTCCAATAAACTTGATGACATGCATAGGACATTAGATCAGTTTTGTAATGGGAATAAGAACCTAAACTTGCTACTGAATTCTTCCAAGTCTTGCAATGATAAAACTGGTTTAGATTTTGATTCTCATGCTCATGCTAGGGCACGTCAACCTAAAATTATAAGAACATTAGGAAGTGGTTTGATTCAAATAGTTCCTAAACAAAAAGAAGTGATTTTCAAATCTGCAGGAGTGTTGTCTCATTCGGTTTCAAATAAAAATTTTGATTGCTTATCTAGACATGAACACAAAGTTAAATTTCATTGTACCTACTGTGGTAGAGATGGTCATGTCATAGATTTTTGTTATAGACTAGCTAAACAATAAAAAAAAGAATGATTGCTAGATCTCATAACTTTCATGCAAAATTTGTTGCACATGTTAAACCGAATGATAGGAACATGCAACCTGCTGTAATGAGTCGAAAACATGCAAAGTTTGCTCCCAAACCTACTGTGTTTTGTGCTACACATGTAACATCTGATAAGTCAGTAGTTGGGTACAAAAATCCTCAAACTTTGGCTCATAAACCTGTTGTTTTGTCTCAGCTTTCGCGTGTTATTCCTGCTGGACGTTGTGTGACTCAGTACTGGATTCCTAAATGTCTTTTGACTAACCCCAGCATTGAGTCATCGACGTATTGCGCTTCTATGTAGGTTACACGCTTGAGGAAGGAGAACTTTTGGTTTGTGAATTCAGGTTGCTCACGCCACATGACCGGTAACAAAAAATGGTTCTCCTCCCTCTCTTTTGTGTCACGTGTAGAGAATGTTACTTTTGCCGATAATTCTTCAACTCTTATAATTGCTAAGGGTTCAGTTAGAGTAAATAATCACTACACTTTGAAGGATGTGGCACTTGTTAAAATTTTGAAATAAAACTTGCTTTCTGTTTCACAACTGCTAGATGAAAATCTAGAAATTATTTTCACTAAAAATTGCTGCAAGGTTGTAAATTCAAATAGTGAGCTTATTTTTAACATGTCTCGATTTGGAAGAGTTTTTAAAGCTGATTTTGATATGTCTTCCTCTAAACATAGGTGTCTAGTTGCTAATGATTCAAAGGACTTATATTTTTTGGCATCGTAGACTTGGTCACGTAGGCTTTGATCATCTAATGCGTGTTAGTGCTCTTGATCGCATACGTGGGCTGCCAAAGCTTAAAGGGGGCAAATAAATTGTGTGCTCTTCTTGTAGACATGCTAAGATGGTTGCAGGTTTGCATACTCCTCTCACAATTATCATGACAACTGAACCGGGTCAACTTTTGCACCTTGACACCGTAGGATCTTCACGCGTTCAATCCTTCGGAGGTAAATGGTATGTTCTTGTGATTGTTGATGATTATTCTAGATACTCTTGGGTTTACTTTATGTCATCTAAGAATGATGCTTTTAGTCACTTGAGAACTTTATTTCTTAGATTATCAATTGATCACCCAGGATCTTTAAAGTCAATTAGAAGTGATAACGGAACCGAATTTAAAAATCAATCTTTTGATCACTTTTGTGCTGAAAATGGAATAGATCATCAATTTTCTTCACCATATGTACGTCAACAAAACGGCATTGTTGAAAGAAAGAACAGAACCTTAGTTGAGATGGCTAGGACTATGCTTGATGAATATCAAACTCCTAGGAAATTTTTGGCTGATGCATTTGCAACTGCTTGTTATGTCTCAAATCGTGTTTTCTTGCGCGCTAAGCTAGGTAAAACACCATATGAGCTCCTATTTGGACATAGGCCTAGTGTTACACACTTTCGGGTCTTTGGTTGCAAATGCTTTGTTAAGAAACATGGTAATCTTGATAAATTTGAACCTAGATCCACTGATGGCATGTTTCTTGGTTATCCATCTCATACTAGAGGCTATCGTGTGCTTTTACTTGACACTAACAAAATTGTGGAGACTTGTGAGGTGTCTTTTGATGAAGCTATCCCAGGTACTAGCTCAAACATTGCAGGTACAAATCCATATCCGTAGGGGGAGAGCATTTTCGTTGAAGATGTGGAAGAGGTGGAGCTGCTGCCTAAAAATTCAGCAGCTAATGACATTGTTCCAGCTCCTGCTTTTGATTCACATCCAGCACCGACGACCACCATTGCTGGTCCAGATCCTCCTCAAGTCACAAGCTCATCGATTTGTGATGAACATGAAGAAGAAGAAGCTTGTGAAGTTTCCACTCCCCTCCGGGTTCTCAAAAGCCATCCTCCACAACAAATTATTGGAAGCTTGCACGAACGAGTCACACGGTCCAGGTTTTGCGATCCAAACTCTTATGCTCATTCTGCTTTTGTTGCTTCTTTTGAACCCAAAGATATATCACACGCACTCACTAATGAATCTTGGATTATTGCCATGCAAGAAGAGTTAGAAAATTTTGAAAGAAATAATGTTTGGAAACATGTTCCTCCACCTTTAAGGTCACACTTTAATTGGAACTAAATGGGTGTTTAAAAATAAACAACGTGAGGATGGGGTTGTGGTTAGGAATAAGGCTAGGCTGGTTGCTCAAGGTTTGACTCAAGTTGAAGGTTTAGATTTTGATGAAACTTTTGCTCATGTTGCCAGATTAGAAGCCATAAGAATTTTGTTAGCTTTTGCTGCATCTAAAGGTTTTAATCTTTATCAAATGGATGTTTAAAGTGCTTTTCTTAATGGATACATAGATGAGGAGGTTTATGTCAAACAACCACCAGGTTTTGAAAATTCAGATTTTCCTAATCATGTTTACAAACTGTCCAAAGCCTTGTACAGTCTCAAACAAGCCCCTAGAGCATGGTATGATAGGTTAAAAACATTCTTACTTGAAAAGGGGTTTACCATGGGCAAGGTTGATAAAACTCTTTTTGTGCTTAAGTATGGCAATGACTCATTATTCGTTCAAGTGTATGTGGATGATATTATCTTTGTTTGTGCTTTTCATGATCTTGTGTCCAAGTTTTCAGCTATGATGAGTTCAGAAATTGAGATGAGTATGATGGGAGAACTCACATACTTTTTGAGGCTGCAAATCAAGCAAATCAAGGAGGGTACCTTTGTGCATCAAACGAAGTATACAAAAGACCTCCTAAGGCACTTCAACATGGACAAAAGCAAGCCTATTTGGACACCAATGGAAACAGCAACAACACTTGAACTTGATGAAGATGGTGAACCCGTGGATCAAAAAGAATATAGAAGCATGATCGGATCACTTTTGTACCTCACAACAACAAGACCGGACATACAATTCAGCGTATGTCTTTGTGCACGGTTTCAAGCCTCCCCACGTGCTTCACATCGTCAAGCCCTCAAAAGGATTCTCAGGTACTTACATGGAACTCAAGAATTTGGCATTTTTCTTCCTTCTTCCTCAACCGTTACTTTGAAAGCTTTTTCTGATGCTAATTTTGGAGGTTGTAGGATTGATAGGAAAAGTACTTCCGGTGCTTGTCATTTTCTTGGTAATTCACTAGTTGCTTGGTCCTCTAGAAAACAGAACTCAATTGCACAATCCACAGCCGAATCTGAATATGTAGCTGTTGCTAGTGCTTGCTCACAAATTCTTTGGATTGTTCAAACACTTAAGGACTATGGGGTTGATCTAGATAGTGTTCCACTGTTTTGTGATAACACTAGTGCCATTTGCATTGCTAAAAACCTCGTGCAACATTCTATAACTAAGCACATTGACATTAGGTATCACTTTCTCCATGATAATGTTGAAAAAGGAAATATTGTGTTTCATCATGTAGATACCGAACAACAATTGGCTGACATTTTACAAATTGGATTTCACTCGTTTTTGTTTCATTCGTAGTGAAATAGGGGTTATGCATACTCATGGCTTACATTGAGAGGGAGTTAAACTTGAGAAGTCTATGTGTGAATCTGAAATTAAAATAATATGAGCATAGTATTTCATACATATATGACTTTGTGATTCCTTTTACATGCTGAAAGTTCTTACTACATTACTCGTGTTATACATTTTGTAGTTTTTGCCATGTCTAGTAATTGGAATAATTACTTACACTAATTCTGGCCATGGTCGAACTTTCTTGCTGTTTTGAACCTGTTGCATGCTCACGAGTGCTTTTAATCATAAAGAATTAATCAAGTAATCAACTCACATGTTGAGTTTTTATGAACAAATATAAATTGAGAAAAGATCAAGAGAATATGCATGCATCGCACTTCTTCTTTTGAGATGGCTTATCATTGCACTTAGATATGAACTTGGAAGAAGTTGTGTATGACTAAAACCATACCCTTAAGCTTCTGATTGTCAAATGACATAGGCTTGGCTTGGTTGGTTAGAAAAAGGCAGGTGCGCATATAATCTCTTGCAAATATCATATGATCAAAATTTTTGCTTTGAAAAATAATAAAATGTAGCAACAAGTGTCATGCTTTCAGGTCTTGAAATAGTTAAGTTTGTGAGATCATGACTTGCTTAAATTTAAAATTACATTTGATCTCTAGCATGGCTTACACTACTTTATGTATCTCATTGATGTGATAGTGTAAGTTACTTGATAGTATGACTCGTGTTATACATTGTCAAAGGGGGGGAGATAATATGTGAATTTTCAAAGATAAGTATGCATGGGGGAGAAATTGATTACACATTGCACATATTCACAGTTGTTTTTGGCACGATTCTTCTCAGGGGGAGAATTTCTTTTTCTCATTTTATTTTTGTTTTACAAAGAGGGAGAAATTGTTTTCCATACTTTTAATGTGAACAAGCCAATGTTCGGATCTTAAGTGGTGTTGCCAATGCATTCATCAAGGGGGAGATTGTGAGACCTATGTGTGCTGAATACATTGGATTGTACTGAATACATTGGCTTTGATGATAAAAGTTTTGAAATTCTGCTAAAACACCTTTTTAGCAAAGTCCGACTTTAGCTCTGAGCTTCTGCAAGGTCCGACTTTCTTTTTCTAGGTCCGACATGTTTTTGGGTAGATCCGGTGAGCTTTCTCTTTTTCTCCGGCATGTCTTTGATAGCTCCGGCATGTCATTTTTAAGCTCCGATATGTTTTGTTAGGTCCGACTTATGTTGGTTAGCTCCGACATGCGTTTGAGTTGACTAATTTCGACTAGCTTTGGTAAGCTCTGGTGCTAGGTTGTACTAGCTTTGGCAAGCTCCAGTACTAGGTTGTACTAGCTTCGGTAAGCTCCGGGTCAAGCTCCGGTTAGCTTTGGGAAGGTTTGGAGCTTGATCACAGTGTTTCTAATTTTATCTTGCAATGTTTTGAACTTGCTTTACATTGTTGGAAAGATTGCTTAGTATTCATTTGCTAAGTTTTTGGTTTGTTTTGGTTGATATCATTTTGCTATGGTTTGCAACATGCTTATTTGAAGTGCTCACGTAAGATGCTATAGTTTCAGAACTAACGAGAGTCAAGTCGAGGACTTGTGCTCAAAAGTATTGGTTGTTTATTCATGTGCAGGTGTTGCTTGAGTTCAAGACATGGATGGTGACGTGATCCATTGAACTAGTCTTAGGGAAAATATGAGGTTCAACAACGAAGTTCGGGAGGAATTGTGGTTAAGTTGATCGGGAGGTCGCGCAACATGTTTGAATCAAGAACAATGCATATGAAGGTATCGTGGACGTCGTTGGAAGATGTTCGCATGTGTTTAAGGAGTGCATAGACGTGGCTGCATGGTTCCAAGGTGTGATGAAGAGATGTGAACATAAAGAATTGGTCTGAAAGGTCTAACCGACTAGGTTATGGACTCAGGCTGCGGCTGAGTCGGTTTTGACTCAAATATGGAAAGATTTGAATTGGTTATGATAGGATTTCGTGTGGGTCATGAATTTGAGTTGTTTTAGGAATGTGGGATACGTTCCTAAGGTGTTTGGAAGTCTTAAGATTGCTTCTATCTGCGTATAGAAGAGTCCTAAGCAGTTATGGAAAGTTTCGATTCGTGATTTGAGTAGGATTAGAGTCCTAGTTGAGATTGGGTTGGCCTAAGGGCTGGTTATATAAGCAAGGGAGGCCAGAGCTCGTGAGAGAAGACTTTGGGGTTGTCCCACTTGTGTTCTATTGAATAAAGATTGTAGTTTAAAGGAAATTTTGTGCCTTGTTCGTCCGACTTGTTCCAGACAAGTTATTCTCGTCGAGTTTTCTGCATAGCACTACCTTTCTTCGGTGGTTTTATCATAACTCGAGTTTTACAGATCCAATTGATGTGATTCTTTTTTGTTTGTCTTCACAACTTGATTATCTATCATCTGTCAAAATTTCACGGTCATAGGATTTGTGGTTTCTGATCTACACGAGTTTCTTTGCAGCGTTCCAGAACTGTTTTTCTCGGGTAGGACAGATTGACCTTTGTTCAATCTTTCAATCGTAACTTGAGTTTCTCTCAACGGATTTGAGTTATTCTTATTGTGTCGTCTTCGTGACTTGATTCTCTCTGATATATATCACTTTTGTCATGGTGAAACATGTTTAGAATATTCTCACACATGATTTCTTTAACAGATCGTTTTTCTACCGAAGGGGTTGGGATTTAATTATTTCCGCTGCATAAGATTTTTTAAAATCTACCATTCATCCCCCATCTGGTAGATTTTCACGTGCTCTTTGATCCTACAACCTTCTTGCATGAGCACACATTCAAGTCCTTATCTCGATGCATCACAGTAAATATCAAAACTCTAGCTCACGTCCGACAATATCAAGACTGGGGTTGTGGTTAACCTCTTCTTTAACTCCTCAAAACTTTATTGGCAAGCTTGAGTCCATTGAAATGCTTTCCCCTTCATTAACAGTTCCATCATTGGCTTGGATATTTTGGAGAAGTCCTTGATGAATCGACGGTAATATCCAGCCGTTCCAAGAAAACTTCGGATCTCCTTTATGTTTTGCGGGGGTTCCCATTTCAACACGTCCCTCACTTTTCCGGGGTCAACCGATACTCCTCCTCCTGAGATGATATGACCCAAAAATGACACCTCTTTCAACCAAATCTAGCACTTGCTGAACTTGGCATACAATTGATGCTCCCTCAATTTTTGCAACATAAGCCTCAAGTGTTCCTCATGCTCCTTCTCATCCTTCGAGTAGATCATAATGTCATCAATAAACACCACAATGAACTTATATATGTACTCCATGAAGACCTTATGCATGAGTTACATAAAGTATGCAGGTGCAATGGTCAATCCAAAGGACATCACGGTGTACTCATAAGATCCATATCATGTCCAAAAAGTTGTATTGGGTATGTCCGATGGTGTAATCTTCATTTGAAAGTATCCCGACCACAAATCAATTTTGGATAAAACACATGCACCCTTCATCTGATCGAACAAATCTTCTATGCGTGGCAAGGTGTACTTGTTCTTGATTGTTACCTCGTTGAGAGCTCGGTAATCCACACACATCCTTTGGGATCCATCCTTCTTATCCACAAAAAGAACAGGCGCTCCCCAAGGTAAAGAACATGGGTGAATAAAACCCTTCTCTAGTTGCTCTTGAATTTGCTTCTTGAGCTCCGCTAACTCCTTAGGAGGCATCCTATATGGCCTCTTAACTATAGGTGCAGTTCCAGGTATTAAATCAATAACAAACTCAATGTCTCGATCAGGTGGCATACTGTGACATCCTACCTGGAATGGATTGGCTAAAGAAGCACGATGGAGTAAATCAGTGTGCCACCAAGATGGTGCAATTGACAATGATGAGGGAGTCAACCTTAAAATTGATGCGTCACAGTAAACACTGAAGGACGTAATGCAACGTGTTCAGCAATGTGTTCAACAACCTTGCATGATGAGATGTATGCCAATGAGATAAAGTTGAATATCAAAGACCAGTCGGATTATTGCAGCCATTGAGGGCTTCAGAATGGAAATGGGAAGAGGACAATCTATACCACCGCGAAGCTAGCAGAATTGTATATGGAGAATATCGTATGCCGAAATGGAGTACCCAATAAATGAGGTCCAAACACTTGGTTCTTGCCGACCTGACATGCTGCAAGAAGTTGAAAAGCAAGTTTAGATTATTCGCAAAAACTTGAGGGCTACTCAATCAAGGCAAAAAGGCTATGTGGAGAATAGGAGAAGGAAACTAGCCTTCGAAGTGGAAGACTTCGTATACCTGAAGGTGTCACCAATGAGAGTTCATAAGAGGTTTAATATAGGAGGCAAGCTAGCACCTCAATACATTGGACCATTCGAGATTTTGGACAAAAGAGGAGAAGTGGCATATAAGTTGGAGATGCCATCTCATCTTTCAGATGTGCATGATGTGTTTCATGTTTCACAACTCAAGAATTGTTTGAGAGTATCGAAAGAACAAGTGCCAATGGAAGAATTGGAATTAGAGGCAGATTTGACTTATGCCAAGCAACCGGTCAAAATCTTGGAAACCAAGGGGAGAGTCACAAGGAAAAAGGTGATTCGATGGTGTAAACTGCATTAGAAGAATCATACAAAATCGGAAGCAACTTGGGAGTTGGAGGATGATCTCAAGAAGGAATTTTCCTATCTCTTCTCTTCTGCGTCGAATCTCGAGGGTGAGATTCATTTTAAGGGGGGTAGGTTTGTACCCTCATTTTCATCCATCATGCATTGCATACATTCTTAAACATGTTAAACATTAATCCACATAAAAAGAAATAAGTTTAAAATGAATTAGAAACAAAACCGCAATTAAAATTTCTGGGAAGTGCAGACTAGTCCAGCTTTCGTGCGAACTAGTCCGATTTCTCTCTAACCTCCATCGGACTAGTCTCTTTTTGCTGCAGACTAGTCTATTTTTGCCTCTAGACAATTTTGGACTTGTCCGGTCCACTGCGGACTAGTCCGGTATCCCAATTCCTTGGAAATTTTGCTAAGTCGCTGTACTTGTTCGGACTTCCAGCGGACTTGTCCGTTTTACCTCTGACTAAAATCGGACTTGTCCGGTTTTGGCCAGACTTGTCTATTTTTCCTCTGATCAAGTTCAGACTTGTCCAATTTAGTATGCACTTGTCCGATATCTCTCTGACCGACTATGGACTAGTCCGGACCTTTTCAGACTTGTCCGATAAATTGCGATTCTGAATTGATCTTTTGATTCACAACGTGTTTTTGGGTTTTACTTTAAGTGGGTCTAAAGACGTCTTGTCTAACTCTTTTTGCAGCCCATGTGGGACCTCAAACCGGCCTCTACCCATATTAAACTCGAGTACCATTAAACCCTAGCCTCCACCTCTATATAAACAATCTCACCCCTCCACCTTGCATCCTTTTGCCTCAATTGAAGTCCACCCAAACCCTAGTTCATGGAGAGCCACCATCAAGGAGGGAGAAGGAGATCCTGAGCAAGAAGAAGAAGAGGAGGAAACAAAAGAGATCATGATCTTCATCGAGTTTTCGTTCTTCATCAACAAATCACCTTCGAGTTATTCATCAACCCTAGATCTTGATGATCCAAGTGTTGCCTCCAAGACTCTTGATTCATTGGAGTTCTAAACACATGGTATACCTTCTACTTCCTCTTTCTCACGTGAATTCACCCTCAATTCTCCAAATTCACGTCGATCAAGAAAACCCTAGTTCGCTGTTCCTGCGAAGGGCGGACTAGTCCGGCCTCCTGCGGACTTGTCCGATTTTGCGATATATTTCCTGTTTAATTATATCTAAATTGGTTCGAATCAATTCCAAACCGTTCAAACTTGTTAAAAGATACTAGAACTAGTTAGTAAACATCATTAACAACTCATTAACTAGTTTTGCTTTGCATTTGCATTAATCATGCATATCATGTCATATTGAGTAATATATGTGCACTTATTGATTGTAATTCTTGTCTTGTATGTTTATTTTGCGGTTTAGAGGGATTTGTGCTAAAGAGTGCTGCAGAGGACCTCCAGCACCAGGAGTTCAAAGTCTTTGATCCTAATCAAGCCCAAGAGCAAGGCAAGTGTTCTTGAACAAATTGATCCTGTTTCTAAAATAAATGTTTTGTTTCAAAACTGCATGCTTGTGTTAATTTGATGGGAATCCTATGATAGGAAGTTTACTAGCTTTGTTTAACCACCCTTGTCACCTGGAATACAAGGTAGAGGGTCGGGAAGGGCTTTTTACTTTTTTTCTTTGCTTAATTAATTGGGATGGGAAAACAACACTACACATTTAATTATGCATTAATGAGATTATGGTTAATATGATATCATGGGTGATCTAAGCAAGCCTGGTATGTGGATGGGTTGAATGTTATGGTGGTTTGCTTGCTTTAGATCTAAGGACCGGTTCATACGAGAAAAAGCCAGGACAACAGTGCCACCACGAGGCCAAATATGGGTGCGGTGTAGCTGATTCATTAGGGTATTGCTAGTATTGAATGGATCATTTGGCACACCGGGGAAGGGGAGTCGGATTGGGTTTGGATATGGTTGGCAGGACTCCCTGGGATCCGATGGCACAAGAGGGGGCCCTTGGTTGAAGATGTGCTCAGTTGGAGACATCGCCACCGGTGAAATATCAGTGGGTCCATATATGCTAGTAGTCCCTTTGTAAAGGCTATTTTGTGATCTCTTGGCCATACACCTATGGTAGTGTTTTGGCATAATGGAGGTTTGCTTTAGTCGCCTATGGGTAACGAAATCACAAACACGTAGCAAAATGGTACAAACTCTGCAGAGTGCTAAAACCATCATGATAGTCGTGCTCCCGATTAAGAGAACCTGGACAACTTCCATGATTAGAGAGGAAACTTGGGATTTAGGAGGTAATGGTTATGGTTTGGTACTAGTTATGTTATTATGGTTTATGGCATTGGATATGGTTATTGGTAATGGTGAAATATGGTATATGGAGGATGGTAATGAAATATGGACTGGTATTATGATAACTATATGGTTTATGATGGGTTTATTTCACATACATATAATATATTGCTTTTCAAATGGTTTAATGTACTTTTCAGCACTTAGCCATTATTATATTCGTCATTTGTATCAGCTACATGTCATATTTTTCACACTTGCTGAGTACGACATGTACTCACCCTTGCAATTCTCCCACCAACAGTTGCAGGTCAGGATTGGGAGTATATTGATGATAATGCAGACTTCTAGGCCGTGTCTGCCGTCAGCTTTGCCTGTGGTGTTGATTGGAGTTGTGCTATCCCTTATGCTTATTTGCTTAGTTTGCTTAGTTGCTTATTTAGTTATTTTCATTGCATTAGTTCGAACTTGTCATTAATATTCATTAGAGCTTGTATTCTAGGATATTCTGAATTTTGCAATAAAAGTGCTTAATTAATCTTGCTATGTGATAATTTTCTGTATATCATTTTGTGAATGCGCTCGTGTATGTGTGTTGAACGTCCTGGGCAAATATATGCGTTCACTTGGTTCATTTTCGGAATCGGGTGTCCCAAATTGGTATCAGAGCCACAAGTTGACTGTAGGACGCAGCCTAGATAGAGTGGACACTTTAGAGCACATAGGAACACTCAGGAAGCAATGTGTTTTTGCTTGGTGTTCTGTTTCCTTTGTATTGCTGCTTGTGTGCTTAGTAGAGGATTTTGGGATGCTTTAGAATTGTCATGTCCATATAGGCTAGTGTAGGTAGTTGCTTATTTTCATATTCCTTGATGCACATAGTTGGGGATTCATTCTATCTCTCTTTTCTATCTCGCTCAACCTCTACTTCAATGGAAGAAGGACACAACCAAAAGATTCACTGTCTCAAACGAAGCTGTCTTGAAGATGAGAACAGAGATAGTATGTCCAAAAGTAAGCCTTAGAATAAGGGGGGTAGAATTCCTCGCCAACCTTATTGATCTGGATTCTCAAGAATTGGACACGAAGGGATGTTTCTGGCTTGAAGGTTGACCGACGAAGATGTCAGTGTTCTAAGGGGGGGATTGTGACATCCGACCTGGAATGGATTGGCTACAGAAGAACGATGGAGTAAATCAGTGTGCCACCAAGACGGTGCAAGTGCAATGATGAGGGAGTCAACCTTGAAATTTATGCGTCATAGTAAACACTAAAGGACGTAATGCAACGTGTTCAGCAACATGTTCAACAACCTTGCATGATGAGATGTATGCCAACAATTACATTTGAACATCAAAGACCAGTTGAATTATTGCAGCCATTGAAGGCTTCGGAATGGAAATGGGAAGAGGACAACCTATACCACCGCGAAGCTAGCAGAATTATATATGGAGAATATCGTATGCCAACATGGAGTACCCAAGAAATGAGGTCCAAACACTTGGTTCCTGCCGACCTGACTTGCTGCAAGAAGCTAGAAAGCAAGTTTAGATTATTCGCGAAAACTTGAGGGCTGCTCAATGAAGGAAAAAAGGCTATGCAGACAATAGGAGAAGGAAACTAGCCTTTGATGTGAGAGACTTCATATACCTCAAGGTGTCACCAATGAGAGGTCATAATAGGTTTAACATAAGAGGCAAGCTAGCACCTCGATACATTGGACCATTCAAGATTTTGGACAAAAGAGGAGAAGTGGCATATAAGTTGGATATGCCAGCTCATCTTTTATATGTGCATGATGTGTTTCATGTTTCACAACTCAATAAGTGTTTGAGAGTACCAGAAAAACAAGTGCCAATGGAAGAATTAGAATTAGAGGCAGATTTAACTTATGCCGAGCAACCGGTCAAAATCTTTGAAACCAATGAGAGAGTCACAAGGAACAAGGTTATTTGATGGTGTTAAGTGCAATGGAAGCATCATACAGAATCAGAAGCAACTTGGGAGCTAGAGAATGATCTCAAGAAGGAATTTCTCTATCTCTTCTCTTCCGCGTCGAATCTCAAGGGCGAGATTCATTTTAAGGGGGTACGTTAGTAACACCCTCATTTACATCCATCATGCATTGCATACATTCTTAAACATGTTAAACATTAATCCACATAAAAAAATATGTTTAAAATGAATTAGAAGCAAAACCGCACTTAAAAGTTTTGGGAAGTGCGGACTAGTGCTATTTTTATGCGGACTAGTCCGATTTCTCTCTGACCTCCATCGGGCTAGTCTATTTTTGCTGCGTACTAGTATGTTTTTGCCTCTATACAATTTTGGACTTGTCCGGTCCATTGCAGACTAGTCCGGTATCCCAGTTCCTTGGAAATTTTGCTAAGTCCCTAGACTTGTCCTGACTTCCAGCGGACTTGTCCATTTTTCCTCTAACTAAAATTGGACTTGTCCGATTTTGGCCAGACTTGTCTGTTTTTCCTCTGATCAAGTACGGACTTGTCCAATTTAGTATGGACTTGTTCGATATCTCTCCGACCAACTTCGAACTAGTTTGGACCTTTTCAGACTTGTCCGGTAAATTGCGATTCTGAATTGATCTTTTGATTCACAACGTGTTTTTGGGTTTTACTTTAAGTGGGCGTAAAGACATTGTGTCTAACTCTTTTTGCAGCCCATGTGGGACCTCAAACCGGCCTCTACCCATATTAAACTCGAGTTCCATTAAACCCTAGCCTCCACCTCTATATAAACAATCTCACCCCTCCGCCTTGCATCCTTTTGCCTCAATTGAAGTCCACCCAAACCCTAGTTCGTGGAGAGCCGCCATCAAGGAGGGACAAGGAGGTCCTGAGAAAGAAGAAGAAGAGGAGGAAACGAAAGAGGATCATGATCTCCATCGAGTTTTTGTTCTTCATCAACAAATCACCTTCAAGTTCTTCATCAACCCTAGATCTTCAAGATCCAAGTGTTGCCTCCAAGACTCTTGATTCATTGGAGTTCTAAACACATGGTATACCTTCTACTTCCTCTTTCTCACGTGAATTCACCCTCAATTCTCCAAATTCACGTCGATCTAGAAAACCCTAGTTCGCTGTTCCTGCGAAGGGCGGACTAGTCCGGCCTCCTGCGGACTTGTCCGATTTTGCGATATATTTCCTGTTCAATTATATCTAAATTGGTTTGAATCAATTCCAAACCCGTTCAAACTTGTTAAAAGATACTAGAACCAGTTAGTAAACATCATTAACAACTCATTAACTAGTTTTTCTTTGCATTTGCATTAATCTTGCATATCATGCCATATTGAGTAACATATGTGCACTTATTGATTGTAATTCTTGTCTTGTATGTTTATTTCGCGGTTTAGAGGGATTTGCGCTAAAGAGTACTGCAGAGGACCTCCAGTACCAGGAGTTTGAAGTCTTTGATCCTAATCAAGCCCAAGAGCAAGGCAAGTGTTCTTGAACATATTTATCCTGTTTCTAAAATAAATGTTTGGTTTTCAAAACTGCATGCTTGTGTCAATTTGATGGGAATCCTATGATAGGAAGTTTACTAGCTTTGTTTAACCACCCTTGTCACCTTGAATGCATGGTAGAGAGTCGGTAAGGGCTTTTTACCTTTTTTCTTCGCTTAATTAATTGGGATGGGAAAACAACACTACACATTTAATTATGCATTGATGAGATTATGGTTAATATGAACTGGTTAATAAGATATGGTAATGGGTGATCTAAGCAAGCCTGGTATGTGGATGGATCCATTGCGGACTAGTCCGGTATCCCAATTCCTTGGAAATTTTTCTAAGTCCTTGGACTTGTCCGAACATCCAGCGGACTTGTCCGTTTTTCCTCTGACTACAATCCGACTTGTCCGGTTTGGCCAGACTTGTTTGTTTTTCCTCTGATCAAGTTCGTACTTGTACAATTTAGTATGGACTTGTCCGATAGCTCTCTGACAACCTTCGGACTAGTCTGGACCTTTTCAGACTTCTTCGGTAAATTGTGATTCTGAATTGATCTTTTGATTCACAACGAGTTTTTGGGTTTTACTTTAAATGGGCCTAAAGACGTCGTGTCTAACTCTTTTTGCAGCCCATGTGGGACCTCAAACCGGCCTCTACCCATATTAAACTCGAGTTCCATTCAACCCTAGCCTCCACCTCTATATAAACAATCACACCCCTCCACCTTGCATCCTTTTGCCTCAATTGAAGTCCACCCAAACCCTAGTTCGTAGAGAACCGCCATCAAGGAGGGAGAAGGAGATCTCGAGGAAGAATAAGAAGAGGGGGAAACGGAAGAGGATCATGATCTCCATCGAGTTTTCGTTCTTCATCAACAAATCACCTTCAAGTTCTTCATTAACCCTAGATCTTCAAGATCCAAATGTTGCCTCCAAGACTCTTGATTCATTGGAGTTCTAAACACATGGTATACCTTCTACTTCCTCTTTCTCACATGAATTCACCCTCAATTATACAAATTCACTTCAATCTAGAAAACCCTAGTTCGCTATTCCTGCAAAGGGCGAACTAGTCCGGCCTCCTGCAGACTTGTCTGATTTTGCGATATATTTCCTGTTCAATTAAATCTATATTGGTTCGAATCAATTCCATACCCGTTCAAACTTGTTAAAAGATACTAGATCTAGTTAGTAAACATCATTAACAACTCATTAACTTGTTTTGCTTTGCATTTGCATTAATCATGCATATCATGTCATATTGAGTAATATATGTGCACTTATTGATTATAATTCTTGTATTGTATGTTTATTTCGCGGTTTAGAGGGATTTGCGCTAAAGAGTGCTGCAGAGAACCTCCAGCACCAGGAGTTCGAAGTCTTTGATCCTAATCAAGCCCAAGAGCAAGGCAAGTGTTCTTGAACATATTGATCCTGTTTCTAAAATAAATGTTTTGTTTTCAAAACTTCATGCTTGTGTCAATTTGATGGGAATCCTACGATAGGAAGTTTACTAGCTTTGTTTAACCACCCTTGTCACCTGGAATACATGGTAGAGAGTTGGGAAGGGCTTTTTACCTTTTTGCTTCGCTTAATTAATTGGGAGGGGAAAACAACACTACACATTTAATAATGCATTGATGAGATTATGGTTTATATGATATGGTAATGGGTGATCTAAGCAAGCCTGGTATGTGGATGGGTTGGATGTTATGGTGGTTTGCATGCTTTAGATCTAAGGACCGGTTCATGCAAGAGTAAACCAGAACAACAGTGCCACCCGAGGCCAAGTATGGGTGCGGCGTAGGTGATTCATTAGGGTGTTGCTAGTATTGAATGGACCATTGGGTGCACCGGGGAAGGGGAGTCGGATTGGGTTTGGATATGGATGGCGGGACTCTCTGGGATCCGAATGGCACAAGAGGGGGATCTTGGTTGAAGATGTGCTCAGTTGGAGACATCGCCACCGGTGAAACCTCAGTGGGTCTGTACATGCTAGTAGTCCCTTTGTAAAGGCTATTTTGTTATCTCTTGGCCATACACCTATGGTAGTGTTTTGGCATCATGGAGGTTTCCTTTAGTCGCCGATGGGTGATGAAATCACAAACACGTGGGTAAATTGGTACAAACTCTACAAAGTACTAAAACATCATGATAGTCGTGCTCCCGGTTAAGAGCATCTGGACAACTTCCATGATTAGAGAAGAAACTTGGGATTTAGAGTGGTTTGGTAATGGTTATAGTTTGGTACTGGTTATGGTATTATGGTTTATGGCAATGGATATGGTTATTGGTAATGGTGAAATCTGGTATATGGAGGATGGTAATGAAATATGGACTGGTATTATGATAACTATATTGTTTATGATGGGTTTATTTCACATACATATAATATATTGCTTTTCAAATGTTTTAATGTACTTTTTAGCACTTAGCCATTATTATATTTGTCATTTGTATCAGCTACATGTCATATTTTTCACACTTGCTGAGTACGACATGTACTCACCCTTGCAATTCTCCCACCAATAGTTGCAGGTCAGGATTGGGAGTATATTGATGATAATGCAGAGTTCTAGGCCGTGTCTACCGTCAGCTTTGCCTGTGGTGTTGATTGGAGTTGCGCTATCCCTTATGCTTATTTGCTTAGTTTGCTTAGTTGCATATTTAGTTATTTTCGTTGCATTAGTTCGAACTTGTCATTAATATTCATTAGAGGTTGTATTCTAGGATATTCTGAATTTTGCAATAAAAGTGCTTAATTAATCTTGCTATGTGATAATTTTCTGTATATCCTTTTGTGAATGCACTCGTGTATGTGTGTTGAATGTCCTGGGCAAATATATGCGGTCACTTGGTTCATTTTCGGAACCGGGTGTCACAAATTGGTATCAGAGCCACAAGTTGACTGTAGGACGCAGCCTAGATAGAATGGACACTTTAGAGCACATAGGAACACTAAGGAAGCGATGTGTTTTTGCTTGGTGTTCTGTTTCCTTTGTATTGCTGCTTGTGTTCTTAGTAGAGGATTTTGGGATGCTTTAGCATTGCCATGTCCATATAGGCTAGTGTAGGTAGTTGCTTAGTTTCATATTCCTTGATGCACATAGTTGGGGATTCATTCTATCTCTCTTTTCTATATCGCTCAACCTCTACTTCAATGGAAGAAGGACACAACCAAAAGATTCACTGTCTCAGACGAAGCTGTATTGAAGATGAGAACAGAGATAGTATGTCCAAAAGTAATCCTTAGAATAAGGGGGGTAGAATTCGTCGCCAACCTTATTGATCTGGATTCTCAAGAATTGGACACGAGGGGATGTTTCTGGCTTGAAGGTTGACCGACGATGACGTCAGTGTTCTAAGGGGGGGATTGTGACATCCGACCTGGAATGGATTGGCTGCAGAAGCACGATGGAGTAAATCAGTGTGCCACCAAGACGGTGCAAGTGCAATGATGAGGGAGTCAACCTTGAAATTTATTCGTCATAGTAAACAATAAAGGACGTAATGCAACGTGTTCAGCAACATGTTCAATAACCTTGCATGATGAGATGTATGACAACAATTACAGTTGAATATCAAAGACCAGTCGAATTATTGCAGCCATTGAAGGCTTCGGAATGGAAATGGGAAGAGGAAAACCTATACCACCGCAAAGCTAGCAGAATTATGTATGGAGAATATCATATGCCGACATGGAGTACCCAAGAAATGAGGTCCAAACACTTGGTTCCTGCCGACCTGACTTGCTGCAAGAAGCTGAAAAGCAAGTTTAGATTATTCGCAGAAACTTGAGGGCTGCTCAATGAAGGAAAAAAGGCTATGCAGACAATAGGAGAAGGAAACTAGCCTTTGATGTGAGAGACTTCATATACCTCAAGGTGTCACCAATGAGATGTCATAAGAGGTTTAACATAAGAGGCAAGCTAGCACCTCGATACATTGGACCATTCAAGATTTTGGACAAAAGAGGAGAAGTGGCATATAAGTTGGAGATGCCAGCTCATCTTTTAGATGTGCATGATGTGTTTCATGTTTCAAAACTCAATAAGTGTTTGAGAGTACCAGAAAAACAAGTGCCAATGGAAGAATTAGAATTAGAGGCAGATTTAACTTATGCCGAGCAACCGGTCAAAATCTTTGAAACCAATGAGAGAGTCACAAGTAACAAGGTTATTTGATGGTGTAAAGTGCAATGGAAGCATCATACAGAATCAGAAGCAACTTGGTAGATTGTTATCCAAACCCAATCCGACTCCCCTTCCCCGGTGCGCCCAATGATCCATTCAATACTAGCAACACCCTAATGAATCAGCTACGCCGCACCCATACTTGGCCTCGTGGTGGCACTATTGTTCTGGTTTACTCTTGCATGAACCGGTCCTTAGATCTAAAGCATGCAAACCACCATAACATCCAACCCATCCACATACCACGCTTGCTTAGATCACCCATTACCATATCATATAAACCATAATCTCATTAATGCATAATTAAATGGTATAGTTGTTTTCCCATCCCAATTAATTAAGTGAAGCAAAAAGGTAAAAAGCCCTTCCCGACTCTCTACCATGAATTCCAAGTGACAAGGGTGGTCAACCAAAGCTAGTAAACTTCATATCATAGGATTTCCGATCAAAATTTACACAAGCATGCAGTTTTGCAAACAAAACATTTATTTTAGAAACCGGATCAGTATGTTCAAGGACACTTGCCTTGCTCTTCGGCTTGGTTTGGGTCAAAGTCTTCAAACTCTTGGTGCTGGAGGTCCTCCACAACACTCTCTAGCACAAATCTGTCTAATTCGCACAGTAAACATACAATACAAGAATCACAATCAGTAAGTGCACATATATTACTCAATATGTCATGACATGGATGATTAATGCAAATGCAAAGCAAAACTAGTTAATAAGTTGTTAATGATGTTTACTAAGTAGTTCTAATAGCTTTTAACAATTTTGAACAGGTTTGGAATTGATTCGAACCAATTTAGATTTAATTCATTAGGAAATAGATCGCAAAATCGGACTAGTCCGCTGCAAGGCCGAACTAGTCCGCCCTTCACAGAAACAGCGGATTAGGGTTTTCTAGATCAATGTGAATTTGGAGAAACGGGGTTGAATTCTTGTGAGAAAAAAGGAAGTAGAAGGTATACCAGGTGTTTAGAACTCCAATGAATCAAGGATTTTGGAGGCAACACTTGGATCTTGATGACGTAGGGTTGATGAAGAACTTGATGGTGGATTGTTGATGAAGAACGAAACTTGGTGGAGATCTTGATCTTCTTTCGTTTCCTCCTCTTCTTCTTCTTGCTCGGGATCTCCTTCTCCCTCCTTGATGGCAGCTGCCATGAACTAGGGTTTGTGGACTTTCAATTAGGCAAAAGGATGTAAAGTCAAGGGGTGGGGTTGTTTATATAGAGGGTGGAGGGCTAGGGTTTGATGGAATTCGAGTTTGGGGAGGGTGGAGGCAAGTGTGGGGTCCCACATGGGCTCCAAAAAGAGTTAGACACGACGTCCTTAGCCCCACTTAAGGTAGAACCCAAAAACACGTCGTGGAATAAAAGATCAACTCGGAATCACGATTTACCGGACAAGTCCAAAGGGGGTCGAACTAGTCCAAAGTTGGACAGAGAGAAACCGGACAAGTCCAGACTGGGCATCGGACAAGTTCGAACTTGGTTAGAGGGAAAGCAGACAAGTCTGGCCAAAACCTGACAAGTTCGATTTTAGTCAGAGGGAAAACGGACAAGTCCGCTGGAATATCGGACAAGTCCAGGGACTTAGCAAAATTTCCAAGGAATTGGAATACTGGACTAGTCCGCAATGGACGAAACAAGTTTGAAACTGTACAGAGAGAAAAATAGACTAGTCCATAGAAAAAACAGACAAGTCCGAATGAGGTTAGAGAGAAATCGGACTCGTCCGCACCAAGAATGGACTAGTCCGCACTTTCCAGAATTCTTAAGTGTGGTTTTGCTCTAAATTCATTTTAATCTTGTTCCATTTTACGTGGATTAATGTTAAACATGTTTAAGAATGTATGCAATGCATGATGGATGAAAATGAGGGAGTTACAACATTGAAATTCCCAGACAGTTATGCTGCTAGCTTGAGACGAGCCGTAAATGTTAAGACTGGAAATCTCACAGGGTTGAAAAGTCATGATTATCACATAATAATGTAAAGACTTCTACCGGTTATATTTCAGTGCTACATTGACAATGCGGTGTGGAAGGTGTTAGCTGAGCTTAGCTACTTTTATAGACAACTTTGTGCTAAAGAAATCACAATGGAGATGATGGAGAAGTTGGAAAAGGAGATACCAGTGCTTTTATGTAAGATGGTAAAAGTTTTCCCTCCAGGGTTCTTCAATCCAATGTGAAATCTCCTAATCCATCTTCAATATGAAGCTAAAGTGGGCGGCCCTGTGCAATATAGGTGGATGTGTCACGTTGAAAGAGCACTTAGGTGTCTTAAACCAATGGTTCGCAATTGGGCAAGGGTTGAAGGATGCATCACCGAAGCATACGCCATTCAGGGGATAGGATAATTTTCAAGTGTCTATTTTGTAGAAAAACACAATGTTAATGTTTCTACGTTACGGTACAATATGGATGAAGTACCCTCTTGTAGCAGCCTCTCCATTTTTAAAACAAGAGGCACCACTGTTGGTAGTGCCACGAGCTACGATGCTGAACCAGATGAAAGACGGCTGCTTTGATGTACATGTACACTAATATAGAGGGGATGTACAAATATTTTCAGTAAGTGTTTGTTCAACATCTATAATAATTAGTGTGTTGTGTTATACATCTATGCTAATCATTCTGTTTTTCCTTATTTAGTGAGTTCGATCAAAAAAATTGGAAATCTAAGCAGCAACCTACGGGCAGACAAATACAATTGATGCGATATTATGGAGTACATGGAGGGCTTAACTTCCTATCCTGGTTTCATGCACAGTGCAAAAAACAAGTCAGTGTCCATGAAGAATTACGACAACTGTCCTACAAATCCATTAAAATTAAAAGCTACGGTCGATACGACATCAATGGGTTTCGATTTCGTTCAACTAAATTTGAAGCTCAACGTCCTTTCAGAGCAACATGTATCACCGGAGTTGTGAATAGAGTAGTTGACGACCAAGGAGGTGAAATTAATTATTATGGGATGATTAAAAACATCATTGAATTCAATTTTGCAGGGAATAAGGTACTTAATGTAGTCTTCTTTGACTGCAATTTATTTGATCCTAACAATGCAACTTGACAAAACCGATTTGGCATGGTTGAAGTTAAACATAAGGACCATCTATGAGGTTGCGACACCTTCGTCCTTGCACACCAAGTTGAGCAAGTGTATTATCTACAATATCCATGTGAAAATCTTAAAGCTTGGTGGGTTGTACACAAGGTAAATCCTCATGAGCATTTATATACACCAGACGATGTTGGATACCTTGATGATGAGGTTGATGTTGTTTACCAAGAACAAGAGTTGCCGGACTCTTTTGTCATCGAGCCTAATTTAGGACTCAATGACTTAGTTGGAGATGCAGAAGACATAGAGACTAGTTAGATGCGAAAACAAAAACAAAAATGAGCAACTACCACGACAGAAGATCGATGGTCCGGTTTACGTTGTAGAGTACATCGTGATGCTGATGAATTTTAAAATTAAGTACAAGTAACATTTCTTTCATGTCTTCTTTACTTTTATATATTTTCCATTAAATTCATTAGCTAATTTTCCTTTAAACGAGATGTTGTCGAGCAGCAGCAGACGAGGAGGGGCAGGAGTGCGAAGCTTTCTGTCACCGATAGTCACGAGAGGAAAGGAGGTCTTCCATGGCACTCGGCTTAGCGGAGGTAGACGGGCTCCGTTGGTGAGCCATCTACCGGAGTCGTTATGACAGCGGTCACGACAGGTAAAGAACATTTAATTACATAAATGATATAAGTAATTCTTTATTCTATAATATGAATCTTTAAAATTGTCAGGGCGACTCTATGTCTGAGGAGACAAAGGCTAGCGTGCCTCCTTCGGTGCCCTCTTCTTCGGTGCCTTCTGCTTCAGAGCCTCCTTCTTCGGAGCCAGTGCAGTCGGGTGACCCCACTTCTAGGTCACCCGCTTTGGAGCAGGTTCCATAGTGGCGGACTAGAAGGAGCCACTACGTGCCTCCTCCTCTGGCTCCTACAAACCCAAATGATCGGATCGTTCTTCGTCCGATTGGTGATAGGTAAGTAAATCTCTAACAATTCAATTTAGTTACTTTTAGACTTATATATATATATATATATATATATATATATATACTAATTCGGAATCATGTATTGGGACTTGGGAGGATGCTTCGTTCATGAGCCACGGACGCCACGTGCTGGTGAACGGTGTCCTAGGCCGTCTAGTCCGTTTGCACTACCCCGGTGTAGTGAACGGACGCGCTGCCATGTTTTGGGATGACTACTATAGGGCCCAGAACGTTCTTCACGGCACCCACCAGGAGGCTGTTTGGCAGGACTTCATGGTAATTATGAACAATACTTGTACAAATCTAATATAAGTTACATACATTTACTTGTAAATTTATTTTTTAGGCACAGAATCATTTGGAGAACGAGGTCGAGCAGACGAATCACGCTCGTCTCGTCTTCCATAATGTGACACCTGGTTCCAAAAATGAACCAAGTGAACACATATGTGTTCCCAGGACGTTCAACACACATGCATGAGTGCATTCGAAAAAGAGTATACAGAAAATTACCATAGAACAAGATTAATTTACCAACTTTATTACACAATTCATAATATCCTCAAATACAAGCTCTAATAAAAATTAACAACAAGCTTCAACTAATGCAGTGGAAATAAACTAATTAAGCAACTAAGCAAAAGGGATAGCGCAGCTCCAACACTCCACAGGCAAAGCTGACGGTAGACATGGCCTAGAACTCCGCATTATCATCGTTAAACTCCCAATCCTAACCTGCAACTATTGGTGGGGGAATTGCAAAAGTGAGTACATGTCGTACTCAACAAGTGTGGAAAGTATGACATGTAGCTGATTCAAATGACGAATATAATAATGGCTAAGTGCTGAAAAGTACATTAAAACATTTGAAATGCAATATATATTATATGTATGTGAAGTAAACCCATCATAAACCATGTAATCATCATAATATCAGTCCATAATTCATTACCATCATCCATATTCCAGATTTCTCATTACAGATAACCATAATCAATATCAGAATTTAATTCATAACCATCCATGGCCATAACTATATTATCAACTATAACCATTACCAACCATCCCAAATCCCAATTTCCCTTTAATCATGGAAGTTGTCCAGGTGCTCATAACCAGGAGCACGACTATCATGATAGGTTTATTTGACTCTGCAGAGTTTGTACCACTTTACCCACATGTTTGTGATTTCATCACCCGTCGTCGACTAAAGAACCTCCCTTATGCCAATTACACTTCCTTTGGTGTATGGCCAAGAGATCACAGAACAGCCTTTACAAAGGGGTTACTAGCCTATTTAGACCCCACACTAAGGTTTCACCGGTGGCGACGCCTCCAACTGAGCACATCTTCAACCAAGGGCCCCCTCTTGAGCCATGCGGATCCCAGGGTAGTCCCACCAATCATCAACAAACCAAATCTGACTACCCCTTCCCCGAGCATCCGCATTGGTCTAAACATCACTAGCAAAGACCTAATTAATTAGCTACGCCGCACTCATACTTGGCCTCGTGGTGACACTGTAGTCCTGGCTTATTCTCGAATGAACCGGTCCTTAGATCGAAAGCAAGCAACCACCATATCTTCCAACCCATCCACATACCAGGCTTGCTTAGATCACCCATTACCATATCATATTAACAAGTTCATGTTAATCATAATATCATAAATGCATAATTAAGTTAAGTGGTATAGTTGTGTTTCCATCCTAATTAATTAAGTGAAGCAAAAAGGGTAAAAAGCCCATCCCGACTCTCTACCATGAATTCCAGGTGACAAGGGTGGTCATATAACGCTAGTAAACTTCCTATCATAGGATTCCCATCAAATTGACACAAGCATGCAGTTTTGAAAACAAAACATATATTTCAAAACAGGATCAATATGCTTCAAGGACACTTGCCTTGCTCTTGGGATTGGTTTGGGTCAAAGCCTTCATACTACTGGTGTTGTAGATCCTCCACAACGCTCTCTAACGCAAATCCATCTAATCCGCACCATAAACATACAAGACAAGAAACACAATCAAAGAGTGCACAAATATTACTCAATGTGACATGACATGCATGATTAATGCAAATGCAAGGTGGAACTTATTAATGAGTTGTTTTTAATAATCACTAACTAGTTGTAATAGCTTTTAACAAGTTTATACAGGTTTGGAGTTGATTTGAAACAATTTTAGAATCAATTCAACACAATTTAGCCAGGAAAATCGGACTAGTCCGCTAGGGACCGGACAAGTCTGGACAGCGCGAGAACAGCAGATTAGGGTTTTCTAGATCGACGTGAATTTGGAGATTTGGGGTTGAATTCACGTAAGGAAAAGAGAATAGAAGGTATACCAGGTGTTTAGAACTCCAATGAATCAAGGATCTTGGAGGCAACACTTGGATGTTGACGATCTAGGTTTGATGAAGAACTTGATGATGATTTGGTGATGAAGAACGCTAAGTCGATGGAGATCTTGATCCTCTTTCGTTTCCTCCTCTTCTTCTTCTTGCTCTAGATCTCCTTCTCCTTTCTTGGTGGCGGCTAATCACGAGCTAGGGTTTGGGTAGGGTAGAAAAGTGGCAAATATTTGTCAAGCCATGGGGTGGGATTGTTCATATAGAGGTGGAGGCTAGGGTTAGATGGATTTCGAGTTTGGGAGGTGAATAGAGGTCGGTTTAGAGTCCCACATGGGCTCTAAAAGAGATAGGCACGACGTCCCTAGGCCCGCTTAATGTAAAACCCAAGAAATAAGTCGTGAAACAAAAGATCAGTTTGGAGTCGTGATTTATCGGACAAGTCTGAAAAGGGCCGGACTAGTCTGAAGATGGACAGAGAGATATTGGACAAGTCTGGACTGGACGTCGGACAAGTCCGAACTTATCCATAGGGGAAAAAAAGACAAGTCTGGCCAAAATTGGATAAGTCCGACTTTAGTCAGAGGGGAAAACGGAAAAGTCCGCTGGAATATCGGACTAGTCCGGACAAGTCCAGGGACTTAGCAAAATTTCCAAGGAATTTGGAACACTGGACTAGTCCACACAGGACTGGACTAGTCTGAAAATGTCCATAGGAAAAAACAGACTAGTCCGCGGAAAAGCGGACAAGTTCGAGCGAGGTCAGAGAGAAATCAGACTAGTCCGCACCAAAATGTACTAGTCCACACTTCCTAGAATTGTTAAGTGCGGTTTTTCTCTAAATTAATTTTAAACTTATTCCTTTTATGTTGCTTAATGTTAAACATATTTAATGTTGGATGCAGGTCGTGATTCATGAAAATGAGGGTGTTACAAATCTACCCCCCTTAAAGTGAACCTCGCCCTCGAGATTCGATGCGGAAGAGAAGAGATGGGGAAATTCCTTCTTGAGACCATCCTCTAGCTTCCATGTTGCTTCAGATTTTGTATGATGCTTCCATTGAACTTTACACTATCTAATGGTCTTGTTCCTTGTGACCCTCTCCTTGGTTTCCACGATTTTGATCGGTTGCTCGGCATACGTCAAATCTTCCTCTAGTTCCAATTCTTCCATTAACACTTGTTCTTCTGGTACTCTCAAGAACTTCTTGAGCTGGGAAACATGAAACACATTACGAACATCTGAAAGACGAATTGGAATCTCCAGTTTATAGGCTACTTCTCCTCTTTTGTCCAAAATCTTGAATGGCCCAATGTATCTATGTGCTAGCTTGCCTCTTATGTTAAGCCTCTTATGACCTCTCATTGGTGACACCATAACGTAAACAAAATCTCCCACTTCAAATGCTAGTTTCCTTCCCCTATTGTCCGCATAGCCTTTTTGCCTTGATTGAGCAGCCCTCAAATTTTCATCAATTACTTGGACTTGCTTTTCAGCTTCTAGCAACACATCTGGACCAAATACTTGAGTTTCTCCTATCTTGTTCCAGAATAAAGGTGTCCTACACTTCCGCTCATATAGTTCTTCATATGGTGACATCTTCAAACTTGCTTGGTAACTATTGTTGTATGAAAATTGTGCATATGGCAAGCTCTTGTCCCAACTTTTCCCATGTTTTAAAGCACAAGCTCTCAACATGTCCTCTAAATCTGGTTGGTCCTCTCAGTTTGTCCATCCGTTTGAGGGTGATATGTTGAACTAAAATTTAACCTTGTTCCCAAAGCTTCATGCAACTTCTGCCAAAACCTGGATGTAAATTGAGAACCTCTATCCAACACTATCTTCTTTGGAACTACATGCAATCATACTATTCTTCCCATATACAGTTCCGCCAATTTCTCTCCATTAAAAGTGGTCTTGACGGGAATGAAGTGAGTCGACTTGGTTAACCGATCCACAATTATCCAAATTGAGTCATAACCGGACTGTGTACGCGGTAAACCAACTATAAAGTCCATACCAATTTCTTCCCACTTCCGTTCTAGGATATTTAATGGCTGAAACAATCCCGCTGCCCTTTGATGTTCCGCCTTGACTCGATGGCACACATCACACAACGCTACGTATTCGGCTATGTCTTTTTTAATGCTAGCCCACCAATAGCATGTTTTTAAGTCCTTGTACATCTTCGTACAACCGGAGTGAATTGAGTAAGGTGAGTCATGTGCCTCCTTCAATATCGTTTCCCGAATATGCTTCACATTAGGCACGACAATCCTCTTACCAAGCCATAGAGTACCATGTTCATCCTTATCAAACCTGAATTCTCTCCCCTCTTGGGTTCTTTACTTGATCTCTTGGATTTCCTCATCCTTTGCTTGGCCCTCTCAAATTTCTTTCTCCAAGGTTGGGTTTAACTCCATCATCCCCATCTCGTTTACAAATCCGAGATTCAATTGTCCAAACTCCTTACATAACTGTGAGTTGATGACTTACTCCTTTCCTACTCAATGCATCGGCCACAACATTAGACTTCCCTAGATGATAATTGATTTGAAAGTGCATCTAGGAATCCCTTGTGGGTTTTGGATGATTTATGACAAGCAAATGAGATCCTAACCACTTTGTTGAGATGAGCACAGGTTTTAATGAGAAAATGAGCAAAGAGCCAAAAAGAAGGGAGAATAAGGAGCAATGTGCAAAAGAGCTCAAGGAACAAGTGTAGTAGATCATTGTGTATGGAGTGTGTTAAGGAAACACACCCCAAGAGCTCAAACACAAATAAACACACACATTGCACAAATCTATACAGGACTGGACTAGTGTGACTGACACCGGACTAGTCCGATATCTTTCTACACAAGATCGGACAAGTTCGATATCACCACGGACTAGTCCGATATCTCTCTGACTAGAATCGAACTAGTCAGTGCGGACTAGTCCTCAAAACACTTCACAAGTTGCACAAAATCGGACAAGTCCGATCACGCCATGGACTAGTCCGATATCATTCTGATGAAAATCGGACAAGTCCGATATTGGCACGGACTAGTCTGAAAACCCTCTGACCTAAGTTGGACAAGTCTTCCAAGTGCATACTTGTCACCCAATTCACTTAGAGTTTGACTGATCCGGACAAGTCCGATGATCATCGGACTAGTTCGAAGATTTCCAGAAGCGAAATCGGACAAGTCCGCTTCCAGCCGGACTAGTCCGATATTTCGGGACACCTAGGGTTTGCTACACACAGCACACCGGACTAGTTCGGTGTCCACCACAGACTAGTCCCATATTCCTAAACCCTAACAGTTACTTTTGGGAACCCCATATTGAAAGTGCATCTAGGACTCCCTTGTGGGTTTTGGATGATTTATGACAAGCAATTGGGATCCTAATCCTTTTGTTGAGATGAATGCAGGAAAATGATGAAAAATGAGCAAAGTGCCAAAAAGAGGGAAATTGAGAAGGAAAATGAATTTGAGCTCAAGGAGAAGAAATTAGTAGTTTAGTATTTATGGAGTGTGTTAAGGAAACACACCCAAGAGCTCAATCTCATTTAATCACACACACACAATGCACAAGGCTATACAGGACCGGACTAGTCCGATATCAGCCGGACTAGTCCGATATCCTTCTGTTCCACTTCGGACTAGTCCTCCCCAGTGCGGACTAGTCCTTAACACAATGCACAAGTCACACAAAATCGGACAAGTCCGTTGTGACCCGGACTAGTCCGATATTCATTCTAATCCACTTCGGACAAGTCCGGTGTCTACACGGACTAGTCCGATATACACACTGATCTAAATCGGACAAGTCCTCCAAGTGCGGACTTGTCATCCTAAACACTTAGGGTTTCACAGGTCCGGACAAGTCCGATGACAATCGGACTAGTCCGAAGCTTTCCAGTAGCGAAATCGGACAAGTTCGTTTTCAACCGGACTAGTCCGATATTCCTGGACACTTAGGGTTTGCTTCGCACAGCACACCGGACTAGTCCGGTGACCACCACGGACTAGTCCGATCTTTCTGAACCCTAACGGTAACTTCTAGAAACCCCATATAAATAGAGGTGCACGGCCCACTTTCACCCACTCTCGAACCCTAGCGCCGTCACACCTCCCAAGAGACTCAAAAACCATCTCTCTCCACGAAATTAAGTGCAAGATCAATCAATCCATTGAAGATCACTTCTAGATCATTGGAGAGGCACTTGGCACACGATTGAGCTCTTGGTTTGAATCTCTAACACACTCTTGCATCTCAATTTGTATATTTCGAAGTGTGTTATTGGTGGTCTTGAAACTTGTAATCAAGGGAGCTCTCAACTTGTGAGATTGCCCCTTCAACTTGGTGATTTACCCCTGTGTAATTAGTGGAAGAGGATTGGCCTTCGTGGCGATCCGACGAGGGAAGGGTTGGTGAAGACCCGGTCCTTTTGTGGGCTCCTCAACATGGACGTAGGTTGCCTTCGTGGTAACCAAACCACGGGATAAATCTTGTGTCTTGTTCGTTTGTGTTCATCATTCTAGTTGATCAACATTATCTAGGGTTTGATACATTTTGTTGAATTCAAGTTAAATAGTTGAACAAGAATCATACTTGCAATAGAACTTGACATACAACTATTGAACTGTTATTAAAGTTTATATTTCCGCTGCAAACGTCAACGAAACAATCAAATTGACCTAACTTGATCAACCTAGCCCGTGAAATCCGCACTAGTCCGCACTTTACCGGACTAGTCCGATATATCTGGTTTTGACCTTATTGTTGAAGTGCTACAGGAACCGAGAAAATTCAAGAAGGCCTATTCACCCCCCCTCTAGGCCTACATTCAATTGGTATCAGAGCAGGTTCTTCAAGAAAGAGTGCAACCACTTGAAGAGATCATGTCGGACATGAAGGAAGTCCAGAAAATCAACAACCAGGAAGAAATGAACAATGACAAGCACCAAAAGCTTGAAAAGTATCTCGAAGCCATTCAAGACTTCGATGATGATGATGAGGAGACATTGGAGCTGAAAGCACTCCTTAGAAAGAAAGCGCTTTCCAAAGGGAAATCCAAAGTCGAAGAAAAGAAGAAGGGGAGTAGTCACACCGACTACTCCCGATATCCTTTTAATTATGACCATTTAAATTCTAATAGCAGTCATTATCTATCTATTCCTCTCGGAAAAGCCCCACACTTCGATGGGAGTGATTACTCCATGTGGAGGCAAAATATGAAGATGCACTTGATTTCCCTTAACCCAAGTTTATGGCATATTGTGTGCACAGGAATAAACATCCCTGACGACGATGAAGAGCTCACGCCAAATCAAGAGCAAGCCATCCACAGGAACGCCCAAGCCGCAGCCGTTATCACCTCATCTCTAAGTCGAGATGAATTCACAAAGGTGGAAGGATTGGAAATTGCCAAAGAAATCTGGGACACACTACAGACAGCACATGAAGGTGACCGGCATGTGCGGGAGGCAAAGATTGAAATGATTGAAGGCGAACTAGGAAGGTTTGCGATTGAGGAAGATGAGTCTCCCCAGGACATGTACAACAGACTGAAGACTCTTGTGAACAAGGTTCGATCATATGGGAGCAAAAAGTGGAATGACCACGAGGTTGTAAAGCTCATCCTTAGAGCCTTTATGCCTCGCAACGTCACACTTTGCTCTATGATCCGAGAAAGTCCCGGGTACAAGAAAATGACTCCGGATGAACTGCTTGGCAAAATCATCAACTTTGAGATGATGGAGAAGCAAGCCAAGCACGTAAAAGAAATAGCCGACCTCACATCAGCCAAGAAGAAGGGAGTTGCCCTAAAGTCCTCACTCAAGCCTCTATCCAAAGAAGCAAGAGAAGCACAGCTTGAGGAGGACAGCGATGATGAAAGCAGCGAGCTGGACGAAGAAGATATGATTTTGTTCATGAAGAAGTTCAAAAGAATTATGAAGAAAAGACAAGGAACAAAATCGAGTGAAGGAAAATACAAGGAGAAGACAAAGCCGAAGATGGGGCGGGCATGCTATAATTGTGGTGAGTACAATCACTTTATAGTCGATTGCCCGTATGAGGACAACAAGAAGAAGAGTAAAGAGTCCAAGCCTCAACCGAAGAAATTCTTCAAGAAGAAGAAACAAGCTGAACAAGCACACATCGGAAAGGAGTGGGACTCAAACGATGAGTCCTCATCGTCCGATGAAGAAGAAATGGCTAGCATAGCCATTGAAAGCATGTGCAAGAAATCCACACTCTTCCCCAGCTCGGTGCAAAGAAGGCAAATGGATCTTGCCTCATGGCTAAGGAAGGTAAACGCAAGGTAAACATCAAAACTCCTTCCTTGCATTCTTACTCAAGTGATGATGATCTAGATAGTGATGACGAAGATATGCTAATTGGTTTAGATAGAAAAACTGCTGCTAAAATGAAATTCTTGCTTAACCAACTTGTTGAGAAGGAAGAGCTAATTGATCGTCAAGAAGACATGATTATCTCCCAAAAGGAGAAGCATGTCGAACTTTACAATCTTCTAGTTCTTGAAAAGGAGAGAAACCACTCACTAGAGCTTGAGCTAGCTTCAAGCAAGAAAACTTGCTTGGAGTTAACCAACTCAAACGTTGCAATCAAGGATCAACTTGATGACCTAATCAAGGTCAACAAGATCCTTGAAGTGCAGGTTGAGTCACTCAAGCTTAGTGAACCTTCCTCCTCTTCAAGCCTACCTTCTCAACCCACTTCAACTAATATCGCTCATATTTGCAAATGTGATAAAATTAACACCAGGTTGAAGGAAAATTCTACCTCCACAAAGGACAAAAATCCTACCCAATGTGTAATATTTGACAAGGAGAGGATCAACTATGAACGTAGTGCATATTTGGTCCAAAGACCTCCAAATGTCAAGTATGGCATTGGTTACTCTTATGATGGAAAGCAAAGAGCTGGAAATCATAAGAATAACAAGGGAAGGATTACCTTTGTGAAGGGAGGACCCTCACAACCTGGTAACTCGAAAACTAAAAACCTGAACTCTCATGAAAACCGGACTAGTCCGGTTGTGGTCCGGACAAGTCCGGTCACACAGACTAGTCCGACCCATAATCAACAGCAACTCCTGTTTAAAACCTTTGATGCTTTTTATGTATTAATGAAAAATAATGTTGGTAAAGTGTATGCTTATTATGCTGGGCCACGCCATGGGAACACAAAATCCCATGTGTGGGTGCCCAAATGTATTGTTACTAACCTCCAAGGACCCAAGCAAGCTTGGGTACCTAAAACCAAGGCGTAATTTGTTTTTGCAGGCCTACTCCTCCGGTGGATCCAAATGGGTGCTAGACAGTGGATGCACCAACCACATGACCGGAGAAAGGAGGATGTTTGTGGAGTATGAAGTAAACAAGGACCCAAACGAAGGCATCTACTTCGGAGATAATAGTCAAGGAAGGGTGCTCGGTACCGGTAAAATAGCAATATCCTCTGAACATACTCTTTCTCATGTTTTACACGTTGAATCTTTAGATTATAACCTGCTGTCCATATCTCAATTATGCGACAAAGGTTATAATTGCTTGTTTACTAACGAGGGTGTGACCGTTTCAAGGAGGAGTGATGGTTCCGTTGCATTCAACGGTATGTTAAAGGGAAAGCTTTACCTTGTTGACTTCAACAAGAATAAAGCCGAACTCGACACATGCTTGATTGCAAAAACCAACATGGGTTGGCTGTGGCATAGACGGCTAGCACATGTTGGTATGAGGAACCTTCAAAAACTCCTCAAGGGCGATCACATCCGAGGTTTGAAAGATGTTGTGTTTGAGAAAGACAGGCCTTGTAGCGCGTGCCAAGCAGGGAAGCAAGTTGGAGCACAACATCCCGCGAAGAACATCATGACCACGACAAGACCGCTCGAACTACTTCATATGGACTTGTTTGGTCCAATTGCTTACATAAGCATCGGCGGTAATAAATACGGTTTAGTTGTTATTGATGATTTTTCCCGCTTCACTTGGGTGTTCTTTTTGCATGACAAGTCAGAAACACAAGGAACACTCAAGAAATTCTTCAAGCGAGCGCAAAACGAGTTCTCACTATCAATCAAGAGTATTCGGAGCGACAACGGCACGGAGTTCAAGAACATACAAGTGGAGGAGTACCTTGATGAGGAAGGAATCAAGCACGAATTCTCAGCACCATACTCTCCACAACAAAACGGAGTTGCCGAAAGGAAGAACCGAACGCTCATAGAGATGGCAAGAACAATGCTCGATGAATACAAGACTTCGGATCGATTTTGGGCGGAAGCAATCAACACCGCTTGCCATGCCACAAATCGACTCTACCTTCATCGACTACTAAAGAAGACCCCCTATGAGCTACTCACCAGTAACAAACCGAACATTTCATATTTTCGAGTTTTCGGTTCTCCTTACTATATTTTGAACAAGAAGCCCAAGACTTCAAAGTTCGCTTCGAAGTCCGATGAAGGTTTCTTGCTTGGTTATGATTCGAACACTTACGCCTATCGTGTTTTCAACAAGGCCTCCGGACTTGTTGAAGTGGCACGTGACGTAGTGTTCGATGAAACTAATGGCTCCCAAAAGGAGCAAGTTGATCAATGTGAATTAGGTAAAGAGGAAGCCCCCTATCAAGCATTGAAGAGGATGGCTCTAGGCGAAGTACGACCACAAGAGTCATCGTCACAAATACAAGAGGAAAGTGAACCACAAGAGGAGATCAACAATCAAGGGGGAGCCTCGATACAAGATCAATCACAGGAATATGAACATGATCAACAAATCAACGAGAACAACAACTCAGGGGGAGAAGAAGATGATCACCAACATACGACCCCCCAAGTGCCACACCCAAGAGTACACCAATGCATTCAAAGGGATCATCCAATCGACAACATCGGCGACATCCAAAAGGGAGTAACCACTAGATCTCGTATAGCAAATTTCTGTGAACATTACTCGTTTGTCTCCTTTTTGGAACCCCGCAGGACTGAGGATGCATTGAAGGATCCGGACTGGGTGGTGGCAATGCAAGAAGAGTTGAACAATTTCAAGAGAAACGAAGTTTGGGAACTTGTGGAAAGACCCAATGCAAATATTGTGGGCACCAAGTGGGTCTTCCGCAACAAGCAAGACGAACACGGAGTGGTGACAAGAAACAAGGCACGACTTGTGGCCAAAGGTTACTCACAAGTCGAAGGTTTGATTCGATGAAACCTTTGCTCCAGTAGCTAGGCTTGAATCAATTAGAATATTACTTGCATATGCTACTCACCATGATTTCAAGCTGTATCAAATGGACGTGAAAAGCGCCTTCCTCAACGGACCGATCAAGGAAGAGGTGTACGTGGAGCAACCACCCGGATTTGAAGACGAAGAGTTCCCCGACCACGTGTATAAACTGCGTAAGGCTCTCTATGGCCTCAAACAAGCTCCTAGAGCTTGGTATGAGTGTCTTAGAGATTTTTTAATTGATAATGGCTTTCAAATTGGCAAAGTAGATTATACACTATTCACGAAAAATCTGGATAATGATCTTTTTATTTGCCAAATCTATGTTGATGATATAATTTTTGGATCAACTAACCAATCTTTCTGTGAAGAGTTTAGTAAAATTATGACAGACAGATTTGAAATGTCAATGATGGGAGAATTGAAGTACTTCTTGGGATTCCAAGTGCGGCAACAAAAGGAGGGAACATTCATAAGCCAAATCAAGTACACGCAGGACATACTCAAGAAGTTTGGCATGGACAAGGCAAAGCCCATAAAGACTCCCATGGCTACGAATGGCCACTTGGATCTCAATGAAGATGGACCGAGCGTCGACCAAAAGGTATATCGCTCCATGATTGGATCTTTACTTTACTTATGTGCATCTAGGCCAGACATTATGTTGAGTGTATGTTTGTGTGCAAGATTTCAAGCCAACCCTAAGGAATGTCATTTGACAGCCGTAAAGAGAATCCTAAGATATTTAGTTCATACACCCAACCTTGGTCTTTGGTACCCAAAAGGCTCAAAATTCAATCTCATTGGGTATTCCGATGCAGATTATGCCGGGTGCAAAGTTGATAGAAAAAGCACTTCCGGCACTTGCCAATTCCTAGGAAGATCCTTAGTTTCTTGGTCATCCAAGAAACAGAATTCCATTGCATTATCCACAGCCGAAGCGGAGTATGTTGCAGCCGGGACTTGTTGTGCACAACTCCTTTGGATGCGACAAACTCTAAGGGATTACGGTTACAATATGAACCGTATTCCTCTCCTTTGTGATAATGAGAGTGCCATTAAAATAGCCCACAATCCAGTTGAGCACTCTAGGACTAAACACATTGACATAAGACACCATTTCTTGAGAGACCATTCCATGAAAGGAGACATATCCATCTCTCATGTCAACACCCAAAAACAATTGGCCGACATATTCACCAAGCCACTTGATGAAAAACGTTTTTGCGAACTCCGAAATGAGCTAAACATTCTTGATTCTCGGAGTGTGGCTTGAAAAGTTGCATACCTGTATGATTGCTTCAAAATATTGATTGAATTGTGCAAATCATCCCTCTTCATTTTTTTTCTCTCGAAAAACTATGTCAATTATTAGATCTTGATGAATTTTTGATCATAGTATGATTGTTGTTGGCTTACTGGTCAAATTCATCAAGATTATTTGAATTGTTTTGCCTCTCTATTCTCTATTATTGAACCTTCAAATATATATGAATGGGCTATGCAATTCTTTCCTGGTGACCACGGACAAGTCCGTGGTTACCCGGACTAGTCCGCCATTGCAGACTAGTCCGCAGAGTGCCGGTTAGGCCGGACTAGTCCGACAGACCACGGACTAGTCCGATATAGGTCTCTGGATGACTTCGGACTAGTCCGGTCATGTCCGGACTTGTCCGATTTTTCGTGTCCATAACCCTAGCCGCCACCAAACCCTAATCCCTTCACCCCACACTCGCCCCCAAGCTTTCTCTCTCTTGCGCTCGAGCTCCCAAGGCGAATCCTTGATTCCTCCGTCGAAAAGCCTCAATCTTGGGCGGAAATCAAGCTTGAAGACTCGGGGATTGAAGTTAGCGGACAAGTCCGGCCTCCAACCCCCAAAATCTCAAGCTTCCTTTGATTTCTTGGTAAATTTTCTTCAAAACCCTAAGAAATCACAAATTTCTCTATTGCTTATCGTTTGGCCTAGCATTCTTCACTAGTTACATGTCTAGTTGATGTACTATGTGTATGCTAGACTAGTTTTACCTTAGGGATCAATTTCTGTCCAGTCTGTTAGGTTTTTGCAGATGAACACCGGACTAGTCCGGTCTAGGTACGGACAAGTCCGGTCTCCCGGACTAGTCCGTGCCTGTGCACCGGACAAGTCCGTTGTTTCTGAACCAAAACCTAATTCCTTAATTCCCTAATGCCTTCCATTGCCATCTTACCTCACCAATACCTTGTATAACTTGTCCTTTCTCTTGATCACTCATTCACAGATCATGTCGAGCTCCGACAACGAAATCTCCGATTTCGAGGCCGAGTTGGACCACGAGGTGGCACCTCGGTCCTCGGTGGGTCTTGGCAAGAAACGCCAAGAGAGACCCTCCGAGCCTGCTCCCTCACCTCCCCAAAGTCGAAGGAAGGTCTGTGCCAAGAAGCCTGCCTCGAAGGCTGCTCCGTCTACAAGCGGCCTTCGACAAGCTAAAGGGAAGGGCAAGGGGGTTGCCACAGGGCCTGTTGGGCCCCTGAAGCTGCATACTCCCAGAGAAGGGGTCCGGGACCCCAATGAGGAAAGATTCACTGGCAAGGGCAGCGATGTGGCTGAAAAGTTGAGAAGTGTTGATTGCTATGCAAGGCCGAAGCAAGCAGCTGATGGCAGATTTTGGTCAAATTTCCATGCTGATTTCTACAAGCTGGTCTACTTGCCGATGAAGACCCCGGTGGTGCGAAGTCAATGGATTGACTGGGCCTACCTTGAGAAGAACAAATGTGCAGCCTTTGATGAAGTGATAGCAGCTGCAGAGAGACATGGTCTGAAGGATCTCTTTGCCTTCAAACACAACTGGAATGATGAAGTGATAGCACAATTTTATGCAACGTGCTACTTCTCAAGCGAAGACGAAGAAAGTGTGACTTGGATGACTCATGGATCCAAGTATTCTATTACTCAGGAAGAGTTTGCAAACCTGCTCCACTTAGACTCTGCTGGAAATGACCACCTAATCATCCACAACATAGGGGTCATTGAGAGGGACGGAATGAAGTTCATGTATGAGCCCAACTCTAAGTATGTTCCTCCCTCCACAAAGAATATGAAGCCTTTCTTTGTGGTCCTCAACAGAGTCCTCAGGAAGACAATTGCCCCCAAGGATGGGGATGCAGGGAGTGTGCAAGGCTACCTCCGGACCCTGATGAAGGTCATAAGCAAGAGGAGACAGTTTGATGTTGCAGACTATATTTGGAATGATATGGTCAATATCTCAAGTACCCCCAACCGATCCTGTGGCTATGCCCCTTACTTGATGTTTATGATTGAGAAGGTCACAGGGATCGAGTTTGTGAAGGATGTGGAGCACACTCCACTGAGGCCTCAGAAGCCTCAGCCAGTGAGTGTCCAGGCTGCTCCATCGCCGGCCTCAAGCCCCGAGGCACCGGCAAGGCAAGAAGAAGCTGCTAGGGATCCTCCTCCCTCCAGGGAAGCCCCTCAGAAAGGATCCGCCAGTGGGATCCTCAAGTACTTGGCTGCAATTTTCTCCTCATGCAAGAAAACTGAAGTGAAGCTTCACAAGCTAAATCAGAAGAGGAAGGAGAACATGAGGTACATAAAAGCCAATGTGAAGCAGCTGAGTGAGAAGCTGGAGATCAACCCAATTGGATCTCCAGTACTTTTTGAAGATTCTGATCCGGACATCACCGAGCTCAGCCCCTTGACTCCCTCCGAGCTTGCCTATTTTGGCATTGGGGGCTCGAGCAGCTCCGCTCCTCCTCCTCCCTCTCAACCTCATCAAGCGGAAAGCGATGAAGACGATGAAGACGACGAGGGGACTGATAGCGAAGAGTGAAGCCCTAGGACCTTCCTCTCTCTCTTTTTGGTGTCTTGATGCCAAAGGGGGAGAGATTGAGGGGGAGTCTCTAGTCTTAGCTTTAGCTGAATAGGATGCGAGGAGAGAGCTCTCTATGTATTTTTAATTGTGATTGTATTTGTTTAACACTATTTTCATATCATGTTTGGTCCTGTGTTAAATTGCTCAATTAATTTGCAAGTGTGTGATGAAATCTGAATTTTTGCTCCTGAAATGCCATATTCACTTGATATTAGTTGATCAATGCAAATTCTGTCATTCTTAATGCATTCATGCTCTTAGTATGCATCCCACCATAAAGAATGCACACATGAATAATTATCTTGTTGCTTGATGTATTTTTGAGTCATATGTGCATACTTTATGAAAATCTCATTTTATACCTCATTTTGTGAAATCTCAATTGGTTGTCATCAATCACCAAAAAGGGGGAGATTGAAAGTGCATCTAGGACTCCCTTGTGGGTTTTGGATGATTTATGACAAGCAATTGGGATCCTAATCCTTTTGTTGAGATGAATGCAGGAAAATGATGAAAAATGAGCAAAGTGCCAAAAAGAGGGAAATTGAGAAGGAAAATGAATTTGAGCTCAAGGAGAAGAAATTAGTAGTTTAGTATGTATGGAGTGTGTTAAGGAAACACACCCAAGAGCTCAATCTCATTTAATCACACACACACAATGCACAAGGCTATACAGGACCGGACTAGTCCGATATCAGCCGGACTAGTCCGATATCCTTCTGTTCCACTTCGGACTAGTCCTCCCCAGTGCGGACTAGTCCTTAACACAATGCACAAGTCACACAAAATCGGACAAGTCCGTTGTGACCCGGACTAGTCCGATATTCATTCTGATCCACTGCGGACAAGTCCGGTGTCTACACGGACTAGTCCGATATACACACTGATCTAAATCGGACAAGTCCTCCAAGTGCGGACTTGTCATCCTAAACACTTAGGGTTTCACAGGTCCGGACAAGTCCGATGACAATCGGACTAGTCCGAAGCTTTCCAGTAGCGAAATCGGACAAGTCCGTTTTCAACCGGACTAGTCCGATATTCCTGGACACTTAGGGTTTGCTTCGCACAGCACACCGGACTAGTCCGGTGACCACCACGGACTAGTCCGATCTTTCTGAACCCTAACGGTAACTTCTAGAAACCCCATATAAATAGAGGTGCACGGCCCACTTTCACCCACTCTCGAACCCTAGCGCCGTCACACCTCCCAAGAGACTCAAAAACCATCTCTCTCCACGAAATTAAGTGCAAGATCAATCAATCCATTGAAGATCACTTCTAGATCATTGGAGAGGCACTTGGCACACGATTGAGCTCTTGGTTTGAATCTCTAACACACTCTTGCATCTCAATTTGTATATTTCGAAGTGTGTTATTGGTGGTCTTGAAACTTGTAATCAAGGGAGCTCTCAACTTGTGAGATTGCCCCTTCAACTTGGTGATTTACCCCTGTGTGATTAGTGGAAGAGGATTGGCCTTCGTGGCGATCCGACGAGGGAAGGGTTGGTGAAGACCCGGTCCTTTTGTGGGCTCCTCAACGTGGACGTAGGTTGCCTTCGTGGTAACCGAACCACGGGATAAATCTTGTGTCTTGTTCGTTTGTGTTCATCATTCTAGTTGATCAACATTATCTAGGGTTTGATACATTTTGTTGAATTCAAGTTAAATAGTTGAACAAGAATCATACTTGCAATAGAACTTGACATACAACTATTGAACTATTATTAAAGTTTATATTTCCGCTGCAAACGTCAACGAAACAATCAAATTGACCTAACTTGATCAACCTAGCCCGTGAAATCCGGACTAGTCCGCACTTTAGCGGACTAGTCCGATATATCTGGTTTTGACCTTGTTGTTGAAGTGCTACAGGAACCGAGAAAATTCAAGAAGGCCTATTCACCCCCCCTCTAGGCCTACATTCACATGTAAATAGGTGTACATGGCCCATCTTTCAACACTCTCGACCCCCTGCGCCATCACACATCCCAAGAGCCTCAAAAACACATCTCTCCACGAAATCAAAAGCCACAAAGATCAATCCCTTGAGGATACACTTTGGAACATTGGAGAGACACGATTCATCACTCATTGAGCTCTTGGTTCGATTCCCTAACATACTCCTGTGATTTTCATTGTAATCTTTCTAGTGTGTTCTTGGTGGAGTTCATGTTGTAATCTTGGGGAGCCCTCAACGTGTGAGAAGGCCCCTTGAATTTGGTTATTTACCCTTTGTGATAAGTGAAGAGGATTGTCCTTCGTGGCGATCCGACGAGGGTAGGGTTGGAGAAGACCCGGTCCTTTTGTGGACTCCTCAACGTGGATGTAGGTTGTCTCTGTGGGAACCGAACCAATGGATAAATTGCTTGTGTTCTTACCTTGCGTTCATCGTTCTTATACATCATATCAATATATGGTTTCAATCAATCTTGCTTACTTTACGTTGAAACATTAAATATAAGATTGACTTGTGGTATACCCTAGTTTATAATAGTGTAACACTTCAATTACAAGTATATTTTTGCTGCATACATCCTAGAATCAAATTAAATGATCAAACTTGATTAACCTAGTCGGTACACACAGGACTAGTCTGCACTTGAACAGACTAGTCCGATATCTCGAGTTTTGATCTGGTTGTTAAGTGTTGCGGGTTCCGACAAAATTCAAAAAGGCCTATTCCCCCCCCCCCTCTCTAGGTCACATTCAATTGGTATCAGAGCAAGGTTCTTCAAGAAGGAGACTAATCGCTCGAAGGGATCATGTCGGACATGAAGGATGTACATAAGAGCAACAACCAAGAGAAGGTTGATGAAGACAAGAACCAGAAATTTGAAAAGCTCCTCGAAGCCATTCAAGACTTCGAGGATGACGATGAGGAGACGCTGGAACTCAAGGCGCTCCTAAGGAAGAAAACCCTTTCCAATGGAAAGGTGAAAATCGAAGATGAGAAGAAAAAGAAGGACAGTGGTCACACTGACTACTCCCGATATCCTTTTAACTATGATCGCCTAAATTGTTGCAACAATCACTATCTATCCATTCCACTTGGAAAAGCCCCACATTTTGGCGGCAATGACTACTCAATGTGGAGGCAAAACATGAAAATGCATTTGATTTCTCTCAATCCAAGTTTGTGGCACATAGTATGCACATGAATAGATATCCCGGATGATGATGAGGAGCTCACACCTAGTCAAGAGCAAGCCATCCATCGAAACGCCCAAGCTGCTGCAGTCATCACTTCATCACTCAGTCGTGATGAGTTTACAAAAGTGTATGGACTCGAGATCGCAAAAGAAATATGGGATACATTGCAAGCCGCACATGAAGGCGATCGTCATGTGCGAGAAGCGAAGATCGAGATGACTGAATGCGAGTTAGGAAGGTTTGCAATCGAAGAAGATGAGTCGCCACAAGACATGTACAACCGATTAAAGACGCTCATCAACAAGGTGCGAGCATACGGAAGCAAGAAGTGGAATGACCATGAGGTAGTGAAGCTCATCCTTAGATCCTTCATGCCTCGCAATGTCACCTTGTGTTCAATGATACGAGAAAGCCCCGGATACAAGAAGATGACCCCGGATGAGCTACTTGGGAAAATCATCAACTTTGAGATGATGGAAAAACAAGATAAACATGATAAGGAAATTGCCGACCTCACCTCGGCAAAGAAGAAAGGGGTTGCCCTAAAGTCCACCCTTAAGACCTTGTCTAAATAAGCTCGAGAAGCTCAACTAGAAGAAGACGGCGATGATGAAAGCAGTGACTTGGATGAAGGTGACATGATACTATTCATGAAGAAATTCAAGAAGATGATGAAGAAGAGACAAGGCGCTAAATCAAGTGAAGGAAAGTATAAGGAAAGATCAAAGCCAAAGTTGAGGCAGGCATGCTATAATTATGGTGAGTATGGCCACTTTATAGTTGATTGCCCATATGAATAGAACAAGAAGAAGACCAAAGAAGTCAAGCCTCAACCCAAGAAATTCTTCAAGAAGAAGAAACAAGTCGAACAAGCGCATATAGGGAAAGAGTGGGACTCAAATGATGAGTCCTCATCAGAAGAAGAAGAAGAAGAGATGGCTAGCATAGCCATCGAGAAGACACCCAAGAAGTCCACTCTCTTCCCTACACTCGGCGCATGGAAGGGGAACAGCACTTGCCTCATGGCAAAGGAAGGTTAACGCAAGGTAACAACAAAACCCTCTTCCGTGCATTCCTATTCAAGTGATAGTGAAATTGCTAGCGATAATGAAGATATGCTCATTGGACTAGATAAGAAAACAGCTGCAAAAATGAAATTCTTACTTGATCAACTTGTTGAGAAGGAGAAGTTGATTCATCGTCAAGAAGACATGATTATCTCCCAAAAGGAGGAATATGTCGAACTTGACAAGCTTCTAGAACTTGAAAAGGAGCGAAGCAAGTCACTAGAGCCTGAATTAGCTTCAATCAAGAAAGCTTGCTTGGAGTTAAGTGACTCGAATGCTACAATCAAGGATGAACTTGCTAACCTAATCAAGGTTAACAAGATCCTCTAAGTGCAAGTTGAGTCACTCAAGCACGGTAACCCTTTATCCTCTTCAAGTTCACCTTCCCAATCCATTAAAACTGAAGTTTCTTCTACTTGTACATGTGGTAAAGTTGACACCAGCTTGAAAGACAAGTCAACCTCTACCAAAGACAATCATCCTCCACAAAATGGACTATTTGACAAGGAGAAGATCAAATATGCACGTAGTGCATACTTGGTCACAAGACCTCCAAATGTCAAATATGGCATTGGTTACTCTTATGGTGAAAAGCAACATCCTAGAAGCCATAAGAATAACAAGGAGAGCAATGTATTTGTAAAGGGAAGACCCTCTCAAACTGGAAAAATCAAAATTAGTGAATCCAACACGCATGATCACCGGACTAGTCCGGTCGAGATCCGGACAAGTCCGGTCTCCCAGACTAGTCCTGTGTATAAACAACAACAATTGCTATTTAGAACTTTCGATTCATCTTATGTATTAATGAGAAGTAAATATGGAAAAGTTTATGCTCATTATGTTGGGCCACACCATGAGAACACCAAATCTCATGTGTGGGTGCCCAAATCCCTTGTGACTAACCTAAAAGGACCCAAGCAAGCTTGGGTACCTAAAACCAAGGCATAATTTGTTTTTGTAGGCCTATTCCTCCGGTGGATCCAAATGAGTGCTAGACAGTGGCTGCACCAACCGTATGATCGGAGAAAGAAGAATGTTCGTTGAGTATGAAGAAAATGAGGATCCAAATGATGGCATCTATTTTGGAGACAATAGTCAAGGAAAGGTGCTCGGTACCGGTAAAATTGCCATATCATCTAAACACACTCTTTCTCACGTATTACATGTTATTCCTTAGATTATAACATGCTGTCCATATCTCAATTATGTGACAAAGGTTATAATTTGTAAGACCTATGTGTGCTGAATACATTGGCTTGTAGTGAATACACTTGGCTTTGATGATAAAAGTTTTGAATATCACCAAAACACCTTTTTATCAAGGTCCGACTCTAGCTCCGAGCTATAGTAAGGTCAGATCATAGGTCCGACTTGTTTTGGGTAGCTCCGGATACGTTAGATGCTAGGTCCGGCTTCCTGGTAAAGTCCGACTAGCTTTGGTTAGCTCCGGTGAATCTTTAGCTCCGGCATGTCTTTGATAGCTCCGGCATATACTTGATAGCTCCGGCATATACTTTATAGCTCCGACATGCTTTTGCTAAGCTCCAACGTACTTTGTCTAGCTCCGGTTTTTGGGTTGACCAGGTTTGACTAGTTTTTTGGTAAGCTCTGGTGCTAGGATCTACTAGTTTTGGTAAGCTCCGGCACTAGGTTCTACTAGCTTTTGATAGCTCCGGCTCAAGCTCCGGGTTGCTCTGGCAAGGTCCAGAACTTGACCAAAGTGCTTCTGCTTTTCATTTGCAATGTTTCGTACTTGCTTTACATTGTTGGAAAGATTGCTTAGTATTCATTTGCTAAGTTTTTGGTGCGTTTTGGATGATATGGTTGATATCGTTTCTACTGTGGTTTTGCAACATGCTTATGTGAGGTGCTCACATAAGGTGTTGTGTTCGGAACTAACTTTAGTCAAGTCGAGGACTTGGGCTCGTATGGATTGTTTGTTTGTTCATGTGCAGGTGTTGCTTGAGTTCAAGTCATGGCTGGTGACAGGATCCATTGGACTAGTCTCAGGAGGAGATGAGGTTCCAACAACCAAGTTCGGGAGGAACTGTGGTTGAGCTGATCAGGAGGTCGCGCAGGATGATTGAATCAAGGGCAGTGCATATGAAGGTCAAAGGAAGGTGTCCGCACGTGTGCATGAGGTGCATGATGTGGCAATATGCTTCTAGAGACGGATTATGGAAGGAAGATCTGATCAGAAGGATCGGATCGTATTGGTTGAAGACTTAGGCTGCTAGCTGAGTCGGTTATGGCTCGGTATGGAAATATCGAGTTGGTTATGTTAGGATTTCGTGTGGGTCACGAATTTGAGTTGTTTAGGAATGTGTGATACGTTCCTAAGGTGTTTGGAAGTCTTAAGACTGCTTCTATCTGCGTATAGAAGAGTCCTAAGCAGTTATGGAAAGTTCCGATTCTGATCGGATTAGGATTGGAGTCCTAGTTGAGATTGGGATGGCCTAAGGGCTGGTTATATAAGCAAGGGAAGGCCAAAGCTCGTGTGAGACGACTTTGGGGCTGTTCCTCTTGTGTTCTATTGAATAAAATTCATAGTTTGAAGGAACTTTTGTGCCTTGTTCGTCTAACTTGTTCCAGACAAGTTTTACTCGTCAAGTTTCTGGACAGCACTACCTTTCGTCGGTGGTTTTATCATAACTCGAGTTTTATAGATCCAATTGATGTGATTCTTTTTGGGTTGTCTTCACAACTTGATTGTCTATCATCTGTCAAAATTTCACGGTCATTGGATTTGTAGTTTCTGAGCAACACGAGTTTCTTTGCAGCATTCCAGAAACTGTTTTTCTCGGGTAGGTCAGATTGACCATAGTCTGATCTTTCGATCATAACTTGAGTTTTTCTCGACGGATCTGAGTAATTCTTTTTGTGTTGTCTTCGTGACTTCATTATCTCTGATATCTATCACTTTTTTCATGGTGAAACAAGTTTTAGATTAGTCTCATACACGATTTCTTTAACAGATCGTTTTTCTACCGAAGGGATTAGGGTTTTATTGTTTCCGCTGTGTAAGATTTTTAAATCTACCATTCACCCCCCCCCCCCTCTGGTAGATTTTCACGTGCTCTTCGATCCTACAATTGGTATCAGATCCACGATGCTCTAATCTTTGTGATTTGCACGTGTTTTTGACTAATCATCATGGAGAAGTACTCCGCCAAACCTTGTGTGTTTGCTGGTATTGATTTTCAGGTTTGGAAGGCACGCATGGAGGCTTTCATCCAGGCACAAGGCTTTGCAATATGGGAGAAAGTATACAAGCCTTACGAAGTGCCACCTAATGATCAAGTCACGGCCACAAACCTACGGGACGTCGACAACAACAACAAAGCACGAAACTTGATCATCCAAGGACTCACTCAAAGTGACTTTGATCGTGTCGCACACCTCCGATCAGCATACGATGTTTGGAGCGCTCTCTGTGATTACCATGAATGCTCCAACACAATCAAAGAGTTAAAAAAAGATATGTTCAAAAAGGAATATATGCGCTTTGAGATGCAACCAGGTGAGTCTATCGATGACCTCTTTGCTCGTTTCAATAAAATTCTCAGCAACTTACGTAGTGTCAATGTTAATTTTTCTGATGTTGAGAATGCTAGGCAACTTCTTAGTGCATTAGACATGTCAATTTGTGAGATGAAAGTAACATCTATTCGTGAATCAACTGTCATGAGTTCTCTTACATTAGATGTACTTTATTCTAAACTAAAAACTCATGAAATTGACATTCTAGCACGTAAGAACCCAAATAAGTCTATTGCATTTGTTTCACAACGTGATATGTCTAGCTCCGGCCAATCATCATCCTGCAATACTCTTGCTTTGTTGTCCTCACTAACCCTGGAGCAGATCGAAGAATTTCCAGAAGAGGAGTTGGCACTCATCTCTACTAGATTCTCAAAAGCATTGCAAAATGTGAGAACTAGAAGGAGAGGAAGCTCCGGACCTCAACGCTGTTTTGAATGTGGTAAAACAGGACACTTTCGTACAGAATGCCCGAAACTTTCAGGTCCGACCACCCGGGAAGAAAAACAATGCAAGGTCCGGACCTCCTCTGGAAATTCCAACAAGAAAAAGAAGGGTACCATAGGATGCAAGATGATCAACAGCTTCATCACCGCGCTTCAAGAGCTCAGTTCAAGTGACATTGACTTTGAAAGTGATGAAGAAAATGATGACCTGGCCAACATATGCTTCATGGCGGGCAAAACAAGATCAAGATCAAGTCAGGAGGATGCAGAACACAACAGTGAAGACGATGAGGTATGTTCTACCTGCAATGAAATGTGTGATGCTATCTCTCGTGCAACTATTATTGTCAAGAAAAAGGACAAAAAGCTTAGGGATAATGCTGCTAAAATTGAATCACTAGAATCTGAAATTAACCGTTTAAAAACTTTGATTCCTAGTGATGATGCATGTCCCTCATGTGACTTAATCTATGAACAATTGTCCACATTAAGAAGTGCACACTCCTCCACTCTAGACAGACTTGATGAAGAAATTGAAAAGAACAAAAAGCTTGCTGCACTTAGTGATAAAAATTTAAAAGATGCTTCTTGTTCTACAGATAATTTGCATTGTTCTGCATGTGAAAATCTCGATGAGAAACTAAAAGATGCAATGAATGAAATTTCCATTCTGAACAATGCTTTACAATCTCATGAAGTTAAAAATTGTTCCAATTGCAAACTAAAAGGAAAAACTTCATGTGCAAACTGCCTAGACTTGTCTAAGAAACTTGATGACATGAATAGGACACTAGGTCGGTTTTGTAATGGGAATAAGAATCTAAACTTGCTGCTGAATTCTTCCAAGTCCTGCAAAGATAAAACTGGTTTAGGTTTTGATTCTCATGCTCACGCCAAGGCACATCCACCTAAAATTGTAACGTCATTTGGAAGTGGTTTGATTCAAACTGTTCCTAAACAAAATGGAGTGGTTTTCAAATCTGCAGGAGTGTTGTCTCATTCGGTTTCAAGTAAAAATATCGCTTGCTCATCTAGACATGAACACAAAGTTAAATTTCATTGTACCTTCTGTGGTAAAGATGGTCATGTCATAGATTTTTGTTATAGACTAGCTAAACAACAGAAAAAGGAAAGAAAAATTGCTAGATCTTATAACTTTCATGCAATTAGAAAAACACAACCTGCTTTAGTGAGTCAGAAATTTGAAAAGGTAGCTTCCGGACCTTCTGGTAAGAAATCTACAAAGGCAGCTCCGGTAGTTATGATAGCTCCGAGAGCTCCCGGATCTTCTGCTGTTCCCTCCAGAGCTACTGGTTTTCACTCTAAACAAGTAACAACTTCTAAATCAACTGTTAAGAACAGAAAACCTCAATCTTTGACTCATAAACCTGTTGTTTTGTCTCAGCTTTTGCGTGTTTTTCCTGCTGCACGGCGTGTGACTCAGTACTGGATACCTAAATGCCTTTTGACTAACCCCAGTATTGAGTCATCGACGTATTGTGCTTCTATGTAGGTTACACGTTTGAGGAAGGAGAACATTTGGATTGTGGATTCAGGTTGCTCACGCCACATGACTGGTAACAAAGATTGGTTCTCCTCCCTCTCTTTTGTGTCACATGTAGAAAATGTTACTTTTGCCGATAATTCTTCAACTCCTATAATTGCTAAGGGTACGGTTAGAGTAAATGATCACTACACTTTGAAGGATGTGGCACTTGTCAAAAACTTGAAATACAACTTGCTTTCTGTTGCACAATTGCTGGATGAAAATCTAGAAATTATTTTCAATAAAAACTGCTGCAAAGTTGTAGATTCAAATAGTGAGCTTATTTTTAACATGACTCGGTTTGGAAGAGTTTTTAAAGCTGATTTTGATATGTCTTCCTCTAAGCATAGGTGTCTAGTTGCTAATGATTCAAAGGACTTATATTTTTGGCATCGTAGACTTGGTCACGTAGGCTTTGATCACCTAACGCGTGTTAGTGCTCTTGATCGCATACGTGGGCTGCCTAAGCTTAAAGGGGACAAAGAAATTGTGTGCTCTTCTTGTAGACATGCTAAGATGGTTGCAGGTTCACATACTCCTCTCACAATGATCATGACAACTGAACCATGTCAACTTTTGCATCTTGACACCGTAGGACCTTCACGAGTTCAATCCTTCGGGGGTAAATGGTATGTTCTGGTTATTGTTGATGATTATTCTAGATACTCTTGGCTGTACTTTATGGCGTCTAAGAATGAAGCTTTTAGTCACTTTAGGACTTTATTTCTTAGATTATCAATTGATCACCCAGGATCTTTAAAGGCAATTAGAAGTGATAACGGAACTGAATTTAAAAATCAATCTTTTGATCACTTTTGTGCTGAAAATGGAATAGATCATCAACTTTCTTCACCATATGTACCCCAACAAAACGGTGTTGTAGAAAGAAAGAACAGAACCTTAGTTGAGATGGCTAGGACTATGCTTGATGAATATCAAACTCCTAGGAAATTTTGGGCTGATGCGTTAGCAACCGCTTGTTATGTCTCAAATCGTGTTTTCTTGCGTGCTAAGCTAGGTAAAACACCATATGAGCTTCGGTTTGGACATAGGCCTAGTGTTACACACTTTCGGGTCTTTGGTTGCAAATGCTTTGTTAAGAAACATGGTAACCTTGATAAATTTGAACCTAGATCCATTGATGGCATGTTTCTTGGTTATCCATCTCATACTAGAGGCTACCGTGTGCTTTTACTTGACACTAACAAAATTGTGGAGACTTGTGAAGTGTCTTTTGATGAAGCTAGCCCAGGTACTAGCTCCGGTGTTGCAGGACCAGATCCGTATCCTCAGGGGGAGGGTATTTTCGAAGATGAAGAAGAGCCGGTGATACTGCCTGGTAGTTCCGAAGCTGACACGTGTCCAGCTCCGGACATTGAACAAGCTCCGGTTATCACCTCTGCTGGTCCTGATCGTCCAGAAGTCACAAGATCATCAATCTACGATGAACCTAATGAAGAAGAAGCTTGTGAGACATCTGTTCCCCTACGTTTTTACAAAGATCATCCCCCACAACAGATGATTGGAAGCTTGCACGAACGAGTCACACGGTCCAGGTTTTGCGATCCAAACTCTCATGCTCATTCTGCTTTTGTTGCTTCTTTTGAACCCAAAGATATATCACACGCACTCACTAATGAATCTTGGATTATTGCCATGCAAGAAGAGTTAGAAAATTTTGAAAGAAAACATGTTTGGAAACTTGTACCTCCACCTCAAGGTCACACTTTAATTGGAACTAAATGGGTATTTAAAAATAAACAAAGTGAGGATGGGGTTGTGGTTAGGAATAAGGCTAGGTTGGTTGCTCAAGGTTTCACTCAAGTTGAAGGTCTAGATTTTGATGAAACTTTTGCTCCTGTTGCTAGATTAGAAGCCATAAGAATTTTGTTAGCTTTTGCAGCATCTAAAGGTTTTAAGCTATATCAAATGGATGTTAAAAGTGCTTTTCTTAATGGCTACATAGATGAGGAGGTTTATATCAAACAACCACCGGGTTTTGAAAATCCAGATTTTCCTAATCTTGTTTACAAACTGTCCAAAGCCTTATACGGTCTCAAACAAGCCCCTAGGGCATGGTATGATAGGTTAAAAACATTCTTACTTGAAAAGGGGTTTACCATGGGCAAGGTTGATAAAACTCTTTTTGTGCTTAAGAATGGCAATGACTCATTATTTGTTCAAGTGTATGTGGATGATATTATCTTTGGTTGTGCTTCTCATGATCTTGTGTCCAAGTTTTCAGCAATGATGAGTTCCGAATTTGAAATGAGTATGATGGGTGAACTCACTTACTTTTTGGGGCTGCAAATCAAACAAACCAAGGAGGGTACCTTTGTGCATCAAACGAAGTATACCAAAGACCTCCTAAGGCGCTTCAACATGGACAAAAGCAAGCCTCTTCGGACACCAATGGGAACAGCAACAACACTTGAACTTGATGAAGATGGTGAATCCGTGGATCAAAAAGAATATAGAAGCATGATCGGATCACTTTTGTACCTCACGGCATCAAGACCGGACATACAATTCAGCGTATGTCTTTGTGCACGGTTTCAAGCTTCCCCACGTGTTTCACATCGTCAAGCCGTCAAAAGGATTCTCAGGTACTTACATGGAACCCAAGAATTTGGCATTTATCTTCCTTCTTCCTCAACCGTTACTTTGAAAGCTTTTTCGGATGCTGATTTTGGGGGTTGTAGGATTGATAGGAAAAGTACTTCCGGTGCTTTTCATTTTCTTGGTAATTCTCTTGTTGCTTGGTCCTCTAGAAAACAAAATTCAGTTGCACAATTCACAGCCGAATCTGAATATGTAGCTGCTGCTAGTGCTTGCTCACAAATTCTTTGGATTGTTCAAACACTTAAGGACTATGGGGTTGTTCTAGATAGTGTTCCACTGTTTTGTGATAACACTAGTGCTATTTGCATTGCTAAAAAACCCGTGCAACATTCTAGAACTAAGCACATTGACATTAGGTATCACTTTCTCCGAGATAACATTGAAAAAGGAAACATTGTGCTTCACCATGTAGATACCGAACAACAATTGGCTGACATTTTTACAAAACCTTTGGATTTCACTCGTTTTTGTTACATTTGTAGTGAAATAGGGGTTATACATCCTCATGGCTTAAATTGAGGGGGAGTTTTTTTTTGAAACTTGGGAAGTCTATGTGTGAATCTGAAATTAAAATAATATGAGCATAGTATTTCATACATATATGACTTTGTGATTCCCTTTACATGCTAAAAGTTCTTACTACATTACTCGTGTTATACATTTTGTAGTGTTTGCCATGTCTAGTAATTGGAATAATTACTTACACTAAAATCTGGTCATGGTCGAACTTTCTTGCTGTTTTGAACTTGTTGCATGCTCACAAATGCTTTTAATCATTAAGAATTTATCAAGTAATCAACTCACATGTTGAGTTTTTATGAACAAATATAAATTGAGAAAAGATCAAGAGAATATGCATGCATCGCACTTCTTCTTTTGAGATGGCTTGTCATTGCACTTAGATATGAACTTGGAAGAAGTTGTGTATGACTAAAACCATGTCCTTAAGCTTCTGATTGTCAAATGACATAGGCTTGGCTTGGTTGGTTAGAATAAGGCAGATGCGCATATAATCTCTTGCAAATATCATATGATATAATTTTATTCTTTGAAAAATACTAAAATGCAGCAACTAGTGTCATGCTATCAGGTTTTGAAATAGTTAAGTTTGTGAGATCATGACTTGCTTAAATTGAAAATTACATTTTATCTCTAGCATGGCTTACACTACTTTATGTATTTCATTGATGTGATAATGTAAAGTACTTGATAGTATGACTTGGATGAGCTTTGTTTATATGTATATGTTATAATATGCTCATAACAACTCAAGTTGGAGAGAAAATTTGTTTATATGCTCATGACTTGCTGAATACATTGTCAAAGGGGGAGAGATAAGCATGAAGAGAAAGAGAATATGGATATAAGGAGAGATAATAAAGGGGGAGAGATTTTCATTTACAAAAAGGGGAGAAATTGCTTTCAAAACTTTTATGTGAATAAGCCAATGTTCGGATTTTAAATGGTGTTGCCAATGCATTCATCAAGGGGGAGATTGTAAGACCTATGTGTGCTGAATACATTGGCATGTAGTGAATACACTTGGCTTTCATGATAAAAGTTTTGAATATCACCAAAACACCTTTTTATCAAGGTCCGACTCTAGCTCCGAGCTATAGTAAGGTCAGATCATAGGTCCGACTTGTTTTGGGTAGCTCCGGCTACGTTAGATGCTAGGTCCGGCTTCCTAGTAAAGTCCGACTAGCTTTGGTTAGCTTCGGTGAATCTTTAGCTCCGGCATATACTTTATAGCTCCGGCATATACTTGATAGCTCCGGCATGCTTTTGCTAAGCTCCAACGTACTTTGTCTAGCTCCGGTTTTTGGGTTGACTAGGTTTGACTAGTTTTTTGGTAAGCTCCGGTGCTAGGATCTACTAGTTTTGGTAAGCTCCGGCGCTAGGTTCTACTAGCTTTTGATAGCTCCGGCTCAAGCTCCGGGTTGCTCTGGCAAGGTTCGGAACTTGACCGAAGTGCTTCTGCTTTTCATTTGCAATGTTTCGTACGTGCTTTACATTGTTGGAAAGATTGCTTAGTATTCATTTGCTAAGTTTTTGGTGCGTTTTGGATGATATGGTTGATATCGTTTCTACTGTGGTTTTGCAACATGCTTATGTGAGGTGCTCACATAAGGTGTTGTGTTCAGAACTAACTTGAGTCAAGTCGAGGACTTGGGCTCGTATGGATTGTTTGTTTGTTCATGTGCAGGTGTTGCTTGAGTTCAAGTCATGGCTGGTGACAGGATCCATTGGACTAGTCTCAGGAGGAGATGAGGTTCCAACAACTAAGTTCGGGAGGAACTGTGGTTGAGCTGATCAGGAGGTCGCGCAGGATGATTGAATCAAGGGTAGTGCATATGAAGGTCAAAGGAAGGTGTTCGCACGTGTGCATGAGGTGCATGACGTGGCAATATGCTTCTAGAGACGGATTATGGAAGGAAGATCTGATCAGAAGGATCGGATCGTATTGGTTGAAGACTTAGGCTGCTAGCTGAGTCGGTTATGGCTCGGTATGGAAATACCGAGTTGGTTATGTTAGGATTTCGTGTGGGTCACGAATTTGAGTTTTTTAGGAATGTGGGATACGTTCCTAAGGTGTTTGGAAGTCTTAAGACTGCTTCTATCTGCGTATAGAAGAGTCCTAAGCAGTTATGGAACGTTCCAATTGTGATCGGATTAGGATTGGAGTCCTAGTTGAGATTGGGATGGCCTAAGGGCTGGTTATATAAGCAAGGAAAGGCCAAAGCTCGTGTGAGACAACTTTGGGGCTGTTCCTCTTGTGTTCTATTGAATAAAATTCATAGTTTGAAGGAAATTTTGTGCCTTGTTCGTCCGACTTGTTCTAGACAAGTTTGACTCGTCAAGTTTCTGGACAGCACTACCTTTTGTCGGTGGTTTTATCATAACTCGAGTTCTATAGATCCAATTGACGTGATTCGTTTTGGTTTGTCTTCACAACTTGATTTTCTATCATCTGTCGAAATTTCACGGTCATTGGATTTGTAGTTTCTGAGCTACACGAGTTTCTTTGCAGCATTCCAGAAACTGTTTTTTCTCGGGTAGGTCAGATTGACCATAGTCTGATCTTTCGATCATAACTTGAGTTTTTCTCGACGGATCTGAGTAATTCTTTTTGTGTTGTCTTCGTGACTTGATTCTCTCTGATATCTATCACTTTTGTCATGGTGAAACACGTTTTAGATTAGTCTCATACACGATTTCTTTAACAGATCGTTTTTCTACCGAAGGGATTAGGGTTTTATTGTTTCCGCTGTGTAAGATTTTTAAATCTACCATTCACCCACCCCCCCTCTGGTAGCTTTTCACGTGCTCTTCAATCCTACATAATTGCTTGTTCACTAACGAGGGTGTGACTATCTCTAGGAGGAGCGATGGTTCCATTGCCTTCAAGGGTATGTTAAAGGGAAAGCTTTACCTTGTTGACTTCAACAAGGATAAAGCCGAACTTGACACATGCTTGATTGCAAAGACCAACATGGGTTGGCTGTGGCATAGACGGCTAGCGCATGTTGGTATGAGAAATCTTCAAAAACTCCTCAAGGGTGATCACATCTGAGGTTTGAAGGATGTTGTTTTTGAAAAAGACAGGCCTTGTAGCATGTGTCAAGCCGGGAAGCAAGTTGGAGCACCTCATCCCGCGAAGAACGTCATGACTATAACAAGACCGCTCGAGCTACTTCACATGGACTTATTTGGCCCAATGCGTACATAAGAATCGGCGGTAGCAAATATGGTTTAGTAGTTGTTGATGATTTTTCTCGCTTCACTTGGGTTTTCGTTTCACATGATAAGTCAGAAACACAAGCAATAGTCAAGAAGTTCTTCAAGCGAGCTCAAAATGAATTCTCATTGACAATTCAGAACATTCGAAGCGACAATGGCACGGAGTTCAAGAACACACAAGTGGAGGAGTACCTAGATGAAGAATGCATAAAGCACGAGTTTTCAGCTCCTTACTCCCCTCAACAAAACGGAGTTGCCAAAAGAAAGAACTGAACCCTCATAGAGATGGCGAGAACAATGCTCGATGAGTACAAGACCTCGGATCGATTTTTTGTGGAAGCGGTCAACACCGCTTGCCACGCCATAAATTGACTTTATCTTCATCGACTACTCAAGAAGACATCCTATGAGCTACTCACCGGTAACAAGCCTAATATTTCATATTTTCGAGTTTTCGGTTCCAAATGCTATATTTTGAACAAGAAGCCTAGGACTTTAAAGTTTGCTTCGAAGTCCGATGAAGGTTTCTTGCTTGGTTATGATTCAAACACTTATGCCTGTCTACCACAAGACCTCCGAACTTGTCGAAGTAGCACGTGACATAGTGTTTGATGAAACTAATGGCTCCCAAAAGGAGCAAGTTGATCCATGTGTGCTAGATAAAGAAGAAGCTCCTTGTCAAGCATTGAGAAGAATGGCGTTAGATGAAGTTTGACCACAAGAGCCATCTCTACATATGCATGAGGAAAACGAACCACAAAAGGAGACCAATGATAAAGGGGGAGCTTCCATACAAGATCAACCTCAAGAAAATGAAGATGATCAACAAGTCAATGAGGGCAACCACTTAGGGGGAGAAGAAGATGATCATGAAGATTCAAGACAGCAAGTACCACACCCAAGAGTACACCAATGGGTCCGAAGGGATCACCCAATCGACAAAATCATCGGTGACATCCAAAAGGGAGTAACTACTAGATCTCGCATAGCTAATTTTTGTGAGCATTACTCCTTTTTGTCCTTTTTGGAACCACGCAGGGTTGAGGATGCATTGAAGGATCCGGATTTGGTAGTGGCCATGCAAGAAGAACTCAACAATTTCATAAGGAACGAGGTGTGGGAACTAGTCGAAAGACCCAAATCCAATGTCGTCAGCACCAAATGGGTATTCCGCAACAAACAAGACGAACACGGGGTGGTGAAAGGGAACAAGGCACGACTTATGGCCAAAGGGTATTCACAAGTCGAAGGTTTGGATTTCGATGAGACCTTTGCTCCCGTAGCTAGACTTGAGTCCATTAGAATATTACTTGCATATGCTACTCACCATGATTTCAAGCTCTATCAAATGGATGTGAAAAGCACCTTCCTCAACAGACCAATCAAGGAGAAGGTGTATGTGGAGCAACCCCTCAGGTTTGAAGATGAAGAGTTCTCCGACCACGTATTTAAATTGCATAAGGCTCTCTACGGCCTCAAACAAGCTCCTAGATCTTGGTATGAGTGTCTTAGAGATATCTTAATTGAAAATGGCTTTAAGGTCGGTAAAGTAGATTATACATTGTTTACAAAGAACTTTGACAATGATCTCTTTGTTTGTCAAATCTATGTTGGTGATATAATCTTTGGGTCAACTAACAAATCTTTTTGTGAGGAGTTTAGTTGAATTATGACAGATAGGTTTGAGATGTCTATGATGGGAGAGCTAAAGTACTTCTTGGGATTCCAAGTGAGGCAACAAAAGGAAGGGACGTTCATAAGTCAAACTAAGTACACTCAAGACATACTCAAGAAGTTTGGAATGGACAAGGCGAAGCCCATAAAGACTCTCATGGCAACAAATGGCCACTTGGATCTCAATGAAGATGGACCTAGCATCGATCAAAAGGTATATCGCTCCATGATTGGATCTCTACTCTCTTTATGTGCATCTAGGCCAGATATTATGTTGAGTGAATGTTTGTGTGCAAGATTTCAAGCCAATCCTAAGGAGTGTCACTTAACAATTGTAAAAAGGATCTTGAGATATTTAGTTCATACACCCAACCTTGGTCTTTGGTATCCAAAAGGGTCCAAATTCAATCTCACTGGTTACTCCGATGCAGATTATGCCGGATGCAAAGTAGATAGAAAAAGTACCTCCGGTACATGCCAATTCCTAGGTAGATCCCTAGTTTCTTGGTCCTCCAAGAAACAAAACTCCATTGCCTTATCCACAGCCGAAGCGGATTATGTTGCAGCCGGGAGTTGTTGTGAACAACTCCTTTGGATGCGACAAACTCTAAGGGATTATGGTTATAATATGAATCATATTCCACTCCTTTGTGATAATGAGAGTGCCATTAAAATTGCCCATAATCCAGTTGAGCACTCTAGAACCAAATACATAGACATCCGACATCACTTCTTGAGAGACCACTCCATGAAAGGAGATATAGCCATTTCCCATGTCAACACCGAAAAGCAATTAGCCGACATATTCACCAAGCCACTTGATGAAAAACGCTTTTGCGAGCTTCGAAATGAACTAAACATCCTTGATGCTCGGAATGTGGCTTGAAAATTTGCATACCTGTATGAATTCTTCAAAATATGTTGATTGGATTGTGAAAATCATCTCTATCAATTTTCTCCGAAAAAACTATGTCAATTACTAGATCTTTGTGAATTATGATCATTGCTTGATTGTTGTATGCTTACTGATCATATTCATCAAGATTATTTTATTCGATTTGCCTCCCTATTTTCTAAATAAGTACCTTCGAATATATACAAATGGACTAAGAAGTTGTTCCCTGGTGACCACGGACTAGTCTGTGGTTACCCGGACTAGTATGCCCATGCAGACTAGTCCGCAGAGCGCCGGTTAGGCCGGACTAGTCCGGTAGACCACGGACTAGTCCGATACAGCCTCTGGAAAAGCTTGGACTAGTCCGATCATTTTTGGACTTGTCCGATTTTTCGTGTCCATAACCCTAGCTGCCGCCAAACCCTAATTTCCTTAATCCCACACTTGCCTAAAGTTTTCTCTCTCCACGCTCGAGCTCCCCAAGGCGATTTTGCAACAACATCAGAAAAGCTCCAAGTTTGGGTGGAAATCAAGCTCCTTCGCTTGGGGATTGAAGTCCACGGACTGGTCCGCTCTTCAACACCCTCCTCTTTGAGATTCAAGCAATTTTTTGGTAATTTTTCCCCCAAACCCTAGAAATCTCCAATTTCCTCATTGTTGATCGAATAGCCTAGCTTCTTTCACCTAATACTAGTGTCCTTGCTGTATTACATTTCTGTTAGGCTAGTTTTGCATTGAGCAGCTCCATTTGTCTTATAGTTAGGGTTCTTGAGGATGAATAGCGGACTAGTCCGGTCCATACACGGACAAGTTCGGTCACCCAGACTAGTCCGTGCCTGAACACCGTACTTGTCTGATGTTTCTGAACTCAACCCTAACCTTTTAATTCCTCAATGCAAATTCCTTGTCATCTATTCTCATCAATACCTTGTGCAATCCATTCTCAGGGCATGTCGAACTCTCATGATGAAGTTTCCGACTTCGAAGCCGAGATGGACCAAGAAGCCCTACTTCGGTCCTCGACAGGCCAAAACAAGAAGCGCCCTTCCGAGCCAGCCCCCTCTCCTCCTCAGTCTTAGAAGAGGGTGGCTCGACGCAAGGTGCCTGCTTCCAGGGCTTCTACTTGTGGTGGCCCTAGCTCGGCAAGTGCTCGCCAAGCAAAAGGGAAAGGCAAAGGGATCGCAACGGGCCCGAGTGGCCCTCTAAAGCTATTAGCTCCGAAGCAAGGCGCATGGGATCCCACAGAGGAAAGGTTCAACGGGAAGGGCAGTGACTCAGTGGCTAAGTTCCGAAATGTTGATTGCTACAGCCATTCGAAGCAAGCTATCGATGGAAGATTTTGGAGCAATTTTTATGCAGATTTCTACAAGTCTGTATATCTCCCAATGAAGACACTTGTAGTGCGCAGCCAATGGATCGATTGGGCGCATTTTGAGGAGAAGGGCTACTCACCGTTTGTTGAAGTGGTGGAGGCAGTTGAGAGGCATGGCCTGAAGGATCTCTTCGCCTTCAGGAACAATTGGAATGATGAGGTCATCGCGCAGTTCTTTGCCACCTGCCACTTCTCAAGTGACGAGGAAGAAAGTGTGACTTGGATGACTCATGGATCCAAGTATAGCATAACTTATGAGGAATTTGCAAGACTGCTGCACCTTGACACCTCAAGCAATGACAATTTAATCATCCACAACATAGGTGTCATTGAGAAGGACAAGATGAAATTCCTCTATGAGCGAAACTCCAAGTTCAATCCTCCCTCCACAAAGAATATGAAGCCTTTCTTTGTGGTCTTGAACAGATTCCTGAGGAAGAAAATCGCCCCCAAGGATGGGGATGCTGGGAGTGTGCAGGGTTATCTCCGGACCTTGATGAAGGTCATAAGCAAGGACCGCAAGTTTGATGTGGTTGACTATATCTAGAACGATATGGTCAACATCTCTTGCACATCCAACAGGTCATGTGGCTATGCTCCTTATCTGATGTTCATGATTGAGAAGGTCACTGGCATAGAATTCGTCAAAAATGTGGAGCACCTTCCCTTGAGGCCCTATATGCCTCAAAATCCAAGCATACAGGCTGCTCCATCTCCGGCCTCCAGTCCTGAGGCTCCATCAAGAGCCGGTACAAGTGCTATGGCTGCCCCTGCCACTAGGGCAGCTCCTCAAAAGGGATCTGCAAGTGGCATCTTCAAGTATCTGGCTGCTATTTTTGCCTCCTGCAAAAAGGCTGAGGTGAAGGCCCACAAGCTCAACAAGAGAAGAAAGGCTGACATGAAGTATGTCAAGGAAAATGTGAAGCAAATTTGTCAAAAACTGGAGATCGAGCCCATTGGATCTCCAGTCATCTCTGAAGATTTTGATTTTGACAATACCGAGCTCGGGCCCTTGACTCCCTCTGAGCTTGCCTATTTTGGCATTGGGGGATCGAGTGGCTCTGTTCCTCCTCCTCCTCCACATTAGCCCGAAGATGAATATGAAGACAATGAGAGGACTGACAGCGAGGCTTGAAGACTTTAGGTCCCTCCTCTCCTTCTTTTTGGTGTCTTGATGCCAAAGGGGGGGGGAGATTGAGGGGGAGTCTTAGGTCTTATGTCTTAGCTGTAGGATGCGAAGAGAGCTTATTTTTATGCTTTTGTCTATTTTGTGGGTTGTAAACTTTTAATATGCTCTTATGATACTTATGGTCCTGTGATGCAATGTTTTGAACTACTTGTGAAGTAATTGATGAAATCTGTGATTTTGCTCCTGGAATGACATATATGCTTGTTGTTGGTGTGTTAATTTCAATTATGTCATTCTCATCATGATTATTGTTTCTATACACTTAGTTATGCATCCCACCATAAAGAATGCACATATGGATCATGTTTTCATTGCTTAATGTATTTTAAACTCATATGTGCATACTTTATGAAAATCTCAACTTTTTCTCGTATTTTGTGAAATCTCAATTGGTTGTCATCAATCACCAAAAAGGGGGAGATTGAAAGTGCATCTAGGAATCTCTTGTGGGTTTTGGATGATTTATGACAAGCAAATGAGATCCTAACCACTTTGTTGAGATGAGCACAGGTTTTAATGAGAAAACGAGGAAAAAGCCAAAAAGAATGGAGAATGAGGAGCAATGTGGAAAAGAGCTCAAGGAACAAGTGTAGTAGATCATTATGTATGGAGTGTGTTAAGGAAACACACCCCAAGAGCTCAAACACAAATAAACACACACACTGCACAAATCTATACAGGACCGGACTAGTCCGATATCTTTCTGCACAAGATCGGACAAGTCCGATATAACCACGGACTAGTACGATATCTCTCTGACTAGAATCAGACTAGTCCTCCCCAGTGTGGACTAGTCCTCAAAACACTTCACAAGTTGCACAAAATCGGACAAGTCCGATCACACCATGGACTAGTCCGATATCATTGTGATGAAAAATCGGACAAGTCCGATATTGGCACGGACTAGTCCGAAAACCCTCTGACCTAAATCGGACAAGTCCTCCAAGTGCAGACTTGTCACCAAATTCACTTAGGGTTTCACTGATCTGGACGAGTCCGATGATTATCGGACTAGTTCGATGATTATCGGACTAGTCCGATGATTTCCAGAAGCGAAATCGGACAAGTCCGATATTTCGGGACACCTAGGGTTTGCTACACACAGCACACCAGACTAGTCCGATATTCCTAAACCCTAACAATTACTTTTGGGAACCCCATATAAATAGGTGTACACGGCCCATCTTTCAACACTCTCGACCCCCTGCGCTGCCACACCTCCCAAGAGCCTCAAAAACACATCTCTCCACGAAATCAAAAGCCACAAAGATCAATCCCTTGAGGATACACTTTGGAACATTGGAGAGACACGATTCATCACTCATTGAGATCTTGGTTTGATTCCCTAACACACTCCTGTGATTTTCATTGTAATCTTTCGAGTGTGTTCCTGGTGGAGTTCTTGTGTAATCTTGGGGAGCCCTCAATGTGTGAGAAGACCCCTTTAATTTGGTTATTTACCCTTTGTGATAAGTGAAGAGAATTGGCCTTCGTGGCGATCCGACGAGGGTAGGGTTGGAGAAGACTCGGTCCTTTTGTGGACTCCCCAACGTGGATGTAGGTTGCCTCTGTGGGAACCGAACCACGGGATAAATTGCTTGTGTTCTTACCTTGCGTTCATCGTTCTTATACATCATATCAATCTAGGGTTTCAATCAATATTGCTTACTTTACGTCGAAACATTAAATATAAGATTGACTTGTTGTATACCCTAGTTCATAATCGTGTAACACTTCAATTACAAGTATATTTCCGTTGCATACATCCTAGAATCAAATTAATCGATCAAACTTGATTAACCTAGTCGGTACACACCGGACTAGTCCGCACTTGACCGGACTACTCCAATATCTCTAGTTTTGATCTGGTTGTTAAGTGTTGCAGGTTCCGACAAAATTCAAAAAGGCATATTCCCCCCCCCCCCCCTCTAGGCCACATTCATGATTTCCAAATCATAATCTTTGATAAGCTCCAACCATCTTCGTTGCCTCAAATTCAGATCCGTTTGTGTGAATGTAGGATCAAGGAGCACGTGAAAAGCTACCAGAGGGGGGATGGTAGATTAAAACTTTTTCAGTAGAAGCAATGAGAACCCCTTGGCAGAAAAACAATCTGTTAAATAATTCGTGTGTGAGATTAATCTAAACGTTTTCCACCGTGACAAAAGTGATAGATATTAGAGAGAATCAAGTCACCAAGGCAACACAACAGGAATCACTCAAATCTGTCGAGAGAAACTCAAGTTACGATCGAAAGATCGAACAAAGGTCAATCTGTTCTACCGAGTAAAAAAACAGATCTGCAATACTGCAAAGTAACTCGTGTAGATCTAAAACCACAAATCCAATGAACGTGAAATTTTGACAGATGATAGATAATCAAGTTTTGAAGAAAACCCAAAAAGAATCACATCAATTGGATCTGTAAAACTTGAGTTATGATAAAACCACCAAAAAAAGGTAGTGTTGTGCAGAAACCTCGACGAGAAAAACTTGTCTGGAACAAGTTGGACGAACAAAGCACAAAAGTTCCTTTCAACTACGAATTTTATTCAATAGAACACAAGAGGAACAGCCCCAAAGTCATCTAACATGAGCTCTGGCCTCCCTTGCTTATATAACCAGCCCGAAGGCCAACTTAACACAAACGAGGACTCAAATCCTACTCAAATCACGAATTGAAACTTTCCATAACTGCCCAAGATCTTTCTATTCGCAGATACAAACAATATTGATACTTCCTAACAAACCAGTAACACGTCGTGTATTCCTAAAGAACTTGACTTTCGTGCGGCATACGAAAACTACCATAACCAACTCAATACTTTCCATATTGAGTCATATCTGACTCAGCCAGCAGCCGAAGTCATAATGTGATACGATCTGATCCTTCAGATCTTCCTTCCATAACTCGTTTTCAGAACCATATTGCCACATCATGCACTGCATGCATACATGCGTACATCTTTCTTCGACGTCCAGTAACCTTCATATGCATTGCCCTTGATTCAATCATCCTGCACGACCTACTGACCCACTCAACCACAATTCCTCCTGAATTTGGTTGTTGGAACCTCATCTCCTCCCTGAGACTAGTCACAAAGGATCCTGTCACCAGCCATGACTTGAACTCAAGCAACACCTGCACATGAATAAACAACCAATCCGTACGAGCCCAAGTCCGCGACTTGACTCTCGTTAGTTCCGAAACCACAACATTTTACGTGAGCACCTCACATAAGCATGTTGCAAACCATAGCAAAACGATATCAATCATAACCACCATGATCAGCCAAAATGCACCAAAAACTTAGCAAATGAATACTAAGCAATTTTCAAACAATGTAAAGAAAGTTTGAAACATTTCACAGTAAAAGCAGGAATATTTTGATCAAGCTCCGAATCTTGCCAAAGCTAACCAGAGCTTGAGCTGGAGCTTACCAAAGCTCGTACAATCTAGTGCCGGAGCTTACCAAAGCTAGTACATCCTAGCACCAGAGCTAGAAAAACATTTCAGTGCTAACCAACATAAGTCGGACCTAGCAAAAACATATCGAATCTTAACAAAGACATGCCGGAGCTATCAAAGATATGCCGGAGCTAAAGACAAAGCTGACTGGAGCTACCCAAAAACATGTTGGACCTTGACAAAGCAAGTCGGACCTATTGTCAGACCTTGCAGAAGCTCGGAGCTAGAGTCGGACCTTGCTAAAAAGTGTGTTTTGGTAGAATTTTAGAACTTATATCATCAAAACCAATGTATTCAGTACAAGCCAATGTATTCAGCACACATAGGTCTCACAATCTCACCCTTGATGAATGCATTGGCAACACCACTTAAAATCCAAACATTGGCTTATTCACATTAAAAATTTTGAAAACAATTTCTCCCCCTTTAGCAACACCACATAAACAATTTTTTCTTTTTGACAAAAATCGCGCCAAAAACACAACATGTGCAATGTGCAATCTATAATCAATTCTCCCCCTTGCATACGTCTCTTAAAAATTCATATTTTCTCTCCCCCTTTGACAATGTATTCAGCAAGGTTCAAAAAAAATTAATTGTTATGAGCATACTATAACATATACATATAAAACAAAGCTCATCCAAGTCATACTATCAAGTAACTTACACTATCACATCAATGAAATACATAAAGTAGTGTAAGCCATGCTAGAGATCAAATGTAATTTTCAATTTAAGCAAGTCATGATCTCACAAACTTAACTATTTCAAAACCTGAAAGCATGACACTTGTTGGTGCATTTTATTATTTTTCAAAGCACAAATTTAGATCATATGATATTTGCAAGAGAGTATATGTGCATCTGCCTTATTCTAACCAACCAAGCCAAGCCTATGTTATTTGACAATCAGAAGCTTAAGGACATGGTTTTAGTCATACACAACTTCTTCCAAGTTCATATCTAAGTGCAATGATAAGTCAACTCAATAGAAGAAGTGTGATGCATTCATATTCTCTTGATCTTTTCTCAATTTATATTTTCATAAAAACTCAACATGTGAGTTGATTACTTGATTAATTCTTTATTATTAAAAGCACTTGTGAGCATGCAACAAGTTGAAAACAGCAAGAAAGTTTGATCATGACCAGATTTAGTGTAAGTAATTATTTCAATTACTAGTCATGGCAAAAACTACAAAATGTATAACATGAGTAATGTAGTAAGAACTTTCAGCATGTAAAAGGAATCAAAAAGTCATATATGTATGACATACTATGCTCATATTATTTTTAAATTTAGATCCCAAATTTGAAAGCTACCCCTCAATTTAAGCCATGAGGATGCATAACCCCTATTTCACTATGAATGTAACAAAAACGAGTGAAATCCAAAGGTTTTGTAAAAATGTCAGCCACCTGTTGTTCGTTATCCACATGGTGAAGCACAATGTTACCTTTTTCAACATTATCACGAAGAAAGTGATACCTAATATCAATGTGCTTAGTTCTCGAGTGTTGCACAGGGTTTTCAGCAATGCAAATAGCACTACTGTTATCACAGAAAAGTGGAACACTATCTAGATTTTCCCCAAGGTCCTTAAGTGTATGAACAATTCAGAGTATTTGTCAGCAAGCACTAGCAGTAGCTACATATTCAGATTCAGTAGTGGATTGTGCAACTGAGTGTTGTTTTCTATAGGACCAAGCAACAAGAGAATTACCAAGAAAATGACAAGTACCAGAAGTACTCTTTCTATCAACCCTACAACCTCTGAAATAAGCATCAGGAAAAACTCTCAAAGAAACGGTTGAGGTCAACGAAAGAGAAATGCCAAATTCTTGAGTTCCATGTAAATACCTCAGAAAACGTTTGACGGCTTGAAGATGTGAAGTTCGTGGGGAAGCTTGAAATCTTGCACAAAGACATACGCTGAATTGTATGTCCGGTCTTGATGTCGTGAGATACAAAAGTGATCTGATCAAGCTTTGATATTCTTTTTGATCAACCGGTTAACCATCTTCATCATGCTCAAGTGTCGATGTTGTTCCCATTGGTGTTCGAAGAGTCTTTCTTTTGTTCATGTTGAAGCACTTGAGAAGATCCCTTGTATACTTCATTTGATGCACAAAGGTACCTTCCTCGGTTTGCTTGATTTGCAGCCCCAAAAAGTAAGTGAGTTCACCGATCACACACATTTCAAATTCTGAAATCATCATAGCTGAAAACTTGGACACAAGATCATGAGAAGCACAACCAAACATAATATCATCCACATACACTTGAACGAATAATGAGTCATTAGCATGCTTAAGCACAAAAAGAGTTTTATCAACCTTGCCCATGGAAAACCCCTTTTCAATAAAGAATGTTTTTAAACTATCATACCATGCTTTATGTGCTTGTTTGAGACTGTACAAGGCTTTGGACAGTTTCTAAACATGATTAGGAAAATCTGGATTTTTAAAACCAGGCGGTTGCTTAAAATAAACCTCCTCATCTATGTAGCCACTAAGAAAAGCACTTTTAAAATCCATTTTATATAGCTTAAAACCTTTAGATGCAGCAAAAGCTAACAAAATTCTTATGGCTTCTAATCTAGCAACAGGTTCAAAAGTTTCATCAAAATCTAGACCTTCAACTTGAGTGAAACCTTGAGCAACCAACCTAGCCTTATTCCTAACTAAAACCCCATCCTCACTTTTTTTATTTTTAAACATCCATTTAGTTCCAATTAAAGTGTGACCTTGAGGTGGAGGTACAAGTTTCCAAACATTATTTCTTTCAAAATTTTCTAACTCTTCTTGCATTGCAATAATCCAAGATTCATTAGTGAGTGCATGTGATATATCTTCGGGTTCAAAAGAAGCAAAAAAGCAGAATGAGCATGAGAGTTTGGATCGCAAAACCTGGACAGTGTGACTCGTATGTGCAAGCTTCCAATAATTTGTTGTGGGGGATGACTTTTGAGAACCCGGAGGGGAGTGGACACTTCACAAGCTTCTTCTTCTTCATGTTCATCACAAATCGATGAACTTGTGACTTGAGGAGGATCTGGACCAGCAATGGTGGTCGTCGGTGATGGCTGTGAATCAAAATCAGGAGCTGGAACAATGTCATTAGCTGTTGAATTTTCGGGCAGCAGGACCACTTCTTCCACATCTTCAATGAAAATGCTCTCCCCTTGCGGATATGGATCCAGACCTTCAGTGTTTGAACTAGTACCTGCGCTAGCTTCATCAAAAGACACTTCACAAGTCTCCACAATTTTGTTAGTGTCAAGTAAAAGCACACAGTAGCCTCTAGAATGAGATGGATAACCAAGAAATGTGTCATCAATGGATCTAGGTTCAAATTTATCAAGATTATCATATTTCTTAACAAAGCATTTGCAACCAAAGACCCAAAAATGTGTAACACTAGGCCTATGTCCAAACCGGAGCTCATATGGTGTTTTACCTAGCTTAGTGCGCAAGAAAACACGATTTGAGACATAACAAGCAGTTGCAATTGCATCAGCCCAAAATTTCATAGGAGTTTGATATTCATCAAGCATAGTCCTAGCCATCTCAACTAAGTTTCTATTCTTTCTTTCTACAACACCATTTTGTTGAGGTACATATGGTGAAGAAAATTGATGATTTATTCCATTTTCAGCACAAAAGTGATCAAAAGATTGATTTTTAAATTCGGTTCCATTATGACTTCTAATTGCTTTTAAAGATTCTGGGTGATCAATTGATAATATAAGAAATAAAGTTATAAAGTGACTAAAATCTTCATTCTTAGATGCCATAAAGTAAACCCAAGAGTATCTAGAATAATCATCAACAATCATAAGAACATACCATTTGCCTCCGAAGGATTGAACACGTGAAGGTCCTATGGTGTCAAGGTGCAAAAGTTGACCCGGTTCAGTTGTCATGATCATTGTGAGAGGAGTATGTGAACCTGCAACCATCTTAGCATGTCTACAAGAAGATCATACAATTTCTTTGTCCCCTTTAAGCTTAGGCAGCCCACGTATGCGATCAAGAGCACTAACACGTGTTAGATGATCAAAGCCTACGTGACCAAGTCTACGATGCAAAAAATATAAGTCCTTTGAATCATTAGCAACTAGACACCTATGCTTAGACGAAGACATTTCAAAATTAGCTTTAAAAACTCATCCAAATCGAGACATGTTAAACAAAAGCTCACTATTTGAATTTACAACTTTGCAGCAATTTTTAGAGAAAATTATTTCTAAATTCTCATCAAGCAGTTGAGAAATAGAAAGCAAGTTGTATTTCAAGTTTTTGACAAGTGTCACATCTTTTAAAGTGTAGTGATCATTTACTCTAACTGATCCTTTAGCAATAATAGGGGTTGAAGAATTATCGGCAAAAGTAATATTTTCTACACGTGACACAAAAGAGCGGAAGGAGAACCATTATTTGTTACCGGTCATGTGGCGTGAGCATCCTGAGTCCACAATCCATATGTTCTCCTTCCTCAAACGTGAAACCTACACAGAAGCATAATACATCGATGACTCAATACTGGGGTTAATCAATAAGCATTTGGGAATCTAGTACTGAGCCATGCGACATCCAGTAGGAACAACACGTGAAAGTTGTAACAAAACAGAGGGTTTATGAGTCAAGAATTGAGGTTTTCTATTTTTAACTACTGATTTTAAAGTTGTTACTTGTTTAGCACAAAAACCAGTAGCTCCGGATGTGGACGCAGAAGTTTCAGAAGAAAAGGCTAAAGCTCTGGGTGCAAAAACTGATGTTCCGGAGGGAACAACAGAAGGTCCAGGAGCTCTCGGAGCTATCGGAACTATCGAAGCTGCCTTTGCAGATTTCTTACCAGAAGGTCCAGAGACTACCTTTTCAAATTTCTGACTCATTACAGCAGGTTGCATGTTTCTAATATTGGATTTAGCAAGTAAGGCAGACTTAGCATGAATGTTATGAGATCTAGCAGACATTTTATCCTTTTTAATTTGTTTAGCTAGTCTATAACAAAAATCTACGACATGACCATATTTATCACAGTAAGTACAATGAAATTTAATTTTGTAATCATGTCTAGATGAGCATCCAGTATTAGAAACAGAATTAGAAAGCACTCTTGCAAATTTAAAAATCACATCCTTTTGTTTAGGGACAGTTTTGATTAAACCTCTTCCAAATGTTTTTACAACGTGTGGTGGATGTGTTTTAGAATAAGCATGGGAATCAAAACCTAAACCAGTTTTATCATTGCAAGACTTGGGAGAATTCAGCAGCAAATTTAGGTTCTTATTCCCATTACAAAACCGATCTAATGTCCTATCCATGTCATCAAGTTTATTGGACATATCAAGGCAATTTTCACATGAAGTTTTTCCTTTTAATTTGCAATTGGAGCAATATTTAACTTCATGAGAACGTAAAGCATTGTTCAATATAGAAATTTCATTCATAGCATCTTCTAGTTTCTTATCAAGATCATCACAACTAGAACAATGCAAATCAATTGTAGAACAAGAAGCATCTTTTAAGTTTCCAATATTAAGTGTAGCAAGCTTTTTGTTCTTTTCAATTTCAAGTTCAAGTTTATCAAGTGTGGAGGTATGTACACTTCTTAGGGAGGACAGTTATTCATATATTAAGTCACATGAGGAACAAGAATCATCACTAGGAATCAAGGATTTCAACCGATTAAGTTCAGATTCTAGTGACTCAATTTTAATAGTATTGTCCCTAAGATTTTTGTCCTTTTATTAACAATAACAGTGGCACGAGAAATAGCATCACACATTTCTTCGCAAGTGGGACATACCTCTTCATTGTCGTTGTTGTGTTCTGCCTCCTCCATACTTGATCTTGACTTGCCTTCCATGAAGCACAAGTTTGCCAAATCATCTTAATCTTCGTCACTTCCAATGTCCATATCGCTCGAGCCAAGTTCTTGAAGTGCGATGATGAAGATGTTTATCATTTTGCGTCCTATAGTACCCGTCTTTTTCTTGTTGGAGTTTCTAGAGGTGGTCTTTACCTTGTTCTGCTTTTCCTCACAGGTAGAAGGACCTGAAAGATTAGGGCATTATGTACGAAAGTGTTCTGTCTTACCACATTCAAAACGCGCTGAGGTCTGGAGGTTCCTCTCCTTCTAGTTCTCACATTTTGTAATGCTTTTGAGAATCTAGTAGAGATGAGTGCTAACTCCTCTTCTGGAAATTCCTCGATCGGTTGCATATCGAAACGCATGTATTCTTTTTTGAACATATCTTGTCTCACCTCCTTGATCGTGTTGGATCCTTCATGATAGTCACAAAGCGCTCTCCACACATCGTATGCAGATCAGAGGTGTGCAACGCTGTTGAAGTCGCTCTGAGTGAGTCCTTGGATGATCAAGTTTCGGGCTTTGTTGTTTTTGTCGATATCCCGTAGGTTCGTAGCCGTAAATTGATCATTTGGTGGCACTTCATAAGGTTTGTATACCTTTTCCCATATGCTGAAGCCTTGCGCCTGGATAAAAGCTTCCATGCGTGCTTTCCAAACCTGAAAATCAATGCCAACAAACACACAAGGTTTTGCAGAGTACTTCTCCATGATGATTAGTCAAAAACACATGCAAATCACAAATATTAGAGCAATGTGGCTCTGATACCAATTGTAGGATCGAATAGCACATGAAAATCTACGAGAGGGGGTGAATGGAAGATTGAAACTTTTTCAGCGGAAGCAATGAGAACCCCTTGGCAGAAAAACAATCTATTAAAGAATTCGTGTGTGAGACTAATCTAAACAAGTTCCACCATGACAAAAGTGATAGATATCAGAGAGAATCAAGTCATGAAGACAACACAACAGGAATCACTCAAATCTGTCGAGAGAAACTCAAGTTACGATCGAAAGATCGAACAAAGGTCAATCTTTTCTACCGAGTAAAAAAACAGATCTGCAATACTGCAAAGTAACTTGTGTAGATCTAAAACCACAAATCCAATGAACGTGAAATTTTGACAGATGATAGATAATCAAGTTTTTAAGACAACCCAAAAAGAATCACGTCAATTGGATCTGTAAAACTTGAGTTATGATAAAACCACCAAAGAAAGGTAGTGCTGTGCAGAAAACTCGGCGAGAAAAACTTGTTTGGAACAAGTCGGACGAACAAGGCACAAAATTTCCTTTCAACTACAAATTTTATCCAATAGAACACAAGAGGAACAGCCTCAAAGTCGTCTAACACGAGCTCTGGCCTCCCTTGCTTATATAACCAGCTCGAAGGCCAACTCAACACAAACGAGGACTCAAATCCTACTCAAATCACGAATCGAAACTTTCCATTACCGCTCGAGATCTTTCTATTCGCAGATAGAAACAATCTTGAGACTTCCTAACAAACCAGGAACACGCCCCGTATTCCTAAACAACTTGTCTTTCGTGCGGCACACGAAAACTACCATAACCAACTCAATACTTTCCATATTGAGCCATAACCGACTCAGCCAGCTGCCAAAGTCATAATGTGATACGATCCGATCCTTCAGATTTTCCTTCCATAAACCATTTTCAGAACCATGTTGCCACATCATGCACCACATGCATACGTGCGAACATCTTTCTTTGACGTCCAGTAACCTTCATATGCATTGCCCTTGATTCAATCATCCTACGCGACCTACTGACCCGCTCAACAATAATTCCTCCTGAATTTGGTTGTTCGAACCTCATCTCCTTCCTGAACTCAAGCAACACCTGCACATGAAAAAACAACCAATCCGTACGAGCCCAAGTCCGTGACTTGACTCTCGTTAGTTCCGAAACCACAACATCTTACGTGAGCACCTCACATAAGCATGTTGCAAACCATAGCAAAACAATATCAATCATAACCACCATGATCAGCCAAAACGCACCAAAAACATAGCAAATGAATACTAAGCAATCTTTCCAATAATGTAAAGCAAGTTCAAAATATTTCACAGTAAAAGCGGGAACATTTTGATCAAGCTCTGAATCTTGCCAAAGCTAGCCGGAGCTTGAGCCAGAGCTTACCAGAGCTCATACAATCTAGTGCCGGAGCTTACCAAAGCTAGTACATCCTAGCCCCGGAGCTAGAAAAACATGTCGGAGCTAACCAACATAAGTCGGACCAAGCCAAAACATATCGGAGCTTAACAAAGACATGCCGGAGCTATCAAAGATATGTCGGAGCTAAAGACAAAGCTCACCGGAGCTACCCAAAAACATGTTGAACCTTGACAAAGCAAGTCGAACCTATTGTCGGACCTTGCAGAAGCTCGGAGCTAGAGTAGAACCTTGCTAAAAAATGTGTTTTGGCAGAATTTTAGAACTTATATCATCAAAATTAATGTACTCAGTACAAGCCAATGTATTCAACACACATAGGTCTCACAGTGAATATGTACTTGTGGCTCTTGTGGTACGTATAAATTTCGCACCTATGTCCAAAGATGTAATGTCTCCAAATTTTCATTTTGTGTACCATGGATGCAAGTTCCAAATCATGCGTTGGGTAATTCTGCTCATGTTTCTTCAATTGCCTCGATGCGCAGGCAACCGTTTGACCTTCTTGCATGAGCACGCATCCAAGTCCTTGTCTCAATGCATCACAATAGATATCAAAACTCTTGCTCACGTCTGGCAAAACCAAAACTGGGGTTGTTGTTAACCTTTTCTTCAACTCATCAAAACTTTCTTGACAAGCTTGGGTCCATTGAAACGCTTTCCCCTTCATTAGCAACTCCGTCATTGGCTTGGCTATTTTAAAAAAGTCCTTGATGAATCGACAGTAGTATCCAGCCATCCCAAGAAAACTCCTTATTTCCTTTACGCTTTGTGGGGGCTCCCACTTCAACACGTCCCTCACCTTTCCAGGGTCAACCGAAACTCCTCCTCCTGAAATGATATGACCCAAAAACGATACTTCTCTCAACCAAAACTGACACTTGTTGAACTTGGTGTACAATTGATGTTCTCTCAATTCTGCAACGTGAGCCTCAAGTGTTCCTCGTGTTCCTTCTCATCCTTCAAGTAGATCATAATGTCGTCAATGAACACTACTACAAACTTATCCAAGTATTCCATGAAGACCTTATTCATGAGGTACATAAAGTAGGTAGGCGCATTTGTCAATCCAAAGGACATCACGGTGTACTCATAGGATCCATACCTTGTCCTAAAACCTGTCTTAGGTATGTTCGATGGTCTAATCTTCATTTGAAAGTATCCCGACGTCAAATCAATCTTGGAGAAAACACAAGCACCCTTCATTTGATCAAACAAGTCCTCTATGCGTGGCAAGGTGTACTTGTTCTTGATGGTCACCTCATTGAGAGCTCAGTAATCCACACACATCCTTTGCGACCCATCCTTCTTGTCCACGAAAAGAACGGGAGCTCCCCAAGGTGAAGAGCTAGAGTGAATAAAACCCTTCTCTATTTGTTCTCGAATCTGCTTCTTGAGCTCGGCTAATTCCTTAGGAGGCATCCTATGTGGCCTCTTAGCTATAGGTGCAGTTCCAGGTATTAAATCAATAACAAATTCAATGTCTCTATGAGGTGGCATACCTGGCAACTCATCCGGAAACACATCCAAAAATTTGCACGCCACCGGAATCTCCTCAACTGCGGCACCGTCCATATGATTCAGCTCCAATTGCTTCGGTGCAGTTTGAGATGCCTCAAAATCTACGGTGATCCCTTCTTCATTGGTCAACTTCATTGTCTTTGTGGCATATTCGATGACTCTATTGTGCTTCCTCAACCAGTTCATACCAAGTATAATGTCCAATCCTTGGGAATCCAAAACAATGAGGTTGGCAGAGAAGTCTACCCCCCTTATTCTAAGGCTTACTTTTGGACATACTATATTTGTCCTCATCTCTCCTCCAGGAGACTTAACCAATAGAGTAAACTTCATATGAGAGATAGGCAAACTATTCTTGGTAACATATTTCGATGCAATGAATGAATGTGATGCTCCAGAATCAAATAACATAGTCGTCGGGTTGGAGTTTGCGAGAAACATACCAATCACCACGTCATTCGCTTGTTGCACATCATCCATAGAGACATGGTTCACGTTGCCACGAGCAAAATACTGTTGTCCACGGTTTCCTTGCGGCTGTCCTCCTTTGGGTCTTGGGTTTTTCCTCGGCGCATTGCTTCCTTGACCAAGCCTGACTTGCGACACTTATGAGCAAAGTGTCCAGCTTCTCCACAATTATAGCACTTCTTAACTCCACCAGAATTATTGGGACGAGCTTGGTTTTGAACATTTGCACCAGGAAAATTGGCACGAGGTGCAAAAGGCATTGGAGGCCTAGGTGCTTGCATAACAGGGCGCTGCTGCACAAACTAAGCTGGGCGCGGTGCATAACCAGGGGGCTGAACCGGAGCAGAAGAGCTGTAATATGGCGCATTTGGTGGCGCAAAAAGAGGGCGCACATTACTTCCTTGTTGCTGTCCTTGATATGGCGCCTTCCTCTTGTCGTCTTGCTCTATCTCATGGACCTTGTTCTCAACCACAATTGCTTTGTCCACAAGCTTCTGGAAGTTTGCATAATCACAGTTGATCAATTGCACTTGGATCTCATCGTTACGACCCCTCATAAACAGATATTGCTTCCAGCTGTCCCGACTCACATCTTCAGGCGCATACCTTGAAAGTTGAGTGAATTTATTGAGGTATTCACCCACACTCGATCTTCCTTGCCTCAAGTTCTCAAATTCTTGCCTCTTCAAGATTATAACACCTTCCAGCACATAATGAAAATGGAAGCTCTCCTTGAATTCAGCCCAAGTAATCATCTCTTGGTTCTCATGGGCGTTGCATAGTGAATCCCACCAATCGGTAGCTGCTCCAACAAGTTGATGAGAAGCAAATAGAACCTTCTTCCGGTCACTGCATTGGACAATAGCTAGCTTCTTCTCCACAGACTTGAGCCAATCATCAGCATCCATAGAGTCAGCGGCTTGAGCAAAGGTCAGTGGCCTAGTCCTCATAAACTCTCCCAACCTGTTATGAGGAGGTGGGGGTGGCGGTGGAGGCATGGGGGCTGATTGTCGATGTTACCAGCTTGAAGTTGTCCCATAGTTTGTATCATGGTCTGCATGAGCTGCTTCTGCATTGCCAAAAGCTGCTCAATGTTGATAGCTCCATGAGCAGGTCCTTTTCCATTGTTGTTCTGAGGTGCTCTATTGCTCTCTTCCTCATCATTGTCATCCCTCTTGTTGCGAGTCCTCACCATCTGAAGAAAAACAAGAGACAAGAATTTAGATACGTTCCCAACTATATGCATCAAAAGATATTGAAACTAAACAACTAGCTACACTAGCCTAGGTGGACATGGCAATGCTAAAGCATCCCAAAATCCTCTATTAAGCACACAAGCAAACAATATATACCAAACAGCACACCAAGCAGAATCACATCGATTCCCGAGTGTTCCTATGTGCTCTAAAGTGTCCATTCTATCTAGGTTGCGTCCTAAGGTCAACCTGTGGCTCTAATACCAATTTGGGACACCCGGTTCCGAAAATGAACCAAGTGAACGCATATGTGTGCCCAGGACGTTAAACACACATACATGAGTGCATTTACAAAAGAGTATATAGAAAGTTACCACAGAACAAGATTAATTTACCACTTTTATTACACAATTCATAATATCCTCGAATACAACCTCTAATGAAAATTAACGACAAGCTTCAACTAATACAGCAGAAATAAACTAATCAAGCAACTAATCAAAAGGGATAGCGCAGCTCCAACACTCCACAGGCAAAGCTGACAGTAGACTCGGCCTAGAACTCCGCATTATCATCGTTAAACTCCCAATCCTGACCTGCAACTGTTGGTGGGGGAATTGCAAGAGTGAGTACATGTCGTACTTAGCATGTGTAGAAAGTATGACATGTAGCTGATTCAAATGATGAATATAATAATGGCTAAGTGCTGAAGAGTACATTAAAACATTTGAACGGCAATATATATTATGTGTATGTGAAGTAAACCCACCATAAACCATGTAATCATTATAATACCAGTCCATAATTCATTACCATCATCCATATTCCAGATTTCTCATTACTGATAACCATAATCAATATCAGAATTTAATTCATAACCATCCATGGCCATAACCATATTATAAAATGTAACTGTTACCAACCATCCCAAATCCCAATTTCCCTCTAATCATGGAAGTTGTCCAGGTGCTCATAAACGGGAGCACGGCTATCATGATAGGTTTATTTGACTCTGCGGAGTTTGTACCACTTTACCCACGTGTTTTTGATTTCATCACCCGTCGGCGACTAAAGAACCTCCCTTATGCCAATTACACTCATACTTGGCCTCGTGGTGACACTGTAGTCCTGGCTTATTCTCGCATGAACCGGTCCTTAGATATAAAGCAAGCAACCACCATATCTTCCAACCCATCCACATACCAGGCTTGCTTAGATCACCCATTACCATATCATATTAACCAGTCATGTTAATCATAATCTCATAAATGCATAATTAAGTTAAGTGGTATAGTTGTGTTCCCATCCTAATTAAGCAAAGAAAAAAGAGTAAAAAACCCATCCCGACTCTCTACCATGAATTCCAGGTGACAAGGGTGGTCATATAATGCTAGTAAACTTACTATCATAGGATTCCCATCAAATTGACACAAGCATGCAGTTTTGAAAACAAAACATTTATTTCAAAACAGGATCAATATGGTTCAAGGACACTTGCCTTGCTCATGGGATTTGTTCGGGTCAAAGCCTTCAAACTCTTGGTGATGTAGATCTTCCGCAACGCTCTCTAGCGCAAGTCCATCTAATCTGCACCATAAACATACAAGACAAGAAACACAATCAAAGAGTGCAAAAATATTACTCAATATGACATGACATGCATGATTAATGTAAATGCAAGGTGGAACTTATTAATGAGTTGTTTTTAATGATAACTAGCTCATTCGAATTGCTTTTAACAAGTTTATACAGGTTTGGAGTCGATTTGAAACAATTTTAGAATCAATTCAACACAATATAGCCAGGAAAATCGGACTAGTCTACTAGGGACCGGACAAGTCTGCACTGCGCGAGAATAGCATATTAGCGTTTTCTAGATCGACGTGAATTTGGAGATTTGGGGTTGAATTCGCGTAAGGAAAAGAGAATAGAAGGTATACCAGGTGTTTAGAACTCCAATGAATCAAGGATCTTGGAGGCAACACTTGGATGTTGATGAAGAACTTGATGATGATTTGGTGATGAAGAACGTGAAGTAGATGTAGATCTTGATCCTCTTTCATTTCCTCCTCTTCTTCTTCTTGCTCTAGATCTCCTTCTCCTTCCTTTGTGGCGGCTAATCACGAGCTAGGGTTTGGGTGGGGTGGAAATGTGGCAAATAGATGTCAAGCCAAGGGGTGGGGTTGTTTATATAGAGGTGGAGGCTAGGGTTAGATAGACTTCGAGTTTGGGGTGAGTAGAGGTCAGTTTAGAGTCCCACATGGGCTCTAAAAGAGTTAGGCACGACGTCCCTAGGCCCACTTAACGTAAAACCCAAGAAACGAGTCGTCAAACAAAAGATCAGTTCGGAGTCGTGATTTATTGGACAAGTCTGAAAAGGGTCGGACTAGTCCGAAGTTGGACAGAGAGACATCGGACAAGTCCGGACTGGATGTCGGACAAGTCCAAACTTATCCAGAGGGGAAAAATAGACAAGTTTGGCCAAAATCGGACAAGTCTGACTTCAGTCAGAGGGGAAAATGGACAAGTCCGCTGGAATACCGGGCTAGTTCGGACAAGTCTAGGGACTTAGCAAAATTTCCAAGGAATTTGGAACACCAGACTAGTCTGCAAAGGACCAGACAAGTCCAAATATGTCTAGAGGAAAAAAAATAGACTAGTTCGTGGAAAACGGATAAGTTTGAGCGAGGCCAGGGAGAAATTTGACTAGTCCACACCAAAATAGACTAGTCCGCACTTCCCAGAATTGTTAAGTGCAGTTTTGCTCTAAATTCATTTTAAACTTATTCCTTTTTATTTTGCTTAATGTTAAACATATTTAATGATGGATGCAGGGCATGATGCATGAAAATAGGGTGTTACACATAACTGCGCCAGGAAGATGGTGACACAGTCACTATCGTTGGCTCGCATTCAAGCTACGGCCGCGTACTTCAAGTTGCATCCAAACGAGCGTGAGCCGGGGTAGTACTTGACGGAGTCCCAGTACGTAAAGGTAAAGTTTTTAGTTTACTTTGATTCATTATCTGATTGTGATGAATATTTTCATTCAATAATAAATTTGTGCAGGTCAGCGTAGCGTGGCTTGAGAGCCGCCCGGACGCGTACCGTGGCCTTTGTGCTCTTTCAGTGAGCGAGGGCTTCTAGGCACTTTCTAAAACCCATTGAAAGAGTAGAAGGACGGAGGGAAAACATCGCTTGGGTGGGGACGGGTACATACGCCTTGATATACGGATGGTAAGTGCTATTCGCATTCTATTAAGTAATTTTATAATCTTCATTGTGCTAACATGTATCGATAGGAGTACGAGAGCAGTCAGCAGCCAGCACGTATTGAGGTGTGGAAGAGGGGTCACTTGGGAAGTTACCCGCATAGCCTAACCAGCTGTCTTCTCAGACAGCGACACAGGCTTTGGTGAGTTATTTTTTCAACTTAATTGAATTCTATTTAATAGTTCTAATGACGTTATTTTTTTATTTTCAGGCAAAGTACAATGAGGAGGCACAGAGGATTCGAGGCGAAGAGTTCAATTGGCAGAGCGCACCAATTGTCCTGAAGCCGCGTATGCAAGCAGTGGTGGGAAATCTCACGGACGGTGAGCTTTGTTATTTTTAATTTACTGTTACCAACTTCGAAATACAAAAATTTAATAATCTTATTTCGTTGTGCAGGTTAGTCATCTTTGATGGAGTGGTCAACTCGAGGCAGGCGCGGGCTTCCTCGAGAGCTTCTTCGTCGCATCAGGGCAGGTCCAGCAGCAGCCGTGCGAGTCGAGATATGGAGCTCCAGAGTCTTTGAGAGGAGCTCCAGAGGACTCAAGAAACGCTCAGGGCGAGGGACAAGGTGCAGAGGGCTAGGGACGAGTATCAAAACTTGTTCATGCTACAGATGCAAGTTGTCGTGCATGTACATTCCAGATGTTGTACTTAACATTTTTAATATATAAATGACATTTATAATGATTAGCTTTGTGTTTGTAGGCTATGTTTCCAGGACAACAACCTGTCCTTCCGCAATGGGCGCCGCTAGCAATACAGCAATCGTTGGTGCCGACGACAGCAGTACAGGAACAAAATTTAGTAAAATATGCATTTTTTACTTGTAACATGTCTAACCAAACTTGCACATCACAGGGATCGGGAACGGAGGCTCAAAATCCATTGCCTCTGATTCTGGCGCTTGGACGACTGGAGGAGGACTTTTCGAACCCCGGTGGCAGCGAACGGGGTAGCGTCTACGATTCAGGTCAGCTCCTCGCTTGTTAGTCTTTGATCCATGATCAAAGTATGGGTTAACTCAAGGTACATCAAGAAGGCCGAAGTGGCACCCCTAAAGAAGGACAAGCCTCCAAATGCTCATGAAAGAATATCTTCAAGAGGGAGAAGTCGTCGCTACATCAACAAGTCTTCATCAAGAAAACGGAGAGGCTAGGGCCATCATGTGGTCCACATGTCCAACTAACATGCCAAAGGTGATTTGACATGTCAATAAAGAGAAGTTGTCCACATCTTCAACTCTGGGATTGGACGACAAATCATCGCACTAAACAAGACGGAGGTAAGTCCCACTCATCAGACTTCAAAAAATCGATGAGTCCTTGCCAATAGGTTAATTGGTAGTTATCTCATATTTGATTTCCCAATTGCATATTTGAATTCCCCATCATCTTTGCATTTGCATTTAGCATGTTTGAATTTTCACACTTGCATGTTGGAAAGTAAAATTTCCAACCATAATAAAACTAAAATTTTGAATTAGGAAATAAATATATTTTATGAACCTTGGGTGTAACCACTTGAATTCATCTTCCTAATTCAACCCAAAAATATTTCCCTTAAATATTCATTGCATTTGCAAGTTGTTTCAAGTTGGGCAAAAATATTTGACAAAGGGTACAAAATGTTTTTTAGCTAATGTAACCCATTTTCGAGTTGTTTTGTTTGTTCTTGATTTTAGTGCAGCCAGGACAAAATTTGCAAAGAGGTCGGAAGGCCCCATCAAGTGCATATCCCTCCATCAATCTCATTTGAGTTCATGGTAAGGGAATGCTCAAGATGGTGGTCCAATGGAGGAACAAGATGAAGCTCATTCAACTCCAACCTCAACTTGGCAGGATACACTGAACATGAAGGCCACACCAAAATCCATGGTCGTGAGTTTCTCACACAACGACCTTCAACCAAGACAACTCTTCAATTGAGGTACAAGTTCAAATTTTCCATCATTTGAATTGCATTAGGATTGAATAATTTTTTCTTACATTGGTAAGGAAGTTTTACACCTTCTCATCATTCAATTCTTATGCATCCTCACGAGAGTAAGTGTTGACATTACTCTTTTTGATTCTTCAAAAAGGAATGTCACCTTACTTAGGTTTAAATTTAAACAAGTAACTAGAATTTCATAAGCATTCCTAAAATTTACTTAGACATTTTATGCCTAGATAATGCTTATGGAATTACTTAATGGTTGAATTGGTATGTAGCAACCTAGGAATAAGGACGTCCATAATTTTGATCTGAAACTCATTCATGCATGGATCACTAAATTTCAAATTCCTAGGCAAGAAATAAAAAATGTTCAGGAGGATAAAATTAAGAATCTTGTTTGCCATGATACAAATGATAACATTTGCTCTTGTGTAAAAAAAACTATGATGGTTAGAAACTTTACAAGATAAAGGGATCCATATAGTGTATTTAGATCACTTGCATTGTTATGAGTAGGAGCTTTATAAAATGTACAAATTAATTTATCCATAGAGCCCCACTCTTATCAATGAATCAACATTGTTCATGGATACACTTGAATTTGGACCCAATGTATCTTTGATTTTTATCTTCCCCGTATGTACAAATGAAAATTCGGTTACCTAACCCGAAAATTCTTTTGTACAAGTATCGGGAGCTAACCATCCCCTTCTATCATAGAGGGGAAGTTTGCACGAGTAAAATAACTATGCAGGCATTCAAAGATCCAATTGTTGGAATCCCTAGAGGATTCCATTTCAACATCTCTTGGCCAAGGAGTAAATTAGGATGGTTGCCACCTATTAGAAATTAAACCCGAAGGTCAACCATAACTATACGAGGTCGGAGATTTGAAATGGTAACCCTCCATGAGCAACCAATGGGCTGCTACGAATATCTGAGAGCATTATGCTCTCAACTATTCTAAGGCACTCATTCAAGCTCAAGGGAATTTCCACCATCATTGGGTGTGTGTTATTCCTTTGTGGCTAAAAGGTATGGTGCACCTTAACCAAGGAATGACAAGATCACATCCAATGTATATTGGGTGCATGTTGTTCCTATGTGGCTGGAAGGTATTTTATACCTTAGCCCAGGAACAATGGATCACACTCAACTCATGTTGAGTGCATGTCATCCCTTTGTGGTTATAGGTATGTTGTACTTTAGCCATGGGACAACAGATCATACTCAACACATGTTGGGTGCATGTCACTCCTTTGTGGCTAAAGGTTATCATTACCTTAGCCAAGGAATGACGGATCGCACCCAATGCATGAGAGATACAAGTTATTCCTCTATGGCAAGAATGTATGACACACCTTAGCCAAATAATGAGGGAACACACTCAACGCATGTTGAGTACACGTCATTTTTTTGTAGCTAAAGGTTATCATTACCATAGCCATGCAATAAAAAGGTACATCCAACCTATAGAAACCTTGAGGTTTGGATGAGCGACATCGACAACACTCTCCTCGACTACACTCACAGAACCCATGGAAGGCAACCGAACATCGACACTCAATCCTCCAATGTCAAAGCCATGTTACAGCAAGGTCAAGTCAACCTCATGGCCTACATCTGTTGTTAGGGTTTGAACCCCTATCGCGGACCTTGACCAAGAACAATCTTGGGGGAGAACCCCTACTCGAGGTAACTTGTATCACACCCCATTTGCATTCCTTTATTTTATTTCTTTCTTTCCACCACATATGCATATTAAAAAAATTATAACGTAGTATAGGTTAGGTTAATAAAATAAAGAATGTGTGGTAAGAATATTTTACTTTGTATAAGTTGAAATGATGAATAGTCGCTCTATTTTATTTTTTCTAGTCCCTTGCATACAATTCAATATTCTCCAAGTATTGGGTTTATTGGCCTAGAATATTCTTCCCTGAAACTTGAATTTTATGGGTAGCAAAAGCTAAGTCCAATTCTAGGTTGTTGTGGGATATAGTAATAAGAGCTGCTAATATCCTAGTTGAAAGTGAAACTTAATTTCTTAGAGAAAATTTAAAATGGAAGTTCCTCATTTGATCGAAATTCCTACCAAATACACATGATGATTTGAATTAGATAATCCTTTTGCATATGTTATTTTCCTTCACATTGAGCTTTGTCAAATTAGTATAGGCCTATGTGAGAATCTTTTCATACTTTTAAGATCAACATTACACGGCATGCGCTAAACTTCTACACTATAAGTTAGAAAAATTCCTTCATATCATCATTCCACAATAAAAAGAGAAACTCCATACCTTTTATGCTTAGTACTCTCTTCACATTTATTGAATAAAAAGGGAGTAGAAGACATGGCTACAAAAGAAAAGAAAAAAAAAAGCATGCTTACATTATAAGCATGAGAAAAAAAAGAGAGAGGGAAAATGCATGATTACATCATAAGCATAAGAAAAAAAATTAGTAGCCATGTTTCATCCCTACAATTAAGACAGTCTACACAAATAGGAGTCATATCGAAATCCAAATCCACTCCACAAATATTTCATAACAGTTGCACAAATCTTGATCAAAAGTATGATTTGTTTCTCCTAAGCCTTACTCTTTTGACTTAGAAATATATGTGTTGCAAATATGCCTACTCTTGATCCCTACCAAACTCCACATACAAGCCTTATTTAGATGTAGGACAAGAAAGGCATAGCCCTGGTGAGGATACAAATACCACTTCCCACATAGGAGTGATTGAGTGCATCATTAGAGGAACTTAAATCCAAACACCATTTGAAATTCTCCGGAAATTTGAGTGGAACTCATACATTAGGTGATGCATGCTCATTTTGTTGTTATGTCCTTCAACCACCCAAGAAAAGGATGAGGCATAAGCCCCATAATGACTAAGAAAAAGGGTGAGGTAGCATAGCCAATTTATTCAATGCAAGGTAGAATACTTTGTTGTGCACTTGGTACTTTTGCAAAATAGGACATAGTAGCAACTCCTGATCAACAACCTAAGTCTTTATCTTTGCTTCGGGATGAGCAAAGGGTAAGCTTGGGGGGTTTGTTGACGATCGTTATATACTGATTTTCACCATCAATATAACTCGATTATCTGAAGGAATGAATATTTCTTACACACATCATAGTTAGGAATAACCTAGTTCCATTTATACTTAGAGAAATTGGTGCATGCAGGTATTATATGCAGGTTTGAGTTGAATTCATGGCCACAAGGCAAGGAAACACACTTCCCAACAATCAGGCGCAAGCACGAGGATTCATGGGCCCACTCGAAGTAGAAAACCAACTAAAAAACAAGGGAATCACCTATACCCATGCATATAACAGTGTCACAAAGAAGTTTCAGCATGATTGGAGCCGTTTGCAGTTCGGCCGAACCACCAGGTCTCCCGACCTGGTATTCGTGCCAAACGCGGTCAACCGCCACGTGTTGGCTCCTCATGGCTTGGAGATCACGATGGCAACTGATTCCCTCGCTTTTTCTGGCACCAAAGTGACCTTTGGAGTGTATAAATAGCGGGTAGGGGGCTCCCTCACTCCACACACCACTTGAGCATTCACTCTCTTGTATACATTAGTTATCCAAGTCTTTAGTGGAGGTTAGGCTGTAGAGAGGAGCCTCTAGTCCCAAGTACAAATTGGGAAAGGTATGGCCCATGTATCTGTGTTTAATTTTTTTGACTTTGTGCTTTATAATAATAATATTATTAGTCTCTATTTTCTTATATACTTGGGAAAAGCGTTCCTTGTTTGGTTATGGAGTCTATGTATGTGCTAGGTGTAGATGTTGTTATGATCTAGACATAATGCCGTTATCATGTTATCAAAAACATCATACACCACCACTATAGTCTAATTAGGTAATAATATGATTATGTTATATGAATATGTAAGTGCTTGGATCTAACATTGGTTCAACGATATTTAGGTTAGTCATTGCCTTAGAATGAATATTACGTTGCAACTCTTAAGGTATTTACTTAGCATGCAAGCGTGGTGCTTGGATAGTTAAGTAGCGTTGGATGCATCATAGTCCATGGGTTGTGAAGGTAGGCGGTATGTGGTGACAACCCTATCAGTCCGTTGTAATCCTCCACATTCGGCTATGACGTAGGCTCTTGGCGGGAGTCGCCTGGCAGACCAGGGTAAGCTGGTGCCCGATATGTTGGACCACTAGGCCCTAGTATTCACTATTAGCGTATTCATGTGTACTTTATTAGGCTATGTATATGAGTAATTAGAGCACAGTAGGAGTAGCTCCATCTCGTAGTCTAACCCTCGCTAGGACAACCTTACCCTTAGAGTAGATTGCTTAGTTGTGTCTCACACTACCCCTATTATCAACTGACCCCTGTTTTGATAAACATTTAGTACCCTATACCTTGATCATAAGAATAGTGTTCACTTTACTTCACCGCCTTTCTTTGGGATAAATACGATACCCTTGGGAATACTCTTGGGTGAAATGCTACACGACAGTTTCCGTGCACTTGCGGACCTTATCGCTTTCTAGAGATGATTTGTGACGTAAGAAACATCAACAAGCATTTCTAGTGCCGTTGCCAGGGATGATTTGTTAATCTTTCTTAGTAGTTGTCAACACGGGCTGAGCCTTGGCGATCCGCACGAGGTGCTTAGGCACTGCAGGGGTGATCAAAAGGAAACCTTTGTTAGAGGAGACAGGTCCTTCCTTACTCACATCCTGCCACTCGAGCCTTCGCCTTCTTCCTTGAGCGCCCAAGCCTTCACCACTCAGCAAAAGCTCTCATTCTTGCTTGCTCTGATGGCCTCCCCACTGCCTCCTTATTGTTTCCATACGGCCAAGGATCTGGTGCCGATGAGGCGACTGCTTGGTTGGGTGGCGGCGGAGCATGGATGGATGATTCGCTACAGATATCCCACCCTTCAAGACCTTTGCGAAGATGAGATTGTTCTTTTCATCGCCTACGTGTCTATAGGGCTTGGGCTCCAGCTGTTGAGGTTCTTCCTCGCTGTGCTAGAGGAGTATGGGTTGTAGCTTCACCGCCTGTTGCTGAACTCCATCGCGGTGGTCGCCGTGTTCGTCCACTTTTGTGAGGCGTTCGTGGGAACGCCACCAATGGTGGAGTTGTTTCGGTTCTTCTTTGTGATGAAGACCACCGGAAAGAGCACAATGAGCCAAGTGGGAGCCTACTACTTCCGGCATCGGTACAAGACCTCCCAGACCTACATCCCTTCGCTGGAAGGGGACAAGTGGGGCAACTGGAGGGAATATTTGGCGATCGTGTGGACCGAGGCCCACGCCTCACTAAAGATGCCCTCTTAAGGCCTGGCTTCCGATCCCACCACCTGGGAAGCATTCCAGGGGTTGACGAAGGAGTACAAGTCAATGCTGAAGAGGATTCAGTTCCTAGCGGACAAGGGCTTGACCTCTCTGATGGTGCTGGCAGACTTCTTGCATCGCCGCACCGCCCCCCTTCAGAGTCGCCTGTACAGGGCTTGGGTCTACACCAGCACATACGATCGGTGCCAGCTGGATCTGGACGACCCAACCCCCAAGATGTTGGTGGAGATGTTGAAGGTGATGACCTGCGACAAGGTCAATGATGAGCACATCTCCATCGCGGACTACTGCCAGCCACTCTTCATGACCACCGGCTTGAGGAACGAATTGCGGAGCTTGATGCCGAACGTCAACGTGTTCGGCATTGTCCGTTTGCACCCTGAAGAGAGGACTGGGGCTTCGGCAGTCCTGGAGCAGTGTTGTGCCGTGACACAACCAAGGCTGGAGTCTACCCCACATCCTTCGGAAAGGATGGAGGTAGGGCCCTCAACAACCTCCGATAGGGTGGAGGGCAGCCAGCCAGTGCTAGTCTCGGTGCTGGGAAAGCGTTCCCATACCCTGGTCGCAGGTCCCGCCACCTCTATACTGAAGAGGCAGAAACTAACATGGGGGGATGGTACCCTAATCTCCCATTGCGAGGGAGCCAAAGCGGTCGAAGCTTCTGTCGTGGACTTGGTCTCTGATTCCAGCGGTGGTTCTGAGGAAGGTGCGGAGGAATCTACACCGATGGTCGTGCCAACGCAAGCCGTCCCAGTGCTGGTGCAAGAGGTTGTGGCGCCAGCCTTATCATCGGGTTCAGGGGGCCTCAATTCGCCACGCGAACTGGCAGGCCAGGGTCTTTGGAGCAAAGGCGCAGCTACTTCCTCTGCTATTTTTCATTGTTTATTTGCTCTGACGGAGTTGTTTTTGGCTTTTCAGGGCATTGTCGGCCGACATAATGCCCTTGGTGCTTCCAGGGGTGGGCTTGGTAGCTTCTGCACCTCCAAGAATTGGAACGGGGTCTGTTGCGCCGCATCCCATGCTCGAAAGTGCACCGGCTTCTGGTGATTCTATTGGAGTAGATGGGTCTAAGGCGGTGCTAGGCGTGGAGGTGGCCACCTTGGCCATCGCGGCTACCCCTAGTGGAGCGAACCCACCCGCCATTGATACTGCGCCGCCGTCTGATGTCATTGGCATGCAAGACGACGACTCACCACAGGTGGCCAGCGATACCTTTGTTGTAGGGGGGAGTGATTCAGCCCTTGGCAGCAATGCGCTAATTCCTGAAGCTCGAGTCGGGGAGCCATATGGTCCCCAGATGTTAATGTCTGCCGCGGAGTCGGCAGAAAATGTAGAGAGGCAGCCGTCTGTGGCGACGGCCATGTCGATTCCCCTCTCCGATGTTGTTGTCGTGGCCCAGTCTGCCTTGCACCAAACGCAAGCTGCTTTCACCCGAGAGTGGGATTAGCTTGCTGAGGAGCGGCGCCTGGTGAAGCTGGTTGATGCCAAGAATAAGGATCTTGAGGCGAAGGCCCTGAAGGCCCATGCTATCGCCAAAGCCCGCTTGAAGCTGTACGAGGATAAGCGGCTGGAGTTGGTTTGCCGCGAGATTGTCGTTGCTGATGCGGAACGAGACTTGGCGACGAGGGGAGAAGAGGTATCCCTGGGCCTTGGCGTGCTGGAGGAGAGGCACCAAGTCGTGCAAGACTTGGAGCTCGCTATGAAGCACAAAAAGGACCGGATTCGGAAGTTCTGGGCCCGTGCTGGGGCGGTGTTGGAACCCCTTGGGATTGGTCTCATACCGCGTGGGGAGCCGTCTCATGGGGTAGCCCAACTGCTCCCAGCTTTGGACTCCTTCTGCTCGACGTTGGGGTTAGTGAACACTGTCCTTGCAAGACAGCTGGACGTCGAAGGAAAGGAGCTAGTGGAGCAGGTGGCTTCCCATGTCTTGGTGTGCTTCTGGATCTGGTACACGATGATCTCGCTGGAGTCTATAGAGAAAGGACCCTTCGATGAGCGATAGGAGGAGGCCAGGGCCGAAGTCCAGGACCTTGTCAAGTAGGTGGCCTCTTCGTTCGAGCGGAGTTGAGACCGGCGGCCCCCAGGTGGAGCTCCTTTGTAACCGGGGATGGCCCCTTTGTACAAATAAATGTTAATGAATTTTAATTCATGTTTTGCTTGTTGTCTTGTCTCATGCTTCTTTGTCGCTCCGAGTCCTTAGCTGCGTAAGGGCTTGGGGAATTTCGTCGAGTTCGTTTGTTTTTGAGGAACCAACGATCGAAAATTTGACATGGCTGATCTTGTCGTCATTTGATGTCCTGCCTATGGGACCCCCTTAGAGGCCCCGGTAGAAGTGGCCAGTTGGCGGGGCACACCTAACACTTGGTCGCAAGATGTCATCGACGGGCCCCCATCAGAGCGGAGGAGTTTTTAGTGTGTGACCTTAGTTGGGTCCCTCCAGGGGCAACGAGCTTTGTCTTTGTAGGAACGTCGGTAGCAGGCCCCCAGGGTGGTGCCGGAGCTGGCTGCTCTGGCGTTGCCCACCATCATCATAGAGACGTCGATGTCAGGTCCCTTTGGTGGTGCCAGAGCTGGCTGCTCTAGCGTTGCCCACCATCGTCGCAAGGTCGTCAACGGTAGGCCCCCTGGATGGTGCCGGAGCTGGCTGCTCTGGCATCGCCCGCCATTGTCATAGAAACATCGACGGTAGTCCCCTTGGGTGGTGCCGGAGCTAGATGCTCCAGTGTCACCCACCATCACCTCAGAAACGTCGACAGCAGGCCCCCTGGGTGGTGCAGGAGCTTGTTGCTCTGGCGTCGCCCAACATCATGGCAGAGTCGCCGACGGCAGGCCCCCTGGGTGGTGTCCGAGCTGGCTGCTCTGGCATCGCCCACCATTATCGCAGAGTCGTCGACGGCAGGCCCCCTGGGTGGTGACGGAGTTGGCTGCTCTGGCGTCGCCCACCATCATCGCATAAACATCGATGGTAGGCCCCTTGGGTGGTACTAGAGATGGCTGATACGTCATCGCCCACTATCATCACAAGGTCGTCAACGGCAAGCCCCCTGGGTGGTGCCGGAGCTAGCTTTCTCGGTGTCGCCTACCATCATCACAAAAACATCGATGGCAGGCCCCTTGAGTGGTGCCGGAGCTGGCTGCTCTGGCGTACCACCATCATCGGAGAGTTGTCGACAGCAGGCTCTATGAGTGGTGCCAGAGCTGGATGCTCCCGCGTCCCCTACCATCGTCGCAGATATGTAGATGGCAAGCCTCTTGGGTGGTGCCAGAGCTGGTTGCTCCAGCGTCGCCTACCATCATCGCAAGGTCATCAACGGCAGGCCCCCTGGGTGGTGCCAGAGGTAGCTTCTCAGGCGTCGCCCACCATCATCGCAGAAACATCGACGACAGGCCCCTTGGGTGGTGCTGGATCTAGCTGCTCCGGTGTTGCCCACCATCGTCACAGAGTAATTGACTGCAGGCCCCTTGGGTGGTGCCAGAGCTGGCTGCTTTGGTGTCGCCCACCATCATCACAGAGACGTTGATGGCAGGCCCCTTGGGTGGTGTCGTAGCTGGCTGCTCCGGCGTCGCACACCATCATCGCAAGGTCATCAATGGCAGGCCCCTTGGGTGGTGCCAGAGCTGGCTGCTGCAGCGTCGCCCACCATCATCGCAGAAATGTCGATGGCAGGCCCCTTGGATGGTGCCGGAGCTGGCTCCTCTAGCGTTGCCCACCATCGTCGCCCACCATCGTCACAGAGTCGTTGACTGCAGGACCCTTAGGTTGTGCCTGATCTGGCTGCTCCGGCATCGCCCACCATCGTTGCAGTGTCATCGACGGTAGGCCCCCTGGGTGGTGTCGGAGCTGGCTGCTCCAGTATCGCCCACCATCATTGCAGAAACATCAACGGCAGGCCCGTTGGGTGGTGCCTGAGCTGGCTGCTCCGACGTCGCCCACCATCGTCGTAAGGTCGTAGACGGAGGGCCCCCTGGGAGGTACTGGAGCTGGATGCTCCGGCGTCTTCCACCACTGATGTGTAGAACGTCGACAGCAGGCCCCTGTTGTACAGGTTACCACAAGAGAACCCTATTAGCATCAAGAGTGGGATGGGAGAGTGTACTCATGAATTGGCGCTTGTTGTTGTCTTTGACCTGTTGAGTCATCCACAGCGGGCCCCCCGGGAGGTGCTGGAGTTGGATGCCCTGCACACATGGTAAAGGAGGGACTAGCTTGCTCGTCGGTTTTACCTGTTCCTCTTCCTTAGCTTCGTCATGTCTCACTGTCCTGAGCTGACACACGGGGCTTGGGTAATTCAATGCGTTAGTGATTCAGGATCCGGCTCCCACCGTCCTTATGGTGCGAGCATTCCGGCCCCCGGGTACTCGGGCGCAACGCTGAGAGGCAGGGTGTGAGCTCTTAGAGTACAGGACCAAGCTAAGCAGTTCACATGCCCTAGACCTCTAGCTTGGCTTAGGCCATTCCTTGGAGGCCATCTGGCTTCACAGAACCCCAAGGACGGAGGGAGCCGCGAGAACGCCTCACACATTGCAGGTACCTCAAGCAAGCCCGCCTACAGTAGGATTGCACGACTCCAGCAAGGGTGAGATATAGGGTGTACATTGTTAGGCAACCATGAAGTAAGACACTGATTCTTTTACATCGGTGTTCATAGGAGGAGACAGACTTTTACAAAAGAGGGCAACCGCTTGATTCCAGATGTCGAGGGAGGCAGGGTGCACAGGCTTGGGTTCGGGACCAGGCTAAGCTGACTGCGCACTCTGGACCTGACCCTCATGGAGCTTGGTTGTCCTAATTGCTGGTCCTAGACTCTATGAAAACCTTTACACTGTCCTACTAAGCTAATATTAACATATAGGGTTGCTCAAAGCTCAAAGGATAGTTGTGATGGTTGTCGAGCAACTTGTCGTCGATAGCTACCAGTGGGGTGACGAGTAGGCGCCCTACTTTCTACCTTGGCCCCCCGCCTTGCAGGTGATATGAGCATAGTCGGAACTGATCTTGAAAGCTTCCCCCGGAAACTTCCGGAAGGTTCCGGAAAATATTTTTTCTTAATAGATTCTCTATATATTTTTTTATATATATTTTCCATTTGTTTATATTTATTTTCTATTATATATTTTATATTCCTATTCATTTTTCTTATTACCTACACATATTTTTGTATATATATGTTCTATGTTTTATTTTTCTTCCTTTATTCTACTAATGATTTATGCATGAAAATGTTATGCAGTGCATGATGTTTAAAGAAAATTAGGGTGTTACAAACCTACCCCTCTTAAAATGAATCTTGCCCTCGAGATTCGATAGCGTGGAGAAAAGATGAGGGAATTCTGCCTTCAGGTCTTCTTCACGTTTCCAAGTAGCTTCGGCTTCCGTATGGTGGTTCCATTGCACTTTGCACCAACGGATTCTCTTATTCCTCGTCATACTTTCCTTCACGTCCAATATTTTGATAGGTTGCTCGACATAGGTCAAATCCTCATGGAGTTCTAGTTCGTCCATCGACACCTGTTCTTCCGGCACTATGAGACACTTCTTGAGTTGAGACACGTGAAATATGTCGTGTACATCGCAGAGATACGCTACCAGCTCAAGTTGATATGCTACCTCTCCTCGTTTGTCAAAAATCTTAAATGGCTCGATATAACAAGGTGCTTGTTTTCCTTTAACGTTAAACCATCGTTGACCACGGATATGTGACACCTTGAGGTATACGAAATCTCCAACTTCAAACTCCATATTCTTTCGCCTATTATCCGCATAGCCTTTTTGTCGAGACTGGGCATCCCTTAGGTTTTCACGCATTATTTGAACTTGTCTTTCAGCGTCTCATAACACATCAGGACCAAATACTTGATTCTCTCCCGTTTCATTCCAGAACAAGGGTGTCCTACACTTCCTTCCGTATAGTGCTTCATAGGGTGACATCTTCAAACTTGCTTGGTAACTGTTGTTGTACGAGAATTCAGCATACGGCAAATTCTTGTCCCACCTACGTCCATGTTTCAAAGCGCAGGCTCTCAACATGTCCTCTAATATTTGATTTGTCCTCTAAACTAAAATTTAACCTTGTACCCATAGCTTCAAGCGATTTCTGCCAAAACCTAGAGGTGAATTGAGAACCTCAGTCCGAGACTATTTTCTTTGGAACTCCATGTCGGCACACAATATGCTCCATATACAATTCTGCTAGCTTTGCGGTGATATATGTGGTCTTGACAGGAATGAAATGAGCTGATTTTGTCAACCGATCCACAATAACCTAAATTGAGTCATAGCTGGACTGGGTTCAAGGTAATCCAACTACGAAGTCCATACCAATTTCTTCCCACTTCCATTATGGAATCTTTAGTGGCTGCAATAATCTAGCTGGCATCTGATGTTTAGCTTTGACCCGTTGGCACACATCACACAAAGCTACATACTCAGCTATGTCCTTTTTCATGCTAGCCCACCAATAACATGCCTTCAAGTCCTTGTACATCTTTTTACAGCCAGGATGGATTGAGTAAGACGAGTCATGTGCCTCCTTTAATATCATTTCCCGAATATGCTTCACATTAGGGACAATGATTCCTTTTCCAAGCCATAGGGTACCATGTTCGTCCTCATCAAATCTGAATTCTCTCCCTTCTTGGGTCCTTTCCTTTTCCTGAATTTCCTCATACTTGGTCTGACCTTCCCGAATTTCTTGCTTCAAGGTCGGATTTAACTCCATCATCCCCATCTCATTCACAAATCTGATATTCAACCATTCAAACTCCTTGCATAACTCGGATGGAAGCTCTTGAACTATGAGTTGGTGGCTTACGCCTTTCCGACTCAAGGCATCTGCCACTACATTGGCCTTCTCTGGATGATAGTTGATTCCCACATCATAATCCTTAATGAGCTCCAACCATCTTTGTTGCCTCAAATTTAGGTCCGTTTGTGTGACTATGTACTTGAGGCTCTTGTGGTCTGTGTAAATCTCACACCTATGACAAGTAATGTAATGTATCCATATCTTCAAAGCATGCACTACGGCTGCAAGTTCGAGATCATGCGTAGGATAATTCTGCTCATGTTTCTTTAATTGTCTCGATGCGTAGGCTACCACTTGACCTTCTTGCATCAATACACGTCCAAGTCCTTGTCGCAATGTGTCACAATAAATATCAAAACTTTTACTCACATCTGGCAATACCAACACAGGTGTTGTTGTCAATCTCTTCTTGAGCTCATCAAAGTTGTCCTAACAAGCTTGAGTCCATTGAAATGCTTTTCCCTTTGTTAATAACTCTATCATGGACTTGGCTATCTTGGAGAAATCCTTGATGAACCGACGGTAATATCCAGCCATTCCAAGGAAACTCCTAATTTCCTTCACATTCTGTAGTGGTTCCCATTTTAGAACATCCCCTCACTTTTCCTGAGTCAACCGATACTCCTCCTCCAGAAATGATACGCCCCAAAAATGATACTTCCCTTAACCAAAACTGGCACTTGTTGAATTTGGCATATAATTGATGTTCCCTCAATTTCTGCAATGTGAACCGCAAATGCTCTTCATGCTCCTCTTCACTCTTCGAGTAGATCATAATATCATCAATGAACACCACAACGAACTTATCCAAGTACTCCATGACAACCTTATTCATGAGTTACATAAAGTATGCAGGTGCATTCGTCAATCCAAAAGACATAAAGGTGTACTCATAAGATCCACACCGTGTCTGAAAGGCTATTTTGGGTATATCCGACGATCTAATCTTCATTTGGAAGTAGCCTGACCTCAAATTGATCTTGGAGAAAACACATGCACCCTTCATTTGGTCGAACAAATCCTCTATACGGGGCAATGTATACATATTCTTGATCGTCACCTCGTTGAGAGCTCGTTAATCCACACATACATCCTTTGTGATCCATCCTTCTTGTCCACGAAAAGCGCTAGTGCTCCCCAAAGTGATGAGCTTGGGCGAACGAAACCCTTCTCTTGCTACTCTTGAATCTGTTTTTTGAGCTCCGCTAACTCCATTGGAGGAATCATATATGGCCTCTTAGCTATAGGTGCAGTTCCAGGTATTAATTCAATAACGAACTCTATGTCGCGATTAGGTGGCATACCGGGCAGCTCATCCGGAAACACATCTGAAAACTCGCACAGCACTGGAATTTCCTCAATTGTTGCACCGTCCATTTGATTCAGCTCTACTTGCTTTGGTGCATGTTGAGATGCTTCAAATTCAATGTTGACCCCATCCTCATTTGTCAACCTTACCGTCTTTGTGGCACATTGAACAATTCAATTGTGCTTCCATAATCACTCCATACCAAGTATTATGTCCAGTCTTTGAGAATCCAAAACAATGAGGTTGGCGAAGAAGTATACCCCCTTATTCTAAGGCTTACTTTTGGACATACTATATTCGTCCTCATCTCCCCTCCAGGAGATTTAACCAACAAAGTATACTTCATATGAGATATAGGCAAACTATACTTGGCAACATACTTTGATGCAATGAATGAATGTGATGCTCTAGAATCACATAACGTAGTCACTGGGTTGGAGTTTGCGAGAAACATACCAATCACCATGTCATCCGCTTGTTGCGCTTCCTCCGTAGAGACATGGTTCACCTTGCTACGAACAAGATTCTGCTATCCACGGTTGCCTTGTGGCGCTCCTCCATTCGGTCTTGGGTTCTGTCTTGGAGCATTATTTCCCTCACCAAGGCATGACTTCGGGCATTGAGATGCAAAGAGTCCCACCTCTCCACAAGTATAGCATGACATTGATGTCCCAATATTGTTAGGGCAAACTTGATTTTGGGCATTAGCAAGAAAATTTGCGCGAGGCGCTTGAGGCATTGGAGGGCGAGGTGCTTGCATAGCAGGGCGTTGCTGCATAGGCTGAGTTGGGCACGGTGGAATAGCAGTGCGATATGCAGGAGTAGAGGGGTTGTAGTATGGTGCATTTGGCGACACAAAGCGAGGGCGAACATTACTTCCTTGTGGCTGTCCTTGATACGGCATCTTCCTCTTATTGTCTTGCTCCATCTCACGAACCTTGTTCTCAACCACAACAGCTTTGTTCACAAGCTTCTGGAAATTTGCATAGTCACAGTTGAGCAATTGGACTTGAATCTCATTGTTTAGGCCCCTCATGAATAAGTACTGCTTGCGGCTGTCCCGATTGACATCTTCTGGAGCATACCTTGAGAGTTGAGTGAATTTATTGAGGTACTCATTCACACTTGACTTTCCCTGCCTTAGGTTCTCAAATTCTTGCCTCTTCAGGATCATAACACCTTCAGGAACAAAATGAGAATGGAAACTCTCCTTGAATTCAGCCCAAGTGATCCTCTCTTGATTTTCATGGGCATTACACGGCGAATCCCACCAATCCGCAGCTGCTCCAACTAGTTGATGGGAAGCAAAGAGAACCTTCTTCCTTTCATTGCATTAGACAATAGCGAGCTTCTTCTCCACGGACTTTAGCCAATCATCAGCTTCCATAGGATCAATGGCTTGAGCAAATGTGGGTAGCCTAGTCCTCATAATCTCTCCCAATCTGTTATGAGGCGGTGGGGGTGGCGGTGGTGAAGGCATGTGAGGCTATTGGTTTGCAGCTGTCCTAAAGTCTGCATCACAGTCTGCATATGTTGATTCTGCAGAGCTAACAGCCGCTGAAGGTTGACAACCTCAGGTCCAGGTCCATTGTTGTTATTCTGAGGTGCCCCGTTGTTCTTCTCATTCTCATTGGCATCCCTTTGGCTACAGGTCCTCGGCATCTGAAGGAAAGAGCAAGAGATAGAGGATTTAGAAAATGTCCCCAACTATATGCATCAAGGGATATGAAGCTAAGCAACTACCTATACTAGCCTATATGGATGTGGCAAGCGCTAAAGCATCCCACAATCCTCTACTAAGCACACAAGTATACAAGCAACATTACATAGCAATCAGCATACCAAACAAACCACAGCACTTCCTGAGTGCTTCTATGTGCTCTAAAGTGTCCATTCTACCTAGGCTTGCATCCTACGGTCGACACAGCTCTGATACCAACTTGTGACACCTGGTTCCAAAAATTAACCAAGTGTGACGCATATGTGTGCCCAAGATGTTCAACAAACATACATGAGTGCATCACAAATGATAAACAAATAATTTCCACAACACAAATTATTAAAGAAGGTACTTTATTACGATATTCAAATAATCCTCAAATTACAACTCTAATGATTATTAAGGATAATACTACTGTAGCAGAAATAATCTAATTAAGCAAACTAAGCAAATAGGGTAGCGCGGCTCCAAGCAACACAGTAGGCAAGTCGACAGCAGCACACAATCTAGTACTCCGTATTATCATCCTGATACTCCCAAACATCACCTGAAACTGTTGGTGGGGGAATCACAAGGGTGAGTACATGTCATACTCAGCAAGTGTGGAAAGTATGACATGTAGCTTAAACAAGGCATGATAATAAACAATGGCTAATTGCTAAAAAGTACATTTAAAATAGGTAAAAAGCATCATACTATGTCTATGTAAGTTTAACCCCATCATATCCCAGATAAGCATAATTAACATGTCCATCATTCATTAATCATCCATTCACCAGATCCTCACCATTATCATTAACCATGACCATTAATCACCATCCAATCCATAACCATAACCAGACCATAACCCAACCATCCCAAATACCAAGTTCCCTCTAATCATGTAGGTCATCCAGGTGCTCTTAACCGGGAGCACAACTATCATGATAGTTTTTAACACTCTGCAGAGGTTGTACCACTTTACCCACAAGTTTGTTATTTCGTCACCCGTCGGCGACTAATGAAACCTCCCTTATGCCAATTACACTTCCTTAGGTATATGGTCAAGAGATCACAAAATAGCCTTTAAAAAGAGACTACCAGCATATTCAGACCCACTAAGGTTTCACCGGTGGTGATGCCTCCAACTGAGCACATCCAACCAAGGGCCCCCTCTTGTGCTGTTCGGATCCCAGGGCAGTCCTGCCACTATTGCAAACCCAACCGACTCCTATTCCCCGCTCCTCCAAATGATACAAATCAATGCTGGTAATACTCGTAATTACTTGGCTAAGCCACACCCATACTTGGCCTTGTGGTGGCATTGTAGTCTTGGCTTATTCCTCGCATGAATCTTCCCTTAGATCCAAGGCAAGCAAACCATTATAACATCCAACCCAATCCACAAACCATGTTTGCTTAGATCTCCCAAGTCTCATGTTACCAATTAACCATTTTCATCAATGCTCATCATCCATTAGTTCATAGTTAAGTCATTTATTTGTTTTCCTATCCCAATTAATTAAAGCAAAGTAAAAAGGTAAAAATCTCTTCCTGACTCTCTACAATGTATCCCAAGCAATAAGGATAGTCATACAAGACTGGTAAACTCCTATCTTTAGTTTCCCATCAATTTGACACAAGCATGCAGTTTTGCAAACAAAACATTTAAAAACAGGATCAATATGATCAAAGACACTTGCCTTGCTCCGTCGGATAGGGTTGTTCAAGCGTTTCGAATTCTTGGTTCTGAAAATCCTCGTACACGGCCTCTTGAGCATGTTCCTCTACTCGCGATCACACACATACAAGAATACATATATGAATCAACACAATACACACATATTAATCAATATGCAATAACATGAATGCATGCAAAGTTCGATAATTAATTATCTACGGTTGTTTATTAATTAGATGCAACTAGTTCATATGTGTTCATGCGAGTTTACGGGGGTGTTAGCGAGAATTAAGGTTGCTGAAATAATATAGATGTACATGCAACTACGATTCAATTCCGAGTATTAGATCTATTATGTCGCTAAGATTCGTCTTGAATAACATAACCTACCGTAGATGCGGCGGCTTCGAAGTCGCAGGATGGAGGCGTAGTGTAGACGAAGTAGACAGCACAACAATCCTCTGGCGGCACAACGACGGCGGCGCAACAATCTCCGGCAGACGATGGCCCCTTCCTTCTCTTCCTCTTCTTTCTCCTTGTTGTGGCCTCCTTTTTCCCTCTGGCGGCTAGGTTTTTTTTCTTGCTGGCGGCGCTGGAATATGCTAGGAAATTTTACGAGGCTAGGTTTACGGGGGTGGGCGCTATTTATAAGGAGCGATGGCTGCTGAGAGCCGGCTCGGCCACGAAACTGAGCGCTGAGACCGGGGCACGTACGGTGCCTACGCGCACGCTCACGCGCTGGCCGCCCAACTCGGTCCGAGTCCCAGCTCGGGTGCAATGCGCCAGGGGAGAGCCCCGCTCGGGTGCGCCCGCGTCAGGTTGCTCGAGTGCACTGTTTGCCCGAAAGCTTCTGGAAGGTTTTAGAATTTTTTTTCTTTATAGGTTCTCTATCTATTTATTTTATATATATATTTCCATTTTTATATTTATTTTCTATTATATAGTTTATACTCCTATTCATTTTTCTTATTACCTACACACACGCACACACACACGCGCGCACACACACACACACACACACACACACACACACACATATATATATATATATATATATATGTTTTATCTTTTATTTTTCTTACTTTATTCTACTAATGATTTATGCATGAAAATGTTATGCAGTGCATGATGTTTAAAGAAAATTAGGGTGCTACAGGTGGCCTCTGTCGGGTAGTCTAGGCCTGGTTCTTCGAGGCACGTGACAGCTCTGGAGCCCTTCGAGGCACTAGCTAACTCTGGAGCCATTCGAAGCGCGTGGCAGCTTTAGAGCCCTTCTCCGCGGGAGGCGTCCGACCTGGTGCTAAGAGCCATGTGGTTGCGTCGGAGCTCACTCCTATAGTAGGGTGAGATCCTGCCCAAACATGAGGCATCTTGTGAGCCCATCTCTTTGGAGGAGTCGAGTCCCATCTTTGAGGTCCACGTGGAAGTGTGGGTTCCCACACTTCAGGAAGGTCGGGGTCTGGCACTTTCTGGCCACGTGGCGCCACTGGACGTACCTAGGCACGTTCAGCCTGTGTGCGAGGGTATCCCGTATGCGGGGTACCGACAGACATAATACTCGGAATGTTTGGCTACAGAAATATAATGGAGTAATTAAGTGTGTCACACGAACGGTGCAGTTGACAAATGACGAAAGGGTCAAGAGTTCAAGGCAGTTCAGCCAACAACTGGAAAGGCAATGCTAAACCATATGTAAGGTATGACATTGGAGGAAATTCTGATTGTTCGCGAGTATCCAAAGTTGTTTCCGGAAGAATTGGCAAGTATGCCACCTGATCGTGACATCGAGTTCGTTATTGATTTAAAACCTGAAACTGCACCAATAGTTTGACGTGTAAGTTTGCCTTGATGTAGATTAGAAGTTTGACACTGGTAGCTTTTAACCCAATCAGAGGATTGGCCGATTGGGTAGCTGAGCTACAACATGTTATTTTTGGATTTCAATTTGCGACCTCAACTATGCCCAAAACATGGTTTTATCATTATCGTTTTATTTTATTGCAAGCAATCGCTTATGTGACTTGATATGAAAGTCGCGCATACTGATAGATTGATTTTGGCATTGTAATTAAGGGTCATTATTTACATTTGTTACTATATACAAATTTATATGGTCTCTTCCAATATCGTAGAATATTTTGATTTCTCAATGCTCAAACTATTTGCGTTTGGATCTCCCAATACAGGACAGGGGGAAAACTATTTTGTTGCTGCAGCCTGCAGACAAAAGGCATGTATGGGCCAAAGGACCAAGAAGGTTTTGCTGCAAGGTAGCTGCACGAAATATTCAAGGATCAAGCAAGATGTTAGATACTTAGATTGACACTTTATCGTACATAATGTATAAATTATGTATTTATGTATGTGTATGAACTATATATTTATGTATGGAGTACTTATTAATGTAAATACAACGTATGAAAATGTGATGTATCATTATTCACTCTATGAATATATTAAGTTTATGTGAACTAAGTTGGTGTTGTAGTCATCCCGTCTCATTTATCGTTTTTCGATCGTTATCGATATATTTTTGTATCGACTTGTTCATTTTCGAATAACCGACAATATCGATTCGCATCCCGATCGTAATTTTTCGTTTTCATTCTCGTACCTTTAAAAAATATATAATCAAAAATGATTTTGATGTTTTTTCGATCGTTTTCGACCGTTTTCATCTCTAGATAGAGCCCAACTGCTGTGAACAGGTGGCCGAATCTAGAATGCTTCCTCAAGCGAAATCCTGGCTGATTTGACAAAGATATTCTTAAAAAAATGAATCAGTCTACACTAAAATGCAAGAAAACAGCCTGAGAAAATTCATTATTAATCTAGGCTTAACCACAAACACGGTCAAGAGAAGCTTCCAACAATAGTAACCTAAAAATTTTATCATCCTGTAACACGGTGCGTAGGAGGAACATAAAATTCATGTTGGAAAGACAACATCACCATTACGGAATTTTTCTATCCTAAGGTCTAGCCTCTCCAGGTCACACTCTCAGGCATGAAACTTCTCCAAAAGTATTCAACAGGATCAACCACATTTGGATAAGAAATGAAAATTCACTCTACCTCTATGGTTTACCTCCTTTCTGCAAGTTTTCAAGACGATTCAACTGTTTGATCACTGTCTTGCTTAGGTGCGCTTTGCCAGCTCTCATCCTCTCCCTGAACCCGTAGGGTGGAACCTTGGCATTGACATAAGCTTCAAGTAAGGAAGCATAAGGTGGTGTCCTTCCTAGGTACTTCACTTTCTTTAGCCTATCAAATATATTCTCAGCGTTGTGGATATCACCCATCTCTGCATATGCCTTCAATAACTTTATGTATGAGCAGAAAAGTGGACTTCTGCAAGGACTTTTTTCTGCTTCATTCAACAGAAATGACTCAGCTTTCTTCAACTCACCTGAATTCACATAGAGGTTGACAATTTCATCCCAGGTTAGAGGGCCAATTGGACACCCCGCGGAGTGCATCCTTTCTAAAAGCTCTTCACCCTTGGACAGAAGTTTATTTTCTGCACACACATTTAACAGTGCATTGAAGAACTTGCAAGTGAGTTTTGGCGACGTGTTCAACAGAGTTTCAAAGGTTTCTTCTGCTTGTTCAATATGTCCAAGTTTACTCCATGCCCCAATTGCAGCCAAGTAGTCACGTAACTTAGGTTCAGTGCATGACTTCCATATTCTTGCTACATCATCTGGCCTGCCAAGAATAGCATAGAGGTCTAGAAGGGATCTGATTGCACGTCGTTTATCATTTACATATACTTCCATTGCACTGATAGCTTTTTCTGCTTTCTCTGTGAGGCCTACAGATATGTAGAATTTAGCAATCATTGTCTGGGTGACAACATTTGGCTCAACACCATTGGCTTTCATCATATATAAAACTGCATCCATGCCTGATGTGTCATTTGACCCCCCTTTCAACTCAATAAGGAGCTTGTACATAAAGGGAGAAGGTTTTACATTTTCCATTTCCATCAACATGAGGATATCATCTACCTTTTTGCAAGCTACCCTTAAATTTTTCTGAGCTACCCTCTTGTACAGCGACAACATTTGGTTGCAAGCAGAGACAGTTAAAGGGAACGAGCAATTCCTTATTTCCTGGAAGACTTCTTCTGCCTTCTGGACATCAGTGACACGCACACAACTAGCAAGTAGAGTTTCATAGAGCATCTGATTCCAGAAGGATTTTGGGACCTTCTCGAAATACTTTTGAGCAGCTTCAATACCTTTGTAGCGTGCTAGTTTACCAAGGTGAGAAGCATAATCACGTTCTTCAAAATTTAGCAGTTCTCCTCTTTCAATCCACTCAACAAACTGCAGACATTAAGAAATAAATACTAAAATCGAGTACATTTTGTTTCACAATTCTATAGCTTCAAAACTATCACATGCAAAGAGACCAGTGTCAAGGAGTACTTAAATGAAATTGTAGAGAGGCAGTGCATATATATGTCATATGTGAGATATTATACATTAACAAAAGAATCTTTAATGCAATAATGCTAAGCAAGCATAACTGCCCTAACATGGGGAAACTATATATGTCATATGCCAAAAACATAATGTGGACTAAGGAAAATAGAAGTCCTGTAGCTCTTACTAAACAACATTAGTTCTGATGAATGATGATTTCTAATAAAAGTTCTACATATGCATAATAAACCTAAGCTGAATTTTCCCTAAACAATGGAGGGGTTATGAGCATAACTAAGATCAGGCTGTAAAGAAAACAAAAGGTACCCTGATAATAAAGTGAAATGACAGACATCGGGTTGTATAAGAAACCGAAAGGGGAGTTCTCCTGATCTTGACCATATTGATGTTCAAAACTTTAGGGTCTGATAACATTTCCACAGATCATAGTGTGCAAATAAAATAAGAATAAGGTAAGACAAACAAACAGGCCATCCCACAGACTAAAACCTTCACCCCTTTCTCAACTGAATTTCCTGCCTCTTAACTAGCAAGGACATACCACTATCCTGCCATGGCCCATCAGCATCAAGCGGACGGAATCCCATCCTATTGTACAAACTTTCTGTCCCCTTTGTATGTAAAACTCAAGGCTAGATCTCAAGAATCTCCATCAAATCCCTCCCTTTAAGATCAATATCCACCGAGACGTTTGTTTGGCCTTGATCATTAACAGATTCATATTGGAGCTATGCATGTCAGAACATGGAAAAGGGATGGGAGGCGCAGACGGGGATAGGAGGTGCGTTGGGGCTGCGTAGACGCTGTTGGGGAGGAACAGTGGGGCAGGGGAGGCAGGGCGGGCGGCAAGCAGCGGCAGCGGCGGGCGGGTGGGTATCGTCGGGTGAGCAAAGAGGAGAGGAGGCGGCTTGAATTCTCGATCGACAGGCGATTGAGGGAGACGAATGTGTTGGACCGGACTGGGCTGGGACGATTGAGTGTTTAATATGAACCGATGGATGAGATCCCACGGTTCTCTTTTTACATCGGGTATATAAAACCCGCATTGAAGGTTCATAAGTCGCCTAGTCAACCCTAGCCGCCTAAGGACCGACTAGGTTGACTAGGACGATTAGTTCTCGATTAGGGTGACTCATCGACCCTAGTCGATACACTAATCGCCCTTAGGTCGTCCTTTGATTTTCATGAGTACCAAGTGGATACAGAGCAAAGCGGAGGCAGCGAGCGGCAGCGGAGGTTGGAGGCAACCCATAAGGTACCAAGTGGCAACCCGACGGCCGGCATCAGCGCATAGTGGAGCTGGCGAAGGAGGAGACTGTTGACGAGCGGCGATATACGGAGTAGGCTAGAGGTGGCTCACAGACGGAGGACCAAGCAGTGGCCCGTCGGTTTTCGAGTATAGTTTTCCTAGTGACGATCCAGGGCGCAGCGGTACTTGTGATATTTCTGCTTTCCTTGGGACATGTTTTATTTGGCCATCGTCGATGGTACAAACGCTCCTGTCTCCCACTCATGTCCACGTTCTCACGCTTTCCTTGGAAAAACTAGGGACAACCCTATTTCAGTCTCCTTTCTCTTTTCGGTTTGGGAGCATAGCTGAAGCGAGCGTTTCTAGCTATTTCGCTTGATTCTTTCTTAATGTGACGGCTATTATATGGCATGGCAGAAATGAACGAAAAACGAGATGAGGCGACAGGCGGCGGCGGAGGAGGCAAGAGGCGATCGGCGTGGGGCGGAGTAGGCTGGAGGCGGCGAAGGCTGGAGCGTCGATGACGACGCTGCGATGGGTCGGGCCATGGAAGCGAGCTTGTAAAAGGGTGCCCGGACGCCTAGGCGCCTATGGGGCGACTGACACCCAGGCGGCCGCCTAGGCGCCTAGGCGCCCGGCCAGGCAGCAACAGTCGAGAGGGCAGCAAAGGACTAGGAGCGATGGCGGCCCGAAGCAGGGAGCAGGCGGCGTCAGATATCGAGGTAGGGGAGTCGGGATATCGTCGACCGGGGCAGAGGAGTCATGGCCTCGAAGGCGACATGGAGCGGACGAGCGGCGGCAGCGGCGGAACAGGCGCGATGGGTCCGCGTTTGGCATAAGGCGGAGGGGAGGGGTAATGTTTTAAGGCCCAATAGGCCCAATACCAGCTCCAAACCCTAAAGGCCTCCCTAAAACTACCGGTTCCACCTCCCAACCCCAATCGGCCGCCGCTTTCTTCGCCTCTCCGACCTCGATCCGACGACTGCATCTCGTCAACACTGCGCCGCAGACGACACGGCTCCCTTCTCCTCCCCCCTTCTCCTCCCCCTCCTCCCTCCCCTTGGCGGCGCACCTCTGCTCACCCGTCCTGACGGCGGCGAGCGGCGGACGGCGGCGGCACCCGGCGGCCAGGCGAGGCAACTGGCCATGGCGTCCGGCCTGGACCGACTGGATGCCTAGGCGCTGCCTAGGCGGCGCCTGGACAACACTGCATGGAAGAAGTCAAGTGGAGGTAAACCGTCGGATGAAATCTGATGGTCTCTTTTTCAGATCGGGCATATAAAAGATTATTCGACCTAAACTTAACCTTCTCTTTTCTCACTACTCTCCAGTGGAAGAGGCGGTGACAGCCGGTGCAACAACAGCGACGGCGGGCCCACATGACGACGGCAGCGTCCTGCACGACAACGGCGAGCAGCAATAGCATTCCAGTGAGTCTCTGATCGCAAGAGCCCTCTAGTCGCCCAATTAGTTGCCCGATCTGGATGACTAGTCGGACAACTAGGTTTCTAGTTGCGCTAATCAGGTCGACGAACCTAATTGTGATCATCCGAGGGATAAGGACAACTAATCGCGATTAATCGTGATCAATCGACTTGTGAACCTTGCACCCACTCCACCTTATTCCTAACTATTCTCTTTCTCACCTTCTCACCAACACCGACTGCAGTTGCGACGGCGGCGGTGGTAGGCGACGACGCAAGACAGAGGCTGCAGCTGCGACAGCATCCAGGCGCCGGCCAGCGGCGGCTGCAACGACGGCCAGTGACAGCGTCAGGCGGTAAGGCGAGGCGACCTTCCATGGCATCCGACGCCTAGGCAGCGACTATTAGTTTCACTTGTCAATTGGTATGGAAGTATGAAACATTGGGACATTGGAAGTAGGTTGTTGTTAGCTTGTTAGTTGTCATGTTGCTTATACATGTTTTGACGGTGTACATGCCCTCCTTTTTTCATGCTATGACTGTTCCAGTGTTGTGAAACCACGCCTGGGAGCGTAGGTGCCCGCCGACCGACGGAATGCCTAGGCGGGCACCTAGGCGGCGCCCAGGCGACCAGGGGATTCGGAGCCTCAGACTCAGAGGTCGTCGAGGATAGCAAGAGAGAGCAGGAGCTGGAGCAAGAGAGATCATCGGAGAGAGATAGGAGACCGCCTGCGGTCTAGGAGGCGGCCAACTGGGCGACGGGCGAACCTCTGGAGCTGGAGGCGGCAGCTGGGTCAGACGAACAGATGGTTTGGGTTTATAGTCATATTGGGACAGGCTGAAACTAAAAAAACAGGGCTGCCACCTGAAAACCTAACTCCCCGACCCCATCTCCTTCCACCGCAGCACCCGCGCCGCTCCACTCGATGTGCCGCCGCCCCTCGCGATGTGTCGCGCCGCGTCGCGCGAGCTATCTTCTGCTCATGTGCGCCGCACCACGCCGCGCCTCTCCGCTCCACTCCTCTCCGTTCGCGCCACGCCGCCCCATCTCGCGCGCCTATATGCGGTGTGTGCCGCGCCGCCCCCTCTCGCGTGCCTCGAGCCTAGCCAGTTCGAGTCGGAGGATGCCTGGACACGATGCCTGGGCGACAGGAGATGAGTAAGTCATCCTAGTCGGGCGCTTGGACTGTTTCAGGCGAGGCGAGGAGGCATGGCGTCCGGTCTGGAGCGACTGGACGCCTAGGCAATGCCTGACTGCTCTAGCGCCGTGTACATGCACTCCTCTGCTGTGCTGTACGACTCTGATCCGTACAGGTACGCAATTTCTGTTCTTAACTGCTGTTGCTTGATAGATTAAACTGCTGCTATCAACATTGTTCTGAAGTCTGCCTATGCAATTTTAACCTCTATGTTCTATTAAATGCTACCATAAAATTATATAATAGTATTATGTGTGTGTGTGTGTGCGTGTGTGTATACACACACACACACACACACACACACAAACATATATATATATATATATATATATATATATATATATATATATATATATATATATACATATATATATATATATATATACACACACACACACACATGTATGTTGACTTGACATATATATATAGTGTTGACCAGAAATGTCCTCCAAAATATCCAGGATGACTAATCACCCTAGTTGACGATTAATTGACCTAGTCACCCCCTAGGCGACTAGGGTCGACTAGGCAACTTGTGAATCTTGAGTGCTTCCTTCGCTCACCTTGACTTCCGACAGTGCCATTGCCATGTCAGTTCGGCTGTTACTGCTTCCTGCCTTCTCCCCTTTTGTTACTAGAAGAACACATGAAGAACACCAGCCTATAAGTAATATATTTAAGATCCGTAGCATCGTACGGGCATATCGGCTAGTTTCATAGAAGTGCAGAGATAACCACTGACATATTGTCACACAAAATGTGAACTCTTGAAGGACTCGGTATAAAACTCCAATCCAAGTACGGAATGGACACAAATCTAATCATTGTTTATGATTTCTTTTTAAGTCGATCATTGTTTATGATTTAATAAGTTTGCTAGGATAGAAAGATTAGAGAAAAAAAGATGCCGCAAAGGTAACAACTTTGAGATATTTCAGCTTCATATGATTCTTAGCAACTAGGAAAAATGCAAGCCAGGCTAAATGCTGCAGAGTATTGTATTTACCACTTAAAATGTATGTGTGTGTATATATGCATGCTTCATTGATGCAACCCACAAAAAATGTGACAAAGGGATACCTGCAAAGTTTTGCGGTGCCTCCGATGCATCTTAAGATGGGAGTAAACACGTAGAAGGTCATTTGTTTCCAGACAGTTACCATCTTCAACCCATTTATCAAGAACGGTTCTGAGAGCATTCGCAGGAGTGTCCCATACGACCTGGAGAAGGCGAGGTTGGAAGGCTTTATCTGGCAATTTCTTCGGGTGATAATGAGCCTCTTGAGAAGCCCGAGGCGCAAGAACGTTAGCTTTTGTTTCATGTAGTTTCTTGGGTCCTTGTTTCTCTAATCCATTTCTCATAGCCCAAATAGTACCCTCGCTATTGGTACCGGAGTCGTCAAGGGGCGTATCAGCTGCATCCTGACCTCGGAACTCACCATTGCCTTTTCTATCGGTGATACTTTCCATAGGCGCTGAGCAAAACTTCCGAAACAGAGGGAGAACATTTTCTGAATACCCAACGGGAAGCGTTTGGGACGGCAGCCGGTAGCCCCCATCTAGCAGGAACCTCAAAGAAGCATTCTTCAACCTGGAAAAAAATGAAAGTTCACTACCAGGCTCCTAAATCAAAACTGCGACACAAAAGTTTGCCATTTTAACACAGTCATCATACATTATATAGTGTAAGGGCGGACTTGACTTCAGCAGAAGGGAAGTCAGACTGATCTCGCAAGGACAAGACGAAGAATCTACATAATCACGAATGGAAGATCTAAATCAGATAAGAATAGCAAGGTAAGATGGAAAAAAACAAATCCGCAACAATTTGAATGCTTAAAATCACAGCTTCCTCGTGTTGGAGAAATCGAACTCAAACCCAGATGGATTTCCGATTCATGCTAATCCGTACCACTAGAGGGCGAGGAGGAGGGGGGGGGGGGGGGACCGCGCCTGTGTATGAGAGATGACCTCGATCGACCTGGTCACGTCGTCCCGTTCCCGGAGGTAAGGACGCCGGCGGCGGTGATGAGGTGCTGGCCGGGGTAGAATTGGAACCCAACACAGGACAGCAGAGGACGATTCTTTCGCAAAAAATGAGCAGAGGACGCAGCTTTACAGTTTTGCCCTGCCAGGATTTTGACACCTCCTCACGGCATCTCCAGGCTATTCGCACCAGCACCCTCTAAAACATACTTTATACCAGTGTTGTTCAGTCGGCGACTAGGCGTCCAGTCGCTCCAGACCGAACGTCATGGTCGGTCGCCTCGCCTGACCGCCGGGCACCGCCGCCGTCCGCCGCTCGCCGCCGCTGGGATGAGTGGGCAGAGGCGCGCCGCTGAGGGAAGAGAGAGGGGGAGGAGAAAGGAGCCGCAGATAGCGCTGAGTCGAGGCGATGCGGCGGCCGGACCAGAGTCGGAAGACGAAGAAAGCGGCGGCCGGGATCAATAGCTAAAAGCCTGAAACTGATAGTTTTAGAGAGGCTTAGGGTTTAGAAGGTATTGGGCCTAATGGGCCTTAAAACATACCAGAAGCATCGTAATGCATCGCCTGAATCAAGAAGCCACTAGCAGCATTGAAAAAAAGGTCAGTCGAAGGAAATGCTGCCGTGGCGGGTTGTAATATTCCCTGGTGTGAAAAACCAAGCCAATATTCTGCCTCAATTCACCATTTCGAACTTTATACAGAAGGTTTTTCCGTACCAGCTCCTTGGTCTGTTCGCCTTCGTCCCGACGCATCGCGCCCGTTCCCCTTCGTCTCGACGCATCGCGCTGAAAGCATCAAGGCCCCATGAGGTACGGTTCCGGTGATTAATGACAACCATTCGATATTACTAATGAATTTGTGAATGCAAGGTCTCAATAATCACTCAATCAAATGAAATCAAAATTACATTGGAGACCCATCACTACACGAAATACGAAAATAAACGACGGCCAAAATAATTGACGACGGTACCGTCGTCTTTAACATAATTGGATGGCTAAATTGAGCCGTCGTGAATTAGTCTATAATTGACGACGGTGGACCTAGTACCGTCGTTTATTAGTTAATAGAAGACAGTTTTATTTTTGGGCCGTCGTCCGTAAGTGATAATAAACGACGGTTAACCTACACTGTCGTTAGTTAAAGATTATATCACGAACTACCGCGCATGTTCCTCTCATTTGGCTCGCCCATTTCGTTTAGCCTCCTCCCACTTTCGCCGTTGCCGCTCGCGCCGTCGCCCCCGCCTCCGCGTTTTGTGCAGCCGAGGCTTCTCTTACCCAACCCAAATCGCCGTCGCCACTTCGAGCTCTGGAGTGCACCCAAGCCCCACATCCCACTCGCGAAGCTGGCGTGCGAGGCTGCCGACGCGAGTGCCCAGAAGCGCAAGGCGGCGGATGGCGGTGAGGCCGAGGCCACATCGGTAGCTCTGCCGGTCACCGGGTAGGAGGTGGCCATGGGAGACGCTCCCCATGCAGGAGGGGACGGGGCCGCAGACCCTAACCCGATCACGAGCCTCAGCGGTGGCACCTCGGACCCTGTGTCGGGGGCCGCAGACCCTAACCCGATTGCTGGTTTGATCTGCGCACCAAAGATGTGATGCTGATGATTGAGGCAACAAATAAGCCAATCTCTTCAATTTGTTTTAAACCAGGTCAGTATGCCCTCCAAATACAAACATATTCAGAAGTTCTTATTATACAATTTGTGACATATGCAAACATGACACGTTTTTAAATTTCATTCTTTTGTGTAAAAAATGAAGATTTTGTGTATGTTTCTGCTGAAAATGAGATAGTTTCCTTTGATGTATTATCAGTTTGAATTTGTATGATGATCCAATTTACTATTATGTCACCTGTACCTTGGTTTCTCTTCACTAACAATATTACAGTGCTTTTCTTGTAGGGGCCTCAATCAAAGCCATTAGAGACATATAACTACAATAGAGATGAAATCAATCTGGTAGTATACCATGAATCCATGATGTCGCTTTAATCTAGTTTGATGCCATGACACGGTGAACTTCCGTTTACAGTATGTAAAACTAGGCTTCATGCTAGCACTGACATGAGCTAAAATTCAGAATGATACTTTCGTTTTTGTTGCAGATTACTATTAGCCCTAAAGGTTTTCTTGCTGCTGCAGATGACGGCGGGGATGTGAAGGTATTGAACCTGAGCAGATATGTGTCTATCATTTCTGAATAAATATGAAATATCACATGCTCTAGATTTCACCATTGACTGCTTTGAGTTTGTCACATAATAAGTGGAATAGTCTACAAACCTCTAGGCATTGAAGGCTCCTACAACTAGATTTGAACAAAAAAGATAAGTGCAGTGCCAATGAAACATATTCTAGAGCATACTATTTTTCTAGATTTCACTTTAAGTGATGAACATTTTGTATAGCATGCCTTTGGGATGCTAAACTGATGGGTTCAAATTAATTGGCTTATATGTCTTTGTCGCTAAGAGGATTACATAATTATTTTTGTGAACAAAAAACAGATTTACGAACCAGTGATGGTTTAAGAACTGTAGTAGGAATACAATAGATCATCAAGTTACAAGAAAGATCCGTGCAACACACTGATACACATGATTAGTCTTCTGCTCTTGCTCCTGATTAGTTCTTATTTTCCTTTGCAGATCGTTAGTACCATTTAAAATGCTTGTATAAAAGATTGAGGGAAGTCCATGCAATTGTATCCTTATGTGCTGTAACTACTTTTTTTCTTTTCTCAAATAACTGTGTTCCACTTTATGTTCAAAAATTGCACTATCAATCTTGTCATCCCCATGCAGGCTGCCTGCCTGTATCAGTTACATCAGTTGTTCCTTAGTGATCTTTCTGCAGATTTGCAGCTGTGTGCAATTTGTTCCTTGGAGACCTTGGACAGGTTCGGGCCACCATTTGTCATTTTCGTGTTCTGCTTGGTATATTACTCTCTTTCCTACCTTTTGTTTGCAACTGATTAGCTAGCAAATCCTCGATACTTTTCTTGTATTTATTAATTCTACATTTGCAATGATTCATTCCATTTGGCAGTAATTACGGGTGACCTTGACTCAAAGCTTATTGTGTGAGATTTCTCAAAAGGGCGGACACTATTTTCTATTGATTACGGTATTTCCTTTTTCTACCGAAGGCCTGCAAACATCTGCTCCAAGTTCTGTTTATGTCCGGACCTTGAGTATAATGTGTCCTAGCAGTTCCTATAGGTTCACATATAATTTTCTTTAGCATGATAAATGCATCCTTTATGTGTCTACCAGAAATGGATTCACCTCAATTTGCATAATGAAAAGAAGAAATCTTTGTTTATCCAACAAGCTATAGATGCTGTTATTTTCTTCCACATAACACTCCAATTGGGATCATTTAACATAATAATTTACAATGAATTTCAGGATCACCTGAGTTGCAAAATGGCAGTTCTTCCAGTAGCGCAGGGCAATGTTTCAACCCTGCTTTTGTTCACTCAGTAGCAGTTTTTGAGGAGTGCTTTGGGAGGGCTGCACAAAGTTTGCGCTGTTGCTGGAGGCTCGAACTCCATCGCTCCATATTTCGGCGCTTCGACGACTGCAGGAGGACGACTTTCTGAACTCCGGTAGCATCGGATGGGATAGCGTGTAGTGTGGCGTGTCTCGTGTACAGTGTTTATGAATTAATATTTTTCAATGCTTGTTGTGATATATATATATATATATATATATATATATATATGTATATGTATATGCCTGTGTGATCTCTGTTTTCTGTGCTTGTATGACCTGGCAATCAAACCAGCAGTATTTCCAATTTTTTTAAAAAAAAATACATACCTAATAGACGACGGTTTTTCTGAAATCGTCGTCTATAAGGAGTCACGACGGTTTCTCTATGACCGTCGTCTATTGTCGTGTCTTGCTGCCCCGTGGTATTGTTGGCTAATTGACGACGGTTGGATTAGGCAGTCGTCAATTTTGTTATAGACGACGGTTACCGTCGTCTATAAGCTTATAGACGACAAATAATCGTAGATGGTCAGAAACCATCGTCTATAAGCATTTACCGTCGTCTATAAGCTATAGACGACGGTAAGGTCCTTATAGACGATGGTTTTTGGCTGTCGTCTATTGTCGCGATTTTTGTAGTGCATATAAAATCAACCAATGAGATCAAATCGAATCATATGAAGACAAGAAGTGAAAGCTCTAACTTGACATCACTCAATGCTTGAAGACTATCAGAACAACACTTCAAACAAGTAGCAAAGAGGTCACAAGTTCAAATTCCAAAAGAACAACTCAAAACAACTCGAAGTCAACAAATTGAACACACCGAATCATCCGATGTTTTCTGAGTTGACTGCATCGGTCGAGTTGTGTCAACAGAAGAAGAAGACCTCAGAGCAAAGAACTCACCGGATCATCCGATGTGAGTGGCTCAGTGACATCGGTCCATCAGCACGGATTGCAATACCATTGGACCAAGTAAAGCACCGGATCATCCGATGTGCAAACTTACACACATCGGTCGATTACTCCAGTAAGCATCAAGATCAAGCAAATTCTGGAGGAAGAGCCACCAGATCATCCGATGAGAAGAAAGGGTCAACATCGGTCTAACAACGGTCATATCTGATACAGTGACATCAGCTAATTTTGCTTTGACCGATGATAACTGAAGGGGAGACATCGGATCATCCGGTGTTCACAGAGCAGTGATGTCAGCCTACCTTTCCAACGGCTATTTCGTGGAGGCTGGCTATTTATACCCCTTCAACCTGTCAAATCGAAAAGACTTGAAGCCCGAACATACTCTACACATCCTAGAGCATTCAAGACATAGAGCTACCACTTTCACATCATTGTTCATCATTTGTACACCAAGAGATAGGCTAGAACTAGCTAGAGATAGTGCTTGTGTGCCTCCATTCTTGGTGATTGGAGTCTCTAGTGTAGTGAGAGCCATAAGGGAGTGTCCCTTGGTGTGTGTGACTTGCGGAGCTTGCCAAGAGGATTGTGGAAGCCCAGAGGATTCAAAGTGTACAAGGCTTGAGCTCCACCTTGCCAAGATTGGCGAACGGAGAAGAATAGAGAAGACCCCCTTGTCTCGGTGACTTGGGAGTGGCAAAACCCTTCGGTGGGTGCCACAACGTGGATGTAGGAAGATCCTTGTGATCTTGCCGAACCACGGGATAAACTCCGTGTCATTTGAGCATTTGCATCCCTCTCCCTTCTTACATTTATGCAATCTTCATTCCGCAACTTTAATTTACATTGATTGCATAGATTAATCGCATAGGGAATTGGGCTTTAAGTTGTTAGCTTTTAATTACCTTAAAATTTGAAAGAAAGCCCAATTCACCCCCCCTCTTGGGCGTTTCGATCCTTACAATTGGTATCAGAGCCTTGTTGCTCATTGGATCATTCTAGCCTCACCGCTAGAGAGCTAAAATGGCCAAGAATGGGGGTTCGGTTCCTACCTTCGAGGGCAAGAACTTTGCCTATTGGAAAGCACGCATGCGTGCCTACCTAGAGGCTATTGCTCCCGAAGTTTGGGAAGCGACACATGCGGGGTTTGGAGATCTTAATTATGTTGGTGATCAACTAAAATGGGATGCTAAGGCTAGAAATGCTATCTATGAATGCATAAGTCAAGACGTATTTGCTAGAATTGCTAGTAAAGAGAAAGCTTGTGAAATTTGGGCATGTTTAATTGAAATACATGAGGGCTCATCTCGTGTTAAAGAACTCAAATATCACTTGCTTAAATCCAAATATGATGAATTCAAAATGCTTCCTCATGAGAATGTTAACCAAATGTTTTCTCGTTTAAATGTGCTCATTGAGGAGATTAACGCACTTGACATTGCTTCTCTTGGTAAGGGACTTATCAACCGCAAGATCCTCATGCTTCTACCCAAGCCCAAGTACAACATTATCAATTCAATGCTCCAAAAAGAGTCACTTGACAACATTGAAGTTTCGGAGCTCATTGGAGAAATTCATGCTCATGAGATGAGCGTACTTGGAATGATGGAGGAGTCATCATCAAAAATCATTGCTCTCAAGGCTTCAACCAAGAAGACAACTCCCAGAAAGAAGAAAGTGGTTGATCCTAGCTCAAGTGAAGAAGAGCAAGCAACAAGCAAAGAAGACGATGATGAGCTTGCGTTGATGATGAGAAAATTCTCACGTCTAAACTCCAAGTTCGCAAAGAAGAGATACTCTTTTGATCCTAAGAAGAAAGCCTTCCTACCAAGAAAAGATGAAAACAAGACATGCTATAATTGTGGTGATCAAGGCCACATATCATATGATTGTCCAAGACCGGACAAGAGGAAGGACAACCACAAGGGAAAGCATCGAAAGCTAGAAGAAAGTGATGAAGATGAAGAAGAGGTCAAGCCCAAGCGCTCCTTTGGAAAGAAGAAATTTGATAAAGGCAAGAAGACCAAGCTCTTTCCAAAGAAAAGAAGAGGGCCTCAAAAAGTCTTCATGTGCGAGGCCAATGAGTGGATCACGGATGAAGAGTCAAGCGAAGAAGAGAGTGAAGATGAAAAAAACTTGGCGGGGCTTGCCATCGTCAACAAGGATAACTCACCTCTTCGTCCACCTCCTATGTGCCTCATGGTAAAAGGTAACACTAAGGTACGTGACGACTCTAGCGATAATGATGATGAGCTCTCCCCCGATGAATTAGCATCTATGATTAATGAATACCATGTCATCATAAAAAGGGAGAAGAGCAAGGTTAAGGCACTTGAACAAGCTTGTGCTAAGCTTGAGAGTGTGAAGCTCGATTTGCATGACAAGTATGTAACCATACTTAAAGAGCATGACACGCTCAAATCACATGTCAAGCAAATCGAGGATGAAAATGCTCAAATCAAGCTTGATCATCATGAGCTTGACTTAGCAAACCAAGAACTCTTGGGAAAGCACAATGACTTGGTTCAAGAACATGAAGTGCTTAACCTTGCTTATGAAGCAATTGAACTAAAAATGAAAAACATGAAAAAGGAAACCCTTGATGGCAAAGTATCAACTATTTCACATACCACTAATATTTTGGATAAGTCGTTGCCTTTGAAAGTAAGCCCTAGGGAGAAGGAGTTGATGGACAAGATTGAAAGTCTCCGCACTAGTGTGGCAAGACTCTCTAAGGGGGAGGACAAGCACAAGGAAATCCTCTACCAACAAGCTAAAGGCTTCAACAAGAGAGGACTTGGATCCTTCCCGGTACTCAACAAAGGAAAGGTGCCCTCACCGGAGCTTAGGACAAGCTTCATCAAGGAAGTTGGTTCCTATTGTCAACATTGTGAGGTCACCGGACATCACACGAGGGAGTGTCCTCTTCCCAACCGTCCTTCTCCCAAATTGCCTCCTAACTACAAATCTACTTTCAATGATTACCACTATCTCTTGAGCAAAGTAGGTGGCAAGATGAAGGCAAGGTTCATCGGCAAAGATATTAAGGGCATGAAGGGGAAGCTCCCCAAGCAACTTTGGGTCCCAAAATCACTTGTATCACACATACAAGGACCTAAGTTGGCTTGGGTGCCTAAACTCAAAAACTAACTTCATGTGTGTAGGTGAACTACAAAGCCGGAGGAAAGCATTGGGTACTTGATAGCGGGTGCACTCAACATATGACCGGCAATGATGGTATGTTCACCTCCATAGAGAACCCCGTCAATCATGAACAAGTCACCTTTGGTGACAACTCAAAGGGGAAGGTAATTGGTTTAGGTAAAATTGCTATTTCGCATGATTTGTCCATTTCTAATGTGCTATATGTTAAGTCTCTTAGTTTCAATTTGCTTTCAATTGCACAACTATGTGATCTTGGACTAACGTGCACCTTTGACAAGAATGGAGTTGTAGTGACTAGTGAATCAAGCAAAGAACTAATCTTCAAAGGTTTTCGGCATGGACATCTTTACTTGGTGGACTTCTCCAACAAGGATGCTAGCTTGACCACTTGTCTTTTCACCAAGACAAGTTTGGGTTGGCTATGGCATCGACGCATTGCTCACATTGGGATGAGCAAGCTCAAGAAGTCGTTCAAGCTTGGGATGGTGACCAGCATGAAGGATGTCACATTTGAGAAGAACAAGCTTTGTAGCGCTTGTCAAGCCGGGAAGCAAGTTGCTTCACACCACCCAATGAAGACAATGGTGTCAACCTCCAAGCCTCTTGAACTACTCCACATGGACCTCTTCGGACCGTCCACATTTCAAAGTCTTGGTGGTAACCTCTATTGTCTTGTTATTGTTGATGACTATTCTAGATATGCTTGGACTTTGTTTCTAGGTGACAAGGGTGAAACTCCGGAAGTCTTCAAGACCTTTGCTAAACGTGCTCAAAGGGAATTTCAACTTCCCATCATCAAGGTCCGGAGTGACAACGGCACCGAGTTCAAGAACTACAACATTGGGGAGTGGTGTGATCGTGAAGGCGTGAAGCATGAGTTTTCGGCCACATACACCCCTCAACAAAATGGTGTCGTTAAAAGGAAGAAAAAGACTCTCATCACCCTTGCTTGAGCAATGCTTGATGACTATGGCACGTCGGAGAAGTTTTGGGCCGAAGCAATCAACACGGCGTGCCATGCCGCTAATAGGGTCTATCTTCATCGACTACTTCAAAAGACCCCATATGAGCTCCTCATTGGGAGAAAGCCCAACATCTCCTACTTTCGAGCCTTCGGGTGCAAGTGCTACATCTACCGCAAGAAAAAGGCTCGGTAAGTTTGAAAGAAGGTGTGATGTTGGTATCTTTCTTGGTTATGCGTCAAACTCAAAAGCATATCGAGTATTCAACCAAACCTCCAGGTTAGTTGAAGAAAGTTGTGATGTTGAGTTTGATGAGACTAATGGCTCCCAAGAGGAGAGTTTTGGTCATGATGATATAGATGATGAGCCTCTACGAGAAGCCATGAAAAACATGACCATTGGAGACATCAAGCCCGAAGTTGAGGAGAGCCATGATCAAGGGGGAGCATCAAGTTCCAACATCAACACCTCCATGGCGCCTCAAGTTGATGAAGAAGAAGAAAAAGATGATGATCCATTGCCAATGCAAGATTCACAAGCCACACAACATCAACAAGAAGAAGAAGAAGTCCAAGATCAAGTCCAACCACAGGACGAGCAAGATGCTTCACCACCGCCAAGTGCTTCACAATCACTTATGAGGCATGGACGCATCTCCAAGGCGCATCCGATTGATCAAATCATCGGAAGTCCGTCATGGGGAGTAAGTACTCGTTCTCGCCATGTCGCTTCATTTTGTGAGCACTACTCGTTTGTTTCGTGTGTAGAACCCACTCATATAGAGGAAGCACTCCAAGATCCAAATTGGGTGATGGCCATGCAAGAAGAACTCAACAACTTCACCCGCAATGAAGTTTGGGTGTTGGAGGAGCGACCCAAGGACAAGAACGTCATCGGAACGAAGTGGGTGTACCGCAACAAGCAAGACGAGAATGGCGTTGTGGTCCGCAACAAGGCAAGACTTGTGGCCAAGGGTTTCTCACAAGTTGAAGGACTAGACTTTGGAGAAACATTCGCTCCGGTCGCTCGGTTAGAAGCTATTCGTATACTCCTTGCTTTTGCTTCGCATCACAATATAATGCTTTATCAAATGGATGTTAAAAGTGCCTTTCTTAATGGTTATATTAACGAGCTTGTTTATGTTGAGCAACCTCCCGGGTTTGAAGATCCGAGGAATCCTAATCATGTGTATAGGTTGCACAAGGCGCTCTACGGGCTCAAGCAAGCACCTAGGGCGTGGTATGAACGTCTAAGGGATTTCTTGGTCTTGCAAGGATTCAAGATTGGGAGGGTGGACACTACACTCTTCACCAAGGACATCGACAGGGATTTATTTATTTGTCAAATTTATGTCGATGATATTATTTTTGGCTCAACTAACAAATCGCTTAGCCATGAGTTTGGCACCATGATGTCTAGGGAATTCAAGATGTCAATGATTGGAGAGCTCAACTTCTTCCTTGGATTTCAAATCAAGCAACTTCAAGAGGGGACCTTCATCTACCAAGAAAAGTACACCAAGGACCTCTTGAAGAAATTTGAGATGGGAGATTGTAGCTCAAGAAGTACTCCAGTAGCGACAAATTGTCATCTCGACGCGAACTTGGATGGTAAACCTATTGATCAATCTCACTACCGTTCCATGATTGGTTCATTGTTATATCTTACCGCATCTAGGCCCGATATCATGTTTAGTGTGTGCTTGTGTGCTCGCTTTCAAGCGGCACCTAAAGAATCGCATAAGAAGGCGGTCTTTAGGATACTTCGGTATCTCAAGCATACCCCAAGTGTAGGTTTGTGGTACCCCAAGAACGCTAGTTTCCATCTCTTGGGTTACTCGGATTCGGACTTTGCCGGATGTCGTGTGGATCGCAAGAGTACCTCCGGTGGGTGCCACTTACTGGGGCGTTCCCTAGTATCTTGGTCAAGCAAAAAGCAAAATTCCGTGGCTTTGTCCACCGCGGAGGCGGAGTATATAGCGGCCGGTGCATGTTGCGCCCAAATTCTATATATGAAGCAAACCCTTTTGGACTTTGGAATTAAATTTGGTTGTGTGCCTCTCCTTTGTGACAATGATAGTGCGGTTAAGATAGCTAGAAACCCCGTTCAACACTCCCGCACTAAGCACATTGATATTCGCCATCACTTCTTGCGGGATCATGAGGCTAAAGGAGACATCTCTTTGCAAGGTGTTAGATCCGAAGAACAATTGGCGGATATCTTCACTAAACCACTTGATGAGAAAACCTTTTCTAGACTTAGAAGTGAATTAAATGTGCTAGATGCATCTAACGTCATGTAAGTTGCCATGTTCATGTAAGGTTGCATATCATATAGGTCTTGTCTAGCTCCCAAAGGATAGGGGCGAACTAGAAATAGTTTTCCCTGAGGAAGCCTTTGGAAGGTTTAAACTTGGCAAGATAGATTTATTTTATACCTTGCATGATCCCTGCCATATAGACTTGCACTCATTTTAATTTCTTGCACTATAATTTGTTTGGCATTGCATACGGTAGATTGTCACAAAGGGGAACCCACCTCATGAGAAGGAGACTTGTTTGAAATACAATATCTCAACTCATATAAGGTGGAAAGAACAAAATGTTAGGTACGTTAATGCCTAGAGGAACATGCTTCAAAGAGATAGAAGTCTTCATACTCTACCTCACAAAGCATGGACCTTACATTTTATTTGGATATTTTCCTCCCAATTTTTCTCGGTGTTCCATGTGCCTTAAGGTTTAGCCAAGCTATTGGCATATTAGCCTTTTGAGGGGTAAGGGGTTGCCCAAAAAGTCCTAAGACACGTGTTTCTCCTTGCTTATTTGTTTGGTCAAAGGACATATATGGGATGTTTTTGTTCTGTTGTCATCGGATTATCCGATGCCTAAGTCAATCCCTCATCGGATCAATAGGTGTTCAATCTTCAAGGGCCAGTTCAGTCAGAACCCCAAAATGATCTGACGAGTTCATTCTGAAAAACATCGGTCCATCCGATGATCACTCTTCTGGAGCTATGGTCAATTCAACCAATGTTTACTTCCTCCAACGTCGGACCATCCGGTGTCAACATCACTCTGTTGAACACCCTTACTGTGCCATTCGACCAATGACCCAAACCCTAAACGTCGGTCCATCCGATGTCAACAGCAATTTTTGAATATCCTTACTATGGCGTTCGACCGATGTTCATTTCACCTAGCATCGGTCCATCCGGTGTTAAAAATACGGCTAGGGTTTGGGGTCCACTATTTAAACCCGCGCGCCGCCGCCTTTTTTCTCTCTCCCCGACGCCTCGCCCTCCCGTGCCCTCGCCGCCGCCTCTCGCCCACCTCGCCGCAGCCGACCGCGCCGCCACCTCCTCCGCCACCGGTCGCCGCCGCCGCCGCCCACAGTGCCGCCGCCGTGCTCCCGCCGGACGCCGCCGCCGCACACCCGCGCCGCCTCACCTCCAAGCGCCACACCACCGCCTCCACCCTCACGCCGCTCGTCGCACCGCCGCATCCACGCGCCTCTTCACCGCAGCCACCGCCGCCGCTTCACCTTGCCGTCGCAGCACCTCCACCCAAGCGATGCCGCCATCTCCGGTCACCTCCCCGTCGCTAGGGTTTCCCGGCCCGTTGATCTCCACGTCCCATCGTCGACTCCGTGCAATCGCGTGATCGCAATGGCTCGCGACAAGAAGAGCAAGGGCAAGGCCATCGCGGAGCCCGCCGCGAAGAAGCAGAAGCTGTCCAAAGAAGAAAAGAAGGCGTTGATGGTCGCTCGCACCGCCGAGGAGCGTGAGCGTGGCCGAGGAGGGTCCCTGAGGATCCGCGAGGCTCGTTCCAGGCAGCCTCCCGTGATCGACGACTCCGAGGCCGAAGAGGAGCCGGTTGAGCCTCTCGTCCGCCGGCGCTCAGCCCGGACACGTGGGGGTCACACCGAGGTTGCTCCTTGTCCGAGACCAACGACTGCCTACCGTCGTGAGGACAGGGAGGCCCAACGTGCTATCTACGAGATGGACACCACTGTCCGTGTCGGTGAGGGAGTCCGTCTCACGGACTACCGGAAGATGAAGGCCAAGCAACTTCGGAAGCTCAGATGGAGTGTGTTGCTTGAGGAGTGGTACCCGTAGCCCCGAGAAGCTTTGGTGGACAGTCGCTTCTGGACGGTCACACAGGCATCTCTCTGTGAGACCTACAGACGCCGAGGCCACAAGCTGTTCCAACACAACTACATGGATTGGGTTCAGCTTGCAGTAGCCGCAGGAACAGAGATCAAGCCATTCTTTGAGAGATACAGGGGCCTGGTACAGTTGCTATCATATGAGCGGAGTGCCTACGTGGAGGATTGGGTCCGCGTGTTCTACGCCACCCTCTACGTCTCTGAGGGCAGATGATCCATTGACTTCATGTTCATGGGTCAGCACTACCACCTGACGAGGCAGACGCTGGGACAGTTGCTTGGAGTAGACTTGCACGACACTTGCATACATGAGAGAGTCTACAGTCAGGCAGACCCGCCGAGGAGGCCGCTCACTGGAGGAGTGGCACCTGCTCTGGAGGAGATCCGATCACTGTTTGGACCCACCTTCTCTCCAAGCCAGCCGAGAGTACCGACCTTGTTGACTCCTGCAGCGCGCACGGTGCACCTTTCCCTGCGTCGCTCTCTCCTGCCGAGGTCCGGCTATCTTGAGGGTTTCACCAGCCTCCAGCAGACGATCCTGTTCTACATCATGAACGGGATGGACTTTGACATAGTGGATGTCATCATCTGTGAGATGGAAGATGTAATCACAGACGGTTTGGGCATGATGAGGCAGCTAGTATATGGGCACTGGATCAGCTACCTGCTCACTATGATGGTCCCCGAGGGGTCCGCCATGCACGACCGTCTCTCTGATCTGCTCACTATGATGGTCCCCGAGGGGTCCGCCATGCACGACCGTCTCTCTGATGAGAGTGTGACACGGTTCGGACACTACCGTGCCCCGACTCCTGGTGACAGCCGCCTTGGCCGTCCAGTTGAGTGTCAGGTCAGGGCCCGACTAACTGAGGAGGAATGGTCTGATCTTGAGAAAGAGGATGAGCGTCTAGCTGAGGCGGAAGCTCAGGGAGGAGACCTGCAGCACGTCTGGTCCGAGAGCAACACAGACGAGAGTGTCGAGGAGTACTTCCCTCCTCCTCCACCCTCACCGAGGCAGCACGACGCCGAGGCAGGAGGATCAGCTGCTCCACCGCCGACACCCCCCCTGTGTCCGAGGCGCAGGTGTCACAGCCGTCAGAGCTGTCGACACTACTTCAGCAGATGATAGAGCAGCAGCGCTAGGACAGGCTCGCTGCTGAGCAGGCCAGGGTAGAGCAGGCTGCTCACCTGGCACAGCTTCAGAGGCAGCAACAGGAGCTTCAGCTGGAGATCGCCCGACAGAGGCGAGAAGATACGGACCGATTCACAAACCTCGTTGATCAGATGCACCGACGTACCCTCGACCAGCAGCAGCAGACTCAGCAGGCTATGATGGGGATCCTAGGGTTGATCACCAACCTATACACTCGGACTGGGATCGCCCTTCCTCCACAGCAGTCTGGACAGGGACTGGCTCCAGGTGTAGCTCAGGTGCCTACTACTCCAATTCCTTCTATCAGCATGTCACCTCTCCTGGCACCCAGCGCACCGATCCACTCACCTCTGCCGGCGACGACTCTGTTCCAGCAGACGCCGGCATCCGTGGTCAGTGCTCCACTTCCTCCAGCTCCACCGGCGCCTCCTGTACCTGCTACTTCCTCTCCAGCACCGACAGCGGTTCCCCCAGCTCCCTCCGCTCCAGCTCCTGCAACCGGCAACTCCAGCTCCGACGACAGCGACAGTGACCAGTTCGTCATCGCGCCTAGCTCTCAGGGTCTGTAGGCTCTCTGATCCCTTTTTGGTGTCTTGATGCCAAAGGGGGAGAAGAGGTAGAGGAGTCAGGGGGAGTAGTAGTAGTTTCTCAGTCTTAGGGGGAGTTTGAGTTTATTCCTTTGTGTTCTTGTGTGCTTGCGTATCTTTTGTATTTTAATTAAGCACTTTTCCGCTTGTCACATTTGCTTATGGTTTTAATCGATTGAGCTTTTCGCGCCATTGATTTCATTTGCTTTCTACAAGCTCGATGTGTCTTATCTTGTATTCATTGCATATCTACTTGAGTATTGTACCATCAAATTCATTATTATTGCGCTTTAAATTATTGTGTTGTCATCAATCACCAAAAAGGGGGAGATTGAAAGCATCTAGGCCCCATGAGGTACGGTTTCGGTGATTAATGACAACCATTCGATATTACTAATGAATTTGTGAATGCAAGGTCCCAATAATCACTCAATCAAATGAAATCAAAATTACATTGGAGACTCATATAAAATCAACCAATGAGATCAAATCGAATCATATGAAGACAAGAAGTGAAAGCTCTAACTTGACATCGCTCAATGCTTGAAGACTATCAGAACAACACTTCAAACAAGTATCAAAGAGGTCACAAGTTCAAATTCCAAAAGAACAACTCAAAACAACTCGAAGTCAACAAATTGAACACACTGGATCATCCGATGTTTTATGAGTTGACTGCATCGGTCGAGTTGTGTCAACAGAAGAAGAAGACCTCAGAGCAAAGAACTCACCGGATCATCCGATGTGAGTGGCTCAGTGACATCGGTCCATCAGCACAGATTGCAATACCATTGGACCAAGTAAAGCACTGGATCATCCGATGTGCAGACTTACACACATCGGTCGATTACTCCAGTAAGCATCAAGATCAAGCAAATTCTGGAGGAAGAGCCACCGGATCATCCGATGAGAAGACAAGGTCAACATGGGTCTAACAACGGTCATATCTGACACAGTGACATCAGCTAATTTGGCTTTGACTGATGATAACTGAAGGGGAGACATCGGATCATCCGGTGTTCGCAGAGCAGTGATGTCAGCCTACTTTTCCAACGGCTATTTCGTGGAGGCTGGCTATTTATACCCCTTCAACCTGTCAAATCGAAAAGACTTGAAGCCCAGACATACTCTACACATCCTAGAGCATTCAAGACATAGAGCTACCACTTTCACATCATTGTACATCATTTGTACACCAAGAGATAGGCTAGAACTAGCTAGAGATAGTGCTTGTGTGCCTCCATTCTTGGTGATTGGAGTCTCTAGTGTAGTGAGAGCCATAAGGGAGTGTCCCTTGGTGTGTGTGACTTCCGGAACATGCCAAGAGGATTGTGGAAGCCCAGAGGATTCAAAGTGTACAAGGCTTGAGCTCCACCTTGCCAAGGTTGGCGAACAGAGAAGAATAGTGAAGACCCCCTTGTCTCGGTGACTTGAGAGTGGCAAAACCCTTCGGTGGGTGCCACAACGTGGATGTAGGAAGATCCTTGTGATCTTGCCGAACCACGGGATAAACTCCATGTCCTTTGAGCGTTTGCATCCCTCTCCCTTCTTACATTTATGCAATCTTCATTCCGCAACTTTAATTTACATTGATTGCATAGATTAATCGCATAGGGAATTGGGCTTTAAGTTGTTAGCTTTTAATTACCTTAAAATTTGAAAGAAAGCCCAATTCACCCCCCCTCTTGGGCGTTTCGATCCTTACACGCGCCCGTTTCACCGCCGCCGCCACACCTCCGCTCAAGGCCGCCGCCGCCATGGCTCCCCTGCTCCGGCCGATGACGGCTCCTGCTCCTCTTCTCCGGATCTCCGACACCGCCTGCTCCTCTACCCTGAGCGATCGCTGCCCCTGCTCCTCCCCTGCTGCCCTCTCGGGCTGTTACCGCCTGGTCGGACGCCGAGGCGTCTAGGCGGTCGCCTGGGCGTCCAGTTGCCCCGCGGGCGCCTAGGCGTCCGGGCGCCCTTTTACAACAATGCTCTATACATTATTTTTCTTCTACTTTTACAGTATGTACTCTAAATTACACTGCAAAACAATATATCCAGTATGTTTTACAGTATGTCACTACAGACGATCTTATACGTATTGGGCTTAAAGAAATTATACAGGCTGAGGTAACCCATTGTCGGTACCCTGGGAACCGTACACCCCTTGAGATTAGAAAGATCTCAAAGGAAAGTCATCTACTTGATTTGAAGACCTTCGGAGGCCCACATGTCAGACATAACCGGACCCGCTTCTCCAACATGGTTAGTCCCAGGATCGCCACGTGTACTATCAAACCGGAGCTACTGCCCACAAGGGGGAAGCTCCGGGCTATCTACCGAAATGGCACCCCCGGACCTAACCCCAGATCGAGGGAAGCTCCGGAACTGACACGTGTCAGGTAGCTCCGGAGCTATTTGTTTCCCACAAGTACACTTCGGAGCTGCCACGTGTCCAACCGTCGGATCTTCAGCCTCTAACCTCCGGAAGACTCCACAACGGCTCCAGATCTTCAAAGGAAATCAAGGACTTCAAGACCCGATCAAGTGTCATTAATACCATATTAATGACACACGATCGGACGACCTTAATTACCAGTAACGGTGCTGTCAAAGCCCATAACTTGGTCATTAAGGGAAATTAAATGTGTTAAATGTGTATCAATATCAGTAACCGCCGGGGCCACATGTCGGGCCAGGCTAACTTGTAACGGCCTGCCCTTGTACTATAAAAGGACAGGCCGATGATACATAGGATACATTCTACACACGCTCGATACATTACACGCTCACTCTGCACCCTGAACTCACTTTGAGCTCATACATCCAATACAACACTGACACACCCCGTGGAGTAGGGTATTACGCTCAGGCGGCCTGAACCACGTAAATCTCCATGTCTCCTGTGTCATTTGCAATTCACCTTCTTGAATCTCCGTGCGCCCACACCGAACCACAAACTCCTCTAACACTTTAGTAGTATCGAGAGATCTGCCGAATCCAAACCACCGACAGTTGGCGCGCCAGGTGGGGGCGCCTGAGATTTCAAGGATGGCGAACTCAGCTGCTGGATCATCCAACGGTCATCCTGCTGTTCAAGCTGTTGGGGGCAATCCCTCCAATATGCAGCCACCAGCAGGAGCCTCAGCACCAGCAGGAGTCACACTACCACCACCGCCGCCTCCACCAGCAAATCAAACTAGACAACGCGATGGTGCACCAGCGTCCATCACTGCGTCGGCAAATCATGACAACCCGAAACACGCGCTCCATGCAGCACGTGCTCTTCTCCAATGCCCACCACCTCCGGATGCATCCCGGGATGCACTGGAATAGTGGAGGGCCGATGTGGAACATTTGGTTGTAGCAGCAGCCGACCGCATCAGCAACCAGGGTCCTCCTCCTTCAGGACGGGCCCCATCGCAGCGACGGACCTTGTCTGGCAGACTTGGTCCGTACGTTTCCAACAACAGGAGACGTGCTGCATCACAGCAGGTGACGTCATTGCCCTCTGGGGCACGATGCACTCACACGGTATCAAGGCTTTCAACTCATGACCTCCGAGCGGAGCTTGATCGCCGATATCGCCAACAAGACGGCCGAGTTCATATTGAGCGTGCTCGTGAAAGACGAGAAGCTCAAGACGTTTCTGCTCCTGAAGGAGTAGGAGGAGGCTGTTTAGCCTTGGCCATGCATCTGCGTATGGCTAGGTGGCCACAAAAGTTCCGGCCTCACCTGCCGGAGAAGTTCGACAAGACCCTCAATCCTGTCGAATTTCTTCGGATTTACTCCACTGCTATCTTGGCAGTTGGAGAAAATGAGGCCGTAATGGCCAATTATTTCCCAGTGGCTTTAACTGGGACCGCTAGGTCCTGGTTTATGAGCCTCCCACCCAACTCTATCAACAGTTGGGAGGAGCTGTGCCGGAAGTTCACCGCCAACTTCGGGAGTTCATACACCCGACCAGGCACTGAACTGGACCTTTTTGCAGTCGTGCAAAAAGGGGGAGAATCCCTGTTATCATTCATCCAGAGATTCTCTCAGGTACGAAACACTATCCCTTCTATCTCCAGCGCTTCTGTCATTGTGGCATTTAGACAGGGTGTACGGGATAAGAAGATGTTGGAGAAACTGGCGATCAAGGAGATCACCAGTGTCACGGAACTCTTCAGTTTGGCCGACAAATGTGCCAGAGCTGCGGAGGGCCGTGAAATGCACTCCAAACCAACTCTGGAGGATCACAAGAGATCCTCCAAAGGAGAAGCCGCTACCTCCGGGAGTGGCAAGAAGAAGAAAAAGACCAACGGGAAGAAGAAGTCGTCGGCCGGTGCATCCAATGATGCAGCTGCTGCAGCTCCGGGTGGCTAGGGGCCACGCCCCGAGAAGCGACCTCGACCGTCTTCTAAAGACGGTGGCAAACCCAAAGTGTGGTGTCCAATTCACAAAACAAACAGCCACAGTTTGGAAGACTGCCAGGAGGTCCAAAACCTTGCCGAGCGCTACAACAAGCGTCGGGAAGAAGCTCCTTTCCGACAGAGGGAAGGAAAACAAAAAGTCGACGAAGCTCCAGCTGAAGAGGAGTTAGGTTTTCAGGATCCCAAAAAGGTCCTGAAGGCCGTCTACACCTCCGTCGACGACGATTCCGACATCTCCGACAACGAGCGTCGGAAGACCATGAACACCATTTTTGGTGGATCATGGGACATCACCTCCTGCCGCGTCATCAAGACTATGCGTCGGGACATGGCTGTTGTAGCTCCTATAGCTAGACCGGAGCCTCATCGGAAGTGGATGGACACAACCATCACTTTTGATGCTTCGGACTGCCCTCGAAGCATGGTTGGAGCAGGTCAGCTACCTTTGATGGTATCTCCTACCATCAATAACATTCAGCTCCACCATGTCATGGTAGACGGAGGTTCAGGGCTCAACCTCATAAGCTTTGAAGCTTTTACCAAGCTTCAGCTCCGACCTTCGGATCTTCACCCCTCCCGACCTTTCTCCGGAGTAGGCCCGGGAGCCATTACCCCACTCGGAGCTATTACCCTCCCCGTTACCTTCGGGACCCGGGAGAAGTATCGCACCGATAAGTTGGTCTTTGACGTTGCTCAGATCAACTTACCCTTCAATGCCATTTTGGGTAGGCCTGCCTTGTACAAATTCATGGCAGCTGCTCATTATGGTTACCTGGTGTTAAAGATGCCAACACCAGTAGGCGTTTTCCGGATCCGCGGAGATCGTACTGCCGGAGTAACTGCTTTGGAAGAACTCCATGCACTTACCACGGCGCAAGAGGAGGACTCCAGGCAGGAGCAAGCTCCAAAACCCCCGAGCATTCATCAACGAGGCTCGACATCTGCACCTCGTGTGCAGCCAAGCGGCGACGCCGACATTCCCATCAAAGTCGTCCAAATCGGTTCTGATGCCGCTCAGACCACCCGTATATCGGGGGGATTGAACGACAAATAGGGACTCGCGCTCATCACTTTCCTCCGGGCTAATGTCTACGTGTTTGCCTGGCAACTGTCACAAATGTCTGGGATCCCCAGGGAAGTGATTGAGCACAATCTGAAGATCTACCCCGACGCCCGGCCTGTGCATCAGAAGCCTCGGAAGCAATCTGTAGAACGATAGAACTTCATTCGACAAGAAGTGAAGAAGTTGCTCGAAGCTGGATTCATCCGAGAAGTCTTCCATCCAAAATGGCTGGCAAACCCAGTCGTTGTGCCCAAGGCTGGCGGGAAGCTTCGGATGTGTATCGACTACACAACACTAAATAAGGCATGTCCAAAAGATCCATTCCCACTACCTAGAATAGATCAGATAGTGGATTCCACCTCCGGGTGTGAATTACTATGTTTCGTAGACGCATATTCTGGGTATCATCAAATCAGGATGTCTAGGGAAGATGAAGAGCATACCTCTTTCATCACAGTAGATGGATTGTACTATTATACAGCCATGCCATTTGGTCTCAAGAATGCAGCTTCAACATTTGTACGAGCTATGTACAAAACCTTTGAAGAACTCATTAGAGACATAGTGGAAGTGTACGTCGATGACATCGTGGTCAAGGTCAAGAACAAGGAGTCACCTCTTGACACCTTGCAGGCTGTCTTCGATAAGCTGCGGGTCACCCGCACAAAGTTAAACCCAGAAAAGTGTGTCTTCGGGGTTAGCTCTGAAAAACTTATTGGTTTCCTGGTAAGTCACCGGGGCATAGAACCTAGTCCGACGAAGATCAAGGCCATTGAAGACATGCGGCCAATAGCCCGCATCAAAGATGTCCAAAAGCTAACTGGATGTCTAGCAGCCCTCAGCCGATTCATTTCAAGACTGGCGAAACGGGCACTCCCCTTCTTCAAGTTATTGAGGAAGTCCGGACCATTCCAATGGTATAAAGAAGCAGAAAAGGCATTCCAGGAGCTAAAACAGTTCCTCACCACCCTACCAATTCTGGTAGCTCCGACCCCTGGTGAGCCTTTGTTGCTTTACATTTCAGCGACTGACGAAGTCCTCAGTATGCTCCTGGTCGCGGAGAGACCAGAACTACCCCATACTCAAGAATCCAGACCCCTCCAGGAGGGTCTGGAGAATCCTAAAAGCGAGTCTCGGTCTTAGCTCCCAGACTTGAATCCACAAGAAGTCACTTCAGAAGACCCAGACCCCTCCGGGAGGGTCCAGGTCGCTTCTGAAGAAGCTCCGGGTTCCTCCAGCCAAGACCCAGAGGTCCCTGAAGAAAATTCGGATCCCTCCGGGAGGATCCGGGTCAGTGAAGAGGAAGCTCCGGGCCCCTCCGGGAGGGTCCGGACCATTCAGCGCCTGGTGTACTTCATTAGTGAAGTACTACATGATGCCAAGACTCGATACCTAGAGGTGCATAAGCTGCTCTATGCAGTTCTTATTGCCTCCAGGAAGCTTCGCCATTACTTCCAAGCTCACAAAATCTCAGTGGTGACCTCTTACCCACTTCGAGCAATCTTGCATAATACCAATTCAACTGGGAATATTGCAAAGCGGGCAGCGGAATTGGCCGAATTCGATCTCGAATTCATTTCAAGGCAAGCAATCAAGAGTCAAGCATTGGCAGACTTCGTGGCGGAATGGACTCCCTCTCCATCAAACCCTGGGAGACCTAGTGAGCAGAAGTCGGAACATCAAGCTTCAGTCTTCACCGAGCCTCATTGGACCCTCTACTTCGACGGCTCCATGCAAAAGCAAGGGACCGGAGCTGGAATCCTTCTCCTCGCACCAACCGGAGAGAAGGTAAAATACATGGTACACCTTGATTTCAAGGCGACCAACAACATGGCGGAGTACGAAGCACTCATCCACGGACTAAAGGTGGCACTGTCATACGGTGTCAAGCAACTGCTGGTCAAGGGAGATTCGCAGCTCATCATTAAGCAAGTGAAGGGTGAATGCTCCTGCAACAATCTCCAGCTAGCTGCTTACCTCCTTGAAGTCCAGAGGCTTCAGAAGGACTTCGAAGTCCTAGATCTCCATCATGTCCAGCGTGCCCACAACGCCGAAGCCGACGAACTCTCGACGAAAGCATCAACCGGAGCTCCAGCTCCTGACGGGACTTTTGTCCGGAGGTTGTCAAAACCCACAGCTCAGCCTGCCAAACTGAGCGAAGGGGGCGAGATCAGCATCCCGAAGCTGACGGTCTCGATGGCCCTGTTACCATGGCAGCCATCAAGGGTCGTAGGTGCTGCCGGAAGCTCCGAGCAACCCAGCACGCAAGACTCAAATGCTCAAGTTAGTTCTGATGCATAGATCTCGGAGATCCGGAACTACTTGAAAGACAACATCCTTCCTGACGATGATGTATCCGCTGACCGGGTAGTCAGATTGGCTAAAAGATACACGTTGGTAGAAGGGGATGTCTACCGGCGCGGTGCCAACGGCATCCTAATGCGGTGCATCACAAGGGAAGAAGGCTGCAAGCTCCTTGCAGAAATCCATGGAGGCGAGTGTGGGAACCATGCGTCTTCCCGCACGCTGGTTGGTAAAGCCTTTCGGCATGGCTTCTACTGGCCTACAGCACTCCAGGATGCAACTGAGCTGGTGAAGGAATGCGAAGCATGTCAATTTCATGCAAAGCAAATTCACACACCGGCTCAACCCCTACAAATGATACCTCCTACATGGCCCTTCGCTGTGTGGGGGATGGACATCTTGGGACCTTTCCCAAGAGCCGTCAGAGGTTACAAGTTCTTGTACGTCGCCATTGACAAGTTCACCAAGTGGCCAGAAGCAACTCTAGTTGTGACAATCAACAAGCAATCTGCTATCAACTTTTTGCAGTCCATTGTATGCAAATTTGGAGTCCCAAACAAAATCATCACTAATAATGGGACCCAATTCACAAGCTCTGCATTTCAAGGATATTGCGAAGACCTCGGCATTCAAGTTTGCTACGCCTCCATAGCTCACCCAGCAAGCAATGGCCAAGCCGAGAGAGCAAATGCTGAAATCCTTAAAGGACTCAAAACGCGCACCTATGAGCGCTTGAAAAAACATGGAGCCAACTGGATTGAAGAGCTTCCGTCCACTTTATGGGCCAACTGGACAACTTCGAACCGGTCAACTGGAGAGACACCCTTCTTCCTAGTGTATGGAGCTGAAGCAATTCTTCCACCAGAAATCACCTTGGGGTCACTCTGGGTCCGGACCTTCGATAAAGCCACGCAGGACCAGCTCCAGCGTGAAGACCTAGACCTCCTTGAGGAGGGAAGGTGCCAAGAAGCTGTGCGGAATGCCCAATACCGCCAAGCCCTTCGGCGCTATCATCAGCGGTATGTACACAACCGACAGCTCGAGGAAGGCGATCTGGTGCTACGGAGAATACAATCCAGAGAAGGGTTAAACAAACTCTCTCCCAGCTGGGAGGGACCCTTCTGAGTGATTAAAGTATCCCGTCCCGGAAGCGTTCGCTTGGCTACCGAGGATGGGACACCTCTCCCAAATCCTTGGAACATTGAGCACCTCAGTAAGTTCTACACTTAATATCACGGAGGTGAGTCTGTAGTAACTTGAGGTGTATGTTATAGAGTCATTGTACAGAGTCGGGTAGTTCCTCCGGGAGAACAGCCGGACCTTTCTCGGAAGGTCCGCAAAGTTCATGCAACACTTGTCACAGTCTTAGGACTAAAAGTGTGGCTAGCTACCCTGGGTCAAACGAGAAATGAAACATGCTTAGCCTGGTTCCGTACCCTAAGAGTGTACTTGTTTCCCCTGTACCCCGGACCTATAATGAAAGACATCTTCTTGAGAAACAGACTCCACGTGCATTTATTTTGTACAGACTCAACATTTTTTATTTTTCTCTTTCTTGTCTATAACAAAGATGTGCTATTCTTAATAAATTTTAGTTCAACCGGTTCACATACGATTCGAGCTGTATTGTCGATTCTTTGGATTCAAATATTGTTCATGGCCCACTCGCCTGAATGCCGCCAAGCCAACCTAGGGCCGGAGTGTCCTATCGGCTTAGCATGGTCAAGCACCCTAAGTACGCCACTCTACCTACATCCCGGCAGGCCAAAGTAAGGCGGGTCCAAGTACAATTGGATCTGGAAGAAAAGACAACACATTCGGTTGTATTTAGAATCGCGTTTGACCTAAAATTTTCTTGAGAATCGTAAGCCGCGACGAAGTTATAGGCAAGAAACAAATTTTACTATTTTTCTTGGCTTCAGTGTGCAGGAAAATAAAATCTACGTTGATGGAGAAAAGCCAGAGCTAACAAAGCTCCGACTCCCCTAGGTGGCTTGTAATCGATGTTAAGCATTGAAAACGAGCATCACCAGAGCAACCATGCTCCGGTAGAGCTAGGGGGACCAGCCGTCGATGCTAAATAAAAGATGGTGAGAAGACCCCGCAAACGGAGTCTGCTGCCAACAAACTACGTGTTGGCAAAGGTCACTGCCGGAGCTACTAGCTTCGACACCCCAGAGGACTAACTATCGATGCTCTACGCGTTGATAGGGACTATTGCTGGAGCTACTAAGCTCCGACGATAGACAATGCTGGAGCTTCTAAGCTCCGACAACCCCAGGGGGCCTTCACTATCGAAGACTTCAGACCTACACTCTACAAGTTCGAAGCAAATGAGTCTTCAACAAAACACAATATCCTCTTGGTACATGTTCACAATCAAATTGTGTACATCTACCAGGGGGCAAGTGAAGACAAAAGTGTTGAAGACAAAAAGTGAAATTCACAAAAATTTGGGGATTTCATTCATCTGGAGACAAGGGATTACAAAATTGAGAAAGAAAAAGAGAGAATACAAGTGGGAACTACGGAGATGGTCCTAGACCCTATGGAAGAACTGGGCGACCTTCTGGGCAACCTCCGACACGTTGGCTCAAGCAGCTTCACCTTCTCCTTCAACGGGACCTTCAAGCACCGGGTCCAGAGGGAATTGGGGATTCCGGCTAGTGTAGCATGTTGGCACATATTCTACGACGTTCTTCGCCGGGGAATTGCCCCTCAACCTCCAATTGGTCCGCGATGACGTCGCCCACCTTGGAGAGTTTGCTACCTGCCGAGCTCAACGCTTGCAACGCTAGGTCCGGCTCCGGCTCCGGATCATTCGGACGCACGGGGCTGAAGCCTATCGGTGTCAGCTCGTCGTTATCCTTGCCCAGGAACTCCCAAATCTGTAGGGAGTCCGCAGTCCTCAAGCCCTTCAATTCCTCCAGAGATCTTCTGGCCGCCACCAGTTCAGAATTCTCGCGAGCGAGGCGCTCAACCTCTTTGGCGTTTTGCTGGATCTTTTCAGCAACTCGCTTCTCGAGTTTTCCGAGCTCCTCCTCCCGGAGGTGGATCTTGTTCCGGCGGTCAACCAGGTCCTTCTCCCTGCCCCTCACTTTCTTCTCCCTGGCAGCAAGGGCACACTCTTGCTCGTAGAGTTCCTGCCCTCGCACCCAGGCCTTCTCCTCCTCCTCAGTGCAGCGCTCTTCCAATTTCTTAGCGCGCTCCTCGAGGCCCTTGTCAGCCAGAGCCACCTTTTCGGTGAGCTCCTCCTCCCTCCCCAGGACATCATCCCGCAGCTCTATGAGTTTTTGCTGTTCATATTCGAGCCGTTTCTCCCTCTCCTCAAGTGCCTCCCGGCGCTTGATGAGAGTAGTGTTAATGGCCTCAAGCCTCTCTTGGCGTTCATCGGCCGCACTGTTAGCTGCTTTGGTCTGCTCGTAAATGGCCCGGGATTGAGCTTCGAGGGCGCGAGTCATACTTTCCCTGTCATCTAATAATTTGCCCCAGTATTCCAGGCGGACCTTCTCCCGCTTGATCCACTCTTTGTCATCCGCTAGCCTCGACTGCGCCAGCTTGGTCTCAAAGTAGAGCCGGTTACGCCACCGCCTAAGGGTTTGTCGCTCCTCTTCAAGAGCCTTGCTGTCGTGGAAGAAGGCCAGTTGAACTTGACGCAGACTGGAACAGGCGTTGTCAATAGACAATGACAACAGGATAGGTTCCGGACCTGCTGGGGTCTCCTCTGCTTGTTCCAGCGGGTTTTCAGATACAAAAATTGGGTCCCACTCCACAAGAGTGGTCCTCCGAGTCTCCATGGCACAAGGGCCGTCCTCCGGGATGGCCTCAGTCGCCATCGAGGAAGGCCCCACCGCCAGGTCTTCATTTGCCCCCTCAGGCAGGGGGTCAGCAACTTCACCAGGGCACTCTGACTCAGCCATGAGTACCTCCGACGTCGTCACTTCCGGAGCAGGGGCCACTTCTGGCTCCGGCCTGGGCACCTCCTCTGATGGGGGCTCGAGCTCCGACGCCTCTGCAACAACCGGCTCGGGAGCCGGAAGATCTTCATCATCAACCGGCCCTGCGTTCGGAGCTCCAACAATGACCGGCTCTACGGCCGGTGCTTCTGAGGTAGCTGGCCCAACCGCCGGAACTTCCTCAACATCCGGCGTGCATGCCGGGACTTCAACTACCTCCGGATCAACCGCCGGGGCTTCGACAATTTCTGGCTCTGGAACCGGAATTATTGCTTCCTCCGGCTCAACGGCCGGAGCTTCCATCATCTGTGCACCAGGACCCGGAGCTTCAACCTCCGGAGCAGGTGCCGCTGGCGCATCTTCTCTCCCGCGGTCCGGCGCTACCACGGGAGTCTCTGGGGATGAGTCGAGGTCCATGACCGCGACAGCTGGCGTCGGAGCTGTCGCAGCTTCAGCCACCACTTGGGGCGGCACCGGGACAGGAGCAGAAGCTTCCGCCCTCAAAGCTTCAGCTGCTGTGGATGAGGGTGAAGCCTCACTCCTCTTCTTGGGAACGCTGCAGATGATGGATGAAGAAACTTAAAAAACAGTTACTACAACAAAACAACTGTCTAAGGTAAAGATTAAAAATTACCTTGGGAGGCTTCTGCACCAGCTTGCGCAGAACCTCTTTCCCGGGCGTTCTGGGCTGGTCATAGCCGCCGCTGGCGTGGAAGCTCCGGAAGGCCCCCCCCGAAACTCGTCGCAGCCACAGGAACTTCCTTAGTCGAGGCCCCCCTCGACCGGGAAGGACCTCCAGACCTAGAGGCCTCAACCGGCCCTGGTGCTGAAGTCGCATGCCCGGAGCTAGCACCCCGGGAGGACGCCGCTGCGGGAACAACCACCGCTGTTGTAGAAGACCCCCCCCCTCCGGGGAGAAGGAGCTGATGCAGAGGTGGTAGGCCTGACGGACCTTCCGTCGGCATGCTGAAGCTTCCTCTTCCGGCTCAAGGGTTCGTCCGCCGGCTCCTTGCCCTTGCTGACGACCTCGGCCCTTAGCTTCGGGGCAGGGTCGGAGCCACCCTCGGAAACCCCAGGGATTGCCACCCTGGAGATCGATCTCCTCTCGACGACACCAAGGTCGTCAAGCACAGGCATCTTCTGTCGGAGCTCCCTGCTGAACTCCACTTCCACGTTCAGAGGGAGAAAGGCTGATGGCAGAGTCCAGTCATCTCCCGCAACGTCGATGCCATGCTGGAACTTCTTGAGATGAAACTCCAAGGTTGTCCCCACCATGTTGGACTTCAGCCCGGTCTCGACCCGGTCGTCGTCCATCACACTGTTGAGTGCCCAAGCGAGTTTTTCTCTCTTCTTCAGCGGTGCCCACCTGTTGACCAGGAAGTTGCAAAACACCGCCTGAGGAGTTAATCCTCCCTCCACGCACTAACGGATCCTGGTCAGAGCGGGGTTGAAGGCGTCCGCCAGCACCGGAGCTTCACTCTAGACTGTTGTGTCAATGTTGGGGAGGCCTTCGGACAGCTCCAGCCTCTTGTGCTCCTCCACCTGGATGACTATCCAGTCTTTCTTCCAATCATCCCACTTTCCAGAGGGAAACGACCGGAGGTACTTGAATGGGCACTTCTTGCGCTTCACGAAGTAGTAGAAGCCAAGGTACTCATTGCTCCTACCAGTGGTATGGACGGTGAAGAAGGTCCGGAAGAGTTTAATGCAGGGGGGATGCCCACCCACATCTCACAGAAGTGGACGAAGATAAACACAAGGAGAATGGAGTGGGGGCCAAGGTGGTATAGCTGTAGACCATAAAAGTCTAGCAGCATCAAGAAAAAGGAGGAAAAAGGTGGGATCAACCCCACCATGGCGTACGAAGAGAAGTACACCATTTCGCCGGTGTGCTCCTTATCAAACGGGAGCTCTCCCCCGGCGCGGACCATGCGGTTGAAGAAGTCCGAGGACCATCCCATGAGGGTCCGGACCTTCTTCAGGTCAACGTCGGTCTTCAAACGACTCTCGCGGAGACCCAACTCCATCGCAGCACAGCAAGGCAAGAGAGGAAAAGCGAAGCACAAGTTGGGAGTTTGAACGCAAGATCAGATGAGAGGCGTAAAGAACTCCAGACGGTGCGCGCTTTCCTTCTTAAGTAAGCCCTCGCAACGCTTGGATGGAAACCGCAAGGAAGTCGAAGATACCACTCAAAAATTCCACCCAGCCGATGACAAGAGGGCCTGGGACCACCCCGACGATCAAGTCGAGGTTCTTACCCAGGCGAACGGTTGTCATCATGAGGCGGGAAGCTCGAAGGCGGCGTGACAAGGCGCGCGGAACCGATATTGTTTTCGTTTCGGGAACCAGCGACCTTCGACTGCGTGAGACCCGCACGCCAAAGATCTCATCTGCCGCACGCGGGATACACCACACGGCGAGGATTTAACTCCAAACCATCGCCAACGACACATCCGAAGACCTTTGAAGACTCAGTTCAAAAGTCGCGAGGATGGACCCACCTCCGGCGGAATGCCTTCACCCAAGGGGTCTTCCCCAGAGGTGGGTCCAAGGGGCCACTGTCGGTACCCTGAGAACCGTACACCCCTTGAGATTACAAAGATCTCAAGGGAAAGTCATCTACTTGATTTGAAGACCTTCGGAGGCCCACATGTCAGACATAACCGGACCCGCTTCTCCAACATGGTTAGTCCCAGGATCGCCACGTGTACTATCAAACCGGAGCTACTGCCCACAAGGGGGAAGCTCCGGGCTATGTACCGAAATGGCACCCCCGGACCTAACCCCAAACCGAGGGAAGCTCCAGAACTGACACGTTTCAGGTAGCTCCAGAGCTATCTGTTTCCCACAAGTACACTTCGGAGCTGCCACGCGTCCAACCGTCGGATCTTCAGCCTCTAACCTCTGGAAGACTCCACAATGGCTCCAGATCTTCAAAGGGGAATCAAGGACTTCAAGACCCGATTAAGTGTCATTAATACCATATTAATAACACACGATCAGACGACCTTAATTACCAGTAACAGTGCTGTCAAAGCCCATAACTTGGTCATTAAGGGCAATTAAATGTGTTGAATGTGTATCAATATCAGTAACCACCGGGGCCACATGTCGGGTCAGGCTAACTTGTAACGGCCTGCCCTTGTACTATAAAAGGACAGGCCGACGATACATAGGATACATTCTACACACGCTCGATACATTACACGCTCACTCTGCACCCTGAACTCACATTGAGCTCATACATCCAGTACAATACTGACACACCCCATGGAGTAGGGTATTACGCTCAGGCGGCCCGAACCACGTAAATCTCCGTGTCTCCTGTGTCATTTGCAATTCACCTTCTTGAATCTCCGCGCGCCCACACCGAACCACAAACTCCTCTAACACTTTAGTAGTGTCGGGAGATCTGCCGGATCCAAACCACCGACACCCATCAACAGTTAACTTTATCAGAAATGCTCTTTTTCAATCGTCTGACGGATTAGGCGACCGCAATTTGAGTGATGAGCATTAATTGGTAATTAATGTATATTACTTAGTTTTTATTTTTTTAATTTGCAAGGATTATGATCCTGTTTGGTTTTGCTTTTTCAGTCTTGATTATCTGATGAGCATGCTTATGTGATAAGTCACAATCTGATTAATCTGCCTACTTGGGGAGTGGGGTGTTTGGCAAAACTGATTACTTCAATGGATTATCTCTTTATTATCAGTAAAATGACCATTATACCCCTACTTCTTTTGACAACTCATTTTTAATGTTTTTTACATTGTTTTAGTACCGGTTCATGGTCTTGATACGTGTATAGCACATGCAAGTACCCACTGCTCCTGTTATAGTGTCAATGATCCAAAACGTATGCTGCAGCTAAAAAAACAAGCTGCCTGCTAGCACTAATACAGGAAGAGGCGCACGAACGAATGGAAGACAGGCGACAGAAGTCTGACGGGCAGATGGAGATGACAGGCAAATAGGGCCGATGGCGGTCGACTGCCAAACGGGTGGTCGCTGAACGGGGGCGAGGATCGACGGACGGGGGTGGAGCAGCAGTCAAAGTTGAGCACCAAGCACCGGCGAGGGAGGGCGAGCACCGGGCGCCGCCGAGGACGAGCACGGGTGCCGCCCAGGGCGAGCACGAGCGCCGCCAATGAAACGGGAGAGGCGGCGGGTACGGGTAACCGAAGGGAGTCGGGGGTATCGGGAGGAAATTGACCGCTGCCTTATGGAGTCGCGAGGGTTGGGCCGCGACCCGAAAACGTAAAGGAACAATTCAATTCGGACTTAACAGACTAATCGACTCAGAAATTAATCATGACTTAATTAACGTGTTTGGGTAGGATTATTGTTTTTTTCATTGATAAGTTGCTTATAAACGGAAACAAACAGGGCCTATGACAGTTGTAAAATTGTAAAATATAATATTTTTGTGATTGATAAACCATAGAATAGTAAAATAAAGGGTGTGTTTGGTTCAGCTATGGATTTTTGAAAATCTGATTTTAGCTGTGAACTATGGAAAAGCTGTTGCGAGCTGTCAGCTGTGGAGAAGTTAAAATCTGTTTGGTTGTAAACAACCGTCAACTTTAGATTCCATAAAAAATGCTTGTTATAGCACTATGGCTTTGTAATTTTGTACGTATAAATAATATTAATATAAACCTAATGTAATATGAAAAATACAAAGTCAAAAATTATGATAAGACTAATAACTCACATGTATATGTTTTTCATTATAAAGATATTAATTATCTCACACTAACTAATAAAAAATTAGCTATGTTATTGTACTTGTGCCACTGGAAGGGAACTAAAAAAATCGACCACAACTTGTCTAGTCCTGCATCAAAGAAATCATCACAAATCAGCCACAAACAGGAGTGTACAATGATGATTCACGTGCATGCTAATCTAATATCAATAACTTAATTTATTTCTTCAATCCTTAATGCTAAACACCCATCTTTGTTTCCTGCACAGAGTAGCAGTGGACTGGAACTCTCTTGATGAGCAATTAGCACTTTGTACGGCAGGTCTGGACTCTCTTGATGAGGTCCCCTGGCCGGCATGCTCTGATAGACACATAAGCACCTTGTGTGGCAGGAACTCCCGATGTGGTTAGACGAACACGCGGATCTGCACAGGCCACACGCACGGGCGCCAACAGGTCTGCTGCAGGGTCGCCGACGTGCCTGGAGCCGCCGCGCGGGCGCGCGATGGGTCAATCGCGTGGTGCCGACGGGCCAGACACAGGGGTGTCGTCTCTGCTGTTTTCTCGACGGACGGTCCTGAAAAACATGGGAAGACTCAGGAAGACGAGTACTTGCCGATCCACGAACCTAGAAGGAGGAGGATGTATATGCCGAGCTGCAGGCGCCACCGGGAGGAGGAGCTACTACGCCTAAGAACCTGGCCACCACCGGGCTGCTCGGGATGGGGGCACCGGGTCGCGATGGGGGCAACGGGTGGGAGAGGAAAAAGAAAAATAATATTTTGTTGTGTAATCAATGGCAGTGGGTAATTTTGAGAAAAAAATTAGAATATGAATCTAAGAAATTGGAGTCTGGACAGATTTTTAGTTGTACTAGGAAAATCTGCATATTCTCAACAATCTGATTTCGTAGAGAAGCTCTTTGGTTGAGATTTTAGCTTTTTGGTAGCGAATTTGCTTGGGTAAGCTGAACCAAAGGGACCCAAAATAGAATTAATGAGATTTTTGCAATGATTAGTTGATAATGATAGTAATTAGTTGTTAATTATTCATTGCCTGATTTTTTCTAAATTTCATACATTTGAAATTTAGACACACCCTAACTTTATTATCTAATCCATACCTGTACAACTCTTGGCCTGGCCCAAGTTCCGGCTTTGCTTATTTGATTTTTTCCCAAAATGTATTTAAATCATAATTTTTTTTTAAAAAAAAGGTCATTGTTTCAAATAAATACAAAAATAGGCAAAGTTCATTAGAGGATCAATTCATCCATTGTAGTACTGAGTGTCCCGCCGCATCTCACGTTAGCTTCCTCATTGCCTTACCATACTTCTTAAAACCCTGAGTGGGAACCATAGAATTCAGTATAGGGTCAAAGTGACCCTCGACGGCTGTAGCTATCTCCATGAACAATATGCATTCTGGAGAGTTAAAACTACAAAAATAGAATAAATAGAGAACATAAATATTTTGTATCTCCAACAGAATATATATTTCTCCTCACTGATTGGTGAGCTATAGAGAAACACATATGAGGAGAGAATTCCTATTTTTAACTACCATTTGTCCTCACAAACAAAATGGCTACCCCATTTGCATATCCTGTTGGAGGTTTTTGGCGGAGCTATTGTGTTTTTACCCCTATTTTGAAGTCTAATTGTGATTTTACCCTCCAAATTAAGAGTTTGTGATTTTACCCTGCTTTTTTTAAATGTTTTTTTTAAATGAAGCTAAAGTTTATCCGTACTCCATTAGTGGTTGTTAACGATGTTAAATATGAGTAAAAAAAGACACAAACGCTCTTGTGATTTTGCCCCTACTTATAATTTGTATTTGTGATTTTACCCTTATTTTAATATAGTCATACTAACATATTGGGAATATATATTGTATTTAGTTGCGTTTTTATCAGTAAATTAAACAAACCAAATCTGGAATAAATTCAATCTTTCACTATACACCAAATCATTGAGAATAGATTAAACCAATTACTTTGAAACTAACAACTGTTGGTGCGGTTGAACTCGAAGGGCGGCAGCACCTGGCGGTGGCCGACAACCGGGCTGGGTATGGCGCCGGCGGCCAGTGCACAGCCTGGGGAAGGATGGCAGTAGCTGGCACACTGGCTGATGAGGGCGGCAGCAGCATCTGGTGTGCGGGTTGGTGATGGCGGTGACTGCTAGCGAGCAGGATCCATTCAATTACGGTGGTGGTCAGCGCGCAGGCTGCGCACGGCGCCAGTAGCGACAACCTGTTGCGCGAGGGCTAGGGAGGGCAATGGCGGTGGTGGCATGTAACACGAGAGGTGGAGGGAGGCGCACGGGCCAGGGAGGGTAGCGGTGACGGTGGCTTGTCGCGTGAGCGACGGAGGGCAGCGCACAGGTAACGGCGATGGAGGCATGTCATGCGAGCGGTGGAGGGCGGCACGTGGGCCATGTCGGGCAGCGACGGCGGCAGCCTAGCTCGTGACCCGCGGTGGCGGTGGCATGTCACACAAGCGGCTGAGGGTGGCAGCCGGGTGATGCGTACTCCAGTGTTGGCGGTGGAGATCTGGATGGGGCGGTGTTTGGAAGATGAACAGCACTGGTTGTAACAGCAAGGGCATTGGGGTCTTCTCCAATTTTATAATATTTATTTTAAATTGTTTAATTATGTTAAAAGTAGGGGTAAACTGTGGTTTGGATTCTAAAAAGCAAGGATAAAATTACAAAGTCTAAATTTGGAGGGTAAAATCACAATTGAACTCCAAAACAGGGGTAAAAATACAATTGTCTCTTTTTTGGCCTGCCATCAAAACCCAAATTGATTTGAATTTTTTTATTTTTAGCCAATTATTTTAATTATTTAATAATAATAGCCCTCAGATTTTTTAAAAAGATAGCCACCTTGACGCCCTATTACAGGATGAATCACCCTATTGCATGGCGACTGGTGACTTGGTGACCACGTCAGCGCAAGTCGCCTTGTAGCCAGACGAATGGTGACGTGACAGCTGACATAGCAGTCACATCGGCGCAAGTTGCTCTGTACGCAGGAGACTTGCCACCATGTCATCTGCCACCTCATCGCCATGTTTAATTCAGCAAAAAATACTTGTTTCAGTGATAGTTCGAACCCATGATACAAAGCTAGGCATGTTATGTGACAAGAGTTTGCTTATTTTTATATTTAATATCAAATTTGAATTTGAAATATGGATTTAAAACTTGAGACTTTGAATTTGATATTTGAATAAATTTTAAAATTAAAAACTATTTTTTCGAGTTTCAAAATTCATTTCAAACTTAAGGTTTCAACTTTGATGTTTGAAATTTGTAAGTGCATCTAGGATCCTTGTGGATTTTTAATGATTAATGACAAGCAATTAAATAACTAATGCATTTGTTGTGATTTTGCAGAAAAGGAATATGAGAAATTGCTTTTATTGAAAACACTTGAAAAAGGAGAAAAGGCGTGCAAAAAAAGGAAGAACACGTAAAATTAGGGTTTTACAATTTCTTGAGTTGTAGGAAAAATCGTACTATCAAGAGGGACAACTCATGTAAACTAGAAATCAGTGGGTGTTCAACCCTTGCGAAATAATTAAAATCGACAAACCCTAAGTCCGGAATTGTCCGAGCCAAAAGCCCGAACATATCCGAATTCTCACTACACCATCCTGGACTTGTCTGACTTGCATCAGACATGTTCGAGTTATCAATGCACAACCAGGACTCAGAAAATTTCCAAGTCCTCAGGCCCCCTTGGACTTGTCCGAGTTGGGTTAGATATTTGAATCCTCGTTTCACTATTTCGGACTTGTCTGACCCTAGTCAGACATGTTCAAGTCCACCCTGCACAACTTTGACTTAAAAATTGTAAGTTTTTTAGCCACTCAAACTTGTCCGAGTCTGGCTGGACATATCCTCTACAAGACCCTGGACTTATCCGATGCAGTCTTGCCCGAGGTGTTCAATGTCAGACAAGTTAGTGCGAAACACCACCTTGGAATCTCGGACTTGTTTGATCTGTGTTGGACATGTCCGAAGCGGCTTTTACGCACAAATTCAAAATCAAAGCTTAGACGTACCATCACTGTCCGACGTGGGCAGCCTAACAACGGTCATAATCACTTTTTGGTTATAAATAGGAGACCCTGACCCCTGTTAGCAATACCCTAACCACTCATTTGCACCTCTGCGCCCAGGACTCCCTCAAGAGCACTTCTACACCTAGTTTTCATCTCCAAGAGCAAAAAACTTGAGATTTTGGGGGAGAGTGATAGAGTTGTTGTGAGATTGAAGAAGAAGTGGCTTTTGGGTTGAGCATCGATTCGATTCGCTTTGTTTGCCTGAATTTTATTTCGTGTTTGCTACTCTTGGGTGCAAACACTAGACGGTTAGGCGTCGCCCGGTGATTTCATTTGTGATTTCGATTCCGAGAAGTTTGTATCACTTCTTGAGATAGTGGAAGATCAAACCAGCCTTTGTGGTGACTTGGTGAGGGTAGGGCTAGAAAAAGTCTGATCCTTTGTGGACTTCTCAACAGGGATGTAGGTTCCTTTGTGAAACTGAACCTCGATGAAAAATCTTTTTGTCCCTTGTCCCATTTACTTTTCCCCACCGTTTTACTCTCTATTGTGAGGATCTAAGTTTTGTTTGTCTCCAACTGATCTAGCACGTTCTTTAACTTGCTTTACTTGTTACATCGCTCATAGAACTGTTAGGTTGCATTTGGTTTCAATAGAGTTGCTAAAACCCCTCCTTTGATCAAGTCCTACGCAGTAGCTCGAACGTATCCGACTCCTGTCGGACTTGTCCGAGCGAAGTCGGACAAGTCCGGACCCAACTCAAACTTATCCGAGAACTTTGGGTCAGGACAGTTTTAATTGCTGCTTATTTGTTTTGGCTGCCTATTCACCCTCCTCTAGGTCACCTTTCATTTGGTATCAGAGAAGGATTCTCCACGAAAAGCTTAACCGCTTGGAGATAAGATGGCCAACATCTCCGGGAACGAGGACCCATCAAGCAAGCACCAAAGGAGAAAGACACCAAAGCCGATGGGACCAATGCACAAGAAACTCAAGGTTCCAACCGTCTGCCTCACAAGCCTCAAGGTCCACCCTCAACACATGACATCTCAAGCTCCGATGAAGAAGACCAAGATGAGGAAGTTACTCGCCTTGCGGCACTAAAAGTGCATCTAGGCAATCCCTTGTGGGTTTTGGACGATTGATGACAAACAAATGAGATCCTAATGAACTTGTTGAGATTAATGCAGGTCAACTCATATTAGATAGTTTGGTGCACTCAAAAAGTGAAAAATGAAGTGATGAAGAAAAAAAAGGTCACATTGATGAATGAAGTGCAAAGTAGACTTAATTGTATAGGATGTGTGTGAGAGACACATCCCAAGATCTCAAGTCTTTGCGTAGGGGTAAGAGTCTTAAAATAAATCTTAAAACTCACTGAGCACCGAACTCGTCCGTTCATGGACCGAACTAGTCTGTTCAACTCTCTGTTGTCTCACTTCATAGTGCACCAGACTAGTCCATTCATGGACCAAACTAGTCCGCTCAACTTTCTGGAACCTCACTACACAGTGCACCGGACTAGTCCGTTTATGGACTGGACTAGTCCGTTCAACTTTCTATAAACTCAATACACTGTGAACCGGACAAGTCCGTTCAAAGACCGAACTAGTCCACTGAACTCTTTGTTGATTCATAACACATCACACCAGACAAGTCCGTTTATGGAACGAACTAGTCCAAGAAAGTTTCCGATGCTCCAATTCACAGGGCACCGAACAAGTCCGGACTCCAACCGGACTAGTCCGATATACCCCACACTATTTAGGGTTTCTAGTGTGCTGCACATTTCACATCGACTTTACGGGGCACACCGAACAAGTCTGGTACTGAGTACGGACTAGTTCGACCGCCGGGATCCCTAACAATAATATTTTTGGAAACACTATAAATAGGAGATCCACGACTCTACAATGACAACTCACGTATTCTACTGTTCACAACTCAAATCCTAGCACCGCCACTTGTCCCAAGAGCACAAAAACACATCTCCCTATGCATCTAAAGTCCTCAAAAGTGAAAATCATTGGAGTATTCAGATTTGGGATTGGGAGATTGCTGTCTACGCGTCATTGTCACTACAGGAATCCCGATCAATTACATCGGCTAAGGCCAACGTAATTAAGACCATAACCGTCGTAAGTTACTTAATTACATCGATTTTTCCTTGATTACGTTAGTGGACGACTGATGAAGCAGTATGGACGTGATTAAGGTAACTTACGTTGGCCGCCGACGTAAGTTACTAACTTTCGTCGGTATCCAACAACCGACGTAAGTAACTTACCGGGATGGGCCGGTGAACTTACGTCGGTGCAGCATGACCAACGTAAGTTAAGTGGTATAACTTACGTCGGTATGGTCTGACCGACGTAAGTTAAACTGGGCTAGTCGACGTAAGTTACATTTTCATTTAAAAAAAAAACAGAAACTGACTACCACGCACGATGACGAGCTCCACAGACAAATAAAGAAATATATATATATATACACAAATAGTCCACAAAACATCAACAACAAGACAAAACAGTTTCAAAATAGTCACCGGGCTACACACTAGCCCCTCCACTACCTCCGGATCCGAGATCTTCTCGGCACAACCCTCCAGGTGCCTGTAGGTGTGGCGAAGGAGTTTGTGCCGCCGTTCCTGAACCCTACAAAAGAAAATTAGAGTTAAACATGTTACAACTTCCATCATCTCACTCTCTTCCTCTCCCTCTATCTATTTCTTTCCTCTCACCCTCTTCTTCTCCCTCACTCTCTTTCTCTCATTCTCTCTTTATTCCTGTCCCTCACTGTCTCCCTCTCTTTGTGTCACAATTTCTCTCTTCCTCTCCCTCTCTTTCTCTCATTCTATGACTCTCTTCATCTCTCATTCTCTCACTCTCTTCCTCTCCCTCTCTTTCTTTCATTATCTCACTCTCCCCCACTCTATGTCCTACCTCCTTATATCCTTATGTAAAATACTGAAATGAATACAACAATATTAAAGAAATAGTTTATTACCAGCTCTGGGATCTGCTGCGGCAGATGCGCAGGAATCTCGATATCCTGACCGGTGGTGCCAATGCATTCATCAAGGGGGAGATTTGTGAGACCTATGTGTGCTGAATACATTGGATTTGATGATAAAAGTTTTGAATACTACCAAAACACCTTTTTAACAAGGTCCGACTCTAGGTCCGAGCTCTTGCAAGGTCCGATGATAGGTCCGGCTTGTTTTGGTTAGCTCCGACACTAGATCCTGCTAGCTTTGGTAAGCTCTGGTTCAAGGTCCGGTTAGATTTGGCAAGGTCCGGTGCTATATTGCAATGGTTCTACTTTTACCTTGTAATGTTTCGAGCTTGCTTTACATCTATGGAAAGTTGTGGTTTCAGAACTAACGAGAGTCAAGTTGAGGACTTGTGCTCGGAAGTATCGGTTGTTTATTCATGTGCAGGTGTTGCTTGAGTTCAAGACATGGCTGGTGACGAGATCCATTGAACTAGTCCTAGGGAGAAGATGAGGTTCAACAACCAAGTTCGGAAGGAATTGTGGTTCAGTTGATCAGGAGGTTGTGCAACATGTTTGAATTAAGAACAATGCATATGAAGGTATCGTGGACATCGTTAGAAGATGTTTGCACGTGTGCAAGGAGTGCATGGACGTGGCTACATGGTTCCAAGGCGTGATGAAGAGATGTGGACATAAAGAATTGGTCAGAAAGGTCCAACCGACTAGGTTATGGACTCAGGCTGCGGCTGAGTCATGTTTGACTCAAATATGGAAATATTTGAGTTGGTTATGTTAGATATTCGTGTGGGTCACAAATTTGAGTTTTTTTAGGAATATGGGATACGTTCCTAAGGTGTTTGGAAGTATTAAAATTTCTTCTATCTTCGTATGGAAGAGTCTTGAGCAGTTATGGAAAGTTTCGGCTGAATCTGAGTAGGATTGGAGTCCTGGTTAGGATTGGGTTGGCCTAAGGGCTGGTTATATAAGCAAGAGAGGCTAGAGATCGCGGTACACGACTTTGGAGGCTGTTCCTTTTGTGTTTTGATCAATAAAATTTGTAGTCTAAAGGAGCTTTTGTGCCTTGTTCGCCCGACTTGTTTTCGTCAAGTCTTTCTCGTCGAGTTTCTGCACAGCACTACCTTTCTTTGATGGTTTTATCGTAACTCGAGTTTTACATGTCCAATTGTCGTGATTTTTTTGGGTTTTCTTCACAACTTGATTATCTATCATCTTTAAAAATTTCACGGTCATTGGATTTATGGTTTTGGATCTACACGAGTTTCATTTCAGTGTTGCAAATATGTTTTTTCTCGGATAGAACAAATTGACCTCTACCTCAAGGTCACACTTTAATTGGAACTAAATAGGTGTTTAAAAATAAACAAATTGAGGATGGGTTTGTGGTTAGGAATAAGGCTAGGTTAGTTGCTCAAGGTTTCACACAAGTTGAAAGTCTAGATTTTGATGAAACTTTTGTCCTGTTGCTAGATTAGAAGCCATAAAAATATTGTTAGACTTTGCTGCATCTAAATGTTTTATGCTATATCAAATGGATGTTAAAAGTGCTTTTCTTATTGGCTATATAGATGAGGAGGTTTATGTCAAGCAACCACTGGGTTTTGAAAATCCAGATTTTCCTAATCATGTTTACAAACTTTCCAAAGCCTTGTATGGTCTCAAACAAGCCCCTAGAGCATGGTATGCTAGGTTAAAAACATTCCTACTTGAAAAGGGGTTTACCATGGGCAAGGTTGATAAAAATCTTTTTGTACTTAAGCATAACAATGACTCATTATTCGTTCAAGTGTATGTGCATGATATTATATTTGGTTGTGCTTCTCATGATCTTGTGTCCAAGTTTTCAACTATGATGAGTTCAGAATTTGAGATGAGTATGATGGGAGAACTAACATACTTTTTGGGCCTGCAAATCAAACAAACCAAGGAGGGTACCTTTGTGCATCAAATGAAGTATACAAAAGACTTCCTAAGGTGCTTCAACATGGACAAAATCAAGCCTCTTCGGACACCAATGAGAACGGCAACAACACTTGAACATGATGAAGATGGTGAACCCATGGATCAAAAAGAATATTGAAGTATCATTGGATCTGTCGGTGGTTTTGATCCGGCAGATCTCCCGACACTACTAAAGTGTTCGAGGAGTTTGAGGTTCGGTGTGGGCGCGCGGAGATTCAAGAAGGTGAAGTGTAAATGACATGAGAGACATGAAGATTTACGTGGCTCGGGCCGCCTGAGCGTAATACCCTACTCCACGGGGTGTGTTGGTGTTGTATTGGATGTATGAGCTCAAAGTGAGTTCAGGGTGTAGAGTGAGCGCGTAACGTGTGTCCTATGTATCGTCGGCCTGTCCTTTTATAGTACAAGGGCAGGCCGTTACAAGTCAGCCTGGCCCGACATGTGGCCCCGACGGTTACTAATATTGACACACATTTGATGCGCTTAATTACTCTTAATAACCGAATTACGGGCTTTGATAGCACCATTACTGGTAATTAAGGTCGTCCGATCGTGTGTCATTAATATAGTATTAATGACACTTAATCGGGTCTTGAAGTCCTTGATTCCCTTTGAAGATCCGAAGCCGTTGTGGAGTCTTCCGGAGGTTAGAGGCTGAAGGTCCGACGGTTGGACACGTGGCAGCTCCGGAGCTTACTGTGAGGTACAGGTAGGTCCGGTGCTACCTAACACGTGTCAGTTTTGGAGCTTCCCTCGGTCTGGGGTTAGGTCCGGAGGTGCCGCTATGGTACATAGCCCGGAGCTTCCCCCTTGTGGGCGGTAGCTCCGGTTTGATAGCACACGTGGCGACCCTGGGACTAACCAAGTTGGGGAAGTGGGTCCGGTTATGTCTGACAGGTGGGCCTCCGAAGGTCTTCAGATCGAGTAGATGATATTCCCTTGAGGTCTTTGCAATCCCAAGGGGTATACGGTACCCAGTGTACCGACAGTGGCCACCTGGGTCCACCTCTGGGGAAGAATCCTTGGGTGAAGTCATTCCGTCGGAGGTGGGTCCATCCTTTGACTTTTGAAATGAGTCTTCGGATGTGCCGTTGGCGATGGTTTGGAGTTAAATCCTCGCCGTGTGGCATATCCCGTGTGCGGAAAATGAGATCTTTGGCGTGCGGATCTCACGCAATTGAAGGTCACCGGTTCTCGATATGGAAATCGTATCGGTTCCGCATGCCTTGTCAGGCCGCCGCCTTCGGACTTCTCGCCTCATGATGACAACCGTTCGCCTGGGTAAGAACCTCGACTTGATCGTACGGGTGGTCCCGGGCCCTCTTGTCATCGGCTGGGTGGAATTTTTGAGTAGTACCTTCGACTTCCTTGCGGTTTCCATCCAAGCGTTGCGAGGGCTTACTTAAGAAGGAAAGCGCGCACCATCTGGGGTTCTTTACGCCTCTCATCTGATCTTGCGCTCAAACTCCGAACTTGTGCTCGCTTTTCCTCTCTTGCCTTGCTGTGCCGCGATGGAGTTGGGTCTCCGCGAGAGCCGTTTGAAGACCGAAGGTGACCTGAAGAAGGTCCGGGCCCTCATGGGATGGTCCCCGGACTTCTTCAACTGCCTGGTCCGCGCTGGGGGAGAGCACCCGTTCGAGAAGGAGCACGCCGGCAAAATGGTGTACTTCTCTTCATACGCCATGGTGGGGTTGATCCCACCTTTTCCCTCCTTTTTCTTGATGCTGCTAGACTTCTATGGTCTGCAGCTGTACCACCTTGGCCCCACTCCATTCTTCTTGTGTCCGTCTTCGTCCACTTCTGTGAGATGTGGGTGGGTATCCCCCCTGCATTGAACTTTTCAGGACCTTCTTCACCGTCCATACCACCGGTAGGAGTAATGAGTACCTTGGCTTCTACTATTTCGTGAAGCGCAAGAAGTGCCCATTCAAGTACCTCCGGTCGTTTCCCTCTGGAAAGTGGGATGATTGGAAGAAGGATTGGATAGTCATCCGGGTGGAGGAGCACGAGAAGCTGGAGCTGCCCGAAGGCCTCCCCAAAATCGACACTACAGTCTGGAGTGAAGCTCCGGTGCTGGCGGATGCCTTCAACCCTGCACTGACCAGGATCCGCCAATGCGTGGAGCTAGGATTAACTCCTCAGGCGGTGTTTTGTAACTTCCTGGTCAACAGGTGGGCACCGCTGAAGAGGAGAGAAAAACTCGCTTGGGCCCTCAACAGTGTGATGGACGACGACCGTGTCAAGACTGGGTTGAAGTCCAACATGGCGGGGACAACCTTGGAGTTTCATCTCAAGAAGTTCCAGCACGACATCGACGTCGTGGGTGACGACTTGACCCCGCCATCAGCTTTTCTCCCTCTGAACATGGAAGTAGAGTTCAGCAGGGAGCTCCGGCGGAAGATGCCTGTGCTTGACGACCTTGGTGTCGTTGAGAGAAGATCGACCTCCAGGGTGGTGATCCCTGGAGCTTCCGAAGGTGGCTCCGACCCTACCCCGAAGCCAAGGATCGAAGTCGTCGGCAAAGGCAAGGAGCCGGCAGATGAACCCTTGAGCCGGAAGAGGAAGCTGCAGCACGCCGACGGAAGGTCCGTCAGGCCTGCAACCTCTGCATCAACTCCTTCTCCCCGGAGGGGGAGGTCTTCTACAACTACGGCGACTGTAGCCGCAACGGCGTCCTCCCGGGGTGCTAGCTCCGGGCATGCGACTTCAGCACCAGGGCCGGTTGAGGCCTCTAGGGGGGCCTCGACTAAGGAAATGGCCGTGGCTGCAACGAGTTCCGGGGGAACTTCCGGAGCTTCCACGCCGGCGGCGGCTATGGTCAGCCCAGAACGCTCGGGAAAGAGGTTCCACGCAAGCTGGTGCGGAAGCCTCCCGAGGTAATTTTTAATCTTTACCTCAGACAGTTGTTTTATTGTAGTAACTATTTTTTAAGTTTCTTCATCCATCATCTGCAGCGTTCCCAAGAAGAGGAGTGAGGCTCCACCCTCTGCCACAGCAGCTGAAGCTGTGAGGGCGAAAGCTTCTGCTCCTGTCCAGGCACCGCCCCAAGTGGTGGCTGAAGCTGCGACAGCTCCGGCACCAACTGTTGTGGTCATGGACCTCGACTCATCCCCAGAGACTCCCGTGGTAGTGCCGGACCGCGGGAGAGAAGATGCACCAGCGGCACCTGCCCCGGAGGTTGAAGCTCCGGGTCCTGGTGCAGAGATGATGGAAGCTCCGGCCGTTGAGCCGCAGGAAGCAGTAATTCCGGCCCCAGAGCCAAAAATTGTTGAAGCCCCGGCAGTTGAGCCAGCGGTAATTGAAGTCCCGGCATGCGCGCCGGACGTTGAGGAAGTCCCGGCGGTTGGGCCGGCTACCTCTGAAGCACCGGCTGCAGAGCCGGTCGTTGTTGGAGCTCCGACCGCAGGGCCGATTAATGTTGAAGACCTTCCGGCTCCCGAGCCGGTTGTTGTGGAGGTGTCGGCGCTTGAGCCCCCAGTAGAGGAGGTGCCCAGGCCGGAGCCAGAAGCAGCCCCTGCTCCGGGAGTGACGACGCCGGAGGTACCCGCGGCTGAGCCGGAGTGCCCAGACGAAGTTGTTGGCCCCGTGCCTGAGGGGGCAAATGAAGACCTAGCGGCGGCGCCTTCAGAACCATTTCCGGAGGTCGGAACTTCTTCCGCGGGGCCCTCCTCAATGACAACTGAGGCTATCCCGGAGGACGACCCAAGTGTCATGGAGGCTCAGGGGACCACTCTTGTGGAGTGGGACCCAATTTTGGTAACTAAAAACCTGCTGGAACCAGCGGAGGAGACCCCAACAGGTCCGGATCCTATCCCGTTGTCATTGTCTATTGACAACGCCTGCTCCAGCCTGCGTCAAGTTCAGCTGGCATTCTTCCACGACAGCAAGGCTCTTGAAGAGGAGCGCCAAACCCTTAGGCGGTGGCGTAACCGGCTCTACTTCGAGACCAAACTGGCGTAGTCGAGGCTGGCGAATGATAAAGAATGGATCAAGCAGGAGAAGGTCTGCCTGGAATACTGGGGCAAATTGTTGGATGACAGGGAGAGCTTGACTCGTGCCCTCGACGCTCAATCCTGGGCCATTTATGAGCAGACCAAAGCAGCTAATAGTGCGGCTGATGAACGCCAAGAAAGGCTGGAGGCCATTAACACTACTCTCATCAAGCGCCGGGAGGCTCTTGAGGAGAGGGAGAAGAGGCTCAAAGATGAAGAGCAAAAACTCCTTGAGCTGCAGGATGACGTCCTGACGAGGGAGGAGGAGCTCACCGAAAAGGTGGCTCTGGATGACAAGGGCCTCGAGGAGCGCGCCAAGAAATTGGAAGAGCACTACGCCGAGGAGGAGGAGAAGGCCTGGGTGCGAGGGCAGGAACTCTACGAGCAAGAGTGTGCCCTTGCTGCCAGGGAGAAGAAAGTGAGGGGCAGGGAGAAGGACCTGGTTGACCGCCGGAACAAGATCCACCTCCGGGAGGAGGAGCTCGGAAAACTCGAGAAGCGAGTTGCTGAAAAGATCCAGCAAAACGCCAAAGAGGTTGAGCGCCTCGCTCGCGAGAATTCTGAACTGGTGGCGGCCAGAAGATCCCTGGAGGAATTGAAGGGCTTGAGGACTGCGGACTCCCTACAGATTTGGGAGTTCCTGGGCAAGGATAACGACGAGCTGACACCGATAGGCTTCAGCCCCGTGCGTCCGAATGATCCGGAGCCGGAGCCGGACCTAGCGTTGCAAGCGTTGAGCTCGGCAGGTAGCAAAATCTCCAAGGTGGGCGACGTCATCGCGGACCAATTGGAGGTTGAGGGGCAATTCCCCGGCGAAGAACGTCGTAGAATATGTGCCAACATGCTACACTAGCCGGAATCCCCAATTCCCTCTGGACCCGGTGCTTGAAGGTCCCGTTGAAGGAGAAGGTGAAGCTGCTTGAGCCAACGTGTCGGAGGTTGCCCAGAAGGTCGCCCAGTTCTTCCATAGGGTCTAGGACCATCTCCGTAGTTCCCACTTGTATTCTCTCTTTTTCTTTCTCAATTTTGTAATCCCTTGTCTCCAGATGAATGAAATCCCCAAATTTTTGTGAATTTCACTTTTTGTCTTCAACACTTTTGTCTTCGCTTGCCCCCCTGGTAGATGTACACAATTTGATTGTGAACATGTACCAAGAGGATATTGTGTTTTGTTGAAGACTCATTTGCTTCGAACTTGTAGAGTGTAGGTCTGAAGTCTTCGATAGTGAAGGCCCCCTGGGGTTGTCGGAGCTTAGAAGCTCCAGCATTGTCTATCGTCGGAGCTTAGTAGCTCCGGCAATAGTCCCTATCAACGCGTAAAGCATCGATAGTTAGTCCTCTGGGGTGTCGAAGCTAGTAGCTCCGGCAGTGACCTTTGCCAACACGTAGTTTGTTGGCAGCAGACTCCGTTTGCGGGGTCTTCTCACCATCTTTTATTTAGCATCGACGGCTGGTCCCCCTAGCTCTACCGGAGCTTGGTTGCTCTGGTGATGCTCGTTTTCAATGCTTAACATCGATTACAAGCCACCTAGGGGAGTCGGAGCTTTGTTAGCTCTGGCTTTTCTCCATCAACGTAGATTTTATTTTCCTGCACACTGAAGCCAAGAAAAATAGTAAAATTTGTTTCTTGCCTATAACTTCGTCGCGGCTTACGATTCTCAAGAAAATTTTAGGTCAAACGCGATTCTAATTACAACCGAATGTGTTGTCTTTTCTTCCAGATCCAATTGTACTTGGACCCGCCTTACTTTGGCCTGCCGGGATGTAGGTAGAGTGGCGTACTTAGGGTGCTTGACCATGCTAAGCCGATAGCACACTCCGGCCCTAGGTTGGCTTGGCGGCATTCAGGCGAGTGGGCCATGAACAATATTTGAATCCAAAGAATCGACAATACAGATCGAATCGTATGTGAACCGGTTGAACTAAAATTTATTAAGAATAGCACATCTTTGTTATAGACAAGAAAGAGAAAAATAAAAAATGTTGAGTCTGTACAAAATAAATGCACGTGGAGTCTGTTTCTCAAGAAGATGTCTTTCATTATAGGTCCGGGGTACAGGGGAAACAAGTACACTCTTAGGGTACGGAACCAGGCTAAGCATGTTTCATTTCTCGTTTGACCCAGGGTAGCTAGCCACACTTTTAGTCCTAAGACTGTGACAAGTGTTGCATGAACTTTGCGGACCTTCCGAGAAAGGTCCGGCTGTTCTCCCGGAGGAACTACCCGACTCTGTACAATGACTCTATAACATACACCTCAAGTTACTACAGACTCACCTCCGTGATATTAAGTGTAGAACTTACGGAGGTGCTCAATGTTCCAAGGATTTGGGAGAGGTGTCCCATCCTCGGTAGCCAAGCGAACGCTTCCGGGACGGGATACTTTAATCACTCGGAAGGGTCCTTCCCAGTTGGGGGAGAGTTTGTTTAACCCTTCTCTGGATTGTATTCTCCATAGCACCAGATCGCCTTCCTCGAGCTGTCAGTTGTGTACACGCCGCTGATGATAGCACCGAAGGGCTTGGCAGTATCGGGCATTCCGAATAGCTGCTTGGCACCTTCCCTCCTCGAGGAGGTCTAGGTATTCACGTCGGAGCTGGTCCTGCGTGGCTTCGTCGAAGGTCCGGACCCGGAGTGACCCCAAGGTGATTTCCGGAGGAAGGATTGCTTCAGCTCCGTACACCAGGAAGAAGGGTGTCTCTCCAGTTGACTGGTTTGGAGTTGTCCTGTTGGCCCATAGAGTGGGCGGAAGCTCTTCAATCTAGTTGAGTCCATGTTTTTTCAAGCGCTCATAGGTGCGCGTTTTGAGTCCTTTCAGGATTTCAGCATTTGCTCTCTCGGCCTGGCCATTGCTTGCCAGGTGAGCTACGGAGGCGTAGCAAACTTGAATGCCGAGGTCTTCGCAATATCCTTGAAATGCAAAGCTTGTGAATTGGGTCCCGTTATCAGTAATGATTTTGTTTGGGACTCCAAATCTTGAATGTAGGCCTAGAGGGGGGGTGAATAGGCCTTTTTGATTTTCTCGGTTCCTGTAACACTCAACAACAAGGTCAATACCAGAAATATCGGACTAGTCCGGTAATGTGCGGACTAGTCCGGTTTTCACGGGCTAGGTTGATCAAGTTCAGAAAATTTGATTGATTCGTTAATGTTTGCAGCGGAAATATAAACTTGAATCTCAATTTAATAGTAGTATGTCAGATTCTATTGAAGTTGAAACTCTTGATCAACAATTAGACTTAGATTGAACAAAGTGAATCAAACCCTAGATTAAGTTGATCAAGTTAGATGAAGAACACAAAAAGGACAATACACACGATTTATCCCGTGGTTCGGCTACCACGAAGGCAACCTACGTCCACGTTGAGGAGCCCACAAAAGGACCGGGTCTTCTCCAACCCTTTCCTCGTCGGATCGCCACGAAGGCCAATCCTCTTCCACTAATCACAAAGGGTAAATAACCAAGTTGAAGGGGCGTTATCACACGTTGAGAGCTCCCTTGATTACAACTCACAATGACACCAATAACACACTCGAAAATTACAAATTGAAACGTAAGAGTGTGTTAGAGAATCAAACCAAGAGCTCAAATATGTGTGCCAAGTGTCTCTCCAATGATCTAGAAGTGATCTTCAATGGATTGATTGATTTTGCACTTAATTTCGTGGAGAGAGATGGTTTTTGAGTCTCTTGGGAGGTGTGACGGCGCTAGGGTTCGAGAGAGGGTGAAAGTGGGCTGTGCACCTCTATTTATATGGGGTTTCTAAAAGTGACCGTTAGGGTTCAGAAAGATCGGACTAGTCCGTGATGGTCACCGGACTAGTCCGGAGTGCTGTGTGTAGCAAACCCTAAGTGTCCAGGAATATCGGACTAGTCCGGTTGAAAACGGACTTGTCCGATTTCGCTACTGGAAATCTTCGGACTAGTCCGATTGCCATCGGACTTGTTCGGACATATGAAACCCTAAGTGTTTGGGATGACAAGTCCGCACTTGGAGGACTTGTCCGATTTAGATCAGTGTGTATATCGGACTAGTCCGTGTAGACACCGGACTTGTCCGAAGTGGATCAGAATGAATATCGGACTAGTCCGGGTCACAACGGACTTGTCCGATTTTGTGTGACTTGTGCATTGTGTTAAGGACTAGTCCGCATTGGAGAGGACTAGTCCGAGGTGGATCAGAAAGATATCGGACTAGTCCGGTGGAGAGCAGACTTGTCCGATCTAGTGCAGAATGTTATATCGGACTAGTCCGGCTGATATCGGACTAGTCCGGTCCTGTATAACTTTGTGCATTGTATGTGTGTGCTTGAAAATGATTGAGCTCTTGGGTTTGTTTCCTTAACACACTCTCTACATAATAATCTACTATTTTCTTCTTCTTGAGCTCAAATTCACTTTGCTTCTCATTTCCCTTCTTTTTTGGCATTTTGCTCATTTTTCATCATTTGCCTGCATTCATCTCAACAAAAGGATTAGGATCCCAATTGCTTGTCATAAATCATCCAAAACCCACAAGGGAGTCCTAGATGCACTTTCAATCTCCCCCTTTTTGGTGATTGATGACAACCAATTGAGACTTCACAAAATAAGGCAAAAAAAAGAGATTTTCATAAAGTATGCACATATGACTCATAAATACATCAAGCAACAAGAGAATTATCCATATGTGCATTCTTTATGGTGGGATGCATACTAAGTGCATGAATACATTGAGAATGACAGAATTTGCATTAACCAACAGATATCAAATGCATATGACATTCCAGGGGCAAAAACACAGTTTTCATCACACACTCCAAATAAATTAAGCAATTCATCACAGGACCAAATTTAATATGAAAACAGAGTTAAGCTATTACAACCACAAATAAAAGATAAAGAGAACTCTCTCCTCGCACCCTATCACAGCTAAAGCTAAGACTCCCCCTCAATCTCTCCCCCTTTGGCATCAAGACACCAAAAAGAAGGAGATGAAGGTCCTAGGGTCTTCACTCTTCACTGTCGGTCCTCTCGTCATCGTCTTCATCTTCTTCGCTTTCGGCTTGACGAGGAGGAGAGGTAGGAGGAGGAGCGGAGCTGCTCGAGCCCCCAATGCCAAAATAGGCAAGCTCGGAAGGGGTCAAGGGCCCGAGCTCGGTGAAATCCGGGTCAGACTCCTCAGATATCACTGGAGATCCAATGGGGTCGATCTCCAGCTTCCGGCAGATTTGCTCCACATTGGTCTTTATATACTTCATGTCCTCCTTTCTTTTCTTGTTGAGTTTGTGGACCTGTACTTCGGTCTTTTTGCAGGAGGAGAAGATTGCTGACAAGTATTTGAGGATCCCACTGGCGGATCCTCTCTGAGGAGCTTCCCTAGAGGTAGGGACCTCCCTGGCACTGCTTCTTGCTCTTGTCGGTGCCTCAGGACTGGAGACCGGTGAGGGAGCAGCCTGGATGCTCACTGGTTGAGGCTTCTGAGGCCTCAAGGGGGTGTGCTCCACATCCTTCATGAACTCAATACCTGTGACTTTCTCAATCACATACATGAGGTAGGGAGCATAGCCACATGACCTGTTAGGCGTACAGGATATGTTGACCATATCATTCCAAATGTACTCTGCTACATCAAATGGACGGTCCCTGCTTATGACTCTCATTAGGGTTCTGAGGTAACCCTGCACGCTCCCAGCATCTCCATCTTTAGGAGCAATAGTCTTCCTCAGCACTTGTTGAGGACCACAAAGAATGGTTTCATGTGCTTTGTAGAGGGAGGAACATACTTTGAGTTAGGCTCATATAGGAATTTCATCCTATCCTTCTCCATGACACCAATGTTGTGGATGATCAGCCTGTCGGGTCCAGAGGTGTCCAGATGGAGCAGATTATTGAACTCTTCTTGAGTGATACTATACTTAGATCCATGTGTCATCCAAGTAACACTCTCTTCATCCTCACTTGAGAAGTGGCACGTTGCAAAAAAACTGTGCAATCACTTCATCATTCCAGTTATGCCTGAAGGCAAAGAGATCCTTCAAGCCATGCCTCTCAGCTGCAGCAATGACCTCATCAAACGCTGAGCACTTCTTCTTCTCTAGGTGGGCCCAGTCAATCCACTGACTGCGCACCACCGGTGTCTTCATCGGGAGGTACACTGATTTGTAGAAGTCTGCATGGAAGTTGCACCAAAACCTTCTATCGACAGCTTTCTTTGGCCTACCATACCAGTCAATGCTCCTGTATTTTGCTGCAGAATCACTGCCTTTTCCGTTGAACTTCTCCTCAGTGGGGTCCCGGACCCCTTCCCTGGGAGCATGGAGCCTCAAGGGCCCAACTGGCCCCGTTGCAACTCCCTTGCCCTTTCCCTTTGCTTGCCGAAGGCCGCTTGAAGGTGTAGCAGCCTTCGAGGCGGGCTTCTTGGCACAAACCTTCCTCCGAACCTGGGGAGGGGAAGTAGCAGGCACGGAAGGTCTTTCTTGGCGTTTCTTGCCAAGACCCGCCGAGGACCGAGATGCCACCTCGTGATCCAACTCGGCCTCAAAGTCGGAGATTTCGTTGTCGGAGCTCGACATGATCTGAGAATGAATGAGCAAGAAAAATGACAAGTTATGCAAGGCATAGGTGAGACATGATAGTAATGGATGGCATTAGGGAATTGAGGAATTAGGTTTAGGTTCAGAAACTTCGGACTTGTCCGGTGCCTCGGCACGGACTAGTCCGGGGTACCGGACTTGTCCGTGCATGGACCGGACTAGTCCGGTGTTCATCCTCAAAAACCTAACAGATTGAACTGGACACAGTCTCTAATGCAATTCTAGTCTAGCATACACGTAGTACATCAGATAAACATGTAACTAGTGCAGGGTGCTAGGCCAAACGATCAATGATTGAGAAAAATACGATTTCTAGGGTTTTGAAGGTTTTTACCGAAGAAATCGTTGGAGACTTGAAGTTTTGGGGGTTTGAGGCCGGACTTGTCCGGTGGAATCAATCCCCAAGTCTTCAAGCTTGATCTCCGCCCAAACTTGTGGCTTTTCGACAGAGGACACAAGAGATTGCTTTGGGAGCTCGAGCGCAAGAGAGAGAAAGGCGTGAGCAAATGTGGGGATGAGTGGATTAGGGTTTGGTGGCAGCTAGGGTTATGGACATGAGAAATCGGACAAGTCCGGACTCGACCGGACTAGTCCGAAGTCATCCAGAGACCTATATCGGACTAGTCCGTGGTCCGTCGGACTAGCCCGGCCTAACCGGCACTCTGCGGACTAGTCTGCATGGGTGGACTAGTCCGGATAACCACGGACTAGTCCGTGGTTACCAGGAAAGAATTGCATAGCCCATTCATATATATTTGAAGGTTCAATAATAGAGAATAGAGAGGCAAACCAATTCAAGCAATCTTGATGAATTTGACCAGTAAGCATACAACAATCATACAATGATCAAAATTCATCAAGATCTAATAATTGACATAGTTTTTTTCAAGAGAAAAAATAGGGAGGGGTAATTTTCACAAATCAATCAACATTTTGAAGTAATCATACAGGTATGCAACTTTTCAAGCCACACTCCGAGAATCAAGAATATTTAGCTCATTTCGGAGTTCGCAAAAACGCTTTTCATCAAGTGGCTTGGTGAATATGTCGGCCAATTGTTTTTGTGTGTTGACATGTGAGATGGTTATGTCTCCTTTCATGGAATGGTCTCTCAAGAAATGATGTCTTATGTCTATGTGTTTAGTCCTAGAGTGCTCAACTGGATTGTGGGCTATTTTAATGGCACTCTCATTGTCACAAAGGAGAGGAATATGGTTCATATTGTAACCGTAATCCCTTAGAGTTTGCCGCATCCAAAGGAGTTGTGCACAACAACTCCCGGCTGCAACATACTCCGCTTCGGCTGTGGATAAAGCAATGGAATTTTGTTTCTTAGATGACCAAGAAACCAAGGATCTTCCTAGGAATTGGCATGTGCCAGAGGTGCTTTTTCTATCAACTTTGCACCCGGCATAATCTGCATCGGAGTAGCCAATGAGATTGAATTTGGAGCCTTTTGGGTACCATAGACCAAGGTTGGGTGTATGAACTAAATATCTCAAGATTCTTTTTACGGCTGTCAAGTGACATTCCTTAGGGTTGGCTTGAAATCTGCACACAAACATACACTCAACATAATATCTGGCCTAGATGCACATAAGTAAAGTAAAGATCCAATCATGGAGCGATATACCTTTTGGTCGACGCTCGGTCCATCTTCATTGAGATCTAAGTGGCCATTCGTAGCCATGGGCGTCTTTATGGGCTTTGCCTTGTCCATGCCAAACTTCTTGAGTATGTACTGCGTGTACTTGGTTTGGCTTATGAATGTTCCTTCCTTTTGTTGCCGCACTTGGAATCCCAAGAAGTACTTCAATTCTCCCATCATTGACATTTCAAACCTGTCTGTCATAATTCTGCTAAATTCTTCACAGAAAGATTGGTTAGTTGACCCAAAAATTATGTCATCAACATAGATTTGGCAATTAAAAAGATCATTATCTAGGTTTTTCGTGAATAATGTATAATCTACTTTCCCAATCTGAAAGCCATTATCAATTAAAAAATCTCTAAGACACTCATACCAAGCTCTAGGAGCTTGTTTGAGGCCATAGAGAGCCTTACGCAGTTTATACACGTGGTCAGGGAACACTTCGTCTTCAAATCCGGGTGGTTGCTCCACGTACACCTCTTCCTTGATCGGTCCGTTGAGGAAGGCACTTTTCACGTCCATTTGGTACAGCTTGAAATCATGGTGAGTAGCATATGCAAGTAATATTCTAATTGATTCAAGCCTAGCTACTGGAGCAAAAGTCTCATCGAAATCCAAACCTTCGACTTGTGAGTAACCTTTGGCCACAAGTCGTGCCTTGTTTCTTGTCACTACCCCATGTTCGTCTTGCTTGTTGCGGAAGACCCACTTGGTGCCCACTATGTTTGCATTGGGTCTTTCCACAAGTTCCCAAACCTCGTTTCTCTTGAAGTTGTTCAACTCTTCTTGCATTGCCAGCACCCAGTCCGGATCCTTCAATGCATCCTCAGTCCTGCGTGGTTTCAAAAAGGAGACAAACGAGTAATGCTCACAAAAATTAGCTATGCGAGATCTAGTGGTTACTCCCTTTTGGATATCACCGATGATGTTGTCGATTGGGTGATCCTTTTGAGTGCGCTGGTGTACTCTTGGGTGTGGCACTTGGGGAGTTGAGTGTTGGTGGTCATTTTCTTCTCCCCCTGAGTGGTTGCCTTCGTTGATTTGTTGATCATCTTCATATTCTTGTGATTGATCTTGTATCGAGACTTCCCCTTGATTGTTGATCTCCTCTTGTGGTTCACTTTCCTCTTGTATTTGTGACGATGACTCTTGTGGACGAACTTCGCCTAGAGCCATTCTCTTCAATGCTTGATAAGGGGCTTCTTCTTTACCTAATTCACATTGATCAACTTGCTCCTTTTGGGAGCCATTAGTTTCATCGAACACTACGTCACGTGCCACTTCAACAAGTCCGGAGGCCTTGTTGAAAACACGATAGGCGTAAGTGTTCGAATCATAGCCAAGAAGGAAACCTTCATCGGACTTCGAAGCGAACTTTGAAGTCCTGGGTTTCTTGTTCAAGATATAACATGGAGAGCCGAAAACTCGAAAATATGAAATGTTGGGTTTGTTACCGGTGAGTAGCTCATAAGGAGTCTTCTTGAGTAGTCGATGAAGGTAGAGTCGATTTGCGGCGTGGCAAGCGGTGTTAATCGCTTCCGCCCAAAATCGATCCGAAGTCTTGTATTCATCGAGCATTGTTCTTTCCATCTCTATGAGCGTTCAGTTCTTCCTTTCGGCGACTCCATTTTGTTGTGGAGAGTATGGTGCTGAAAATTCGTGCTTGATTCCCTCCTCATCAAGGTACTCCTCCACTTGTATGTTCTTGAACTCCGTGCCGTTGTCGCTCCGAATACTCTTGATCGATAGTGAGAACTCGTTTTGAGCTCGCTTGAAGAATTTCTTGAGCGTTCCTTGTGTTTCGCCGATGCTTATGTAAGCAATTGGACCAAACAAGTCCATATGAAGTAGTTCGAGCGGTCTTGTCGTAGTCATAATGTTCTTTGCAGGATGATGTGCTCCTACTTGCTTCCCGGCTTGGCACGCGCTACAAGGCCTGTCTTTCTCAAAAACAACATCTTTCAAACCTCGGATGTGATCGCCCTTGAGGAGTTTTTGAAGATTTCTCATACCAACATGTGCTATCCGTCTATGCCACAGCCAACCCATGTTGGTTTTTGCAATCAAGCATGTGTCGAGTTCGGCTTTATCCTTGTTGAAGTCAACAAGGTAAAGCTTTCCCTTTAACATACCCTTGAATGCAACGGAACCATCACTCCTCCTTGAGACGGTCACACCCTTGTTAGTAAACAAGCAATTATAACCTTTGTCACATAATTGAGATATGGACAGCAGGTTATAATCTAAAGATTCAACATGTAGAACATGAGAAAGAGTGTGTTCAGAGGATATTGCTATTTTACCGGTACCGAGCACCCTTCCTTGACTATTATCTCCGAAGTAGATGCCTTCGTTTGGGTCCTCGTTTTCTTCATATTCCACGAACATCCTCTTTTCTCCGGTCATGTGGTTGGTGCATCCACTATCTAGCACCCATTTGGATCCACCGGAGGAATAGGCCTTGCGTTTACCTTCCTTTGCCATGAGGCAAGTGCCATGTCCCTTCTTTGCACCGAGCGTGGGGAAGAGTGTGGAATTCTTGGACGAGCTTTCAATGGCTATGCTAGCCATCTCTTCTTCATCGGATGATGAGGACTCATCGTTTGAGTCCCACTCTTTTCCAATGTGTGCTTGTTCAGCTTGTTTCTTCTTTTTGAAGAATTTCTTCGGTTGAGGCTTGGTTTCTTTATTCTTCTTCTTGTTGTCCTCATACGGGCAATCGACTATAAAGTGGTTATACTCACCACAATTATAGCATGCCCGCCTCATCTTCGGCTTTGTCCTTTCCTTGTACTTGCCTTCACCAGATTTTGTTCCTTGTCTTTTCTTCATTATTCTTTTGAATTTTTTCATGAACAAAATCATATCCTCTTCGTCCAGCTCACTGCTTTCGTCATCGCTATCCTCCTCAAACTGAGCTTCTCTTGCTTCTTTGGATAGAGGTTTGAGTGTGGATTTTAAGGCAACTCCCTTCTTCTTGGCCGATGTGAGGTCGGCTATTTCTTTGACGTGCTTGGCTTGTTTCTCCATCATTTCAAAATTGATGATTTTGCCAAGCAATTCATCTGGAGTCATCCTCTTGTACCCGGGGCTTTCTCTTATCATATAGCATAGTGTGACGTTGCGAGGCATAAAGGCTCTAAGGATGAGCTTCACAACCTCGTGGTCATTCCACTTCTTGCTCCCATATGATCGAACCTTGTTTACAAGTGTCTTCAATCGGTTGTACATGTCCTGGGGAGACTCGTCTTCCTCAATTGCGAACCTTCCTAGTTCGCCCTCAATCATTTCAATTTTGGCCTCCCGCACATGCCGGTCACCTTCATGGGCTGTTTGTAGTGTGTCCCATATTTCCTTGGCAATCTCCAGTCTGTCCACCTTTGTGAATTCATCTCGACTTAGAGAGGAGGTGATCACGGCTGCGGCTTGAGCGTTTCTGTGGATGGCTTGCTCTTAACTTGGAGTGAGCTCTTCGTCGTCATCTGGGATGTCTATTCCTGTGCACACAATATGCCATAAACTTGGGTTAAGGGAAATCAAGTGCATCTTCATATTTTGCCTCCACATGGAGTAATCACTCCGATCGAAGTGTGGGGCTTTTCCAAGAGGAATAGATAGGTAATGGCTGTTGTTAGAATTTAAACGATCATAGTTGAAAGGATATCGGGAGTAGTCGGTGTGACTACTCCCCTTCTTCTTTTCTTCAACTCTAGCTTTCCCTTTGGAAAGTGCTTTCTTTCTGAGTAGTGCTTTCAGCTCCAGCGTCTCCTCGTCATCATCATTGAAGTCTTGAATTGCTTTGAGATACTTTTCCAGCTTTTAGTCCCTGTCTTTGTTTACTTCTTCCTGGTTGTTGATTTTCTGAACATCTTTCATGTCTGACATGATCTCTTCGAGTGGTTGCACTCTTTCTTGAAGAACCTGCTCTGATACCAATTGAATGTAGGCCTAGAGGGGGGGTGAATAGGCCTTTTTGATTTTTCTCGGTTCCTGTAACACTCAACAACAAGGTCAATACCAGAGATATCAGACTAGTCCGGTAATGTGCGGACTAGTCCGGTTTTCACGGGCTAGGTTGATCAAGTTCAGAAAATTTGATTGATTCGTTAATGTTTGCAGCGAAAATATAAACTTGAATCTTAATTTAATAGTAGTATGTCAGATTCTATTGAAGTTAAAACTCTTGATCAACAATTAGACTTAGATTGAACAAAGTGAATCAAACCCTAGATTAAGTTGATCAAGTTAGATGAAGAACACAAAAAGGACAAGACACACGATTTATCCCGTGGTTCAGCTACCACGAAGGCAACCTACGTCCACGTTGAGGAGCCCACAAAAGGACTGGGTCTTCTCCAACCCTTTCCTCGTCGGATCGCCACGAAGGCCAATCCTCTTCCACTAATCACAAAGGGTAAATAACCAAGTTGAAGGGGCGTTCTCACGCGTTGAGAGCTCCCTTGATTACAACTCACAATGACACCGATAACACACTCGAAAATTACAAATTGAAACGTAAGAGTGTGTTAGAGAATCAAACCAAGAGCTCAAATATGTGTGCCAAGTGTCTCTCCAATGATCTAGAAGTGATCTTCAATGGATTGATTGATTTTGCACTTAATTTCGTGGAGAGAGATGGTTTTTGAGTCTCTTGGGAGGTGTGACGGTGCTAGGGTTCGAGAGAGGGTGAAAGTGGGCCGTGCACCTCTATTTATATGGGGTTTCTAAAAGTGACCGTTAGGGTTCAGCAAGATCGGACTAGTCCGTGATGGTCACCGGACTAGTCCGGAGTGCTGTGTGTAGCAAACCCTAAGTGTCCAGGAATATCGGACTAGTCCGGTTGAAAACGGACTTGTCCGATTTCGCTACTGGAAATCTTCGGACTAGTCCGATTGCCATCGGACTTGTCCGAACATATGAAACCCTAAGTGTTTGGGATGACAAGTCCGCACTTGGAGGACTTGTCCGATTTAGATCAGTGTGGATATCGGACTAGTCCGTGTAGACACCGGACTTGTCCGAAGTGGATCAGAATGAATATCGGACTAGTCTGGGTCACAACGGACTTGTCCGATTTTGTGTGACTTGTGCATTGTGTTAAGGACTAGTCCGCATTGGAGAGGACTAGTCCGAGGTGGATCAGAAATATATCGGACTAGTCCGGTGGAGACCGGACTTGTCCAATCTAGTGCAGAATGTGATATCGGACTAGTCCGGCTGATATCGGACTAGTCCGGTCCTATATAACTTTGTGCATTGTATGTGTGTGCTTGAAAATGATTGAGCTCTTGGGTGTGTTTCCTTAACACACTCTCTACATAATAATCTACTATTTTCTTCTTCTTGAGCTCAAATTCACTTTGCTTCTCATTTCCCTTCTTTTTGGCATTTTGCTCATTTTTCATCATTTGCCTGCATTCATCTCAACAAAAGGATTAGGATCCCAATTGCTTGTCATAAATCATCCAAAACCCACAAGGGAGTCCTAGATGCACTTTCAAATCTGCATACGATAGACTGCAAAAAGTTGATAGCAGATTGCTTGTTTATTGTCACAACTGGAGTTGCTTCCGGCCACTTGGTGAACTTGTCAATGGCGACATACAGGAACTTGTAACCTCCGACGGCTCTTGGGAAAGGTCCCAAGATTTCCATCCCCCACACGGCGAAGGGCCATGTAGGAGGTATCATTTGTAGAGGCTGAGCCAGTGTGTGAATTTGCTTTGCATGAAATTGGCATGCTTCACATTTCTTCACCAGCTTAGTTGCATCCTGGAGTGCTATAGGCCAGTAGAAGCCATGCCGGAAGGCTTTACCAACCAGCGTGTGGGAAGACGTGTGGTTCCCACACTCGCCCCCATGGATTTCTGCGAGGATCTCGCAGCCTTCTTCCCTTGTGATGCACCGCATTAGGACGCCGTTGGCACCGTGCCGGTAGAGATCCCCTTCTACCAACGTGTATCTTTTAGCCAATCTGACTATCCGGTCAGCGGATACATCATCGTCAGGAAGGATGTTGTCTTTCAAGTAGCTCCGGATCTCCGAGATCCATGCATCGGAGCTAACTTGAGTATTTGAGTCTTGCGTGCTGGGTTGCTCGGAGCTTCCGGCAGCACCTACGACCTTTGATGGCTGCCATGGTAACAGGGCCATCGGGACCGTCAGCTTCGGGATGCTGATCTCGCCCCCTTCGCTCAGTTCGGCAGGCTGAGCTCTGGGCTTTGACAACCTCCGGACAAAAGTTCCATCAGGAGCCAGAGCTCCGGTTGACGCTTTCGTTGAGAGTTCGTCGGCTTCAGCATTGAGGGCACGCTGGACATGGTGGAGATCTAGGACTTCGATGTCCTTTTGAAGCCTCTGGACTTCAAGGAGGTAAGCAGCTAGCTGGAGATTGCTGCAGGAGCATTCACCCTTCACCTGCTTAATGATGAGCTGTGAATCTCCCTTGACCAGCAGTTGCTTAACACCATATGACAGTGCCACCCTTAGTCTGTAGATGAGTGCTTTGTATTCCGCCATGTTATTGGTCGCCTTGAAGTCAAGGTGTACCATGTATTTTACCTTCTCTTCAGTTGGTGCGAGGAGAAGGATTCCAGCTCCGCCCCCCTGCTTTTGCATGGAGCCGTCGAAGTAGAGGGTCCAGTGAGGCTCGGTGAAGACCGGAGCCTTGTGTTCCGGCTTCTGCTCACTGGGGCCCCCAGGATTTGATGGAGAGGGAGTCCATTTCGCCACGAAATCCGCTAATGCTTGACTCTTGATTGCTTACCTTGAAATGAATTCAAGATCGAATTCAGCCAATTCCGCTGCCCACTTTGCAATATTCACAGTTGAATTGGGATCATGCAAGATTGCTCGAAGTGGGTAAGAGGTCACCACTGAAATTTTGTGAGCTTGGAAGTAATGGCGAAGCTTCCTGGAGGCAATGAGAACTGCATAGAGCAGCTTATGCACCTCTAAGTAACGAGTCTTGGCGTCATGAAGTACTTCACTGATGAAGTACACTGGGCGCTGGATGGTCTGGACCCTCCCGGAAGGGCCCGGAGCTTCCTCTTCACTGATCCGGATCCTCCCTGAGGGATTCGGTCCTTCTTCGGGGACCTGCGGGTCCTGGCTGGAGGGACCCGGAGCTTCTTCAGAAGTGACCTGGACCCTCCTGGAGGGGTCTGAGTCTTCTGAAGTAACTTTTTGTGGACTCAAGTCTGGGAGCTGGGACCCAGACTCGCTTTCAGGAACTTCCGGACCCTCCTAGAGGGGTCTGGATTCCTGATCAGTGGATAGTTATGGTCTCTCCGCAACCAGGACCATACTGACGACTTCGTCAGTTGCTGAAATGTAAAGCAGCAAAGGCTCACCAGGGTTCGGAGCTACTAGAGTTGGTAGGGTGGTGAGGAACTGTTTTAGCTCTTGGAACGCCTTTTCTGCTTCTTCAGACCATTGGAATGGTCCGGACTTCCTCAATAACTTGAAGAAGGGAAGTGCCCGTTCCGCCAGTCTTGAAATGAACCGGCTAAGGGCTGCCAGACATCCAATCAGCTTTTGGACATCCTTGATGCGGGCTGGTGGCCGCATGTCTTAAATGGCTTTAATCTTTGCCGGATTAGCTTCTATGCCCCAGTGACTTACCAGGAAACCAAGAAGTTTTCCGGAGCTAACCCCGAAGACACACTTGTCTGGGTTTAGCTTTGTGCGCGTGATCCGCAACTTGTCGAAGACAGCCTGTAAGGTGTCAAAGAGTGACTCCTTGTTCTTGACCTTGACCACGATGTCATGGACGTACACTTCCACTATGTCTCTAATGAGTTCTTCAAAAGTTTTGTACATAGCTCGTACAAAGGTTGAAGCTGCATTCTTGAGACCAAATGGCATGGCTGTATAACAGTACAATCCATCTACTGTGATAAAAGAGGTATGCTCTTCATCTTCCCTAGACATTCTGATTTGGTGATACCCAGAATATGCGTCTAGGAAACACAGTAATTCACACCCGGAGGTGGAATCCACTATCTGATGTATTCTAGGTAGTGGGAATGGATCTTTTGGGCATGCCTTATTTAGTGTTGTGTAGTCGACACACATCCGAAGCTTCCCGCCGGCCTTGGGTACAACAACTGGGTTTGCCAGCCATTTTGGATGGAAGACTTCTCGGATGAATCCAACTTCGAGCAACTTCTTCACTTATTGTCGAATGAAGTTTTGTCGCTCCACGGATTGCTTCCGAGGCTTCTGGTGTACAGGCTAGGTGTCAGGGTAGATCTTTAGATTGTGCTCAATCACTTCCCTGGGGATCCCAGGCATTTTTGACGGTTGCCAGGCAAAGACATCGACATTAGCCCAGAGGAAAGCGATGAGCGCGAGTTCCTATTTGTCATTCAGTCCTCCCGATATACAGGTGGTCTGAGCAGCATCAGAACCTATTCGGACGACTTTGACGGGAATGTCAGTGTCGCCGCTTGGCTGCACACGAGGTGCAGAAGTCGAGCCCCGCTGACGAATGCTCGGGGGTTTTGGAGCTTGTTCCTGCCTGGAGTCCTCCTCTTGCGCCGTAGTAAGCGCATGAAGTTCTTCCAGAGCAGTTACTCCGGCAGTACGATCTCCACGGATCCGGAGAATGCCTACTGGTGTTGGCATCTTCAACACCAAGTAGCCATAATGAGCAGCTACCATGAATTTGTACAAAGCAGGCCTACCCAAGATGGCATTGAAGGGTAAGTTGATCTGAGCAATGTCAAAGACCAACTTCTCGGTGCGATACTTCTCCCGAGTCCCGAAGGTAACGGGGAGGGTAATAGCACAGAGTGGGGTAATGACTCCCGGACCTACTCCGGAGAAAGGTCGGGAGGAGTGAAGATCCGAAGGTCGGAGCTGAAGCTTGGTAAAAGCTTCAAAGCTTATGAGGTTGAGCCCCGAACCTCCGTCTACCATAACATGGTGAAGCTGGATGTTATTGATGGTAGGAGATACCATTAAAGGTAACTGGCTTGCTCCAACCATGCTTCGAGGGCAGTCTGAAGCATCAAAAGTGATGGCTGTGTCCATCCACTTCCGATGAGGCTCCGCCCTGGCTGCAGGAGCTACAGCGGCCATGTCCCGACGCACTGTCTTGAGGATGCGGTGGGAGGTGATGTCCCATGATTCACCAAAAATGGTGTTCATGGTTTTCCGACGCTCATTGTCAGAGACATCAGAATCATCGTCGACGGAGGTGTAGACGGCCTTCAAGACTTTTTTGGGATCCTGAAAACCTAATACCTCTTCAGCCGGAGCTTCGTCAACTTTTTGCTTTCCTTCCCCCTGTCGGAAAGGAGCTTCTTCTCGGCGCTTGTTGTAACGCTCGGGAAGGTTTTGGACCTCCCGACAGTCTTCCAAACTGTGGCTGTCCGTTTTGTGAATTGGACACCGCACCCTGGGTTTGCCACCGTCTTCAGAAGACGTTCGAGGTCGCTTCTCGGGGCGTGGCCCCCGGCCACCCAGAGCTGCAGAAGCTGCAACATTAGATGCGCCGACCAACAGCTTCTTCTTGTTGTTGGTCTTTTTCTTCTTCTTGCCACTCGCGGAGGTAGTGGCTTCGCCTTTGGAGGATTTTTTGTGATCCGCCGGAGGTGGTTTGGAGTGCATTTCACGGCCCTCCGCAGCTCTGGCACATTTGTCAGCCAAGCTGAAGAGTTTCGTGACACTGGTGATCTCCTTGATCGCCAGTTTCTCCAACATCTTCTTATCCCGTACACCCTGTCTAAATGCCACAATGACAGAAGCGCTAGAGATAGAAGGGATAGTGTTTCGTACCTGAGAGAATCTCTAGATGAATGATCGCAAGGATTCTCCCCCGTTTTGCACGACTGCAAAAAGATCCAGTTCAGTGCCTGGTCGGGTGTATGAACTCCCGAAGTTGGCAGTGAACTGCCGGCACAACTCCTCCCAACTGTTGATGGAGTTGGGTGGAAGGCTCATAAACCAGGACCGGGCGGTCCCAGTTAAAGCCACTGGAAAATTATTGGCCATTACAGCCTCATTTCCTCCAGCTGCTAGGGAAGTAGTGGAGTAAATCTAAAGAAATTCAACGGGATTAACGGTCCCATCAAACTTCTTCGGCAGGTGAGGCCGGAATTTCTGTGGCCACCTGACCATACGCAGATGCATGGACAGGGCCGAACAGCCTCCTCCTACTCCTTCAGGAGCAGGAATGTCCTGAGCTTCTCATCTTTCACGAGCACGCTCAATATGGACTCGGCCGTCTTGTTGACGGTATCGGCGATCAAGCTCCGCCCGGAGGTCATGAGTTGAAATCCTTGACACATTGTGAGTGCGCCGTGCCCCGGAGGGCAACGATGTCACTTGCTGCGATGCAGCACGTCTCCTGTTGTTGGAAACGTGTTGACCAAGTCTACCAGACAAGGTTCGTCGCTGCGACGGGGCCCGTCCTGAAGGAGGAGGACCCTGGTTGCTGATGCGATCGTCTGCTGCTGCAACCAAGTGTTCCACATCGGCCCTCCACTGCTCCATTGCATCCCGGGATGCGTCCGGAGGTGGTGGGCGCTGAAGAAGAGCACACGCTGCATGGAGCGCATGTTCCGGGTTGTCATGATTTGCCGACGCAGTGATTGACGCTAGTGCACCATCGCATTGCCCAGCTTGATTTGCTGGTGGAGGCGGCGGTGGTGGTAGCGTGACTTCTGCTGGAACTGAGGCTCCTGCTGATGGTTGCACATTGGAGGGATTGCCCCCAACAGCTTGAACAGCAGGATAACCGTTGGATGATCCAGCAGCTGAGTTCACCATTTTTGAAATCTCAGGCGCCCCTACCTAGCGCGCCAACTGTCGGTGGTTTTGATCCGACAGATCTCCCGACACTACTAAAGTGTTAGAGGAGTTTGAGGTTCAGTGTGGGCGCGCGGAGATTCAAGAAGGTGAAGTGTAAATGACACGAGAGACACGAAGATTTACGTGGTTCGGGCCGCCTGAGCGTAATACCCTACTCCATGGGGTGTGTTGGTGTTGTATTGGATGTATGAGCTCAAAGTGAGTTCTGGGTGTAGAGTGAGCGCGTAACGTGTGTGTCCTATGTATCGTCGGCCTGTCCTTTTATAGTACAAGAGCAGGCCGTTACAAGTCAGCCTGGCCCGACATGTGGCCCCGACGGTTACTAATATTGATACACATTTGATGCGCTTAATTACTCTTAATAACCGAATTACGGGCTTTGATAGCACCATTACTGGTAATTAAGGTCGTCCGATCGTGTGTCATTAATATAGTATTAATGACACTTAATCGGGTCTTGAAGTCCTTGATTCCCTTTGAAGATCCGGAGCCGTTGTGGAGTCTTCCGGAGGTTAGAGGCTGAAGGTCCGACGGTTGGACACGTGGCAGCTCTGGAGCTTACTGTGAGGTACAGGTAGGTCCGGTGCTACCTAACACGTGTCAGTTCCGGAGCTTCCCTCGGTCTGGGGTTAGGTCCGGAGGTGCCGCTATGGTACATAGCCCGGAGCTTCCCCCTTGTGGGCGGTAGCTCTGGTTTGATAGCACATGTGGTGACCCTGGTACTAACCAAGTTGGAGAAGCGGGTCTGGTTATGTCTGACAGGTGGGCCTCCGAAGATCTTCAGATCGAGTAGATGATATTCCCTTGAGGTCTTTGCAATCCCAAGGGGTATACGGTACCCAGGGTACCGATAGGATCATTTTTGTACCTCACGGCATCAAGACCGGACATACAATTCAGCATATGTCGTTGTGCACAGTTTCAAGCTTCCCCACGTATTTCACATTGTCAAGTCGTCAAAAGAATTCTCAGGTACTTACATGGAACTCAAGAATTTGGCATTTTTCTTCCTTCTTCCTCAACCGTTACTTTGAAAGCTTTTTCAAATGCTAAATTTGGGGGTTGTAGGATTGATAGGAAAAGTACTTCAGGTGCATGTCATTTTCTTGGTAATTCACTTGTTGCTTGGTCCTCTAGAAATTAAAGCTCAGTTGCACAATCCACAACCCAATCTGAATATGTAGCTGCTGCTAGCGCTTGCTCACAAATTCTTTGGATTGTTCAAACTCTTAGGGACTATGAGGTTGATCTAGATAGTGTTCCATTGTTTTCTGATAACACTAGTGCTATTTGCATTGCTAAAAACTCTGTGCAACATTCTAGAACAAAACACATTGACATTAGGTATCACTTTTTCCGTGATAATATTGAAAAAAGAAACATTGAGCTTCACCATGTAGATACCAAACATCAATTAGCTGACATTTTTACAAAACTTTTGGATTTCACTCGCTTTTGTCACATTCGTAGTGAAATAGGGGTTATGCATCCTCATGGCTTAAATTGAGGAGCAGTTTTTGAAACTTGGGAACTCTATATGTGAATCTGAATTTAAAATAATATGAGCATAGTATTTCATACATATATGACTTTGTGTTCATTTTACATGCTGAAAGTTCTTACTACATTACTCGTGTTATACATTTTGTAGTTTTTGCCATGACTAGTAATTGGAATAATTACTTACACTAAATCTGGTCATGATCGAACTTTCTTGCCATTTTGAACTTGTTGCATGATCACAAGTGCTTTTAATCATAAAGAATTAATCAAGTAATCAACTAACATGTTGAGTTTTTATTATCAAATGAAAAATTGAGAAAAGACCAAGAGAATATGCATGCATCACACTTTTTCTTTTGAGATGGCTTATCATTGCCCTTAGATATGAATTTGGAAGAAGTTGTGTATGACTAAAACCATGTCCTTAAGCTTCTGATTGTCACATGACATAGGTTTGGCTTGGATGGTTAGAATAAGGCATATGCGGCATATAACCTCTTGCAAATGTTATATGATCAAAATTTGAGCTTTAAATGATATTTTAAAATGAAAAATACAGCAACAAGTGTCATACTTTCATGTTTTGAAATAGTTAAGTTTGTGATATCATGACTTGCTTAAATTGAAATTACACTTGATCTCTAGCATGGCTTACACTACTTTATGTATTTTTTTGATGTGATAGTGTAAGTTACTTGATAGTATGACTTGGATGAGCTTTGTTTTATATGTATATATTATAATATGCTCATAACATTTAAAATTTCTCTTTTGTACCTTGCTAAATACATTGTCAAAGGGGGAGAAATTGATCACACATTGCACACATTTACAAGTGTTTTGGCACGATTCTTCTCAGGGGAAGAATTATTGTTTTTCTTATCATTTTATTTCTATTTACAAAGGGGATAAATAAGGATAGGGGGAGAAATATTTGTTTTGAAATTTCTTTCTTTCTCATTTGATTGATTTCAAAACTTTTCATAAGCCAATATTAGGATTTTAAGTGGTGTTGCCAATGCATTCTACTTGGGGGAGATTGTGAGACCTATGTATGCTGAATACATTGGCTTTGACGATAAAAGTTTTGAATACTATCAATATACCTTTTTAACATGGTTCGACTCTAGGTCCGAGCTCTTGCAAGGTCCGACGATACGTCCAACTTGTTTTGGGTAGCTCCAGCAAGGTCCGACATAAGGTCTCACTTGCTTTGGCTAGGTCCGACTTCTTTGTCAAGGTCCGACTTATTTTGGTTAGACCCGACTTGCTGTGGCTAGGTCCTACTAGCTTTGATAAGCTTCAGTGCTAGGTCCGACTAGCTTTGCTTAGCTCCAAAGCTGAACCTGCTAGCTTTGGCACGTTCCGGTTCAAGGTCCTGTTAGCTTTGGCAAGGTTCGATGCTAGATTGCAATGGTTCTGCTTTTACCTTGCAATATTTCAAACTTGCTTTACAACTATGGAAAGTCTGCTTAGTATTATTTTACTAAGTTTTTGGTGTGTTTTGGTGGTTATGGTTGATATCTTTTTGCTATGGTTTGCAATGTGCTTTTGTGAGGGCTCACGTAAGGTATTGTGGTTTCGGAACTAACGAGAGTCAAGTCAAGGACTTGTGCTCGGAAGTATCGGTTGTTTATTCATTAGCAGGTGTTGCTTGAGATCAAGACATGTCTGGTGACGGGATCTATTGAACTAGTCTTAGGGAGAAGATGAGGTTCAACAACCATGTTTGGAAGGAATTGTGGTTGAGTTGATCACGAGGTTGTGCAACATGTTTGAATTAAGAACAATGCATATGAAGGTATTGTGGACGTCGTTGGAAGAAATTTGCACGTGTGCAAGGAGTGCATGGATGTGGCTACATAGTTTCAAGGCGTGATGAAGATATGTGGACGTAAAGAATTGGTCAGAAAGGTCCAACTGACAAGGTTATGGACTCAGGCTGCGACTGAGTCGTGTTTGACTCAAATATGGAAGTCGTGTTAAGATTTCGTGTGGGTCATGAAGTTGAGTTGTTTTAGGAATGGGATATGATCCTAAGGTGTTTGAAAGTCTTAAGATTGCTTCTATCTGGAAGAGTCTTGAGCAGTTATGGAAAGTTTCGGTTGAATCTGAGTAGGATTTGAGTCCTAGTTAGGATTGGGTTGGCCTAAGGGCTTGTTATATAAGCAAGGGAGGCCAGAGCTCGTGGTACACGACTTTGGGGGCTGTTCCTTTTGTGTTTTGATCAATAAAATTCGTAGTCTAAAGGAAATTTTATGTTTTGTTCGTCCGACTTGTTTTCGTCATGTCTTTCTCGTCGAGTTTCTGCACATCAAGACCTTGCTTTGGTGGTTTTATCATAACTCGAGTTTTACAGATCCAATTGTCGTGATTCTTCTTGGGTTGTCTCCACAACTTGATTATCTATCATCTGTAAAAATTTCATGGTCACTGGATGTAAAATCCCGCTTTTTGGAAGAACAAAAACACAGAAATGCGAACTTAAATTTTTTTGAAAGTGGACTTGGAATTTTAAACTCACATGAGCTATGTGAGTTAACCAATGTTCATAAACATGTGAACTTGTTAAAAACTTTAAACATTAATGAGGAGTTATCACTTGAACGGTTAAATCTTCGTGTGATACTTCTAATTTTGGTTCAACCTTATTATAAGTAACATCATGGAGTTCCCCACTACATTGCAGAAGTGTAGTGTCTCTGGGACCTTCGACCATATTCATTCAGGTGGACTTGCACGGATAATATCTTGCATGGGGTCCACATGTCGGGTGGCCCACCAGTCAGCCCTCACCAACCTAAGTTTGGTTTTCTTCTCAGCTTAAGCTTATCGAGAGCCAGCGTCGCCCATGATGTGTTGCTCTTATCCTGAATACGACATGATCTTTTTCCAACCTCAGTGTTAGATATTTTCTCCGCCAAGTCTCCACGTCATCGCTCGCAACCTGCTGGCCATTTCCATGCCGATAATAAAAATAAAATGCTCAAAAATTCAATATTTGCAATATTGAAATATTAGTGTTTTAGACTTCAAGTGCCATTGTAAATTTAATAAATTTAGGTGAGCATTTCAAATTAAATCTAGCATTTGAAATCAAAAACAAATTTCTCCACATTCAAATTTGAGTGCAATGTTAACTTCACCATATTTGAAAATTCAGATATGCAAATTGTAACAAATTCTGGGCCCCATCTATTATTTAAATTTGAAGTTATTTTGCAGCAAATAGGAATAAGGATAAGGGAGAAATAACCTAAAGTGGGACCCACATATCAGTCTTATCCTCAAAGGGAAGTGCTATGTTCTATTTTGATCTCTACGTGGCTTCCTTAATCCCCGGCTCCTTGCTGCAATCCTCGGTTCTTCCCCACTCATCCCGATTGTGCCTCCTCACCGATGCAACCCCCACGTCGGCCACCGGCTCACCTCCCTGCACGCGCTGCTTCGCCCCCTGCTCGCTGCACACCCTGGTTGCGTCCTGACCCCGGCCAGCGACGACAGCGCCTGGCCGCTGCCGCATGCTTCCCCGGCGTCACCCTGGCCGCACGCGTCCCTCGCCACGCACCGTGCGCCCAATGCCGCCTCCACTCCAGTCGCGCTGCCGTCCTGCGCGGTTCCCCGCCACCGCCGCGTCGCCCTGCCCGCCTCACCACCGGCCAAGCCGCCACGGCGCGCTGCTCGCCCCCGGTCGCGCCTCATCTCCACGCCATCGCCCGCGCTCCGCCCTACCCAACACAGCCACGGCTTCTGCTTCGCTCCCCGCCGGCCCCCTCTGTACGCGCGCTCCAGCGCGTCCACATCCGCAACCCCGCCGCTGTCCGACAACCACACATCGCACGCCAGAGCTCAAGCCGCCGACCATCCACCACCCGCGCCATGGTCTGCTCCCGACATCCAGCGCCCGACGGCCACCACGACATCTCAATTCGCCGCCTGTCGCGCCACCAGTGCTTGACGACGTCCCTCCCATTGACCATCCAGGTAATCCTCCTCTGTCTTCCTAGTTAGTCGCGTGCATGTTCGTCTCCTCTATCACACAGTGTCACGTCCGCGCTGCCTCCCCACGCCACAACCTCGCCTCCACGACACATCGGGCGATAACCGTTAGGCCAAATTAGGGTTTAGTCGAGGCGATATTCAGCAAGTCCTAGGTGTAGCCAAGGCGCCCGATGAAATGCCTTCTAGTTCAAACTAAGGGTATTGGTGACCACCGATAACCTATGGTAGAGGAATGCGAGAACGTCGTGACCGTCAAGGAGAACTAGACCAAGGGGAACCTTGGATAAGAGTTTCTTGGTCGTGTCGCAAATGTTTCCTAATCATTCGCAGAATTGCTTAACTAGGTGTGCCGCTTCATCAACGGCTGGTTCGTAGAGTCGCGTGCCGACGATCGAGTTGACATCACTAACCTTGAGACTCATGAGGTGGTGTTTGGGATTCCGCTCACCACCGTTGACGAGTTCTAGGTCGATGTGAACATCGATGAAACGACCTTCACGAGATGGCAAAGCATGTTGTCACGACATAGTAATGCATTATGCTCAAGTTCCAGGAGTACATCGAGCTCACCTGGACAATCTTGCAAAAGACACTGCAATAGTGTCATGTAAGAACTTTAACGATGCTTGCGAAGTTAGTCGTAGCGACTGGTTTACCTAAAAGTGATTTGAACGTTGTCTTGGTACTCATGTCAGGTTAGCAATGCTTGTGATGACTCTTTGAGTCCAAGCAATTTCAATCTCACTTCACTTCCAAGTGTCGCTAGGGTTCTACTTCGATTCATCCTAATTCTGAACCCTGCCACCACACTTCTCACTTAACTCATTGGTCGACTTCTAAGTCGCGACCTTCTTTGTTACACACTCCACTCATACACAAGCTTTCGATGTCCCACCTTGATTACTGGGTCATCCTTACCCTAATCAGTCCAACACTTTCCAGTCAGTCTTTGCCTTCTCAAGTGGCATGGATCCAAGTGTTAAGTGAATAATGGCATTACATGCTTTCATTGCACCTTTCAATTCACACCTCGACACTACTATGACCACTTGACTCCATCCTTTGTTTATCCACACAACAGAGGCATACCTCTTCCTTCTAGTTAATCTCATCAGTCTTAGAGTTTGTTTAACTTGTTTAATCTAAAGTATAGTTACAATGTTTACTTATATGCATATCATGTCAATAGGAAACGTGATTGAGATGATCGACGAGGAGCTTCACTTGGAGGAGGAGCCGAGGAGTCACCATCTTGGAGTCATTGGCGGAGTCGCGGAAGAAGACCACTGACATTAACATTTATTCGAGTAGCAAACTAAGGCAAGCCCCAATTTGCATTTAAGTGCTATTTCAAAGTTTATATTTGTATCACTTATGTCTAGGATGATTTTGTGCATTAGGGCTAAGGTGTTTGTTACTATACTTGCATGACCCAAAAATCCCATGGAGTATTTGGTAGGTCTACAATCCGACGAGTAGAAAATGCCATGCTTATATTTGTAGGAATCCGATAGAAGTCGAGTAGTTGGAATCTACTCGCGAGATAGGATTTTATCACATGGGAGGGATTTTAGCAAATAATGGTTTGTAAATATGAATTGGAAACCGAGCAGTGGGATAGGATGTAGCGAGACATGGTCTCATGTGCGTAGCCCTGCTTGTGTCAACTGAGGACCGATCCGTGTGCGGCCCTACTAGACAAGTATGAATTGTACCGGATTCATACTGGGCATATGGAACCCAGGAAACCGATGTAACTTGATAAATTTGATGTAGAGACATAGCCCATTGTCGATAGGGGTGGGCTGAGGGTAGTAAGGTGTAAATTCGCTGGCGGGACAAACACGCTCCGTGCGGGAACCTTATGCCCGTGATGGTGGGACCGGTTTGGCGTTTGAGTTGTCTTATGAAAGGTTGCTGCGTTTGACGTGGTGAGGAGCACGGCACGCTCCTTAGGCATGGGTGTACATGACATGTTATTCGGGTGTGTTCTGATTGCAATCACCGTCCCACGCGGTTATTTGAGTACCGCTTGTTCACTGCGCCGTGACGTAGTAATAAAAAGTAATAGAATTATTATAAAATTGTTGCTATGATTATTATTGTATTGCAACTTGTATGGATTAGAGATAGCACAATTAAAAGTTTACCATTTCCAAATACTTAATCTGTAATAGCATTATGTGCTTTGGGCATGACATATCATCGACAAAATGTTTCTTGTTTGATTGTGGAGTCTATGATGTGTCGTGCCTGAGTAATGTCATTTGCTACTTAAAACATGACTACAAGGATCGACTTGTAGGCGAGTCTATTTATGTTATTCCTTACCTATGGTTAGACTTTACCTTGCATATGTCTAGTGAGACGGGTCAGTCTTACTGAGCCTTATGCTCATGTTTGCGCTTTAATGATATTTGCAGGTAGTTTATTTCTGCTGCTCAGGTTGTACATGAGACCTCGAGGTGTCGAGAAGAATCTCGTGTGGACCACACCACTGCTGGATGATCGTCATGCTGCTAGTGAGAAACATCCTAGGGCATGGACGTCTTCTCTCATGCTTAGATAGGTGAGAATATGAGTATGTAGTTCCGTTGCGTGTGAACTTCTATTGTACACTATTTTGTAAACTCTAATTATATTTATGAAATGAAAACTTTGTAAGTTTTGGTAATTCTTTTCGTGCATGCTGTTAGGTGCCGCATCGCACGACACCACCCAATGAGATCCTTGGACGTCGGGGCCCCAATCCTCACAGACATGGTATCATAGCTTCATTGAGAATAGCAAACTCGAAAAGAGCCTATTTCTTGAAAACTCCGAAGTAGTCGAGTGAGGATTAGCTATATGCCCATTAGGGACTATAACTAGTATAAGCTATAAAGGTGGTGAACTAACTTACTTGTTATAATATTCTGTAACGACGCTCTGTCTTCAAGGTAAGAGGTAAGATACGCCACTGAGAGCGGACCAATCTCGGTAAGCTCTTCCATACGAGATGTGATATGTGATTGTTTCCGTGGCTTGGCACGGAAAGTCAATATGAGTCTTTGAAACTTTCCATGTTTCTGAGAATATATAACACGCGATACTCCAGCGTGACACAAAATTAGTGGGAGCCCCCGTCGGGTGGTGGATAACCCGATAGTATGCATCTCTAGAACTATTCATTTTCTATGGGAACATGCAAAACACGTACGCCCATTCGTGTATAAGCCGGTTTGTGCAAAAAGTCTTTGCTGTACAGACGTAGTACAACCATGTACCTCGAGACATGACTTCGCTCGAGGGCGACTCACACTAGAGTCGTATGCATTTACTTTCTTATATATTATTGTGACTGTCTGTCGTGTTTCCCCGTGCCGCCCTTGAGGTGTGAAGGAGTGAAAGGGGATTGTGTGTCTTCTGCAGCTACACTGACTACGGTAGCGACCCGTGTAGAACATGTTTGCGAGTGAACAATACTAGGGCCACCTATAGACGTATCCGGATATACCGGTTGGAATTTTCTTTTTGGTAAGGCACGTAGTACCGTCAATATCACATTTGATACTTCGACCACCCCCCGCATGAAAGAATGACTTCATTACCATCTTGTAAGATCCAACTACCAGTTTCTGGTAAGTTAGGGTCAAAGTGTCGACATGGAAAGTTGCAATGCGAAGAAGGCTAAAGATTATGGTTTTTGTATACTCTTGACGAAATCTAGCTCGATTATGTCAAAAGCTACTTCTAGTTAAACTTCATAGAACATAGTGGTATGCTATATGGTTAAGAAGATCTTCAAGTCCTCTATGACTTTTTCCTTGGATAGTTTGGGTAAGAAAGCACTTTGAACCGGTCCAAATCCTTGGAAACCAACATTTATCCACCTCCTTGATCTCATGAATTAGCCTCAGTGTTTTTCCTATATTCTTCCGTATAAAACTCTCCTTGACCCTTGTGATACAGTTTTGGAAAGAGGGTAAGATGTTCTCCAAGTTGGTCATGCGAAGTGTCTTCCAATTCGGCAATTAGCAAATTCCAGTCCTGAGTTGAAGTTGGTACACTATGTAGCTGCGACCAGCTCTATTCAGATTTTGGATGAATTTTATAGAGCCATTTCTCCTAGGTTATTCAACCAATCTAGGTGTATGTTATACGGTTGGAAAGGTTAGCAAGTCCGCTAGACGTTTCCTGTTCACCTCGACAACAAACTCCATTGCTAACCTATTCCAAAAGTCTAATTCTTAAACTCTGTCGAAGTTGGACCAAATCTGAAACTGTTCTGAGCCTTTCACCATTTTAACCATAACTCATTGTAGTCTTTTTTAATGAAGGTCTATAATACCTGGTTGGAAAGTGTAGAGAGTCCTATACAATGTTTCTAATGAACGACAGGTCAGAATCCTCATGTAACTCGAGGAAAAACTCGAAGTTACAAACTCTAATAAATCTGGACCCAGATCGGGACAGATCTGTATATGGTTACGATTTCGATCATAACTCGTGAAAAAATTGTCAAATAACTTCGTTTAATACATTTCCGGAGACCTTGAGACCTGTACAACAAGTTTGTAACATAACTTGCTGTCAAATTTTGATGTTCTCTACCTGAAAATCAGTGACCAAATCAGCCACAACAAATAAAGTCCTGTCAGAATTTTGTTAGAAATCTGGACACTTTGTCCAACTTCAAAAATCCATATCTATTCAACCAGAAGGGATATGGGGACAAATAAATACTTTTCAGAAAACTTGGAGAGTATTCTATAAATCTTCAGTTGAACTCCAAACCATAAAACCACATTAAGAAGATGAAAAAGCACTCTAACTACAACTGTTGCTGTTCTGAACTTTAGAGGATCAGCATCTGTATTTTTGCCACATCTTTTTGCAGAAAACTCTTCTAGGCCATTGTGATGCGTTTTCGGAAAGGGAAGGATCTATTCTACCATTTTGTAGTTCAATGTATTTCCAAATTCGGTAAATAATTATTTGAAATAGGGAGTTGAAACTGGTACTCTGTGCTGGTACTAACTACACTATTCAGATTGTCAGTGAATTTTGGACTGAACTAGGAAAGTATATACATTTCTGGAAAGATTAAGGAGTCCTCTATCAAGTTTCTATATTACTCTAAGGCTAAATATTAAAATAACTGGGTTTAAATTGAAGTATCGTTTAAGGTGTATTGGCAGTTCAGAATCTCGCAGGTTTGCATTCAGTTATGGTTTTGATCTTAGTTTCCAATAGAATCATCGGATGACTGTTTTAAATTTCTGGAATCAGGAGGATGTATGCAACAATTTTACAAATGTTGATGTCTATATATCTGAAAACTGTGGACAAGATCAGCCATAAACAAAGTAGGTGCTGTCCAAATTTTCAAAAAAAATCTGTCAACTTGCAAAGGCAATATCTCCTCAACCAGAAGTGATATGAGGACAAATGAATACTCTTTGGAAAGCTTTCAAAGTCCTATACAAGTTCTCTATTCAACTCCAGACTTAAAAATGTCATCTACCTATTCTAAATCGAGTTTGAATGCAAAGTTGTTAATCTGAACTGAACATCAAATTCTGAATGCTGAAATTTTAGCAAAACTTAAAAATGCATATCTCTTAAACAAGAACTGATATGAAGACAAATAAGTACTTTCTGGAAATATTATTACAGTGTCTACAACTTTGTCAATAATAATTTCTCCATATTTGGGATAGAACTGTATGGAAAGGTTGGATCAAAACTGCTACTTTTAAAGCAAGTTCTGCTGAAAGTGCCAGAAAAATTCTGCCAAATTTATAATAGCATAACATGCAAAACATAAATTATCTAGGGGCAAACCAATACTTTTTAGAAAGGTATTGAAGTGTACTTTAAATTTGTTATTCACCTCAAGATCTGATTTTGCCATTAACTGGAACAAAATCGAGTTTGCGTCCAGATTGATCATTGGTCACAACAGCTTGGCCAGTTTGAAACTTTTGGGTTTTGTTAGGCATTCGGTTCTCGATTTCATCTCGAGGAGTGTCGTAAAAAACCAAGAGTTGGGACTAAACTATTTACCAAGTAGAATAGAGTGTTTAACTCATTTGAAGCTCTTTTCCTTGGATAGACATACTAGTGTTTGATTTATGTGACTTCTCACATCACCCCTTGTGATTTTGAGCGCAAGTCACAATTACTCGAGTTTAATCTCGTCTTCCAATGAGGATTGTTTGAGGTACGCTTCGACATACTGGTTCAAAATTTTAAGGGGGAAGGTGATCACTCAAGTAACTGTAGTGTTCAACTAGCACTCTTTGGCACACTGAGATGTGTCAACAACAAAGCAAACAAGTGAGATTACATTTTCAAGAGGATCCAACCTAGACCACCAGATTGAGTTACTCTAATAAGAGTGTGACTTCAAATCCACTAAAGTGAACGAGAAGGATATCCGTTCCTCCTGACTGGTCGAAGCGAAGGTTAAGTGAAGTATCACTAGAGATGTGTCTAGTGTTCTCGACCAGGTGTCTAGGGATAACCTTCGACATATAGTTAGTTGTTTTTCTTCTGATGGAGATACTCCTCAAGTCAACAGGTACCACCAAGATTTAGATGAAGATGCATTTAAGTTTATTAGAATATGAACAAGCTTTTGAAAGATCAAGATCGTGGTATACTTTCCGCGTTCCTTGTCAATGCTCTTATAAGTGAATTTCTTGATCATGGTCAAGTCATGGCAGAGATATCGCCTGTTGAGTGTCTCTCATGAACACGGTATCCAATCCTTGCAAATCATCAGACAATACTTGAGTTTTGTGCGTGTGGTTCATTTAGTCTTGCTCAAACTATAAAAGCTACTGCACCCTACATGTGCACCATTTGCACCATACATGTGCACCATTTGCACCATATATATATGCATCATTTGCACCATACATATGCACCATTTGCACCATACCATGTGTATATTCATTGCACCATACAACATATGACGCATCATGAAGCATCATTACCAATAAAATACGAATGATAGAATGCATGATAATACAAAAATTTAGAGCAAGATTATGTACTTCTATTCAGACTATTCCAAGGTGTCTAATGACTACAATCATTTCACCACCTTCATTTGACTTCTTATATGGTTGATCTCTTTTTCATTGAGTGATACCTGGGCAACCGATCACTCAACCTCCCGTGCAACTAAACAGACACTTGAACTTCCGTCCTTGACTTGTTTAGGTTCAAGTGCTTTGTTTGTTGCAATTATACCGTTCTTCATCGTGTGATCACCGGTTAGATGATCAACCTTGTACAATCTATGATTCTCATTACTCGCAAAGGTTCTATTGGATTGTCAACCTCACGAAACTCCTTGAAGTTCCTATAAGTTCTTGACTTGGTATATGGTAACATTTATAACCTTGTAGTTACCATATGATTGAGTCTATGCTGTGTTAGGAGCATGTGAAGATACTGAATCTGTAAATCTTCATATGCCACCGCGAAGAGTCTTCATATTTTATTTCTATTGTTTGAAGATGTTGATATACCCAAAAACCTTGTAGTCGCCATATCTTCAGTATCCCTGCTGTTTTGATCACATAAGAGTGTTGAGTGCCTTGCTACTCTTATGCTACAGCTAAGGGATCCTATGGTTGGCTAAACATCAAACGAGGTTAATGATTGTTGTTTAACCTCATAAACCATCTTAACTCATGTCAGGGGAAATACCACATGAATTTGTAAGTACCTATGCAAAAACCAAGCAAGCAACCAAGAACCAATACTAAGATAGTTTCAAACAATCGAGGTGACCTAGAGAAGCAAAGAACAAGTGTTGATTCTTCCAGTCAAGACTAGGACAGGACAAGATGTCATGCCAGTGTAAGAGGACATCGATAAATGTTCAGTAACAGAGGTGAGAGTTTTACAACGTGATATGGTCATGTCGATCATCCTGTCAAGATTATCAACCTGAAGACTGGAATCACCAAAAGCAAACTTTAGAATCTCATAAGGTGCCTTAAGATTATCACTACTTTGTAGAACCCAAGTCTTTAAGGACATTGTCATTTTCCTTAGTCAATGAACCTCTTTTACGGATCGTCCCTACTCGTTTATGTTATTCTACATGATAGAATCTCAGGATGAGATTCCTTTAAGGGGGAAGGATTGTAAAAGCCCTTTTTTCGGAAGAACAAAAACGAAAAAATGCGAACTTAAAAATTTTTGAAAGTGGACTTTGGAATTTTAAGCTCACATGAGCTATGTGAGTTAAATGTTCATAAACATGTGAACTTGTTAAAAACTTTAAACATTAATGAGGAGTTATCACTTGAACGGTTAAATCTTCGTGTGATACTTCTGATTCCGGTTCAACCTCATTATAAGTAACATCACGGAGTTCCCTGCTACATTGCAAAAGTGCAGTGTCTCTGGGACCTTCGACCATATTCGTTCAGGTGGACTTGCACAGATAATATCTTGCATGGGGCCCACCAATTGGGTGGCCCACTAGTCAGCCATCACCAAACGAAGTTTGGTTTCTTCTCCGCTTAAGCTTATCGAGAGCCAGCGCCGCCCATGATGTGTCGCTCTTATCCTGAATACGATATGATCTTTTTCTGACCTCAGTGTTAGATATTTTCTCCGCCAAGTCTCCACGTCATCACTCGCAACGTGCTAGCCATTTCCGCGTTGAGAAAAAAATAAAATGCTCAAAAATTCAATATCTGCCATATTCAAATATTAGTGTTTTAGACTTAAAGTGCAATTGTAAATTTAATAAATTTATGTGAGCATTTCAAATTAAATCAAGCATTTGAAATCAAAAACAAATTTCTCCACATTCAAATTTGAGTGCAATGTTTACTTCACCATATTTGGAAATTCAGATATGCAAATTGTAACAAATTTTGGGCCCATTTGCTATTTAAATTTGAAGTTAATTTGCAGCAAATAGGAATAAGGATAAGGGAGAAATAACCTAAAGTGGGACCCATGTATCAGTCTTATCCTCAAAGGGAAGTGCTCTATTCTGTTTTGATCTCTACGTGGCTTCCTCAATCCCCGGCTCCTTCCTGGAATCCATGTTTCTTCCCCGCTCGCTCCGGTCGTGCCTCCTCACTGGCGCAGCTCCCACGTTGGCCGCAGGCTCACCTCCCTACACGCACCGCTCGCCCTGGCCGCGTCCCAACCCCAGCCAACGACAGCTGTGCCTGGCCGCCGCCGCATGCTTCCTCGGTGTCGCCCCGGTCGCGCGCGTCACTCGCCGTGCACTGTGCGCCCAGCGCCGCCTCCACTCCAGTCGCGCTGTTGTACTACACGGTTCCCCGCCACTGCCTCATCGCCCTGCCCGCCTCACCACCGGCCAAGCCGCCACGGCTCGCCGCTTGCCCAGCAGCGCCGCGCCCAGCTCGCCGCACCCTGTGCGCCGCTCGCCCTCGGTCGCGCCTCATCTCCATGCCCTCGCGCGCGCTCCGCCCCCCCCTTCCCCCCCCCCCCCAATGCAGCCACGGCTTCTGCTCCACTCGGCGCTGGCCACCTCTGTGTGCGTGCTCCAGCGCGTCCCCATACGCAACCCCGCCGCTGTTCGACGGCCACACGTCGCGCACCAGAGCTCAAGCCGCTGGCCAACCGCCACACTCGCTATGGTCTGCTCCCCGCATCCATCGCCTGACGGCCACCACGGCATCTCAATTCGTCGCCTGCCGCACCACCGGCGCTTGACAGCATCCCTCCCATCGACCATCCAGGTAATCCTCCTCCGTCTTCCCAGTTCGTCGCGCGCGTGTTCGTCTCCTCTGTCGCGCAGTGTCGCGTCCGCGTTGCCTCCCCACGCCACAACCTCGCCTCCACGACACATCGGGCGATGGCTGTTTGGCCAAATTAGGGTTTAGTCGAGGCAAGATTCAACAAGTCCTAGGTGTAGCCAAGGTGCTCGATGAAATGCCTTCTAGTTCAAACCAAGGGTATTGGTGACCACCGATAACCTATGGTAGAGGAATGCGAGAACATCGTGATCGTCAAGGAGAACTAGACCAAGGGGAACCTTGGATAAGAGTTACTTGGTCGTGTCGCAGATGTTTCCAAATCATTCGTAGAATTTCTTAACTAGGTGTGCCGCTTTATCGACGGCTGGTTCGTCGAGTCGCATGCCGACGATCGAGTCGACATCACTAACCTTGAGACTCATGAGGTGGTGTTCGGGATTCCACTCAGCACCATTGAGGAGTTCTTGGATGATGTGACATCAATGAAACGACCTTCACAAGATGGCAAAGCATGTTGTCACGACATAGTAATGCATTAAAAGTAGTTCACCGAGCTCACCTGAACAATCTTGCAAAAGACACTACAATAGTGTCATGTAAGAACTTGAACAATGCTTGTGAAGTTAGTTGTAGCGACTGCTTTACCTAAAAGTGATTTGAACGTTGTCTTGGTACTCATGTCAGGTTAGCAGTGCTTGTGATGACTCTTTGAGTCACAGCAATGCCGATCTCACTTCACTTCAAGTGTGGCTTGGGTTATACTTTGATTCATCCTAATTCTGAACCCTTCGACCACACTTCTCACTTAACTAGGTTTACACCTTAGTGAGTTTGTGTAACTTCATTGGTCGACTTCTAAGTCGCGACCTTCTTTGTTACACACTCCACTCATACTCAAGATTTCGATGTCCCACCTTGATTACGGGGTCATCCTTACCCTAATCAGTCCAACACTTTCCAGTCTGTCTCAGCCTTCTCGAGTGGCATAGCTCTAAGTGTTAAGTGAATAATGGCATTACATGCTTTCGTTGCACCTTTCAATTCACATCTCGATACTACTATGACCACTTGACTCCATCCTTTGTTTATCCACACAATAGAGGCATACCTCTTCCTCCTAGTTAATATCATCAGTCTTTGAGTTTCTTTAACTTGTTTAATCTAAATTATAGTTACAATGTTTACTTATATGCATATCATGTCAATAGGAAACGTGATGGAGATGATTGACGAGGAGCTTCACTTGGAGGAGGAGCCGAGGAGTCACCATCTTGAAATCCTTGGAGGAGTCCCGAAAGAAGACCACTGACCATTAACATTTAATCGAGTCGCAAACTAAGTCAAGCCTCAGTTTGCATTTAAGTGCTATTTTTAAGTTTATATTTGTATCACTTTTGTCTAGGATGATTTTGTGCATTAGGGCTAAGTTGTTTTTTACTCCACTTGCATGACCCACAAATCCCATGGAGTATTGGGTAGGTCTACAACCCGGCGAGTAGAAAATGCCATGCTTATGTTTGTAGGAATCCGATAGAAGTTGAGTAGTTGGAATCTACTCGCGAGATAGGATTTTATCACACGGAGGGATTTGAGCAAATAATGGTTTGTAAAATATTAATTGGAGATCGAGCAGAGGGATAGGATGCAGCGAGACGTGGTCTCACATGCTTAGCCCTGCTTGCGTCGATTGAGGACCGATCATTGTGCAGCCCTGCTGGACAAGTTTGAACAGTACCAAATGCATACTGGGCATATGGAACCTAGGAAGCTGATGTAACTTGATAACTTGGATGTCGAGGCATAGTTCATTGTCGATAGGGGTGGGCTGAGGGTAGTAAGGTGTAAATTTGCCTGCGGGCAGACACGCTCCGTGCAGGAATCTTATGCCCGCGATCGTGGGACCAGTTCAGCGTTTGAGTTGTCTTGTGAAAGGTTGCTGTGTATCACGTGGTGAGGAGAACGGCACACTCCTTAGGCACGGGTGTACGTGACGTGTTATTCGGGTGTGTCCTGATTGCAATCACTGTCCCTCACAGTTATTTGAGTACCGCTTGTTCACTGCGCTGTGACGTAGTAATAAAGAGTAATGGAATTATTATGAAATTGTTGCCATGATTATTATTGTATTGCAACTTGTATGGATTATATATAGCACAATTAAAACTTTACAGTCTCCAAATATTTAATCTGTAATAGCATTATATGCTTTGGGCCGCCGTCGTGAGCTTTCGAGTATTGTAATGGAACATGCGCCTCGCATGGTCCTCCATGCTCGGTTCCTCTACTTGGTACCTCAGCTTTAAGCAAACAAACATTTAAGTGATATGCACTAATAATTCAAATGAGTTGAAAAAAATAAAACAGTTAAACTTACCATAAAATCATTCCACATAGCTCCCTGAACCGTGCCGTGGACCTGGTGAGAGACACGAGCGTAGTCATCCCACGATAGGGGAGGCAAACCGTCAATGACACCGGGGTAGTGCAACTTCATTATAGCACCCATGACACTGTTAACCTGCCTGTGGTGTTTCTCGGCCCCTGTGAACGATGTGTTGTACCAACATCTGCTAAATATATTAAATCATTAAGTAACAGAAAACAACATCTACTATTTAATATACTATATACAGTTTTTTACCTGTCTCCGACAGGACGGATAGTGATCCGCTGAGCAGGAACCAGAGGAGGAGCCTTAAAGTGGGTCCTCCTCATCCGTCGCCTTTGCTACGGCGCCGCCACGTCTTGTGACCCTGAAGGATCTGCGGAACCACCAGATTCCAAAGGAAGGCTAGCGGTAGCCGGCTCCGTAGGAAGGCTAGCGCTAGCTGGCTCCGAAGGGGGGCTAGCGCTAGCGGGCTCCTCTAGCGGCCCTCTAGCCTCTGACTCGGACTCAGATGACTCTGAGTCAGACTGTACAAAAGAAAAAGATTGATAAGAAATAATTATAAATATGTGAAATTTATAAAATTACTTAATTGTAAACTAAAATTTACCTCCGTCCGCTGAAAGCACACATGAGCTGAGGGTGGAGCGTGCGCCAGAAACAGGGAAAGTCGGCTCGAAGTTAATGAGGTCCCTGAGCAAGGGTCTCGTGCCGGCTCAAACCCTCTCACTGGCTTCTCCTTCCCCTTTGATGACATCTTGTTGAAAGAAATAAATGATTAATATGCTAAAATAATATACAAAATTAATGTTAAGTTAGTGAATAAAACAAAATTAATATTAAGCATTTGTCCCAAACAAGTTAATGAATGAAACGTTACTTCATAAATTTCAAAATTCATCAACATCATGGTCATTCACCCTACTCCTTAAACCAGTCCATCGATCTTCTTCTTCCGCATATCGTTTTCGTTTCCGCAAATCAGCAGGCACGACTAAGTCATTGATTTCTTCAGTTTCTGATTCAGATTCCGTTTCCTCTTCCATGCCAGTCTCGATATCTTGAGTGTCTCCAACTAAGTCATCGAGTCCTACACCGGGCTTGACTGAGAAGGAGTCTGACAACTCTTCCTCTTGGTAGACCTCATCAGCCTCAGCTTCCTCATGGTAATAATCATCTCCTGGAGCGTATAACCGCTCACGAGGATTCACCTTATGTACCGCCCACCAAGCTTTGAATTTATTGCATGGATAAGGTAGATAGTACGCTTGATCTACTTGGTGTGCAAGAACTAATGAATCGAATCCTTTCAACCGTTCCTTGTGCTTTACTTCGACCATGCCAAATTCATTTACTCGAATTCCACAAATGGAATCAAACCATTCACAGTCAAAGAATACTGTTCAAATTGTCTTGTTTCCGACAAAAGGGAATTCAAGGATTTTTCTTAATAATCCCGTAGTAATGAGTTTCACATTCTTACGAATTGATTGCCCTCAGCACAACTCCGATATTACATGTTGCCGCGAGAGGACGTAGAGATTCAAATTGAGTTGTACGGAATCGAAAGCCATTGATGTCATATCGACCATAGCTTCTAACGTTAACCACTCCATAAGATAGTTGTCACAAATCTTCATGGACGTTGGCATCTTTTTTGCACTGTCCAAGATATGAAATTATTAGACAACAGTGCATATTCTTACGTTATAAGAAAACATTGTTAATATTGATAAGTTAACAAGAAAATGTTACATGATCTCGAAACCAGGAAAGAAAATTAGATCACCTGTTTATTCCTTCCCGTCGCATATGTTCTATTTGTTTCCTCATGGGTTGATGTCTATGTCTCCAATTTTTCTTGTCGAACTTACTGCACGAAAAAAGAATCTTTTAGAATAGAGGTGTTGGAAAATATGCTTAAAAGCATAAATGTATAAGAAACACTTACTTGAAATATCCCCCCATTTCATCCATATTAGCGTAAATGTAGAAGAAAGCAACACACATTTCTTTTTCGCTAACATCGTAGGAAGTGTAACTACCAACAGTAGTGCCTCTTGTTGCAAAAACAGAAATCACTACAAGGAAGTTGCTCATCCATATTGTACCGCATTGCTGAAGTATTGACATTGTGTTCCTCTGCAAAGTAAACACTTGACAAGTATCCTACTTCCTTAAGAGTAAAAGCTTCAATGATGCAACCTTTAACACTTGCCCTATTACCAACCATTGGTTTCAGATATCTGATTGATCTTTCAATATGATACATCCACCTATATTGCACAGGACCGCCCACATTAGCTTAAAACGGAAGATGGATTAAGGGATGTTGCATTGGACTGAAGAACCCTGAAGGAATTTTTTTCCATCTTACACAACATTACTGGAATCTCCTTCTCCAACTTAGTCATCATATCTGCTATGATTCCTTTAGCACAGAGTTGCCTATAGAAGTGGCTAAGCTCGGCTAACACCTTCCACACCGCATCGTCTAAGTAGCCTCAAAACATAACATGCAGAAGTCTTTCCATGATTATGTGATAATTATGACTTCAACCCAATGAGTTTTCCTGTTTTCACATTCATGGCTCATCTCAGACCAGCTGCATAACCATCCAGGAATTTCAAACTTCGCAACCATTCAATAACTTCTTTCTTTTCTTTAGGTCAAAGACAGAAAAGAGCGTGTGGTTTACCACCATTTTCGGAGAGCTCAAGAGTTTGACAGTTACAAAGCTCGGCGAGATCCTTTCAAGCCTTTAACTTGTCTTTTGTTTTGCCTGTCATGTCCATGCAAGTGCTTATGATACATTCGGCCATGTTACACTCTTGATGCATGACATAAATGTTCTGCCTTAAAATCAATGACTTCACATACGGTAGCTCCCAAAGTCCACATATGTGAGTCCAATTGTGTTCGTCTTTGTAACCTTAAAAATATCCAGGACGACCTTCGTCTGGCACCAATTTGTCGAACATATCATATATTTCTAACCCGTTAAGACTTTTTGGTGGTACTTTAGTGACAACAGTGTTCTTTCTGAAGACATTCCTCTGTTGTCTAAACACGTGATTCAGAGGTTGCTAACGTTTATGACAATCGAAATAAGATATCTTGCCTCCATGGGTAAGTCAAAAGCAATCGGTATCCAAAGCACATATCATACATGTCAACGGACCATGAGTGCTACATCCAGAAAACATGCCGTATGCCGGAATATCATGTAAGGACCACAAATAAGAAGCCCGAAGGTTGGATTTCTGCTTCTTGTAATAGTCATACGCTTCGACTCCTATCCACAACATTTTCAAATCTTCGATCAACGGTTGCAACATCCGTTGAGATGTGACCCAGTATGATCCGACTCAGGTACAATGAGTCTAAGAAACATCAACTCATTCTTCATGCAAAAAGTTGGTGGAAGATTGTACAGAATGACAAAGATGGGCCAACATGAGTATGGTGTGGCATTTCTGCTGAATGGCGTGAACCCATCTTTCGCCAACCCGATGTGAACATTTCTCGCTTGATGACCAAATTCTAGATCGAACCAGTCCAACGCCTTCCATGCCTCACCATCAGACGGGTGTGTCATGACTCCATTGTTTTGACGCTCAACTTGTTTGTGCCATCTCATATGTTTGACCGTTTTTTTAAAAGGAACAACTGCTTCAACCTAGGTGTCACGGTAAGTAACAAAGCTGCTTACGTGTGACTTCCACCGTCATGTATCACCGTCATTATTAATAACTTTGACAAACCTCGGTTGACCACATTTTAAACATTGGTTCTCATTGGCATGCTCTCTCCAGAAAAGCATCCAGTTGTCCGGACACACATCAATCTTCTCGTAGTTCATACCGAGACCGGAAATAATTTTATTCAACTTATACATATCTTTAGGCACTTTGTTGGGATGTGTAACTGCATCGTTGAATAAATTGATGAGCTCGTTGTAACAGTTATTAGAAAAGAAAAACTTAGACTTAATTGCCATAAGTCTAGTCACAAAATTGTGGATTGTCATTTTAGTGTGTCCATGCAGCGACTGTTCTGGATCTTTGAGAAGTTTGAAGAACTCTTTAACCTCCGATGTTTGATGATCCTCTGTAAGCTCTTGTCATGTAGCTTCTAACATCTCATCCATCATATCAACCTCCGTGGCATCATCATTGTCCGCTTCCACTTCTTGTACAACTTGAGAAGCTGTCTCGCCATGGAAGTTCCACAACTCATAATGTGACACGTATCTGTTTCGACACAAGTGCATCGTAAGTTCCAATTTGTCCAAAAACGTTCCGTTCCAACATTTTGTACATGGGTACCGTGCCTTATCGCTATTTGACAACGAAAAAGCTCATTCCACAAAAGCTTCTGTCTTAGCGTACCACTCATCTAAGTGACCACCAGTTCTACACTTCCAACCAGTATACATCAACTACGGTCTTCGCCCATGTTTGACTCTGCAATTTAAAGTCGGACAAATTATCATTATTTTTTTTTGTTAATTTATGCACGATTCGGCAACATAACACCACTTGTTTTTACACTACACCTCCAAATACGGTGTAGTTCTTCAAGCTCTGGGGCAACTGACCAAAAATGGTGCAGTTTTCAAGACGTCGTAAGTAGGTTAAGTTAATCTTTTATTTTCGAGTCATTTTAAAAACAGAGGAAAGAACAAGAGAGAGAAAGAGGAAAGAATGAGAGAGACAATGAACTAGTCCGACACGAGTCCTTCATGTACCGCACCCCAGCTGCACCATAGCTTGTGTATTTTCAACAGGTCAATGGTGTCAGACGGCCTGTCACGGACTCACGGTGCTCCATCCAGGTGTACCCAATTTATGCTCATCTGTGTGGCATAATTACGGGGCCTAGGGGAGTAAAGCCCATCCTGCTCAGTACAATAAGCTTTTGATTTGCCCAATAGTCATTGGACGGACTGGACTGGACTGCTCCGGATGAACATCATCGACTTGTTGGGCCTTTTTCCTTAGCTCCATGGGCACCAGCACAACCTTGAAGTCTCAGGTCGGCGCGTCGAAACCCATGTTGACGATAATGTGCCTATGGTCCGAGTCCGACAAGAGGAGATGCAGGACACGCAAGTAGCCTAAGCAATGACAACGGTTCCGCGGAAACATAGTTCTTCCATTGCTTCTTAGGAAAAAAGCAAGGCTTTATCTGACTCGAGGCGTGCACCGCCTACGGGCTCATCTCCAACTTGTGTCTGGGAAGCGGTTACGCGCGGTGGGGCGTGGCGCTGGCGCGGTAGAGGATATACCCCGGCCCACACAACCCACCTCTCTTATTTTCCTCAGACAACGCTTCCATCACCTCCCCTCTATCTCTAAAGCCACCAGCCACCCCCTACGTCGCGACACCCAACAGCCGGCCTCCCCCGACGCGGCCCTCCTCATGGCGCCCGAGCTTGGTGCCCCCATCGCACATCCCTCACACCGGCCACCTCCGGCGCCACAGAACACCGACGACCGGCCACACCCGTCTCCGCCCTCCCCACGGTGGTCGAGCTCAACACGTAATGAAACCAATTAAGCATAATCTACACTAAACCAATTGAGCATAATCTACACTAAGCAAATTAACCACTTAAGCATAATTAAATAAACAATTAAGCATAATTTAAAGAACTAAATTCAATTTCAAATTTGAATTTGATTGAAACTTGATACACTTGAATTGAGGGGGAGGAAGAGGGTGGGGAGGGGGAGATGGGAGGGTGAGGATGGGGGGTGGGGGGGGGGGGCTCGGGGAGGGGGAGGGTGGGGGGGGGGGGGCTCCGGGAGGGTGCATGCCAGTGTGGAGGGGGGAGGGAGGTGGAGCACGGATGAGGCCTTACCTGGCGATGAGGCGGCAGCGCTCTAGAGGTGGGGCGGTGCAGTGGGACGTGGTCGGGGCGGCGCGGTGGGGCATGGCCGGGCGCGGTGGCGGGGAAAGTAAAACAAAGCAGTGGGGAAAGAAAAAAGAAGAGGCATGCGGGTAGGTTAAATTCCACTACTTACGTCGGCCAGGTACACTTACGTCGGCCGTGCTCCAGGCCGACGTAACATAAAGGTAACTTCCGACGGCCTTCGTATTTACGTCGGCTGCGGGACCCAACCGATGTAAGTTGAGGTTTATTTCTGTCGGTCCTTTAACTTATGTCGGCTGCGGGATGACAACCGACGAAAGTTAGTAAACTTACATCGATTGCAAGCAACCGACGTAAGTAAACTTACTTTCATCGGCTGGCCGATGAATGTTATATTGGCCGACATAATTGATCGGGATTCCTGTAGTGTGAGCTCTTGGGGTTTGATCTGTTTACACTCGTGCAATTACTTGTAATCTTTTCGAATGTTTTTGATCATCCTTTTGCTGTAATTATTGTGGGAGCCCTTAACGTGTGAGGTTGCCCTATCAACTCGGTGATTATCCGTGATAGTGGAATCAAGTCGGCCTTGTGTGGTGAATTGACGAGGGAAAGGTGAAAGTGCATCTAGGCATCCCTTGTGGGTTTTGTTTGATTTATGACAAACAAATGAGATCCTAACAAAATTGTTGAGATGAGCGCATGTTTCAATGAAATTATGAAGGAAGCGCAAAAAGAAAAGAGAATGAGGATCTATATGCAAAAGATCTCAAGAGCTGAATAGATTAGATCATTGTGTATGGAGTGTGTTGAAAAAACACACCCCAATAGCTCAAGCAAAAGAAATCTCACTCACTGCACAATTCACAGGAAATCCGGACTAGTCCGATATCACCAGAGACTAGTCCGATATGCCTCTGACTAGAAACGGACAAGTCTTCCCAGTGCGGACTTGTCCGCTAGTACACCTGTTTTCACAACACCAGACTAGTCTGATAACACCATGGACTAGTCCGATATCTTTCTGACTAAAAACGGACAAGTTCGCCCTAGTGCAGACTAGTTCTTAAGACCTCACACTTTACACAGAAACGGACAAGTCCGATATTACCACGGACTAGTCCGAAAGCTCTCTAACTAAAATCGGACAAGTCCTCCATGTGCGGACTTGTCCTCAATTCTACCAGAGGTTCACCACATCGTACTAGTATGATATGTGCCAGACTAGTCCGAACACTTCCAGAGACCAAATCGGACTAGTCCGCTCATTTCCGGACAAGTCCGATAATTCGGAACACTTAGGGTTTCCCGCACGCCGCGCACTGGACTGGTCCGGAGTCCACCACGGACTAGTCCGGACATCGCATACCCTAACGGTAACTTTTGGAAACCCTAGTATAGATAGAGGTGTACGGCCATACAACCAACACTCTCGACCCACTGCGCCGTCACACCTTCCAAGAGCCTAGAATATACATCTCTCCACACAATCTAACCCTAGAAAGATCATATCTTCGAGGATTGGTCATTGATCAAAGGAGAGACTCGTTCTACACATCTTTGGCTCTTGGGTTTGAATCTCTCACACACTGTCATTGTTTTATTGCATATCTTTCGAGTGTGTTTGGTGGTGTTTTCAATTGTAAATCTTGGGGAGCCCTCAACTTGTGAGAAGACCCCTTGAAGGTGATTTGCCCCCCTTTGTGATTAGTGGAAGAGAATCGGCCTCTATGGCGATTCGACGAGGGTAGGGTTGGTGAAGACTCGATCCTTCGTGGACTCCTCAATGTGGACGTAGATTTCCTCTGTGGAATCGAACCACAGGATAAAAATCTTGTGTCATACTCGTTCTTACTTTTCATCATATTCTAGGGTTTACTCGATCTAATACAACTTACATTAAAACATTGAAACCAAAGTTAGTTTGTGTGATACCTAGTTTCATTGATGTAAAACATCCAAGTTACAACTTAATTTCCGCTGTATAGAGTACTTGAATTAAAATCATTGATCAAATTTGATCAATCTTGTCCGCGCACACAGGAGTAGTCCACACCCCACCGGACTAGTCCGATTTTTCTGTATTTGATCAAGTTGCTAAGTGTTTCAGGATCTGACGAAAGTTCAAAAATCCTATTAACCCCCCTCTAGGCTACATTCAATTGGTATAAAAGCAGGACTTTTCAAAAGAGACTCATGCTCGAAGAGAAGATGTCTGACATTAAGGATGTGCACAAGAACTTCAACCAAGAGAAGGTTGAGATGAAAAGACTTAGAAGTTGGAGAAGCTCCTCGACGCCATCCAAGACTGCGAGGATGATGATGAGGAGACTCTTGAATTCAAGGCACTCCTAAGTAAGAAGGCACTCTCCAAAGGAAAGATTAAAATCGAGGATAAAAAGAAGAAGGGGAGTAGTCATACCGACTACTCCCAATATCCTTTTAACTATGATCGGTTAAATTCAAGTAATAATCATTACTTGTCTATTCCTCTAGGGAAAGCCCCATACTTTGATGACAATGATTATTCAATGTGGAGGCAAAATATGAAAATGAATCTCATATCACTTAACCTCAGCTTGTGGCATATAGTGTGTACAGGGGTAGATATCCCGAATGACGATGAAGAGCTCACACCAAGCCAAGAACAAGCTATTCATCGGAACGCTCAAGCTACAGCCGTCATAACATCATCACTGAGTCGAGACGAGTTCACCAAGGTGGATGGACTTGAAATTGCTAAGGAATATGGGATACTCTACAAACACCACACGAAGGCGGTTGTCATGTGCGAGAGGCCAAGATTGAAATGATCGAAGGCGAATTGGGAAGATTCGCCACAGAAGAAGATGAGTCAACACAAGATATGTACAATTGGTTGAAGAATCTCACCAACAAAGTTTGAGCATATGGAAGCAAGAAGTGGAATGATCATGGGATGGTGAAGCTAATTCTCAGAGCATTCATGCCTCGTAACATAACCCTATGCTCGATGATTAGAGAAAGTCCTGGGTATCAGAAAATGACCCTGGATGAACTGTTGGGAAATATTATCAAATTTGAGATGATGGAGAAACAAGAAAAGCATGTCAAAGAGATTGCCGACCTTACCTCAGCAAAGAATAAATGAGTCACTTTGAAGTCCACTTGTAAGCCTATGACAAAAGAAGCTCGAGAAGCTCAAGAAGAAGACGACAGCGACAATGAAAGCAGTGACATTGATGAAGAAGATATGATCCTATTCATGAAGAAATTCAAGAAAATGATGAAAAAAAGATAAGGTGGTAGATCAAATGAAGGAAGACATACACACAAACCAAGACCAAAGATGAGGCGCGCTTGCTATAACTGTGGCGAATACGACCACTTCATAGTTGATTGTCCTCATGAAGAAAACAAGTGGAAGACCAAGGACAACAAGCCTCAAACCAAGAAAATGTTCATGAAGAATAAGCAATTTGGGCAGGCGCATCTAGGCAAGGAGTGGGACTCAAATGATGAGTCCCCATACGAAGAGGAGATGGCTACCATAGCCATCAAGAAGACAACCAAGAAATCCACCCTCTTCCCAACCATCGGCGCAAGGAAAGACACCGATCATACGTGTCTAATGGCCAAGGAAGGTAACAACTAAATCTTCCTCCTCATATTCTTTTAATAGTGATAGTGATAACTCTAGTGATGATGAAGATGTGCTTGTTGGTTTAGATAAGAAAACTGTGGCTAAAATGAAATTTTTAATCGATAAGCTTGTTGATAAGGAGAAGCTAGTTGATCGTAAATAAGATATGGTCATCCTCCAAAAGGAAGAATATCTTAAGATCAAAAAGCTCCTCGAGCTTGAAAAGGAGCGAAGCAACTCACTGGAACTTGAGTTAGCTTCAAGCAAGGAAGCTTGTTTGAAGCTAGAAGACTCAATCATGGCTATCAAGGATGAACTTGCTAACTTAACCAAAGTTAACAAGATCCTTGAGGTACAAGTTGAGTTACTCAAGTTAAGTGGTTCTTCATCCTCTTCAAGATCAACTTCTCTATAAAATCTGAAACTACTATTTCTTGTGTATGTGCTAAAATTGACACTAACTTGAAGGAAAAGTCAAACTTGACAATGGACAAGCATCCTTCCCGAAGTAGCATATTTGACAAGGAGAAGGTCAAGTATGCACGCAGTGCATACTTGGTCACAAGACCTCATAATGTCAAATATGGCATTGGGTATTCTTATGGTGAAAAACAAAATGCTGGAAGCCATAAAAATATCAAGAAACACATTGCCTTTGTCAAGGGAAACTCCTCTCAAGTTAGAAAACCTAATAATGTTGATAAACTTAACATTGTTAACACATATGAGCAACAACTCTTGTTTACAACTTTTGATGCATCATATGTTCTTATGAAAAGTAATTTTTGTAGTGTTTATGCTAAACATGTTCGTCCACGCCATGGGAACACCAAGTCCCATGTGTGGGTGCCAAAATCACTTGTGACTAACCTCAAAGGACCCAAGCAAGCTTGGGTACCTAAGACCAAAACGTAATTTATTTTTGCAGGCTTACTCCTCCGGTGGAGCAAAATGGGTGCTAGATAGTGGATGCACCAACCACATGACCGGAGAAAGAATGATGTTCGTTGAATATGAAGATCCAAGTGAAGGCATCTATTTTTGCGATAACAGTCAAGGAAGGGTGCTCGGTACAGTAAAATTGCAATTTCGTCTCAACACACTCTTTCTCATGTTTTACATGTCGATTCCTTAGATTATAACCTTCTGTCCATATCTCAATTATGTGACAAGGGTTATAATTGTTTGTTCACTAATGAGGGTGTGACCGTCTTTTGAAGGAATGATAACTCGGTTGCATTCAAGGGTGTGTTAAAGGGAAAACTTTATCTAGTTGACTTCAACAAAGATAAAGCCGAACTTGACACATGTTTGATTGCAAAGACCAACATGGGTTGGCTGTGGCTTAGACGGCTAACACATGTTGGTATGAGGAATCTTCAAAAATTTCTAAAAGGCAATCACATCCGTGGTTTAAAGGATGCTATTTTTGAGAAAGACAGACCTTGTAGCGCGTGCCAAGCCGGGAAGCAAGTAGGAGCACCTTATCCTGTGAAGAATGTCATGACAACAACACGACCGCTCGAGCTACTTCACATGGACCTATTTGGTCCAATTGCTTACATAAGCATCAGCGATAACAAATATAGTTTGGTAATTGTTGGTGATTTTTCACGCTTCACGTGGGTTTTCTTTTTGCATGATGAGACAGAAACTTAAGGAACCCTCAAGAAGTTTTTCAAGCGTGTCCATAATGAATTTTCGTTGATGATCAAGAACATACGAAGTGACAATGGAACAGAGTTCAAGAACACCCAAGTTGAGGAGTATCTAGACAAAGAAGGGATAAAACACGAGTTTTCAACACCTTATTCTCCTCAACAAAACGGAGTAGCCGAAAGGAAGAATCGAACCCTCATAGAGATGGAGAGGACAATGCTCGATGAGTACAAGACTTGGGATCGATTTTGGGCTGAAGCGGTTAACATCGCTTGTCATGCCATAAACCGACTCTATCTTCATCGCCTACTAAAGAAAACGTCATATGAACTACTCACCGGTAACAAGCCAAATATTTCCTATTTTCGAGTTTTTGGTTCTAAATGTTATACTTTGAACAAGAAGCCTAGGACTTCAAAGTTCGCTTCAAAGTCCGATGAAGGTTTCTTGCTTGGCTATGATTCGAACTCTTACGCCTATCGCGTCTTCAACAAGGTCTCTGGACTTGTTGAAGTAGCACGTGATGTAGTGTTCGATGAAACTAACAGCTCTCAAGAAGAGCAAGTTGATCAATGTGTGCTAGATAGAGAAGAAGCTCCATGTCAAGCGTTGAGAAGAATGGCGTTGAGCGATGTTTGACCACAAGCGCCACCTCCAAATGTGAATGAATAAGATGAACCACAAGTGGAGGTAAATGATCAAGGGGGAGCGTCTACACAAGATCAACCTCATGAAGATCAAGGTGATCAACAAATCAATGAGGGCAACCATCTAGGGGGAGAATAAGATGATCATGAAGATTCAAGACCACAAGTGCCACATCCAAGAGTACATCAATGCATCCAAACAGATCACCCCGTCAACAATATAATCGGTGACATCCCAAAGGGAGTAACAACTAGATCTCGTATAGCTAATTTTTGTGAACAATACTCTTTTGTATCCTCTTTGGAATCACACAGGATTGAGGATGCATTGAAAGATCAAGATTGGGTGGTGGCGATGCAAGAAGAACTGAACAACTTCAAACGGAACAAGGTGTGGGAACTTGTCGAAAGACCCAAGTTCAATGCCGTCGGCACTAAATGGGTCTTCTGCAACAAGCAAGACGAACACGGGCTGGTGACAAGGAACAAGGCGTGACTTGTGGGCAAATGGTATTCACAAGTCGAAGGTTTGGATTTCGACGAGACTTTTGCTCCCGTAGCTAGGCTTGAATCGATTCGAATATTACTTGCATATGCTACTCACCACGATTTCAAGATATAATAAATGGATGTGAAAAGTGCCTTCCTCAACGGACCAATCAAGGAGGAGGTATACGTGGAGCAACCTCCCGGATTTGAAGATCAATAGTTCCCCGACCATTTGTTCAAACTGCGGAAGGCTCTCTATGGCATCAAACAAGCTCCTAGAGCTTGGTATGAGTGCCTTAGAGATTTTTTGATGGAAAATGGATTTAAGATTGGCAATGCTGATTACACGTTGTTTACCAAGCATTTTGACAATGATCTATTTATCTGTCAAATTTATGTTGATGATATTATATTTGGTTCAACTAACAAATCCTTTTGTGAATAATTTAGTAAGATTATGATAGATAGATTCGAGATGTCTATGATGGGAGAATTGCGATATTTCTTGGGCTTCCAAGTGAGGCAACAAAAGGAAGGGACGTTCATAAGCCAAACCAAGTATACTCAAGACATACTCAAAAAGTTTGGAATAGACAAAGCAAAGCCACTAAAGACTCCCATGATAACAAATGGACACTTGGATCTTAATGAAGACGGACCAAACATGGATCAAAAGGTATATTGCTCAGTGATTGGCTCCCTACTTTATTTATGTGCATCTAGGCCTGATATTATGTTGAGTGTATGTTTGTGTGCAATATTTCAAGCCAATCCTAAGGAATGTCATTTGACAGTCGTAAAAAGAATCTTGCGATATTTAGTTCATACACCTAACCGAGGCCTTTGGTATCCTAAAGGTTCAAAGTTCAATCTCATGGGATACTCCGATGCAGATTATGCCGGATGCAAAGTAGATAGAAAAAGTACCTCTGGTACGTGCCAATTCCTAGGTAGATCCCTAGTTTCTTGGTCCTCTAAGAAACAAAAATCCATTGCCTTATCCACGACCAAGCGGAGTATGTTGCACCCAACAACTCCTTTGGATGTGACAAACTCTAAGGGATTACGGTTACAATATGAGCCGTATTCCACTCCTTTGTGATAATGAGAGTGACATTAAAATTGCCCATAACCCCGTTGAGCACTCTAGAAATACACACATAGACATCCGACATCACTTTTTGAGAGATCATTCAATGAAAGGCGACATAACCATTTCCCATGTCAATACCGAAAAACAACTAGCTGACATCTTTACCAAGCCACTTGACGAGAAACATTTTTGTGAGCTTCAAAATGAACTAAATATCCTTGATGCTCGGAACGTGGCTTGAAAGCTTGCATACCTGTATGGCATCCTCAAAATCTATTGATTGTGTTATGAAAATCACCTCTCTCTATTTTCTCCAAAAAACTATGTTAATTACTTGATCTTGGTGAATTATGGCCATAGCTTGATTGTTGTATGTTTACTGATCATATTCATCAAGATTATTTGTGTGCTTTTCCCCCTATTTTCTTTGTAGGAACCTTCGAATATATACAAATGGTCTAACTGCTTCTGTTATGGTGACCACGGACTAGCCCGTGGTTACCCAGACTAGTCCACCCAATGCAGACTAGTCCGTAGAGTTCCGATAGTCTGGACTAGTCCAGTCAACCACACACTAGTCCGATTTTATGACTCCATAACCCTAGGGCCGCCAAAACCTAATCTTCTTCATCCTCACAACTTGTCTCACATTCTCTCTCCACACTCAAGTGCCCCCAAGGTGATTTGGCGATTTCTCCACCAAATCTTCTCAAATCTCCGTGGGAAACGATCTTCATCGCAAGAGGATCGAGGACCCCGGACTTTTCCACATCAAAAACTCCTCCAACTCCACGAATCGAAGGATTTGGTAAAATTTCTCCCAAACCCTAGAACCCTCGATTTCTTTTATTTTGGACCAAATAGCTTAGCTCCTCTAGTCTATACATGATTCCTTGATGTATTTCAACTATCTATAGTCACTTTTGCATTGAGAAACTCCATTGCCTTGCAAGATAGGGTTTGAGCAATTGAATACCAGACTAGTCCGTTCTCAGTGCGGACAAGTCCGGTACTCCGGACTAGTCCGCACTTGAGCACCGGACAAGTCCGATTTTTGACTAGACACAACCCTAATTTCCTTCTACTCAATGCATTCCCTTGCTATCAATCCTTATCCAAGTCTTGTATAATATTCTTATCAGGACAATGTCAAGCTCAAACGATGAGATTTCTAACTTTGAGGCTGAGATGGAATAAGACTCTTTGCCTCATGCTTCGACGGGGCAAAACAAGAAGAGGCAAGAGCGTGCTGCCGAACCGTCACCCACCCCACCTAGGATGCGACGGAAGGTTGCAGCAAAAAAGCCAGCTTCAAAAGCTCAAGATTTGGTTGGCTCTAACTCAGTGGCTCATCGCCAATCCAAAGGGAAAGGCAAAGGGATTGCCTCTGGCCCGATTGGCCCTCTCAAGATGAGTGCTCCAAGGCAGGGGAATAGAAACCCCTCAGAAGAAAAATTCAATGGCAAGGGGAGTGATGTGGATTGGAAGCTAAGGAATGTTGATGCTTATGGCAGTGCTAAGAAGGCAATTGATCAAAGGATTTGGAGCAACTTCCATGCGGACTACTACAGTTTCGTGTACCTGCAGATGAAGACTCCAGTAGTCAACAAACAATGGATTGACTGGAGCCACTTAGAGAGAAAAAGCTGTGGTGCTTTTGATGAAGTGGTACAGGCTGCAGAGAGGCATGTCCCCAAGGACTTGTTTGCTTTCAGGTATAACTGGAATGATGAGGTCATTGCGCAGTTCTATGCAACTTGTTACTTTGCCAGCGATGAAGCGAAAAGGGTGACTTGGATGAATCATGGATCCAAGTACATAATCAGATATGATGAGTTTGCTAGACTGCTGCATCTAGAGAACACCGACAACAATGCAATCATCATTCACAACATCGGTGTCTTGGAGAAGGATAAGATGGAGTTCCTCTACGATACTCGTCTGAAGTACAATCCTCCTTCAACCAAGAACATGAAGCCCTTCTTCATGGTTCTCAATAGAGTGCTCCATAAGACGATTGCTCCTAAGGATGGAGATGCTGGGAGTGTCCAAGGTTACTTGAGAACCTAGATGAAAGTGATTAGCATGAAAAGGAAGTTTGACATCTTTGACTACATTTGAAATGATATTGTGAACATCTCTTGCACTCCTAACCGTTCCTATAGCTATGCCCCTTATATCATGTTCATGATATAAAAGGTCACAGGGATCAAATTTGTGAAAGATGCTGAGCACACAACCTTGAGGCCTCAGGAACCATCTCAAGCTATCCTTCCCACTGCTCCATCTCCAGTCTCTAGTGAATAGGCCCCTAGAAGGGCTCAATAAGAACAAAGACCATCAAACTCGAGGGCCGCGACTTCCAAGAAGGGGTCTCCAAGTGGCATAATGAACTACTTGGCCACGATCTTAGCTCTTCCCGAAAGACTGAAGTAAAGCTCCACAAGTTGAATAAGGCAAGGAAAGCAGACATGAAGTATGTGAAAGAAAATTTCAAGAACATTTGTCAAAAGCTGGAGATTGAGTCCGTTGGATCTCCAATCATCTCTAATGACTCTGCCTCCAACTTCACTGAGCTTCCATCTCTCTCTCCCTCCAACCTCGCTTATTTTGGCCTTCAGGGCACTACGAGTGGATCCTCTCTTCCTCCTCCTCAACCTGAAGATGAAGACGACGAGAGGACCGACAACGAGGAATGAGTTGATGGCAACTTCTATATCCCTCCTCTCCTTCTTTTTGGTGCCTTGATGCCAAATGGGGAGAGATTGAGGGGGAGTCACTAGGTCTAGTTGTAGATTGAGAGATGAGAGCTCCAATTGTGTTTCCTTTGTGATTTTTCTACTTTTGGGTTGTAAAACTTCAATTATGCTCTTATTATGTTTCTAGTAATGTTTATGAAGCTTGTGATGATGCTTTGATATAATCTATGTTCACGTTTGATATGATCTATGTTTTTGCTCTGAAAGTGGCATACATGCTTGATGCTGATATGATTATAAGATTTACCTCATTCTCATCACAATTATTGCTCACACACCTATAGTTTTGCAGCCCACCATAAAGAGTGCACATATGTCTTACATTTTCATTGCTTAATTTGTTTCAAGCTCATAAGTGCACGCTTTATGAAAATCTGGATTTTTTTATCATATTTGTGAAATCCCAATTGGTTGTCATCAATCACCAAAAAGGGGGAGATTGAAAGTGCATCTAGGCATCCATTGTGGATTTTGGTTGATTTATGACAAACAAATGAGATCCTAACAAAACTGTTGAGATGAGCACAAGTTTTAATGAAATTATGAAGGAAGCGCAAAAAGAAAGGAGAATGAGAATCGATATGGAAAAGAGCCCAAGAGCTGAATAGATTAGATCATTGTGTATGGAGTGTGTTGGAGAAACACACCCCAAGAGCTCAAGCAAAAGAAATCTCACTCAATGCACAATTCACAGGAAATCCAGACTAGTCCGATATCACCACAGACTAGTCCGATATGTCTCTCACTAGAAATGGACGAGTCTTCCCAGTGCGGACTTGTCTGCTAGTACACCTGTTTTCACAGCACCGTACTAGTCCGATAACACCACCGACTAGTCCAATACCTTTCTAACTAAAAACGGACAAGTCCGCCCTAGTGCGGACTAGTCCTCAAGACCTCACACTTTACACAGAAATGGACAAGTCCGATATCACTACGGACTAGTCCGAAAACTCTCTGACTAAAATCCGACAAGTCCTCCAAGTGCGGACTTATCCTCAATTCTACCTGAGGTTCACCCCACCAGACTAGTTCGATATGTGTCGGACTAGTCCGAACACTTCCAGAGACCGAATCGGACTAGTCTGCTCATTTCCAGACAAGTCCGATGATTCGGGACACTTAGGGTTTCCCACACGCCGCACACCGGACTAGTCTGCAGTCCACCATGGACTAGTTTGGACATCGCAAACCCTAACGGTAACTTTTGGAAACTCTAGTATAAATAGAGTTGTACGGCCTTACAACCAACACTCTCGACCCCTTGCGCCGTCACACCTTCCAAGAGCCTAGAATACACGTCTCTCCGCACAATCTAACCCTAGAAAAATCAAATCTTCGAGGATTGGTCATTGATCAAAGGAGAGACTCATTCTACACGTCTTGAGCTCTTGGGTTTGAATCTCTCACACACTCTCATTGTTTTATTGCATATCTTTCAAGTGTGTTTGGTGGCGTTTTCAATTGTAAATCTTGGGGAGCCCTCAACTTGTGAGAAGGCCCCTTGAACATGGTGATTTGCCTCCCTTTGTGATTAGGGGAAGAGAATCAGCCTCCATGGCGATTCGACAAGGGTAGGGTTGGTGAAGACCCGATCCTCCGTGGACTCCTCAACGTGCACGTAGGTTTCCTCTGTGGAATCGAACCACGGGATAAAAATCTTGTGTCATACTCGTTCTTACTTTTCATCATATTCTAGGGTTTACTTGATCTTATACAACTTACGTTAAAACATTGAAACGAATGTTATTTTGTGCCATACCTAGTTTCATTGACGTAAAACATTTAAGTTACAACTTAATTTTCATTGCATAGAGTACTTGAATTGAAATAATTGATCAAACTTGATCAATCTAGTCCGCACATACCGAACTAGTCCGCACCCCACCGGACTAGTCCAATTTTTCTGTATTTCATCAAGTTGCTAAGTGTTTCAGGATCTGACAAAAGTTCAAAAAGCCTATTCTCCCCCCTCTAGGCTACATTCAAAAGGTTTTGAAAATACCCGACTCTGTGTGGGCTTCCTCGACGAGGAGTAGATCTCTTCGTGATATCGAACCTCGGTAAAAAATCGTGTCTCGTGTGCTTTATTCTTTATTTTTGCATCATCATTACTCAGTGCATTAAGTTGATCAATCTTGTAAACTAAATTACAATTACTTTCCACGTATAACTCTGCAATATTGATTGTCCATTTAAGTGATCTCAATAGTTGTTCAATTTCTACTGCTATAACATCTTAATTCCTGAATCAATACTTAATTAACTCACAACACTATAGCACACCGGACTAGTCCGCTCCACCAACCGGACAAGTCTGGTCCCTCATGTATTTGACAGTTTGATTAAGTGTCCAGGAAATTTTCAAAGCCTATTGACCCCCCTCTAGGCCACATTTAATTGGTATCAAAGCAGGTTCTCCATCTACGAGACTCATCGCTCGGAGAGATCAACAACCTTTGACAAGAACAACGAGATCCCGAAGGTGCTAAACACCGAAGAAGAACAAGATACAAAATCCTTCGATATACTCAGGGTAAATCAATATGATGATGAAGAAGTGCGTCACCACAAGGAACTTCTAAGGAAGAAACTACTAAGTCAAAAAGGAAAAGAAGACAATGGGGAGTGGTCATCACGACTACTCCCGATATACTTACAGTTACAATAATCTCAATTCAAATCATAATTATCTTTCCATTCCCACGGGAAAACCTCCACAGTTCGACGGAAAGAATTATACCATGTGGAAATACAACATTAAAATGCATCTAATCTCTTTGAACCCCAGTCTTTGGCATATTGTGTGTACAGGTGTAGATATCCTGGAACAGATGATGAACTCACTCCGGAACAGGAACAAGAAATTCACCACAACACATGTTGTTGCAGTGATCACTTCATCTCTAAGCCGAGAAGAGTTCACCAAGATTGATGGACTAGAAAGTGCCAAGGAACGCTAGAAGGCGAATCACCTCAATACATGTACAACAGAATGAAGGCGCTTATATACAAAATCCGTGCCTATGGAAGCAAGAAGTGGACTGACAATGAGGTGGTAGAAAGAATGACCAGTGCCTTTATGCCAAGAAATGTCACCTTGTGCTCAATGATCCGTGAAAGCTCAGGGTTTCACAAAATGACTCCAAATGAACTATTGGGCAAAATTATCAACCATGAGATGATGGAGAAGGAGGCCCAATACATCAAAGACCTAGCTAAGCTTACTTCCTCCAAGAACAAAGACGTTGCCCTCAAGGCAACTTGCAAGTCTAAAGGAAAGGAAGCTCATGAAGCACAAAATTATGAAGACACAAGTGATGTAAGCACCGATTTGGATGATGAGGAAATGACACTCTTCATCAAGAAATTCAAGCGGATGATGAAAATAAGGAAGGACAGCAACTCAAGTGATGGGAAGAGCAAAGAAAAAGAAAAATCCAAGGCTCAACATACCTGCTACAACTGTGGCGAGTATGGTCACTTTATGGTTGACTGCACTTATGAAGAAAATAAAAAGAAGAAGGAAGCAAAGCCTCAAGAGAAGATGATCTTCAAGAAAAGGAGGCAAGCTCACCAAGCGCACATTGGCAAGGAGTGGGACTCAAACAACGATTCCTCCTTCGATGAAGAAAAGGAGATGGCCACCATTGCCATCAAGAAGTCTACCAAGAGTTCTACTGTGAGACCTATGTGTGCTGAATATATTGGCTTTGACGATAAAATTTTTGAATACTACAAAAACACCTTTTTAACAAGGTCCGACTCTAGGTCCGAGCTCCGGCAAGGTCCGACGATGGGTCCGGTTTGTTTTGGGTAGCTCTAGCAAGGTCTGACGTATGGTCTGACTTGTTTTGGATAGGTCTAACTTACTTTGTCTAGGTCCGACATGTTTTGGCTAGATCTAACTTGCTATGGCTAGGTCCGACATGTTTTTGCTAAGTCTGACTCTAGGTTCGATTAGCTTTAGTAAGCTCCAGCGTTAGGTCTGACTAGCTTTGATAAGCTCCGACGCTAGGGGTCCTACTAGCTTTGGTAAGCTCCGTTTCAAGGTCTGGTTAGCTTTGGCAAGGTCCGGTGCTTGACTGCAATGGTTCAGCTTTTACCTTGCAATGTTTCAAACTTGCTTTAGATCTATGAAAAGTATGCTTAGTATTCTTTTACTAAGTTTTTGGTGTGTTTTGGTGGTTATGGCTGATATCATCTTGCTATGGTTTGCAACATGCTTATGTGAGGTGCTCACGTTAGGTGTTGTGGTTTCGAAACCAACGCGAGTCAAGTTGAGGACTTATGCTCAGAAGTATTGGTTGTTTATTCATGTGCAGGTGTTTCTTGAGTTCAAGACATGGATGGTGATGAGATCCATTGAACTTGTCTTAGGGAGAAGATGAGGTTCAACAACCATGTTCGGGAGGAATTGTGGTTGAGTTGATCGGGAGGTCGAGCAACATGTTTGAATCAAGAACAATGCATATGAAGGTACCGTGGACATAGTTGGAAGGTGTTTGCATGTGTGAAATGAGTGCATGGACGTGGATACATGGTTGCGGGGCGTGATGAAGAGATGTGGACAAAAAAAATTTGGTCGGAAAGGTCCAACCAACTAGGTTATGGACTCAGGCTGCGGCTGAGTCAGGTTTGACTTAAATATGGAAAGATTTGAGTTGGTTATGATAGGATTTCATGTGGGTCACGAAGTTGGATTGTTTTAGGAATGTGAGATATGTTCCTAAGGTGTTTGGAAGTCTTAAGATTGCTTCTATCTGCGTATGGAAGAGTCTTGAGCAGCTATGGAAAGTTTCGGTGGAAACAAAGTAGGATACGAGTCCTAGTTTGAGTTGAGTTGGCCTTCGGGCTGGTTATATAAGTAAGGGAGGCCAAAGCTCATGGTAGACGACTTTGGGGCTGTTCTTTTTGTGTTTTGATCAATAAAATTCGTAGTCTAAAGGAACTTTTGTGCCTTGTTCGTCCAACTTGTTTCAGACAAGTTTTTCTCATCGAGTCTCTGCACAGCTCTACCTTGCTTCGGTGGTTTTATCATAACTCGAGTTTTACAGATCCAATTGACATGAGAAATTTTTGGGTTGTCTTCACAACTTGATATCTATCATCTGTGAAAATTTCACGGTCATTGGATTTGTGGTTTCTGATCTACACGAATTTCTTTGCGGTGTTACAGACCTGGTTTTTACTCGGTTGAACTGATTGACATTTGTTCGACCTTTCGATCGTAACTTGAGTTTTTCTCAACAGATTTCCATGATTCTTGTTGTGACATCTTCATGACTTGATTCTACACAATCTATTATGGTTTTGTCATAATTGATCCTGTTTAGATTAGTCACACACACGATTTCTATAACAGATCGTTTTTCTACCGAGGGGTTTTCGTTGCTTCCGCTGAACAAGTTTTAATCTACCATTCACCCCCTCCTCTGGTAGCTTTACACATGTTCTTCGATCCTACAATTGGTATAAGAGCCACAGTGCTCTAATCTTTGTGATTTGCACGTGTTTTTGACTAATCATCATGAAGAAATACTCTGCAAAACCTTATGTCTTTAGTGGTATTGATTTTCAGGTTTGGAAGGCACGTATGGAAGCTTTCATCTAGGCACAAGGATTTGCAATATGGGAAAAGGTATACAAGCCTTATGACATGCCGTCAAACTATCAAGTCATGGCTACAAATATGAGAGATGTCGACAACAACAAAAAAGGCTCGGAACTTGATCATACAAGGATTAACTCAAAGTGACTTCAACCGTGTTGCACACCTCCGATCTGCGTACGATGTGTGGAAAGCACTTTGTGACTACCATGAAGGATCCAACACGATCAAGGAGGTAAAGCAAGATATGTTCAAGAAAGAATCTATGCGCTTTGAGATGCAACCAGGTGAGTCTGTCGGCGATCTCTTTGCTCATTTTAATAAAATTCTTAGCAACTTGCATAGCGTCAATGTTAAATTTTTAGATGCTGAGAATGCTAGGCAATTACTAAGTGCATTAGACATGTCAATTTGGGAGATGAAAGTTACATCTATTAGTGAATCAACTGTCATGAGTATACTTACTTTAGATTTTCTATATTCTAAATTTAAAACTCATGAAATTGACATAATCTCACGTAAGAACCCCAACAAGTCTCTTGCATTCGTTTCTCAACGTGACATGCCTAGCTCTGACCCATCTTCATCTTGTGGAACACTTGTTTTGTTGTCCTCTTTAACCCCTGAACAGATTGAAGAGTTTCTAGAGGAAGAACTTGCACTCATCTCTACTCGGTTCTCAAAAGCATTGCAAAATGTGAGAACTAGAAGGAGAGGAAGTGTCTGACCTCAACGATTCTTCGAATGTGGTAAGACATGACATTTTCACATGGAATTCCCTAACCTTTCAGGTGCAACTTCCTGTGATGAAAAGTAAACAAGGACGAAGCACTCCTCTGCAAATGAGAAGAAGAAGAAAAAGGGTTTTACAGTATGCCAATTGTTGAATAGTTTTATTTCCGCACTTCAAGAACTTGGCTCAAGCGATGTGGACATTAGAAGTGACGAAGAGGAAGATGATTTGACAAACTTGTGTTTGATGGTGGGCAAGTCAAGATCAAGTATGGAGGAGGCAGACACAACAGGGACAATAAAGAGTATGTCCTACTTGTGAAGAAATGTGTGATACTATTTCTCGTGCCATTGTTATAGTTAAGAAAAAAGAAAAAAAGCTTAGGGACAATGCTGTTAAAATTGAGTCACTAGAATATGAAATTAATCATTTAAAATCTTTGATTCCTAGTGATGATTATTGTCCCTCATGTGATTTAATATATGAACAATTGTCCTCTCTAAGAAGTGCACACACCTCCACACTTGATAAACTTGAACTTGAAATTGAAAAGAACAAAAAGCTTGCTGCACTTAATAATAAAAACTTGAAAGATGCTTGCTGTTCTACAATTGATTTGCATTGTTCTTCTTGTGATGATCTTGATAAGAAACTACAAGATGCTATGAATGAAATTTCTATATTGAACAATGCTTTACGCTCTCATGAAGTTAATATTGTTCGAATTGCAAATTAAAGGGAAAGTCTTCATGTGAAAATTGTCTTGATCTGTCAAATAAACTTGATGACATGCATAGGACATTAGATCGGTTTTGTAATGCAAATAAGAACCTAAACTTGCTGCTGAATTCTTCCAAGTCTTGCAATGATAAACTGGTTTAGGTTTTGATTCTCATGCTCATGCTAAGGCACATCCACCTAAAGTTGTAAAATCATTAGGAAGTGGTTTGATTCAAACAGTTCCTAAACAACAAGAAATGGTTTTCAAATTTGTAGGAGCATTGTCTCATTCGGTTTCAAATAAAAATGTTGCTTGCTCATCTAGACATGAACACAAAGTTAAATTTCATTGTACCTACTGTGGTAGAGATGGTCATGTCATAGATTTTTGATATAGACTAGCTAAACAACAGAAAAAGGAAAGAATGATTGCTAGATCTCATAACTTTCATGCAAAATTTGTTGCACATGCTAAACCGAATGATAGGAACATGCAACCTGCTGTAATGAGTCGAAAACATGCAAAGTTTGCTCCCAAACCTACTGTTTTTCATGCTACACATATAACACCTCGTAGGTTAGTTGTTGAGTACAAAAATCCTCAAGCTTTGGCTCATAAACCTGTTTTTTTATCTCAGCTTTCACGTGTTATTCCTGCTGGACGTAATGTGACTCAACGCTGGATTCCAAAATGCCTTTTGACTAACCCCAATATTGAGGCATCGATGTATTGTTCTTCTATGTAGGTTACACACTTGAGGAAGAAGAACATTTGGATTGTGGATTCAGGTTACTCACGCCACATGACCGGTAACAAAGAATGGTTCTTCTCCCTCTCTTTTGTTTCACGTGTAGAGATTACTTTTGCCGATAATTCTTCAACTCCTATAATTGCTAAGGGTTCGGTTAAAGTAAATAATCACTATACTTTGAAGGATGTGACACTTGTTAAAATTTTTGAAATACAACTTGATTTCCGTTTCACAATTGCTAGATGAAATCCTCAAAATTATTTTCACTAAAAATTGTTGCAAGGTTGTAGATTCAAAAAGTGAGCTTATTTTTAACATGTCTCGGTTTGGAAGAGTTTTTAAAGCTGATTTTGATATCATCCTCCTCTAAGCATAGGTGTCTAGTTGCAAACTAATTGAAGGACTTATATTTTTGGCATCGGTAGGCTTTGATCATCTAACGCGTGTTAGTGCTCTAGATTGCATATGTGGGCTGCCTAAGCTTAAAGGGGACAAAGAAATTGTGTGCTCTTCTTTTAGACATGCTAATATGGTTGAAGGTTCACATGCTCCTCTCACAATGACCATGACAACTGAACCGGGTCAACTTTTGCACCTTGACACCATAGGACCTTCATGTGTTCAATCCTTGAGAGGTAAATGATATGTTCTTATGATTGTTGATGACTATTCTAGATACTTCTGGGTTATTTTATGGCATCTAGGAATGAAGCTTTTATTAACTTTAGAACTTTATTTCTTAGATTATCAATTGATCACCCAGGATCTCTAAAAGCAATTAGAAGTGATAATAGAACTGAATTTAAAAATCAATCTTTTGATCACTTTTGTGCTGAAAATGGAATAGATCATCAATTTTCTTCACCATATGTACCTCAACAAACGGTGTTTTAGAAAGAAAGAACAAAACCTTAGTTGAGATGGCTAGGACTATACTTGATGAATACCAAATGTCTAGGAAATTTTGGGCTGATGCAATTGCAACCTCTTGTTATGTCTCAAATCGTGTTTTCTTGTGTGCTAAGCTAGGTAAAACACCATATGAACTTCGGTTTGGACATAGGGCTAGTGTCACACACTTTAGGGTCTTTGGCTGCAAATGATTTGTTAGGAAACATGATAATCTTGATAAATTTGAAGCTAGATCTATTGAAAGCATGTTTCTTGGCTATCCATCTCATACTAGAGGCCACTGTGTGCTTTTACTTGACACTAACAAAATTGTGGAGATCTATGAGGTTTCTTTTGATAAAGCTAGCCTAGGTACTAGCTCAAATATTGCAGGTTTGGATCCATATCCACAGGAGGAGAGTATTTTCGTTTAAGATGAGGAAGAATAGGTGCTGCTGCCCGAAAATTCAGCAGCTAATGACATCGTTCCAGCTCCTGATTTTGATTCACAACCAGCACCCACGACCACCATTGCTGGTCCAGATCATCCTCAAGTCACAAGCTCATCGATTTGTGATGAACATGAAGAAGAACAAGCTTGTAAAGTGTCCACTCCCCTCTGGGTTCTTAAAATTCATCCTTCACAATAAATTATTGGAAGCTTCACGAATGAGTCACACGGTCCAAGTTTTGCAATCCAAACTTTCATGCTCATTCTTCTTTTTTGCTTCTTTTGAACCTAAAGATATATCACACACACTCACTAATGAATATTGGATTATTGCCATGCAAGAAGAGTTAGAAAATTTTGAAAGAAATAATGTTTGAGAACTTGTACCTCCACCTCAAGGTCATACTTTAATTGGAACTAAATGGGTGTTTAAAATAAACAAAGTGAGGATGGCATTGTGGTTAGGAATAAGGCTAGATTGGTTGCTCAAGGCTTCACACAAATTGAAGGTCTAGATTTTCATGAAACTTTTGCTCCTGTTGCTAGATTAGAAGACATCAGAATTTTGTTAGATTTTGCTGCATCTAAAGGTTTCAAGTTATATCAAATGGATGTTAAAAGTGCTTTTCTTAATGGCTACATAGATGCAGAGGTTATGTCAAGCAACCCCGGGTTTTGAAAATCCAGATTTTCCTACTCATGTTTACAAATTGTCCATAGCCTTGTACGGTCTCAAACAAGCCCCTATAGCTAACATTATCACAGAGAAAGTGACACATAATGTCAATGTGCTTTGTTCTAGAATGTTGCACAAGGTTTTTAGCAATGCAAATGGCACTTGTGTTATCACAAAACAGTGGAACACTATCTAGATCAATCCCATAGTCCTTAAGTGTTTGAACAATCCAAAGAATTTGTGAGCAAGCGCTTGCAGCAGCTACATATTCAGATTCAGCTATAGATTGTGCAACTGAGTTTTGTTTTCTAGAGGACCAAGCAACAAGAGAATTACCAAGAAAATGACAAGCACCTGAAGTACTTTTCCTATTAATCCTACAACCCCCAAAATCAGCATCCAAAAAAGCTTTCAAAGTAACAGTTGAGGAAGAAGGAAGAAATATGCCAAATTCTTGAGTTCTTTGTAAGTACCTGAGTATCCTTTTGATGCCTTGACAATGTGAAGCACGTGGGGAAGCTTGAAATCGCGCACAAAGACATACGCTGAATTGTATGTCCGATCTTAATGCCGTGAGGTACAAAAGTGATCCAATCATGCTTCTATATTCTTTTTGATCTATGGGTTCACCATCTTCATCAAGTTCTAGTGTCTTTGCTGTACCCATTGATGTCCGAAGAGGCTTGCTTTTGTCCATGATGAAGCGCTTAAGAAGGTCTCTTGTATACTTCGTTTGATGCACAAAAGTACCCTTCTTGGTCTGCTTGATTTGCAGCCCCACAAAGTACGTGAGTTCTCCCATCCTACTCATCTCAAATTCTGAACTCATCATAGCTGAAAACTTGGACACAAGATCATGAGAAGAACAACCAAAGATAATATCATTCACATACACTTGAACAAATAATGATTCATTGCCATGCTTAAGCATAAAAAAAGTTTTATCAACCTTGCCCATGGTCACCATGTAGATACCGAACAACAATTGCCTGACATTTTAACAAAACCTTTGGATTTCACTCGTTTTTGTTTCATTCGTAGTGAAATAGGGGTTATGCATCCTCATGGATTAAATTGAGGGGGAGTTTTGAAACTAGGGAAGTCTGTTAATCTGAAATTAAAATAATATGAGCATAGTATACCATACATATATGACTTTGTGATTTCTTTTACATGCTGAAAGTTCTTACTACATTACTCATGTTATATATTTTGTAGTTTTTGCCATGACTAGTAATTGGAATAATTACTTACACTAAATCTGGTTATGATCAAACTTCCTTGCTGTTTTGAACTTGTTGCAGGCTCACAAGTGCTTTCAATAATGAATAATTAATCAAGTAATCAACTCACATGATTGACTTTTATGATCAAATAAAAAGTGAGAAAACATCAAGAGAATATGCATACATCACACTTCTTCTTTTGAGATGGCTTATCATTGCACTTAGATATGAATTTGGAAGAAGTTGTGTATGATTAAAACCATGTCCTTAAGCTTCAGATTGTCAAATGACATAGGCTTGGTTTGGTTGGTTATAATAAGGCAGGTGCACATATAATCTCTTGCAAATTTCATATGATCAAAATTTGTGCTTAAAAGAAAAAAATTGCAGCAACAAGTGTCATGCTTTCAGGTCTTGAAATAGTTATGTTTGTGAGATCATGACTTGCTTAAATTGAAAATTACATTTGATCTCTAGCATGGCTTGCACTACTTTATGTATCTCGTTGATGTGATAGTATACGCTACTTGATAGTATGACTTGGATGAGATTTGTTTATATGTATATGTTATAATATGCCCATAACAAATTAAAATTTCTATTTTGAACCTTGCTGAATACATTGTCAAAGGGGGAGAAATTGATCACACATTGCACAGATTCACAAGTGTTTTGGCCCGATTCTTCTCAGAGGGAATCACACAATGCACAATTTCACAGGTGTTTTGGCACGATTCTTCTCATAGGGAGATTTTTTTGTTTTTTCTTCTCATTTTATTTCTGGTTTACAAAGGGGGAGAAATATTTTGGTAAGAAAATTGTTTTCAAAACTTTTCATATGAATAAGCCAATGTTCGGATTTTAAGTGGTGTTGTCAATGCATTCATCAAGGGGGAGATTCTGAGACCTATGTGTGTTGAATACATTGGCTTTGATGATAGAAGTTTTGAATACTACCAAAACACCTTTTTAGCAAGGTCCGACTCTAGGTCCAAGCTCCTGCAAGGTCCGACGGTAGGTCCGACTTGTTTTGGGTAGCTCCGGCAAGGTCCAACATAAGGTTCGACTTGTTTTGGCTAGGTCCGACTTACTTTGTCTAGGTCTGACATGTTTTGGCTAGGTCTGACTTTCTATGGCTAGGTCTGACATGTTTTTGCTAAGTCCGGCACTGGGTTCGATTAGCCTTGGTAAACTCTGGTGCTAGGTCTGACTAGCTTTGGTAAGCTCCGGCGCTAGGTCCTGGTAGCTTTGGTAAGCTCCGTTTCAAGGTCCGGTTAGCTTTGGCAAGGTCCGATGCTCGTCTGCAATGGTTCTGCTTTTACCTTGCAATGTTTCGAACTTGCTTTACATCTATGGAAAGTATGCTAAGTATTCTTTTACTAAGTTTTTGGTGTGTTTTGGTGGTTATGTCTGATGTCATCTTGCTATGGTTTGCAACATGCTTATGTGAGGTGCTCATGTAAGGTGTTGTGGTTTCGGAACTAACGAGAGTCATGTTGAGGTCTTGTGCTCATATGTATTGGTTGTTATTCATGTGCAGGTGTTGCTTTAGTTCAAGACATGACTGGTGACGGGATCCATTGAACTAGTCTTAGGGAGAAGATGACGTTCAATAACCAAGTTTGGGAGGAATTGTGGTTGAGTTGATCGGGAGGTCGCACAACATGTTTTTATCAAGAACAATGCATATGAAGGTATCGTGGACGTCGTTGGAAGGTGTTTGCACATGTGAAATGAGTGCATGGACGTGTCTACATGGTTTCGAAGCGTGATGAAGAGATGTGGACTAAAGAAATTGGCCAGTGTCGGTATCCTACGTACCTTATACCCCTTGGGGCTACAAAAAGACCAAAGGAACATCATCTGTCTGAGTTGAAGACCTGCGAAGGCCCCACACGTCATACGGGACCGGACCTGCCTCCCATCTATGGTTAGTCCCGATGCTGCCACGTGTATACTGCAACCGGACCTACATCCCACACATGGGATAGCTCCGGGATAAACACTTGTGTGACACCCCCGGACCTAACCCCCAACAGAGGGAAGCTCTGGTACTGACACGTGTACATCTACACCGGACCTACCCGTTCCAGACGGAAAGCTCCAAAGCTGCCACGTGTCTAACCGCCAGACCTTCAACCTCAACAATCAGACTGGTGGACCCCCAATGGCTCGGACCTTCAAGGGGCAATCAAAGACTTCAAGACCCGATTAAGCGTCATTAATACCATATTAATGACACACGATCAGAAGGCCCTTAATACCAGTAACAGCACTGTCAAGGCCCGTTACCACACTATTAAGGGTAATTAACCTCATTAATTGTGTATTAAGCATCAGTAACCGCCAGGGCCACATGTCGGGCCAGGCTAACGGTGTAACGACCAGTCCTTGTACTATAAAAGGACTGGTCGGTGATACACAAGGGGGATCTCCTGGCTGGGAACTCTCGACTCTTAGACACTCTCATACTAGGCTCTGACACACGCTCACAAGTGCCTAGACACTCAATACAACAACTACGCACCCCGTGGAGTAGGGTATTATGCTCGGGCGGCCCGAACCACGTAAATCCTTGTGTCTACTTGCCATCTTGTTCTGAATCTCTGCGCGCCCAATACCTAACTACAAACTCTGCGAGCTAGTAACAGTAGTATCGGTAGAATTGCCGGAACAACACTCCGACAGTTGGCGCGCCAGGTAGGTGGTGTGCTCCTGATTCAAAGATATTGAACTCTGCTACCGGATCGTCCAACAGCAACCCTGCAGTGCAACCTGCCGGAGGCAATCCCTCCAACATGCAGCAACTAGCAGTTGCTATGGCTCCAGCAAGAGTCGTGCCTCCACCGCCACCGTCCGCACCGACAAATCAAGCTGGACAACGGGATGGGGCGTCTGCGTCGGTCACGGCATCGGCTAACAACAACCCCGAACACGCGCTCCATGCCGCGCATGCTCTTCTCCAACACCCACCGCCTCCACGTGCATCCTAGGGTGCAATGGAGCAGTGGAGGGCTGATGCGGAACATTTGCTTGCAGCAACAAGCAATCGTATCAGCATTCAAGGTCCTCCCCCCTCTGGGCGGGCCCCATCACAGCATTAGACCGTGTCGGGCATACTTGATCCGCACACTTCCCAACATAGGAGGCATGCTGCGTCTCAACAAGCGACGTCGCTGCCTTTCGGGGCGCGACGCACCCATACGGTAACCAGGCTTTCAACTCACGACCTCCGGGCGGAGCTTGATCACCGTTACTGTCAACAAGATGGCCGCATCCATATCGAGCGCGCTCACGAAAGGCGAGAGGCTCGAGACAGTCCTGCTCCCGAGGGAGTAGGAGGAGGCTGTTCTGCCCTGGCCATGCACCTACGCATGGTCAGATGGCCACAAAAGTTCTGGCCTCACACGCCGGAGAAATTTGACAGGACTGTTAATCTCGCTGAGTTTCTCCAAATCTACTCCACCGCAATCCTTGCTGCCGGAGGCAACGAGGCCGTAATGGCCAACTATTTCCCCGTGGCTTTGATTGGGACTGCCAGGTCCTGGTTCATGAGCCTTCTGCCCGACTCCATCAACAGTTGGGCAGAACTGTGCCAACAGTTCACCGCCAATTTTAGGAGTTCATACACCTGACCAGGCACCGAACTGGACATTTTTGCTGTCAAGCAGAAGGGGGGAGAGTCCCTACGATCCTTCATCCAGAGGTTCTCCCAGGTACGAAACACTATTCCTTCTATCTCCAGCGCCTCTGTTGTTATGGCATTTAGACAGGGCGAACGAGACAAGAAGATGCTGGAGAAGCTTGCGACCAAGGAGATCACCAGCGTCACAAAACTCTTCAGCTTGGCAGACAAATGTGCCAAAGCTGTGGAGGGCCGCGAAATGCACTCCCAACCACCTCCGAGGGACAACAAAAAATCCTCCAAGGGTGAAGCCACTACCTCCAGGAGTGGCAAAAAGAAGAAAAGGTCCAATGGAAAGAAAAACCCGTCGGCCGGCACACCTACTGCTGCAACTGGCGCAGCTCCGGGTGGCCAGGGCCACGCCCCGGAACGACCTCGGTCGTCATCTGAAGATGGTGGCAGCACCAAGATGTGGTGTCCTATACATAAGTCGAACAGCCACAACCTGGAAGATTGCCGGGAGGTCCAGAACCTTGCCGAGCGCTACAACAAGCGCCGAGAAGAAGTTCCTTTCCGTCAAAGGGAAGGAAAACAAAAAGTCGACGAAGCTCTGGCTGAAGAGGAGTTAGGCTTTCAGGACCCTAAAAAGGTCTTGAAGGCTGTTTACACCTCCGTCGACAACGACTCCGACGTCTTCGACAATGAACATCGGAAAACCATGAACACCATCTTTGGTGGTTCGTGGGACATCACCTCCCGCTGTGTCCTCAAGACTATGTGGCGGGATGTGACGCCCGGTTCCGAAAAGAACCAAGCTAACGCATATGTGTGCCCATGACGTTCATCACACATACACGAGTGCAATCACAAAAGGATATACAGAAAATTAGCACAAAATAAAATTAATTAACCAAATTTTATTACACAAACCATACTATCCTCGAATACAAGCTCCAAAGTATATTTATGACAAGTTCAACTAATGCAGCGGAAATAAACTAATTAGGCAACTAAGCAAACTAAGCATAAGGGATAGCGCAGCTCCAATCAACACCACAGGCAAAGCTGACGGTAGAGAACTCCGCATTATCGCCCTTAAGCTCCCAATCCTGACCTGCAACTGTTGGGGGGATTGCAAGAGTGAGTACATGTCGTACTCAACAAGTGTGGAAAGTATCACATGTGGCTGATTCAAATGACGACAATAATAATGGCAAAGTGCTGAAAAGTACATTAAAACATTTGAAAAGCAATATATTACATGTATGTGAACTCAACCCATCGTAATCATGAGTAATATCATAATACCAGTCCAGAATTCACCATCCTCATCCATAATAACAGATTTCACCATTTTCCAATAACCATATTCAATACCAGAAATTAAATCCATAACCATAATACCAACCATAACCGTCCCAAATACCATCCCAATACCGAGTTCCCTCTAATCATGGAAGTTGTCCAGGTGCTCATAACCGGAAGCACGACTATCATGATAGTTTTATTAGACTGTGCAGAGTTTGTACCACTTTACCCACGTGTTTGTGATTTCATCACCTTTCGATGACTAGAACCTCTATTATGCCGTCTCACACTTCCACCGGTGTGTGGCCAAGAGATCACAGAATAGCCTTTACAAAGGGACTACTAGCCTATTTAGACCCCACTGAGGTTTCACCGGTGGCGATGCCTCCAACTGAGCACATCTTCAACCAAGGGCCCCCTCTTGAGCCATTTGGATCCCAGGGTAGTCCCACCAATCATCAACAAACCCAATCCGACTACCCCTTCCTCGAGCATCCACAATGGTCCAAACAGCACTAGCAAAGCCCTAATTAATCAGCTACGCCGCACCCATACTTGGCCTCGTGGTGGCACTGTAATCCTGGCTTATTCTCGCATGAACCGGTCCTTAGATCTAAAGCAAGCAAACCACCATGACATCCAACCCATCCACATACCAGGCTTACTTAGATCACCCATTACCATATCATATTGACTAGTTCACATTAACCAAAATATCATTAATGCTTAATTAAATGTGTAGTGTTGTTTTCCCATCCCAATTAATTAAGCGAAGCAAAAAGGCAAAAAGCCCATCCTGACTCTCTACCATAATTCCAGGTGACAAGGGTGGGTAAACAATTCTAGTAAACTTCCTATCATAGGATTCCCATCAATTTGACACAAGCATGCAGTTTGCAAACAAAACATTTATTTTGAAAAACAGGATCAATATGCTTCAAGGACACTTGCCTGCTCTTGCGATTGATTAGGATCAAAGGCTTCAAACTCTTTGTGCTGGAGATCCTCCACGGCACTCTCTAGCGCAAATCCGTCTAATCCGCACAATAAACATACAAGACAAGAAACACAATCAAAGAGTGCACAAATATTACTCAATATGACATGACATGCATGATTGATGCAAATGCAAGGTAGAACTTGTTACTAGATTGCTTTTAATGATCACTAACTAGTTCTAATAGCTTTTAACAAGTTTATACAGGTTTGGAGTTGATTAGATCAAACTTTAGAATTAATTCAACACAATTTAACCAGAAAGATCGGACTAGTCCGCTAGGGATCAGACAAGTCCGAAGGTTTCCAGAGGCAAAATTGGACTAGTTTGCAGCAAAAACGGACAAGTCCGTTTTTAGTCAGAGAGAAACCGGACTGGTCCTCAGTAAAATCGGACTAGTCCGCACTTTCCTGCATTTTAAGTGCGGTTTTGTTCCAAATCAATTTCAAATGCTTCGAATCAATTTTAAACTCGTTCCTATTGTTGTGGGTTAATGTTAAACACGTATATGAGTGCATGTAGGGCATGATGCATGAAAATGAGGGTGTTACACGGGACATGGCCTCAGTAGCTCCCACCGATAGGGCAGAGCTGCACCGTAAGTGGATGGACACTGCCATCACTTTCGATGCATCAGACTGCCGTCGGAATATGATTGGAGCTGGCCAACTCTCATTGATGGTATCTCCAACCATCAACAACATCCAACTCCACCATGTAATGGTGGACAGAGGTTCGGGGCTGAACCTCATAAGCTTTGAAGCTTTCGTCAAGCTTCAGCTCCGACCTTTGGACCTTCGCCCCTCTTGACCTTTCTCCGGAGTGGGTCCGGGGGCGATAACCCCACTCGGTGCAATTACTCTTCCGGTGACCTTCGGGACCCGGGAGAATTACCGCATTGGGAAGTTGGTCTTCGACGTGGCACAGATCAACTTACCCTTCAATGTCATTTTGGGCAGGCTAGCCTTATACAAGTTCATGGCTGCTGCTCATTATGGCTACTTGGTGTTGAAGATGCCAACACCAGCTGGTGTTCTCCGGATCCATGGAGATCGCACTGCCGGAGTGACAGCTTTGGAAGAACTCCATGCGCTTGCTACATCGCAGGAGGAAGAATCCGGAAAGGAGCAAGCTCCGAAACCCCTGAGCATTCGTCATTGGGGCTCAACCTCCGCACCTCGCGTGCAACCAAGCAGCGACACCGACATTCCTGTCAAAGTCGTTCAAATCGGTTCCGATGCCGCTTAGACCACCCGTATATCGGGAGGTCTGAATGACAAATAGGAACTCGCACTCATCACTTTCCTCCGGGCTAACGTTGACGTGTTTGCCTGGCAACCATCACAAATGTCTGGGATCCCTAGGGAAGTGATCGAGCATAATCTGAAGATCTATCCCGACGCTCGGCTTGTACATCAGAAGCCTCAAAAGCAATCAGTAGAGCGACAGAACTTCATACGTCAAGAAGTGAAGAAGTTGCTCGAAGCTGGATTCATCCGAGAAGTCTTCCACCCAAAATGGCTGGCAAACCCAGTTGTTGTACCCAAGACCGACAGGAAGCTTCGGATATGTATCGACTACACTACACTAAATAAGGCATGTCCAAAAGATCCATTCCCACTACCTAGAATAGATCAGATAGTAGATTCCACCTACGGGTGAGAATTACTGTGTTTCCTAGACGCATATTCTGGGTACCATCAAATCAGAATTTCTAGGGAAGATGAAGAGCATACCTCCTTCATCAGAGTAGATGGATTATATTGTTATATTGCCATGCCATTTGGTCTCAAGAATGCTGCTTCAACATTTGTACGAGCTATGTACAAAACTTTTGGAGAGCTCATCAGAGACGTAGTGGAAGTGTATGTCAATGACATCGTCGTCAAGATCAAGAACAAGGAGTCATTCCCTGACACCTTGCAAGCTGTCTTCGACAAGTTGCGAGTCACTCGCACGAAGCTGAACTCGGACAAGTGTGTCTTCGGGGTTAGCTCTAGAAAACTTCTAGGTTTCTTGGTGAACCACCGAGGAATAGAAGAAAATCCGACGAAGATAAAATCTATTGAAAACATGCGCCCACCAGCCAACAGCAAGGACGTCCAGAAGCTGACTGGATGTCTAGCTGCCCTCAACCGGTTCATCTCAAGACTAGCGGAACGGGCGCTACCCTTCTTCAAGATATTGAGGAAGTCCGGACCATTCCAATGGTCTGAAGAAGCAGAAAAGGGATTCCAGGAGCTGAAGCAGCTCCTCACCACCCTAACAACCTTGGTAGCTCCGAATACTGGTGAGGCACTCCTGCTTTACATTTTGGCAACTGACGAAGTTGTCAACATGGTCCTGGTTGCGGAAAGACCAGAACCATCTCCAGTTCAGGAATCCAGACCCCTTCAGGAGCATCCGGAGCTACCTGAAGTCGAGTCTGGGGCCCAGCTCCCAGACCCTGATCCTCAAGGCGAAATGCTGAAGGATCCATCTCCTTCAAATGAAGGAGTCACTGCCGCTGAACAAGAAGGTTCGGACCCCTCCGAGAGGGTCCATATCACTTCAGGAGAAGCTCCGGGTTCTTCCAGCCGGAACTCGGAGGTTCCCAAACAAGGTCTGGACTCCTCCGGGAGGGTCCAGGTAGATAAGGAGGAAGCTCCGGGCCCCTTCGGGAGGGTCCGGACGGTCCAGCGCCTAGTGTACTTCATCAGCGAAGTACTCCATGATGCCAAGACTCGGTACCTAGAGGTGCATAAGCTGCTCTACGCAGTTCTTATTGCCTCTAGGAAGCTCCGACACTACGTCCAAGCTCACAAGATTTCAGTAGTAACCTCTTATCCACTACGTGCAATCTTGCATAACCCCAATTCCACTGGGAACATTGCAAAGTGGGCATCGGAAATAGCCGAGTTGAATTCATCCCAAGACAAGCGATCAAGAGTCAAGCATTGGCGGACTTCGTGGCGGAATGGACCCCCTCTCCATCAAATCCTGCGGGCCTCGGTGAGCAAAAGCCAGAACCCAAGGTTCCGGTCTTCACTGAGCCTCACTGGACTCTCTACTTCGACGGCTCCATGCAGAAGCAGGGGACCGAAGATGGTGTCCTTCTCCTTACTCCGACCGGGGAGAAGGTTAAATACATGGTGCACCTTGACTTCAAGGCGACCAACAACATGGCGGAGTATGAAGCACTAATTTATGGACTCAAGGTGGCACTATCATATGGTGTCAGACAACTGTTGGTAAACGGTGATTCACAAGTTGTTGTAAAACAAGTCAAAGGTGAATGTTGCTGCAACAACCCTCAACTAGCTGCATACCTACTTGAAGTCCAGAAGCTTCAGAAGGACTTCGACGTCCTGTATCATTGCCATGTCCAGTGTCTCAACAACGCTGAAGCTGACGAACTCTCAAAGAAAGCTTCAACCGGGGCTCCGGCTCCCGATGGAACCTTCGTCCGGAGGTTGTCTAAACCTATAGCTCAACCTACCAAACTTAGCGAAGGGGGCAAGACCAGCACCTCGAAGCTGGCGGTCCCGATGGCCCTGTTACCATGGCGTCCATCAAGGGTCGTAGGGGTTGTAGGAAGCTCCGAGCAACCCAACACGCAAGACTCAAATCCTCAAGCTACCTCCAATGCATGGATCTCGGAGATTCGGAGCTACTTGGAAGACAATTTCCTTCCTGAAGATAATGTATGCGCTGACCGAATAGTCAGATTGACTAAAAGATACACACTGGTAGAAGGGGATCTTTACCGGCGTGGTGGCAACGGCATCCTAATGCGGTGCATTACAAGGGAAGAAGGCTGCATGCTCCTCGCAGAAATCCATGGAGGCGAGTGTGGGAACCACGCGTCCTCCCGCACGCTGGTCGGTAAAGACTTCCAGCATGGCTTTTACTGGCCTACAGCGCTCCAGGATGCAACTAAGCTAGTGAAGAAATGCGAAGCATGCCAGTTCCATGCAAAACAAATTCACACACCGGCTCAGCCTCTACAAATGATACCTCCTACATGGCCTTTCGCTGTGTGGGGGATGGATATCTTTGTACCTTTCCCAAGAGCCATTGGAGGTTATAAGTTCCTGTATGTTGCCATTGACAAGCTCACCAAATGGCCGGAAGCAACTCCAGTTGTGACTATAAACAAGCAATCAACTATCAACTTCTTGCAGTCCATCGTATGCAGATTTGGAGTCCCAAACAAGATCATAAATGATAATGGGACCCAATTCACAAGCTCTGCATTCCAAGGATATTGCGAAGACCTCGGCATCCAAATCAGCTACGCTTCCGTAGCTCACCCGGCAAGCAATGGCCAAGCCGAGAGAGCAAATGCAGAAATCCTAAAAGGACTCAAGACGCGCACATATGAGCGCCTAAAAAAACATGGAGCCAACTGGATCAAAGAGCTTCCGCCCACTCTATGGGCCAACAGGACAACTCCAAACCAGTCAACTGGAGAGACACCCTTCTTCCTGGTGCACGGAGCTAAAGCAGTCCTTCCCCCGGAAATCACCTTGGGGTCACTCCGGGTCCGTACCTTTGACGATACCATGCAGGACCAGCTCCGGCGCGAAGACCTTGACCTCCTTGAAGCGGGAAGTTGCCGAGCAGCTGTTCGGAATGCCCGATACTGCCAAGCTCTGCGGCGCTATCACCAAAGGCATGTTCACAGCCGACAGCTCGAGGTAGGCGATCTGGTGCTACGGAGAATACAAACTCGCGAAGGGTTAAACAAACTCTCCCCCAACTAGGAAGGACCTTTCCGAGTGATCAAAGTATCCCGTCCTGGATGCGTTCGCTTGGCAACCAAGGATGGGACACCTCTCCCTAATCCTTGGAACGTTGAGCACCTCCGTAAGTTCTACGCTTAATATCACAAAGTTGAGTCCGTAGTTACACGTGATGTATGTTATAGAGTCATTGTACAAAGTCGGGTAGCTCCTCCGGGAGAACAGCCAGACCTTCCCCGGAAGGTTCGCAAAGTTCAGGCAACACTTGTCACGGTCTCAGAACTAAAAGTGTAGCTAGCTACCTTGGGTCAAACAAGAAATGAAACACACTTAGCCTGGTTCCGTACCCTAAGAGTGTACTTGTTTCCCCTGTACCCCGGACCTATAATGAAAGACATCATTGTGTGAAAACAGACTCCACGTGCATTTATTTTGTACAAGCTCAATATTTTTTATTTTTCTCTTTCTTGTCTATAACAAAGTTGTGCAATTCTTAAGAAACTTTAGCTCGACCAGTTCACATATAATTCAAGTCGCATTGTCAACTTTTCCGGGTCTAAACATTGTTAATGGTCTACTTGTCTAAGTGCCGTCAAGCCAATCTAGGGCCGGAGTGTGCTATCGACTTAGCCTGGTCATGCAACCTAAGTATGCCACTCTACCTACACCCCGGCAGGCCGAAGTAAGGCGAGTCCAGAAACGATCGGACCTGGAGAAAACAAGCAATTGCACTTGATTGTATTTAGAATTGTGTTTGACCTAAAACTTTCTCAGGAATAGTAAGTCGCAATTAAGTTATAGATAGGAAATGGATTTTACTATTTTTCTTGACATCATTGTGCAGGAAAAATAAAAGATTTCATGATGATGGTGAATGAAGCCGGAGCTACAAAAGCTCCGACATCCCCTAGGTGGCTTGTAGTCGATGTTTCAAACATTGATAGCGAGCGTCGCTGGAGGTACTCAGCTCCAGCAAAGCCAGGGGGCCAGCTGTCAACGTGAAGAAAAGATGGTGGGAAGACTCCACAGTGGGGTCTGCTGTCGACACATCGTGTGTTGACAGAGGTCACTTCCGGAGCTACCAAGATCCGACACCCCAGAGGACTAACCGTCGATGCTCTATGCATTGATGGAGACTGCTGCCGGAGCTACTAAGCTCCAATGATGGTCACTGCCGGAGCTACTAAGCTCCGACAACCTCAGGGGGCCTCTACTATCGAAGACTTCAGACCTACGCTCTACAAGTTCGAAGCACGCAAGTCTTCAACAATTGTTACATCCTCTTGGTACATGTTCACAATCAAATTGTGTACATCTACCAGGGGGCCAAGTGAGACAAAGATGTTGAAGATAAAAAATGGAATTCATAAAAACTTGGATTTCATTCATCTGGAGACAAGAGATTACAAAATTGGAGAAAAAGAAGAGAGGATACAAGTGGGAGCTACAAAGAGATAGTCCTAGACCCTATGGAAGAACGAGGTGACCTTCTGGGCAACCTCCGACACACAGGCTTGGGCGGCTTCTCCCTCTTCGTTGATGGGGCCTTCAAGCACCGGGTCTAGTGGGAATTGAGGGTCCCGGCTTGTGTAGCACGTCAGCACGTATTTTGCGACGTTCTTTGCCAAGGATTGTCCCTCGGTTTCCAGCTGGTCCGCGATGACATCGCCCATATTGGGGAGCTTGTTGCCTGCCAAACTCAACGCCTGCAACACCTGGTCCAGCTCTGACTCCGGATCATCCGGATGCATGGGACTAAAACCCATTGGCATCAGCGCGTCGTTGGCTTTGCCCAAGAAGTCCAAAACTTGTTGGGACTCCGCAGCCCTCGAGCCTCGCATCTCTTCCAGGGATCTTCTAGTCGCCGCAAGCTCTGAATTCTCCCGGGCAAGGTGCTCAACCTCTTTGGCGTTCTGCTAAATCTTTTCAGCAACCTACCTTTCGAGTTTGCTGAGCTCCTCCTCCCAGAGGTGGATCTTGTTCCGGTGGTCGACCAGGTCCTTCTCCTGGCCTCGCACCTTCTTCTCCATGGCAGCAATTTCATCCTCCCTCTTATGGAGGTCCTCTCCTCGCTGCCAGGCCTTCTTCTCCTCTTTCTCGCAGCGTTCATCCAACTTCTTGGTATGCTCTGCGAGACTCTTGTCACCTAGAGTCAGCCTCCGAGTGAGCTCCTCCTCCCTCTTCACAAGGTCATCCCGTAGATCCAGGAGTTTTTGCTCTTCATCTTCGAGCTTTCTCTCCCGCTCCTCAAGAGCCTCTCGACGCTTGACGAGACTATCGTGGATGGCATCGAGCCTCTCTTGGCGATCACTCGCTGCATTATTAGTAGCTACGGCCTGTTCATAGATGGCTCGGGACTGGTTGTCAAGGGATTGCGTCATGCTTTCCCTCTCGTCCAGCAGATGGCCCCAATACTCCATCCGGGCCTCCTCCTTATTCACCCACTCCCTTTCGTCAGCCAGCCTAGTTTGCGCCAGCTTGGTCTTGAATTGGAGCCGGTTACACGACCTCCTAAGGGTCTGGCGCTCCTCCTCGAGGGCCTTGCTGTCGTGGTAGAAGGCCAGCTGCACTTGACAAAGACAGGAGTAGGCGTTGTCAATAGACAACGATAGAGGGATCGCGTCCGGACCTACCTGGGTCCTCTCCACAGGTTCTCCATGACAAAAACCGAGTCCCACTCTACAAGAGCGATCCCCTGAGCTTCCAAGACGCTAGGGCCGCCCTCCGGGATAACCCCGACCTCCGCCAAGGAAGGTCCTGCAACAGAAGTTTCGACCTCTGGAGTTGGCTCTGAAGGACCCGCCGCCAGGTCATCAACAACTGGTCCCTGAGGCGTGGGGCCGGCAGCTTCATTTAGGCACCCTGGCTCAGGTGCGGGCACCTCCGAGACCACCACCTCCGGGGCAGGCGTTGAAGATTCGGCCGGAGCTGAAGCCGCTTTCGGCTCCAACGCTAGAGCCTCCTCCACCGCCGGGTCAGGCACTGGCGCTTCGACCATCATGGGCTCGGGCGCCGACACTTCTGCAGTAATCGACTCAGGCGCTAGAACTTCTTCAAAACCTGGCTCAGGCACCAGAACTTCATCGATGACCGGCTTAGGCGCCGGAACTTCATCAACACTCAGCTCTACCGCTGGGGATTCGTCAACCACCGGCTCCACTGCTGGGGCTTCAACAACGTCCGACTCTAGGGCCGGGACTTCAGCTACCTCCGGCTCTGAGGCTGGAGTGTCCGTCATCTTAGCATCCAAACCCGGAGCTTCAACCTCCGGGGCTGGTGCCGCTGGTACATCTTCTTTCTCATGGTCCAGCGCTACCATGGGAGCTTCTGGGGATGAGTCGAGGTCTAGGACCATGACAGCCAGCGCTGGAGCTGTCGCAGCTTCAGCCACCTCTTGAGGCGGCGCTGGGGTTGGAGTCGGAGCCTCCGCCTGCACAACTTCAGCTGCTACTACAGGAACCGGAGCTTTAACCCCTTTCTTGGGCACCCTATGGATGGAGGACGAAGACACTCAAAACGCAGTTACAACAAAAAACAACCAACTGAGGTAAAAAACAAAATTTACCTCGGAAGGCTTCTACTCCAGCTAGCACGGAACCTCTTCCGCGGACGCTAGGGGCCAGACCCTGTCGCCACTGGCGTGTCAGCTCTGGAAGGTTCCCCGGAGCTTGCTGCTGCCGTTGGCGTCACTTTGGTTGAGGCCCCCCTCGACCGGGAAGGACGTCCGGACCCAGAGGCTTCAGCTGGCCCTGGTACTGGAGCCACATGGCCGGAGCTAGCACCCCGGGGAGATGCCGATGCTAGAGTTGTTGCTGCTGTTGAAGACCTTCCCCTTCACGGAGAAGGAGCCGCTGCGGAAGGAGCAGGTCTGACGGACCTCCCATTAGAGTGCTTCAGCTTCCTTTTACGGCTCGAGGGCTCGACCAACTCTTTGCCCTTGCCCACGACTTCAGCTCTCTATCTCGGGGCAGAAGGGGGACCACCCTCGGAAGCTCCGGGGATCGCCAACCCGATGGTCGAACGCCTCTCAACTTCACCGAGGTCGTCAAGCGCTGGCATCTTACGCCGGAGCTCCCTACTGAACTCCGCCTCCATGTTCAGAGGGAGGAAAGCCGCTGGCGGAGTTAAGTCGTCACCCTCGATGTCGATGCCGTGCTAGAACTTCTTGAGGTGAAACTCCAAAGCTGCGCCTTCCATGTTGGACTTCAAACCGGTCTCGATCCGGTCCTCGTCCATCACGCTGCTGAGGGCCCAGGCAAGCTTCTCCCTCTTCTTCAGCGGAGCCCACCTGTTGACCAGGAAGTTGCAGAATACTGCCTGGGGAGCCACCCCTCCCTTCACACATTGGCATATCCTGGTAAGAGCAGGGTTGAAGGCGTCTGATAACACCGGAACTTTGCTCCAAGCTTCAGTGTCGACGTTGGGGAGGCCATAGGGAAGCTCCAACTTCTCATGCTCCTCCACCCTGAAGACAATCCAATCCTTCTTCCAGTCGTCCCACTTTCCAGAAGGGAACGACCGCAAGTACTTATACGGACACTTCTTGTGCTTCACAAAATAATAGAAGCCAAGGTACTCGTCACTTTTGCAGATGGTGTGGATGGTGAAGAAGGTGCAGAAGAGCTCGACGCAGGAGGGAATGCCCACTCACATCTCGTAGAAGTGGACAAAGATCGACACTAGAAGAATGGAGTGGGGGCCAAGGTGGTACAGCTGCAGACCATAGAAGTCTAGCAGCATCAAGAGAAAAGTGGAGAAGGGTGGGATCAGTCCCACCATGGCGTACGCGGAGAAGTATACCATGTCGCCGGCGTGCTCCTTCTCGAACGGAAGCTTGCCGGCACGGACCTGGTGGTTGAAGATGTCACTGTACCACCCCATGAGGGCCCAAAACTTCTTCAAATCACCGTCGGTCTTAAGTCGGCTCTTGCGGAGATCCAACTCCATCGTAGCACAGCGGGGCGAGAGATGAAATTAGGCTAAAGTTTGGAGGATTCGAGTGCAATTTCAAATGAAGGCATAAAGAATCCCTAAACGGTGGGCACTTTCCTTCTTAAGTAAGCCCCCCAACGCTTGGATGGAAACTGCAGAGGAGCCGACGATACAATTCAAAAACTTCACCCTGCCAACGACAAGGGGGCTCAGGGCCACCCCGACGATGAGTCGAGGTCCTTACCCCAGGCGAACGGTTGTCATCATGAAAGGCGGGAAGCCTGAGGGCGGCGGCTTGACAAGGCGCGCGGAACCGATACAGTTTTTGTATCGGGAATCGACGACCTTCAATTGCGTGAGATTTGCACGCTCAGATCTCACCTGCCGCATCCTGGATATGCCACGCGGCGTTGGTTTAACTGCGAACTATCGCCAACGGCACATCCGAAGACCCTTGAAGACATGACTCAAAAATCGAAGGATGGACCCACCTCCGGCAGAACGACTTCATCCAAAAGGTCTCTCCCAGAGGTGGGCCCAGGGGGCCACTGTCATTATCCTGCGTACCGTATACCCCTTGGGACTACAAAAAGACCAAATGAACTTCATCTGTCTGAGTTGAAGACCTGCGAAGGCCCCACGCGTCATACGGGACCAGACCTGCCTCCCATCTATTGTTAGTTCCGGTGCTGCCACGTGTATACTGTAACCGGACCTACATCCCACACATGGGATAGCTCCGGGATAAACACCTGTGCGGCACCCCCAGACCTAACCCCCGACAGAGGGAACCTCCGGTACTGACACGTGTACATCTACACCGGACCTACCTGTCCGAGATGGAAAGCTCCGAAGCTACCATGTGTCCAACCGCCTGACCTTCAACCTCAACAATCAGACTGGTGGACCCCCAATGGCTCGAACCTTCAAGGGGCAATCAAAGACTTCAAGACCCGATTAAGTGTCATTAATACCATATTAATGACACACGATCGGAAGGCCCTTAATACCAGGAATGACACTGTCAAGGCCTGTTACCATGCTATTAAGGGTAATTAACTTCATTAATTGTGTATTAAGCATCAGTAACCGCCAGGGCCACATGTTGGGCCAGGCTAACGGTATAACGACCAGTCCTTGTACTATAAAAGGACTGGTCGGCGATACGCAGGGGGGCTCTCGTTGTTGGGAACTCTCGACTCTTAGACACTCTCATACTAGGCTCTGACACACGCTCACAAGTGCCTAGACGCTCAATACAACAACTACACACCCCATGGAGTAGGGTATTACGCGAAGGTGGCCCGAACCACATAAATACTTGTGTCTACTTGCCATCTTGTTCTAAATCTCTGCGCGCGCAATATCTAACTACAAACTCTGCAAGCTACAAATAGTAGTATCAGGAGAATTGCCGAAACAACACTCCGACAGTTGGCCTAACTACAAACTCTGCGAGCTACCAACAGTAGTATCGGGAGAATCGCCGGAACAACACTCTGATAGCCGGAAAGGTCCAACCAACTAGGTTATCGACTCAGGCTGCGACTGAGTCGGGTTTGACTCAAATATGGAAAGATTTGAGTTGGTTATGATAGGATTTCGTATGGGTCACGAAGTTGGGTTTTTTAGGAATGTGGGATACATTCCTAAGGTGTTTGGATGTCTTAAGATTGCTTTTATCTGCGTATGGAAGAGTCTTGAGCAGTTATGGAAAGTTTTGGTGGAAACGGAGTAGGATACGAGTCCTAGATTGAGTCGAGTTGGCCTTCGGGCCGGTCATATAAGCAAGGGAGGCCATAGCTCGTGGTAGACAACTTTTGGGTTGTTCGTTTTGTGTTTTGATCAATAAAATTCGTAGTCTAAAGGAAATTTTGTGCCTTGTTCATCCGACTTGTTTCATACAAGTTTTTCTTATCAAGTTTCTGCATAGCACTACCTTGCTTTAGTGGTTTTATCATAACTTGAGTTTACAGATCCAATTGACATGATTATTTTTGGGTTGTCTTCACATTTTTGATTATCTATCATCTGTGAACATTTCACGGTCATTGGATTTGTGGTTTATGATCTACACGAGTTTCTTTGCAGTGTTACATGTGTGGTTTTTACTCGGTAGAACAAATTGACATTTGTTCGATCTTTCGATCGTAACTTGAGTTTTTCTCAATGGATTTTTGTTATTCTTGTTGTGACATCTTTGTGACTTGATTGTCCACAATATATACTGGTTTTTTCACAATTGATCACGTTTAGATTAGCCGCACACACAGTTTCTTTAACATATCGTTTTTCTACCGAGGGGTTTTTGTTGCTTCTGCTGAAAAAGTTATAATCTACCATTCACCCCCCTATGGTAGCTTCACATGTGTTCTTCGATCCTACATCTACGCTCTTTCTGAACATTGGAGGATGCGAGACTCATAATCACACTTGACTCATGGCTAAGGAAGGCAATAAAAGGGTTTGACTCACACCTCCCTCGCTATATTCCTCTATTGATGATTTTGACAGCTCTAGTGAAAATAAGGATATGTTTAGAGGGTTAAGTAAAACTGCATTAAAGAAAATGAAAATGTTGTCGGATGAAATTTTTGAGAAGGAGGAGCTTGTCAACTGACAAAAAGATATGCTCATCTGTGAAAGGAAGAGATATCAAAAGGTTGAGAAACTCCTTGAGCTTGAGAGGGAAAAAAGCAAGTCACTTGAGCATGAGCTAGCCTTGAGTAAGGAAACTTACTCAAAGCTAGAAGACTCACACGATGCAATCAAGTATGAACTTGCTAACTTGACAAAAGTTAACAAGATTCTTGAAGTGCAAGTCGAGTCACTCAAGCAAAGTGACTCCTCCTCCTCCTCCTCCTCCTCCAAAAGCTCACCTTCCAAATGTGTAAGTCCGACAACAATTGTAACTTGCACATGTTCCATTAAGAAAAATGTTGTTAAACTTGATTCTTCTACTTCTCATGCTAAACATCCATGCCAAAGTGGCATCTTTGACAAGGAAAAGATCAAATATGCACGTAGTGCATATATGGTCACTAGACCTCCTAACATCAAAGATGGTCTTGGGTTTAACAAAAATAAACACATGTCCACCAATGTTCATGCTAAGAAGCAAATTACTTTTGTCAAGGAAATATCACGTGAATATTCGTACTTTTAATGCTTCCTATGTACTCATGAAAGAAAATGTAGACATGTATTTGCTAAATATGCAGGGCCACGTTACAAGAACTCAAAAACTTGTGTGTGGGTGCCCAAGACTCTTGTGACTAACCTGCGAGGACCCAAGCAAGCTTGGGTACCAAAACCAAGAAATAATTCTGTTTTGCAGGCCTACTCCTCCGGTGGATCAAAATTGGTGCTGGAAAGTGGATGCACTAATCACATGACCGGAGAGAGGAGTATAAAGAAAGGTCCTTGGTAGCAGTAAAATTGAAATCTCTTCCCAACATACTCTCTCAAATGTTTTACATGTAGATTCTTTAGATTATAACCTCTTGTCCATATCTCAGTTGTGCGACAAAGGTTATAACTGTTTATTCACTGATGAGGGTGTGACCGTTTTTAGAAGAAGTGATGGCTCGATTGCATTCAAGGGAATCTTGAAGGGAAAGCTTTATCTTGTTGACTTCAACAAAGATAAAGCTAAGCTCAACACTTGCTTGGTTGCTAAAACTAACATAGGATGGTTGTGGCATAGACGGCTAGCCCATGTTGGGATGAGATATCTGAAGAAACTTCTAAAAGGTGGTCACATACGAGGTTGAAAGGATGTTGTTTTTGAGAAATACAGGTCGTGCAACGCTTGCCAGGTCGAAAAACAAGTTGGAGCACCACATCCCGCCAAGAACGTGATGACAACCACAAGACCGCTGGAACATCCACAAGATCGCTGATACAAAGAGATCGTTCTCTCAACAACATTCTTGGAGACATTGCCAAGGGAGTAACCACTAGATCTTGCATAGCTAATTTCTGTGAATATTACTCTTTTGTCTCTTTTCTGGAACCATACAGGGTAGAAGAAGCACTAAAGGATCCATATTGGGTGATTGCAATGCAAGAGGAGCTGAACAACTTTAAGAGAAACGAAGTGTGGGAACTTGTAGAAGGACCAAAGGCGAACATTGTAGGAACCAAATGGGTCTTTCTGAAATAGCAAGACGAACATGGAGTGGTAACAAGAAATAAGGCGCGACTTGTGGCAAAGGGTTACTCACAAGTCGAAGGTTTGGACTTCGATGAAACTTTCACTCCTGTAGCTAGACTTGAGTCCATTCGTATTTTATTGGCATATACTACTCACCATAATTTTAAGCTGTATCAAATGGACGTCAAAAGCGCTTTTCTCAATGGTTCCATTAAGGAAGAAGTGTACATGGAGCAGGCACCAGGATTTGAAGATCTAGAGTACCCCAACCATGTGTATAAACTGCGTAAGGCTCTCTATGGCCTCAAACAAGCTCCTCGAGCTTGGTATGAGTACCTTAGAGATTTTCTAACTCAAAATGGTTTTAAAATTGGAAAAGATGATTATACTTTGTGCATAATACAATTTGATGATCATCTATTTGTTTGTCAAATCTATGTTGATGATATCATTTTTGGTTCTATGAATAAATCCTTTTGTGAAGAACTTAGCAAGATTTATACAGACGGATTCGAGATGTCGTTGATGGGTGAATTAAAGTTCTTCTTGGGATTCCAAGTGAAACAATTAAAATAAGGCACTTTTATAAGCCAAACCAAGTAAATGTAGGACATCCTCAAGAAGTTCAAAATGGACAAGGCCAAGCCCATCAAGACACCCATGGCAACTAATGGACATCTCGATATCAATGAAGATGGTCCAAATTTGGATCAAAAGGTATATCAGTCTATGATTGGCTAATTACACTATTTATGTGCATCTAGGCCAGATATTATGCTTAGTGTGTGTATGTGTGCAAGGTTTCAAGCCGCACCTAAAGAGTGCCATTTAATTGCTGTAAAAGGAATTTTAAGATACCTTATGCACACACCCAACTTGGGCCTTTGGTATCCGAAAGGATCCAAGTTTAACTTGATACGATATTCCGATGCTGACAACGCAGGATGCAAAGTCGATAGAAAGAGCACATCGGGGACTTGCCAATTTCTTGGCAGATCCTTAGTTTTGTGGTCATCTAAAAAGTGAAACTCCATTGCTCTTTCCATAGCCGAAGCCGAGTATGTTGCAACCGTTAGTTGTTGCGCACAACTACTTTGGATGCGACAAACTCTAAGAGATTATGGTTACAATGTGAACCATATTCCACTCGTATGTGATAATGAGAGTGCTATAAAAATTGCACACAACCCAGTAGAGCACTCAAGAACTAAGGACATAAATATTCGTCACCATTTCTTAAGAGATCATTCCTTAAAAGGTGACATTGTAATCTCACATGTTAGGACTGAAAAACAACTTGCAGACATTTTCACAAAGCCATGAGATGAAAAGCTATTTTGTGAGCTAAGAAATGAGCCAAATATACTTGACTCTCGAAACGTGGCTTGAAACACTGCATACCTGATTGTGATCTCAAAATTTACTCATTTTTGCGAAAATTTGCCTCTTATCTCGATTTTCTCTTGAAAACTATTTAAATTAGTGAATCTTGGTGAATTATGGCCGTTGAATGATTGCTGATTGCTTACCGGTCATGTTCATCAGGATTATTTTTGAAATGATGTCCTTTAGATCACTATTAGATAAAACAACCAAAGTCAAGTTGTTCAATTCTGTTCTGTCCTGCTGACACCGGACTAGTTCGATGTCAGCTCTAGACTAGTCCATTGCCTCAGACTAGTCCGGCCCTGGTCCGGCACACTGGACTTGTCTGGTAGCCACCACACTAGTCCATATATATCAGGGATAACCCTAGCCTGCCGCCAAGACCTCATCCCCCTCATCTCACAATCGCTTTTGCTCTCTCTCGCTCTCTCTTTCTCTCTCTTCTACCGTGAGCTCCTAAGGCGATTTTTGCTTCCATCCATCAAAATCGAAGATTTCTCCAAGGGAAATCCTCTCCTCGGCGTGGAGCTTGCCCACTCCAGACTAATCCAGAACATAGTCCACTCCTTCAACGCCAATCTTCAAATTTTTCGGTAAAATCTCACTCAACCCTAGTTCTCACCCTTTCTCCAATTTTGCTTATTTTTCTTGATTTCTAGGGCATACCTTACCTCTCTAGATGTATTCCTACTGTATTCCTACTTGCCTTGCATCGATTCATGCTAGACTTTTGGAAAATAGGAAATTAGGGTTCTTATGCCAGACCAGACTAGTCCGAGTATTCAAGTGCGGACAATTCCGGTACTCCAGACAAGTCCACACTTTGGAAACGAACAAGTCCGGTACCCTGACAATTTGAACCTCTAAATTCTTAGTTGCACAAATTCTACAATCAATTCTTATCAACCCTTGAACTCCTCCGTCAGGCATGATGTCTTCAGGTTCTGAGGACAACTCTTTTGACTATGACAAAGAGCGTGACCGTGCAAGAGTGCAAAGAGCAAAAGAGAGGGTTATGAAGAAAAGGCACGACCACAAAGTTCACTCCTATCCTCCCGACAATGTACTTCCTAAGAAGAGGAGAGTGGTAGTTGTTGACGGTTGTGATATACCTATTTCACCCATCAATATAACTCAATTATGTGATGGAATTATCATTTCTTGCACACATCACCTTTCCATTTAACCTATTTCCACTTGTCCTTGGACAATTTGTGTATGCAGACATTTGATGCAGGAACTGAGGTAAAAGGGAGGGAGCAATACTATAAAATACCGTCCCAGAAAATCAAGCGTCGACACATGGCACCACATGGATCAAATGGCCCACAAACAGAAGTATCCGCGGCCATCCAATATTGTACACCCTATAACAGTCAATGGGACCTACCTGGAAGTCACCCCATGAAAGCATAGTGGAATTGGTCCACTTTTATGTTCGGTCAAACTGGTGATTCGACCGAAGTGCTTCTGGCGCCAAACTCGACCAACTTCCACGTGTACGCTCCTCCTGGCTAGAAGAAGTCAGTGGTGACTAAGTCCCTAACTTGTGGTGGCGGGAACTGACCCTTCTCCACCTATAAATAGGACCCCTCACTTCAACACACACCACTTGAGCATCATTCTACTGTATACACTAGTTCTCCTAGTTCCTTAGTGGAGGTTAGGCTATTGACAGGAGAGCCTCTAGTCCCAAGTCCAAGTTGGGAAAGGTATGGCTCATGTATCTTTTCTTATATTTGTGACTTTATGCATAATATTGATATTATCTTTAGTCTTGTTTTATTCATATACTTGGATGAAGCATTTCTTGTTTGATTGTGGATTCCATGTATGTGGTAGGAATAGTATTTATGATTATGCCTTAATGTCATTATACTATCATCATAAACACTATGAGCCCCCACTATAGTCCAAGTAGTTATGATAAGATCATGTCAATATGAATAACTTATGCTATGTCTCAACATTGGTTCAGCGATGTTTAGTTTAGTCATTGCCTTAAGATGTCATGATTCTTAAGGTATTTACTTAGTATGCTAGCATGATGCCAGGATAGTAAGTAGCATTGGATGTCTCGTAGATCCATAGATTGAAGAGGTAGGCAGTAGGTGGTGACAACCCTATTAGTCCTTTGTAATCCTCCACGTTCGGCTATGCAACAGGCTCTTGGCGGGAGTTGTCCTAGTATTGCTAGGGGTAAACCTGTGCCCGATATCTTGAAAACCTTAGCATAAGTATTCACCATTGACATGCTCGTTAGTACCTAACCTAGTCTATGTATATGTATATTAGAAGCATTGTAGGAGTAACTCCCAAACTCAGTCTAATCTCCAATCGGACCCATTTACCCCTTTAGAGTAGATTCCTTAGGTGTGTGTCACACTACCCCTATTATCAACTTACCCCTGTCTTGATAATTGATTAGTATCCCGTAGCTTGATGACAAGAGTAGTGTTTACTTTACTCCATTTCCTTCCTTTGGGATAAATACGATACCCTTGAGAATACTCTTTTGTGAAATGCTACACGACAGTTTTCGTGTGCTTGGGGACCTCATCTCTTACTAGAGATGATCTGTGATGTTATGAAATGTCAACAAGCGTTTCTGGCACCGTTGCCGGGGAAGGCAAAGGAAGTGAAGGATATGTATCACTTTTGATTAAGCTATAGGTACTAATAGTTATGAGAAAGGATTACCCTTGTTTGTTTTCTCCACTTGTAGTGAAAATAGGGTAGTGTTGGCTAACCAATTTCATGGGATGCCAACGAGGACACCAGTGCTCAACTGCAAGTTGATTCAAGGCATACCTCAACAAATGTCCGCTAGGAAACACCATTGTGTTTTTTGGAAGAATTTCAGCTTCTAGTAGGAGCCAAAGACATCCACTCCCAAGATTTGGGGAGGCTCCAAGAGTTCTTCTTGGTTTGCCTCTACCATAGGGTGGACAATTGGCCCTTCATCCAACACTCATGTCATGGGTTGGCTCCACCAATCCATGACCACATTCGTGCTGGTGCTGAAGGAGTCCTATTCTCATTCATCATGGATGAGAACATGGTCTCCACTAAACGGGTGTATTGAAGGTTGCTCTAGTTCCTTCAGCTTGCCATGCACACCACTTAGCAAGGTGGACATGCTATGGAACTACACCTCCCATTGAAGTATCATGATGGATCAAGTCAATGGAGAAGTGTTTGGAATTATCCAAGCCATGGATATTCACATGATTTGTGAAATCCATGTCAAACATGGGCCACTTGGGGAATCATTCCCTGAGACCCATGAGGATTCTTCCTTTCAGACACAACTCCAGTGGCTATCACCTACAAGGAGGTCAAGGGTGGAATCAATATCACCCTTGTAATCAAGGAGGCTATGAGGATTTCAATGTATTTAAGATCAACTAGCCTACCTTTGAGTATCTTGTCCATGGCCAAGCATGAAATCAAGAAAACATTTACATGAAGCTCTTGGCCAAGGACAAGAAACTTAAAGAGCATTCAAGATCCAAGATTTCCCACAAAGCACATGTTTGGATTCCTACCCTTCGACCAAGCCCATGCAACCTAGGGCAAGTGACATTGTGGATGAAGCATTTCTTGTTTGATTGTGGAGTCCACATGTCATCATACCCAAGGAAGCTTTTTATCCATGATCAAAGTATGAGTTGACCTTAAGGAATATCAAGAAGGTCAAAGTGACACCCCTAAGGAAGGACAAGCGTCACCATGCTCTTAAAAGAATTTCTACAAGAGGGAGAAGCTGTCACTACATCAACATCAAGATGACGGAGAGGCTAGGCCCATCATGTGGTCCACATGTCCAACTAACATGCCAAAGGAGACGTGGCATGTCAATTAAGAGAAGTTGGCCACATATTCAACTTCAGGATTGGACAACAAATCATCACACTAAACAGGATGGAGGTAAGTCCCACTCATCGGACTTCGAAAATTCGGTGAGTCCTTGCCAATAGGTTAATTGGTAGTTATCTCATATTTGATTTCCCAACTGCATATTTGAGTTCTCCATCAATCTTTGCATTTGCATTTAGCATGTTTGAATTTCAACACTTGCATGTTGGAGAGTAAAATTTCCAACCATCATAAAACTAAAATTTTGAATTAGGAAATAAATTTATTTGGATATGAACCTTGGGCGTAACCACTTGAATTTATCCTCCTAATTCAAACCAAAAATATTTCCCTGAATATTCATTGCATTTGCGAGTTGTTTCAAGTTGGGAAAAACAATTTGACAAAGGGTACACCATGCTTTTGAGCTAACGTAACCCGTTTTTGAGTTGTTTTGTTTGTTCTTGATTTTAGTGCAGCTAGGACAAAATTTGTAAAGAGGTTGAAAGGCCCCATCAAGCGCATATCGCTCCATAGATCTCATTTTGAGTTCATGGTGGAGGAATGCTCAAGATGGTGGTCTAATGGAGAAACAAGGTGAAGCTCATTCAACTCCATCCTCAACTTGGCAGAAGGCATTGAACATGAAGGATACACCAAAATTCATGGTTATTTCTCACATAACAACCTTCAAGCAAGACTACTCTTCAATTGAGGTACAAGGTCGATTTTCTGTTGTTTGAATTGCATTAGGATTGAATGAATTTTGCTTACTTTGGTAAGGAAGGTTTACACCTTCTCATCATTCAATTCTTATGCATCCTCACAAGAGTAAGTGTTGACATTACTCTTTCTGATTCTTCAAAAAGGAATGTCACCTTAGTTGGGAATAAATTTAAACAAGTACCTAGAATTTCATAAGCGTCGCTAACATTGACTTAGACATTTTCTGCCTAGGTAATGCTTATGGAGTTACTTAATGGTTGAATTTGTATGTAGCAACCTAGGAATAGTGATTTCCATAATTTTGTTTTAAAACTCATTCATGCATGGATCACTAAATTTCGAATTCCTAGGCAAGAAATTAAAAATGTTCAGGAGGATAAAATTGAGAATCTTGTTTGCCATGACCCAAATGATAAATATTTTCTCTTGTAAAAAAACTATGATGGTTAGAAATTTTACAAGGTGAAGGGATCCATATAGTGTAATTATATCACTTGCATTGCTATGAGTAGGAGCTTTAGAAAATGTTCAACTTGATTTATCCATAAAGCCCGACTCCTAGCAATGATTCATACATCGTTGATGAATACACTTGAAATTGGACCCAATGCATCTTTGGTCTTGTTCTTCCCCGTGCGTACAAATGGACAATTTGGTTACCTAACCCGAAAATTCATTTTTACAAGTGTCAGGAGCTAACCATCCCTCTGTATCATAGAGAGGAAGTTTGCAGGAGTAAAATAACTATGCAGACATTCAAAGATCTGAATGTTGGAAACCCTAAGAGGATTATATTTCAATACCTCTTGGCCAAGGGTTAAATTAGGATGGTTGCTACCTATTGGAAATTAAGCCAGAAGGTCAACCATAACTATATGAGGCCGAAGATTTGACATGGAAACCCTCCGTGAGCAACTAATGGGCTGCTACAAATATGTAAGAGCACTATGCTCTCAACTATTCTAAGCACTCATTCAAGCTCAAGGGAATTGTCACCATAATTGGGTGTAAGTTATTCCTTTGTGGCTAAAAGGTATGATGAACCTTAACCAAGAAATGAAAAGATCACATCCAATGTATATTGGGTGCAAGTTGTTCCTATGTGGCTAGAAGGTATTTTATACCTTAGCCAAGGAATAATGGATCACACTCAACCCATGTTGAGTGCACGTCATCCCTTTATGGTTATAGGTATGTTGTGCCTTAGCCAAGGAATAAAGGATCATACTCAACACATGTTGGGTACATATCACTCCTTTGTGGCTAAATGTTATCATTACCTTAGCCAAGAATGACGGATCACACGCAATGCATGAGGGGTAAAAGTTATTCCTTTATGGCAAGAAGGTATGATACACCTTAGCTAAAGAATGACAAAACACACTCAACGCATGTTGAGTGCATGTCATTCCTTTGAAGCCAAGGTATATCATTACCTTAGCCAAGGAATAACAAGGTACATCCAACCTATGGACACCTTAAGATGTGGATGAACGACATCAACAACACTCTCTTTGACCACACTCGTGGAATCCATGGAAGGCAACCTAACATCAACACTCAACACCTCCAATGTCAAAGCCATGATTCAAACAAGGTTAGGCCAACCTCATGGCCTACACCCATTGTTAGGGTTTCAACCCCTATCGCGGACCTTGACCAAGAACAGACTTGGGGGAGGATCCCCACTTGAGGTAACTTGTATCACACCCCTTGCATCCATTCACCCATCATCCACCTTGCATATAAAAAAAATTAAAAATAAGTAGAGTAGATTTGCTTTCAAAATAAAATAAAAGATGTGCGGTAAGAATGATTTGGAGTTGACATAGATGAAATGATGAATAGTTGCTCTGTTTTAGTTTTCCTATGCCCATAGTTTACAACTAACCACTCTCCAAAATATAGCTTTCATTGGCTACAATTACTTTTTCTTTGACTTAGAAATTGTGTGTAGCAAAAGTTTAATCTAATTCTAAGTTGTTGCATAGGGCTGCTATTCAACTTGGATTTCCAAAGAAATTCTAAAAATATTTAAGTTACTCTCATTTGATTGGAAATACCTACCAAATCTATATGATACATTACATTGATAGACCTTATGCATATGCTATTTGTCTTCACATTGAGCTTTGTCAAACTAGTATAGACCTATGTGAGATTTCATTCATTACTTTTTGAATTCAAGATTTCACTTGCACATGCTGTACTTCTACACCAGAAGTAAGCAAATTCCCATCATACCACCATTTCACAATAAAAAGAGAAAGTCCATACAATTCATGCTTAGTACTCTCTCCAAATTTATTGCATAAAAAGGGAGTAGAAGACATGGATACAAGAAAAGAAAAAGAAAATCCATGCTTACATCATAAGCATGAGAAAAAAAGAAGAAAAAAAGAAATAAAAATAAAAGTAGCCATGTTTCGTCCCTGCAAAATAAGAGAGTCTACATAAATAGGAGTCATCTCAAACAACCACAACCACTTCCATTTCATCACACATGCACAAGTCTTGAATCAAATAGTTTTGAATTGATTTCTCCTAAGACTTGCTTTTTTGACTTAGCAATATTATGTGTTGCAAATATGCCTACTATATTCCCTGCCGAGCTCCACATACAAGACTTATTTAGTGGTAGGATGAGTGTAGGCACAATGCCTTGGTGAGGAATTATTTCCACTGCAAACAAAGGAGAGACCGAGAGAATCAAATTAAAGTACTTAAAATCTAAATTGAACTCTCCAAAATTCGAGTGAAACTTGATCCCTAGAGTATGTGTGCTCCATTTGCTATTCTATCTTTCAACCACCCATAAATAGGAGATGGAATAAGACCCATCATGACTTAAGATGGGTGAAGTACCATGCCCATTTTTAAAATACTAGGTAGAGTATTCTGTTGTGCACATGGTACTTTTGAAAAGTAGAACATTATAGCCACTCCTAATAATCAACCTAAAGTCTTGACTTTGCTCAGGATGAGCAAAGGATAAGCTTGGGGAGTTTGTTGATGGCTGTTATATACCAATTTCACCCGTCAATGTAACTCAACTATGTGATGGAATTATCATTTCTTGCGCACATCACCTTTCCATTTAACCTATTTCCACTTGTCCTTGGAGAATTTGTGTATGCATACATTTTATGCAGGAATTGAGGTAAAAGAGAGGGAGCAATCCTATAAAATACCATCCAAGCCAATCGAGCATTGACACGTGGCACCACATGGATCAAATGGCCCACAAACAGAAGTATCCGAGGCCATCCAATTGTGTACACCCTATAACAGTCAACGAGACCCACCTGGAAGTCACCTCGAGAAAGCACAGTGGAATTGGTCCACTTTTCTGTTCGGCCGAAGTGGTGGTTCGGCCGAAATGCTTCTGGCGCCAAACTTGGTCAACTTCCACGTGTTGGCTCCTCTTGGCTTGAAGAAGTCAGTGGTGACTAAGTCACTAACTTTTGGTGGCGGGAACTGATCCTTCTCTACCCATAAATAGGACCCCTCACTCCTCACTTCAACACACACCACATGAGCATCATTCTATTGTATACACTAGTTCTCCTAGTTCCTTAGTGGAGGTTAGGCTATAGAGAGGAGAGCCTCTAGTCCCATGTCCAAGTTGGGAAAGGTATGGCTCATGTATCTTTTCTTATATTTGTGACTTCATGCATAATAAAGATATTATCTTTAGTCTATGTTTATTCATATACTTGGATGAAATGTTTCTTGTTTGATTGTGGATTCCATGTATGTGGTAGGAATAATCTTTATGATCATGCCTTAATGTCATTATACTATCATCATAAACACTATAAACCCCCCACTATAGTCTAAGTAGTTTTGATATGATCATGTTAATATGAATAACTTATGCTATGTCTCAACATTGGTTCAACGATGTTTAAGTTAGTCATTTCCTTAAGATGTAATGATTCTTAAGGTATTTACTTAGTATGCTAGCATGGTGCTAGGATAGTAAGTAGCGTTGGATGTCTCGTAGACCTACGGATTGAAGAGGTAGGCAGTAGGTGGTGACAGCCCTATCTGTCCTTTGTAATCCTCCACGTTCGGCTATGCCACAGGCTCTTGGCAGGAGTCGTCCTAGTATTGCTAGGGGCAAACCTGTGCCCGATATATTGAACAACTTAGCATAAGTATTAACCATTGACATGCTCGTTTGTACCTAACCTTGGCTATGTATATGTATATTAGAAGCATTGTAGGAGTAACTCCCCAACTCTCAGTTTAATCTCCATTAGGACCCATTTACCCCTTTAGAATAGATTTCTTATGTGTGTGTCACACTACCTCTATTATCAACTCACCTCTGTCTTGATAATTGATTGGTATCCCATAGCTTGATCACAAGAGTAGTGTACACTTTACTCCATTGCCTTCCTTTGGGATAAATATGATACCCTTGGGAATACTCTTGGGTGAAATGCTACACGACAGTTTCTGTGCGCTTGCAGACCTCATCTCTTACTAGAGATGATCTGTGATGTTAAGAAACATCAACAGTAGTGAAGAAGCCCCTGAGCAAGGAAGGTGCTGGCAGTTCTTCGACACCCAAGAGAAGTCTCAACAAGGGCAAAGGACTGGCTAGTGGTCCTATTGGCCCTTCGAATATGAAGGCTCCTATTCACTACAATAGGCAGCCATCAAGTGATGATTTTACTAGAAAAGGGAGTGAGTTGGCTCACAAGTTCAGAAAGATGGAAGTCTATGAGCAGCCCAAATAGTCAGCTGATCCCAGATTCTGGAGCAATTTCCATGCTGACTTTTATGAGCATGTATATATGAAGATGAGGAACCTAGTGATTGAAAGTCAGTGGGAGAATATTACTTACCTCCAGTCCAAGAGATGCCAAGCTTACCAAGAGGTTCTGGAGGCATTGGAGCGACATGGACTAAAGATCTTGTCTCCTTCTAGTGGGACTGGAACAATGAGGTCATCACTCAATTATATTCCACTCTATACTTTGCTCGTGATGATGGTGACAAAATGATATGGATGAAACATGGAGCAAAGTACAGTGTCACTTATGAGAAGTTTGCTAGAATTCTTCATCTTGAAGATTCTTTGGAGAATGACATCATCATTCACAACTTGAAGCCCCAGCAGAAATATGAGCCTGATTTTCTCTATGATACAAGAATGCCTTAAAAGTCTCCAACTACCAAATACTTGAAGCCATTCTTTGCAGTTCTAAACAGAATCCTCAGAAAGACCATAACTCCCTAGAAGGTAGACGTAGGAACTATTCAAGGGGCACTAAGGACATTGATGAGGGTGATAAGCAAGAGAAGGGCCTTCAATGTCTTTGAGTACATCTACAATGACATTTTGAACATCTTCATATCCCCTAACCGGTCCTGTGGCTATGCACCCTATATCATGTATATGATTGAGAAGGTGACAGGACATGAGTTTGTAAAGGATGTTCCTCACACTGGTCTCAAGCCCCATAAGCCTACAATCTACACTATCACCTCTGCTCCTACGTCACCTGTATAGGAACAAAGATCTAATAGGGCTCATGAAGGCACAAGAATTAAAGTTGCTACTCCTGCTCCTCCACCCTCTAGAGAGTCATCCAGTGGTGTGCTGAAAATGCTCTCATCCATCTTTGCATCCTGCCGTAAAATGGAAATTAAGCTGCACTAGGAGAGTTTGGCAAGGAAGAGGCATCAAAGATATGTGAAGGCCAACATCAAAGCCGTGAGAAGCTAGAGATGGATCCAGTGGGGTCATCTCAGATCTTAGAAGATTCTGAAGAAAATATCACAGAGATGGCACCACTATGAGAGCAAGAGTTGGCTTCATTTGGACTAGCTGGCGTCTCCGCCCCTCCTCCTCCTCAACAAGCACCTAAAGATGAAGAAGAAGATGAAGATAGAACCGATAGTGAGGGAGGCAGCAGTGATGAGTGATTTCACTCAATTCACTACAAGGATTCCGCCCTGTTGCAATGATTGTACTAGAACGAATACTAAATCGTTGCAGTAAGCTTGGTATTTTGCCATGATTCACTAGTTTGTAGCATTAGGATCTATCGCCACGCAATACAATCGTTGCATTAGGACCCGTTTCCACGATTCTCTAGTTCATGGCATTAGGATCTATCGCCACGAATCTTTTGCCATGATCCACAGTTCGTGGCATTAGCATCTATCGCCACGGAACACGATCGTTGCATTAGGATCTGTTGCCACGATTCACTAGTTCGTGGCGTTAGCATCTATCGCACGGAACATGATCGTTGCATTAGGATCTATTGCCATGATTCGCTTGCTCGTGGCGTTAGGATCTATCGCAACAAAAAACAATCGTTGTATTAGGAACTTTTTCCACGATTCCCCAGTTCGTGGCGTTAGGATCCATCGCCACAAAACACAATTGTTGCATTAGGAACTTTTGCCATGATTCACCAGTTCATGGCGTTAGGATCTATCGCCATGGAACACAATCGTTGCATTAGGAACTTTTGCCACGATTCACCAGTTCATGGTGTTAGGATCTATCGCCACGGAGCACAATAGTTGCATTAGGAACTTTTGCCATGATTCACCAGTTCATGGCGTTAGAATCTATCACCACAGAACACAATAATTGCATTAGGAACTTTTGCCACGATTCACCAGTTCATGGCGTTAGGATCTATCACCACGGAACTCAATCGTTGCATTGGAACTTTTGCCACGATTCACAAGTTCGTGTCATTAGGATCTATCGCCACATAACACAGTCATTGCATTAGAAACTTTTACCACGATTCACAAGTTCGTGGCATTAGGATCTATCACCACAGAACACAATCGTTGCATTAGGAACTTTTGCCACGATTCACAAGTTCGTGGTGTTAGGATCTATCACCACGGAACACAATCGTTGCATTAGGAACTTTTGCCACGATTCACCAGTTCGTGGCGTTCGGATCTATCACCACGGAACAAAATCATTGCATTAGGAACTTTTGCCACGATTCACCAGTTTGTGGCGTTAGGATCTATCACCACAGAACACAATCGTTGCATTAGGAACTTTTGCCATGATTCACCAGTTCAAGGCGTTAGGATCTATCGCCACGGGACAGAATCATTGCATTAAGAACTTTTGTCACGATTCACGAGTTCGTGGCGTTAGGATCTATCGCCACGGAACACAATCGTTTCATTAGGATCTGCTGCCACGATTCACTAGTTCGTGGAATTAGGATCTATTGTCACGGAACACGATCATTGCATTAAGATCTGTTGCCACAATTCAGTAGTTTGTGGTGTTAGGATCTATCGTCAGAGAACACAATCGTTGCATTAGGATCTGTTGCCATGATTCACGATATATTATAAAAAGTTGGCCACTGTGTGAACAAATGAATGTGTGGTGTGTTCTCATCGTGTTCCTCAAGAACCATAAGGACAAATTTGTTTATTTTTCTGGACAAGTCAATGATTTAGTTATCAAGTGAATGTGCTCTAAATTCAGTGATGTGTGGTATGAATAGTGAACCGAAACAAAATGTAGAAAATTATGAAGCTAAAAGGAGACGCCGTGGGGAGGACACACTTTTCATATAAGAAACGCACTTCGCTGCTAATTAAGCGCGTCTCCATTTTGCTTGTACAATCGTTGCATTAGGATCTGTTGCCATGATTGTACTAGTTCGTGGCCTTAGGATCTATCTCCATAGAACACACTCGTTGCATTAGGATCTGTTGCACGGAATCACTATTTCATTGCATTAGGAATTTCCGCAGGAACGTCATTTCAAATTCTGGGTATCTTCTAAAGAGGTGGGATTATTCAATATCGGCTTGCTTCTAAGCTTGCTGCTAAATAGAAGAGTGGCTTCTATCTTTTCAAAAAAATCAAATAGTTCACAGCTAGCTCACACAATACTTATATAAAAAAATCATCATCTTCGCTGTTGTCCCCCCCCCCCCCCCCCCCCGCAATATTGGAGGTACAATACCATCATTGATATATGTATCATCGTCGTCATCTTCATTTTCTGATGAAACTCCATGTGCCTCAAACTGATCACATGTTCTCATTTGAAGAGCGAAAGCATCACCTGTTGCTCCCTCAATGTCATTCCTAGCCCATGCGGTCCTATCCTCATTTATGTGTGGCATATTGATATAAGTAAGTCGTTGATCATCAAATGTCTCAGCCTCCATCGTCTCAGTGACATTACTCTTACTGTCTCCATGTGGCATGGCAAAAAGTTTCCGTGGCTTCGTTTTAACAATTGTAGCCCATTTAGGTTGCTTCACACTTTGAGCGTAAAAAACTTGTTCTGCTTGGGTGGCTAGAATGCAAGGCTCATACTTAAATTGAGAAAGAGTAGTGTCAACATCTATCATTCCGTATCAATCCGTTTTGTAGCCTCTGCTTTGGCTCTGACCGGTACGAGGCCGGTCGAACCTGTCACATTCAAATAACTAAACCTCTTGATTTTTTTTCAAAATCAACAGAAATTATTTTCTTGATTACTCCAAACCACTCATGATCACCATCCCGAACAACAACACCACTATTTTGTATCTGTTCCAACTCTGCAGTTCGAAAGAAGAAGCCATTTATGAATGATTGACTAAAAAAATGTGCCCGATGATCAGGTCCTCTAGATAATGGATACAAATAATCGGTTACTTTGCCTTCTTTGTGTAATGTCATAATCTGTACACATTAGTGTAAAAGGGGTCATCGATAAACCAACTTTAGAACACATAGTTGTTGAATATTTCTGAAACCAATAAACAAACTCATCTCTATGGCGTTTTTCAACATCACGAGAATGAATCTTTTCTAGCTCTTAAAAATGCTCACTGTAAAGGGTACAAAATTAAATTAGCCATCAACAATAAGCATGATCGAATATAGTACAGAACATCTGAGTTATACATACTTGATCCAGGGAGCGGCCTCTTCAACATTAGAAATAATATAATGCCTGTTGTTATGTAGTTCCACCATAGTAAGTTGGCCCCATTTAAACCTTTTTTTAGAATTATCAACTTCTGTAAATATATTAGACTCGAGGGAAGGTTCATTCCTAGCTGCAGCTTCCTAACGTTCTAGCCTATTAAGCTTGGTGATGATGTTATCCAAAAACTGACTATAAAAAGTCGTACACTCTTCTATAATATACCCCTCAGCTATAGAACCCTCTGGGTGAACTCTGTTACGTACATACGTCTTCAATGTACCAAGGTACCTCTCAATTGGATACATCCATCTGTAAGAAACAGAACCACCCAAGCGAGCATCTTTGGCAAGATGGGTTGGAAGATGTACCATGATATCAAAGAAAGCAGGAGGAAGCAACATCTAAAGCTTCAAAATTGTTTCAGAAAATTGTTTGATCATCTTATCCAAATTTGGTTCTGCCAATTCTTCACAAAAAATTCCAGAAAAGAATCTGCTAAATTCAATTAAAGGTGCAACAACCTTTTCATGCAATATGTCATGTATTGCAATAGGAAGGAGCTTCTAAAATATAATATGGCAGTCATGAGTTTGTAGACATGATACCTTACGTGCTTTTATGTCCACACATCTATTGACATTTGAGGCATAACCATCGGGCATCTTCACATCCCCCAAAAACTTGCACAAGGTGGTCTTCTCATCTTTATTCGAAGTATATGATATTGATAGACAATCATACTTCCCATTTGTAGCCACCGGATGTTGCTGTGGCCGTACACCCATATCTTGCAGATCAAGACGAGCCTATAGACTATCTTTTGTTTTACCATCCATATTGAGCAATGTCCCCAATATGCTATCCCAAATGTTTTTCTCAATGTGCATTACATCCAAGTTATGCCTTATTATAAATGTCTTCCAATACGGGAGCTGGAAAAATATACTTTTCTTCTTCCAACTATGCCAACTATTTTCCTTAGTGCGCTTTCTCTTATTATTTGTCTGTCCAAAACTCACTTGATCAAAAACTCTCATTTTGCTGGAGTACTTCGTCACCAGAGAGTGATGTTGGAGCCTCTCTATTCTCTATCTTGTTGTTGAAAGAAGCTTTGTCTCGACGCCGCCAGTGATTCTGAGGTAGGAAACGACGATGACCCATGTAGCAATACTTTTGTCCATGTTTCAACCACAAGGCGTCAATGTTTACATGGCAGTATGGACATGCTATCTTACCTTTTGTGCTTCATCCACATAGCATTGCATATGTTGGAAAATCATTTATTGTCCACAATATAGAAGCTCACATGAGAAATGTCTCTTTCTTTGAACTGTCGTATGTTCCAACACCATCAGACCATTATTTCATTAGCTCATCAATCAAAAGCTGTAGATACACATCAACGTTGTTTCCAGGTGACTTTGGCGCAGGAATTATCATTGACATCAACCAAGAAGGCTGCTTCATACACAACCAAGGTGGTAGATTATAGGTGATTAGAATCACAGGTCATGTTCCATAAGAATCATTCATTATTCCAAAAAGGATTGAAACCATCAGATGCTAGCCCAAGTCTTATGTTGCGAGGATCGAATGAGAATTTCGGGTGAATGCTATCAAAATGCTTCCATGCTTTCTAATCTGCAGGATGGCATAATATTCCATCATCAATACGTTCTTCTTTGTACCAGCGCATGTTTGATGTGTTGATTTTGCCATATAAAACTTTTGAAGATGGGAAATAAGAGGTAAGTATCATAGAATCTTGCATGCTACAAGCTTCTTGGCTTTTCCACAAGGTAAAGCCTCTCTTGCATCCCCACCAGTACTATTTTTCCATCTTAATTCACCGCATTTTAGGCATCGATCCAGCAGAGAATAGTCCTTCCAGAATAACACACAGTCATTGACACATGGATCGATCTTTTTGTAGCCTAGCCCGAGGTCACAAACAACCTTCTGAACTTTATCAAGTGTATTAGGAATGCAGTGTCCCTCTGGAAGCACATATGAGAGTAGTTCAAGGATCAACTCACAAATTTTTTTGCTCAAACGAGTTAAACACTTTATCTGGAACAACCTGACAATGAAGGATAATTGGGTCACCTTCTCACAACCTGGATACAACTCCTTTTTGGCATCATTTAATAAGTCATAGAATGCCTTTGCACACCCAGTTGGCTCCTGCTGGTTTATAGCATTTCCTGGATCATCAATATCTACTGAAGTACCACCATGATCAGTGCCTCTAAGTAGACTGGACAACATATTTTCCATAGCAGCATCATCACAAATTATCTCCTCATTATTTGCTACTTGCTCAACCATATTTTTCTCAACTCGTTTTTCTCCATGGTGTACCTAACAAGTATAATCAAATGACATCCCATTATGAAGCAAGTGAAGATGAACTTCCTTGCGTGTCCTGTGGCAAATATTACTACATTTCGTGCAAGGACAAGACATAGTTTCTTCTTCACGAGTGCCCTGGAATGCAAAATTTAAAGATGACTTCATTCCATCCTGCCATTCCTTCGTACACCTGTCTTTTCCCATCCATGTATTATCTTTTGACATCACTTCCTACAATTCAATCAGCGTATCTTTAAGAGGATAGAGCTACAATGACATTATGTGAGCAATTGTACCTAGAGTTGTTGCTCCTCCACATGCAGCGGTCGGCAGATGCTCCTCGACGCCAGTGGCCGGCGAATGCTCTTCCAAGAGTGTGGCGGCCAAAGGATGCTCCTCCAAGAGCGTGGCCGCCGGCGGATGCTCCTCCAAGAGCTTGACGGCTGGCAGCTGCTCCTCCAAGCGCATTTCGTACAGTCGGGAGAGGGGCCATTGCGGATCAAAGGGTCCCGCAGGCAGGCAACCAAGAAAAAGCGTACGTAAAGCTATCAGAGTTGGCCCAACACTGTACTTCGCCACTTGTTATTCGTGGGCTGAAACTGTACTGAGTCACTTTGTATTCGTGGGCCGAAACTGCACTGGAATGCTTGGTGTTCGTCCCTATGACGCGTGAGCTCATCTACGGGCGCGCATCTGGCTCTAGCAATTTGTTATCTAAATAAGATAATGTAGCAATGGGGGTGGTATTCTGATCAAAATAAAGCATACGCATAAAATCTCTTACCGCAGCAACACATTGATATAAAAAGGATTAAATACTAGATATAAACATAGACAGAACCAAACAGTAGTGTTCAATGTACTATTCCAGGCAACAAACTAATCGACAGAACTAGCTGTTACATAATCCCCAATAAACACAAAATAAACTAAGCAGCACATCTAGTTTGCAACACTTCCCTTCAAGCAGTGGTAATAACTTCTGGACGCGTATAGGAGTAGTGGTAATGATGACACCTTGATAGGGGCATTGGGCCAGTGGTACGTTGGAGCTCTATCTATCTTTTTCTAACATTTTTCTCGTCTTTTCTTTTCTTTTCTCTCTGTTCATTGTCTCCACTTTTTTTCTAGTCATGGCTACCTGTTGGGTTTTCGTGTTACTACGTATGTACTAGTACTATATACTACTTTACAGACCGCTTTGCAGGCCTCGCTACGGGCAATCTCCTCTGGCACCTCCAGCAGCTTAAGTACCGTATCGACCACTTTAGAGGCTACCGGCGGTATGGAGGGTCGTTCATTAACAAAGAATACAGATAAAATAGATAGTTCACTAAATAAACAGATAGAAAACAAAATAACAGTTGGAACAACCAAACAACATTGAGTTCATCAACATAAAACATCACTACAAAACAAGAAAACAACATCATGAAACAAGAAAAACAACATCACACAACCTTATAAGTCTTTTATATATATCCCATATCAGATAACACCTCACAGCAGAATGCGAAATGCTCGTGTTTAATCCTATAGTCTTCACTACAGAAGACCCTGCAGCCGCTCCACCCTTGCTTCCCGCAGCCGTCAGCCGTGCACGGGTCACCCTCCTTGTTGATCAGCGACATCATCGGCGGTCTCGGAGGCAGGCGCTGATGCGCCCACTCCAGATTACCGATTTCAGCCAGGGCTTGAATCCGAAACCGCCTGCAGTCATTGTTGGCCCTCTTGATGGCGAAGGACCCGACCACTTTCTCACCGACGTCGACCTCGCCTTTGACCTGCCGGATATACTCGAAGGCGTCATGGGCCCCGCGATCGGCGTCATAGTAGAGGAGGCCAAGGACGTAGGCCACCTCCATGGGGCCAGCCCCGACCGCCCGAGCGAGAAACTGGGCGCACAGCTGCGCACGAGCGTCTGTGAAGACGAGCTCGAGCCCGGTGACGTAGCACACACGAGGGTTGCCGACGATGGCCAGATTCTTCACAAGTGATTTGTGGCGCACTGGGTTGCGCCACATCCTCCAGGTCACCCGCTCCAGTGCCACGCGCCTGCCCACAGTGCCATTCTGGCACGCCACATGCATGGCCTTACAGGTGGCACGAAGACTGGAGAGGTCGTCCAAGAGTCGCAGGGAGCTTGTGGCAAGGCGCCCCGCGATCTCGACCGCAATATCGTGCGTGAACGGCAACTCCATAGGCTTCTGCATCACCGTGCTGTGAAGAGAACCAATGAGGGTCCACGCGGCGGAGACAAAGAGGAAGCTAGAGTACGTGCGGAGAAGACGGTGATGTGTCTTTATAGAGTACACGTGGAGAAGACGATGGAGACATTATATAAGGACATGTACCATCCTCTTCTCCGTGCTTACTGATGGGGGTCGCGCACAGTAATGGTTCGGCTTTCGGCGGTGGTGGTGCATTAAGGGTGGCTGACATCTGAACACCACAACCTATGGGACTCACGCCTCTCACAGCACTGACGGGACGCGCAAAGTAATGGAACCGCTCTGTTTTCAACATCAGCATAAGAATAATATCCTGTCATCAATAGAGATAACATACTATGTTTGACAGGATTAAGACTTTGTTTGGGAACCAAATATTTTTGGAGTTTTAGAGCAATACTTTGGTATTTGAGATTACCATGATATTTTTTACAGAATGGTGTTTGACAACAAACTCAAAAACTATGTATTTAAAACTATGGTTCAGTCTATACTATGATATTTAAAACCAAAGTTTTTCTCCGCTTACTTCCTCTTGATGCTTGCTACTTTGCTCCCAAACAGTCAAAATTGCGGTATTAAAAAACTATGGTATTGAAATACTTTGATATTGTCATGACATCTTAAAAACTATGGTTTACAAAATCTTTGATATTAAAAATTGTGTTCCCAAACACAGCCTAAGACTGGAGTAATCTGCGCAAAAAATTTCATGTTTTACAGTTTAGTTCTCCACGCTCTTTCAACTTAATTCGTACGTACAACCTATCTTTTTCTAACATTTTTCTCGTCCTTTCTTTTCTTATCTCTCCGTTCATTGTCTCCACTTTTCTTTCCAGTCGTCGCTACCTATTGTGTTTTCCTGTTACTACGTACTTCCTCCATCTCAACTGAACTCTATTTCTGGGTTTCATCAAACTTAACTTTGAACAATAATTTCTATGGATTCTATTGACTTCAATAACATGTAAATTGTATATTATGAAAATATTTTTCATGATTAATCTAAAAGTATAATTCTTATATTGTTAACATTCATCAAAATAACATAAATCAGTGGTCAAAAGTAGATTTGACCAAATCCAGAAATAGAGTTGAGTTGGGACAGAGGTAGTACTAGTAGTACTGTATACTACTTTACAGACCACTTTGCAGACCCCCTACGGGCGATCTCCTCTGGCACCTTCAGCAGCTAAAGTATCGTACTGGCCACTTCAGAGGCTACCGACGGTGTGGAGTCGTTCATTAACAGAGAATTCAAATAGAGCAGACAGTTCAATAAACAAACAGATAGAAAGCAAATTAACAGTTGAAACAGGCGAATAACATTGAGTTCATACACATAAAACATTACTACAAAACATGAAAAACGACATCATGAAACAAGAAAAACAACATCACAACCCTATAAGTATATAGCCCATATCGGATAACACCTCACGGCAGAATGTGAAATGCTCATGTCTAATCCTACAGTCTTCACTACAGAAGACCCTGCAACTGCTCCACCCTTGCTTCCCGCAGCTGGCAGCCGTGCACGGGTCAACCTCCTTGTTGGGTAGCGACACCATCGGCGGTCTCTGAGGCGGGCGCGGATGTGCCCACTTCAGATTACCGATTTCAGCCAGATTGAATCCAACACAGCCTGCTCTCATTATTGGTCGTCATGATGGCGATGGATCCGAACGCTTTCTCACCAACATCGACCTCACCTTCGACCTACCAGATATACTCGACGACATCGTGGGCCCTGTGGTCGGTGTCGTAGCAGAGGAGGCCAAGGACTTAGGATGCCTCCGTGTGGTCGGCCCTGGCCGTCCGGGCGAGAAACTGGGCACTCTGCTGCGCGCAATTGACTGCAAAGATGAGCTTGAGCCCAGTGACGTAGCACGCATGAGGGTGGCCGACGATGGCAAGGTTCTCTGGCTTTGTACCGCCCCGAGTCGCGACACATTCTCTGGGTCACCTGCTCCAGCGCCACGCTCTTGCCCACGACACCATCCTTGCATGACACATGCATGGCCTTGTAGGTGGCACACAGACTGGAGAGGTCGTCCATGGGTCACAGGGAGCTTTTGGCGATGCGCCCTGTGATCTCAACCACAATATCATGCATGAACGACAACTCCATAGACTTCGACATCACCGTTCTGCGAAGGGAATCAATGAGGGTGCGCGCGGTGGAGACGAAGAGGAAGATATAGTACGTGCGGAGAAGACAGTGGTGTGTCTTTATAGAGTACGCACGGAGAAGACGATGGAGACATTATATAAAGACACACGCAATCGTCTTATCTGCGCGTGCTGATGGGGATCACGTGTAGTGATGGTTTAGGTTCCGGCGGTGCCGGATTTCACATCCTCTGCAGTACTGCAGCTGCATTAAGGGTGGCTGACATGTGAACACCACAGCCTATGGATCCCACACCTCTCGCATGCACTGATGGGACGCGCAAAGTAATGGAACCGCTCTGTTTTCAACATCAACACAAGAATAAAATCCTTTCATCAATAGATATAACATACTATGTTTGGCAGCAATCTGCGCAAATATTTCCTATTTTATAGTTTTGTTCTCCACGCTCTTTCACCTTAATTCGTACGTACATACTACCTATCTTTTTCTAACATTTTTCTCACCTTTTCTTTTCTTTTCTCTCCGTTCATTGTCTCCACTTTTCATTCAGATTGTTGCTAATCAACATAACTAGCTGTTACATAATCTCGATTAAACTAAAAATAAACTAATTGACACATCTAGTCTGCAACACTTTCCTTCAAGCAGTAGTAATAACTTCTGGCCGCGTATAGGAGTAGTGGTAATGATTACACCTCATATAGTGGCATAGGGCCAGTGGTATGTTGGAGTTCTACCTATCTTTTTCTAACATTTTTCTCGTCCTTTTTTCCTTTTCTCTCTATTCGTTGTCTCAATATTTGTTTCTAGTTGTTGCTACCTGTTGCGTTTTCCTGTTATGTAGTAGTACTGTATAGTACTTTACTAACCGCTTTGCAGGCCCTGCTGCGGGCTATCTCCTGGCACCTCCAGTGGCTAAAGTATCGTACAACACACTTTAGAGGCCACCGGCGGTGTGGAGGGTCATTCATTAACAAGAATACAGATAGAAAGATAGTTCACTAAATAGCAGATAGAAAACAAAATAACAGATGGAACAGATGAACAAGATTGAGTTCATTATCATAAAACATTACTCTCTCCTTCCTATATTACTTGTCGTTAGAACAAGTTTTTTAGTTCATATTTGAACTAGAAAACTGATCCTAATTATTAATGACAAGTAATATGGGAAGGAGGAAGTACAAAACAAGAAAAACAACATCATGAAACAAGAAAAAATAAAACATCACAGAAACAAGAAGAGAAAAACATCACGACTGGATTAATCTGTGTCAAATGATTTCCTGTTTTAAAGTTGGGTTCAACTAGAATGTAATCAGATGTTTGGTGCAATTTTGCAATCAACCATCTTCAACCATTGGATCGATCTACATTACGGTCATTGAATCTTTTTATTTAACCCCCTCCACCAGGTGGAGGAGTGGTGGTGGTGGAAGGGGATAAATGAAAATATGTAATAACCGTAATATGCAGATCCAACAGATGAAAATCTTTGATTACACGATTGCACCAAAACTTTAATTGCATATCGGGCTGTCAACGAGTCGAACTCGAGCGAGCTTGTCTTTCTATGCTTGAGTTTGATAAAACACCAAGTCGATGTCGAGTCGAGCCAAGAATTCATGTATATACAATATAATCTACTAAATTTAGGTTCACAACTAATAGAGTAGGAAAGGTGGACGATGTTGCACATTATTTGTTTCTATCATATACAAAAATTGTGGCCCATAAAATATTTTTAATAGAATTATATAGTTTAGTTAATCATACGTACATATCATAGATGACAACAATAAATGAGCTTACTCGAGCTTTTCGAGCTTGAGCTCATCAAGCTCACAAGCTTAAGCTTGGCTCGTTTAGAATTGGCACAATAATCAACTTCATCCTCAAACTTTCAATCAAAATTTAGTTTGGTCCTTGTACTTTTAAGTGGGTAATTTATTTAGACCATCAACTTCACACAACCATTTCACTTTCATCCTTAGTTTGAGTTGGTCATCCACATTGGCATGCCACATAAGCTATTATGCCACATCATCTACCCCGGCCACCTCACATTGAAAAAGATAATAATTTTTTGTCATCTTAAAAAATAACTAGCTAATTAATTGGGGTGGATTTACGTAGTTGCATGGGATATACATATTTCACCCCCATTTTTTTGCAAAACCATAAAGTGATATATCCTATGACATTTTACATATGTAAAAAATTGTACAATTTAAAACTTTTAAGCCTAGGGAAGAGCAAACAGAGCGAGCAGAGAGGAAAAGAAAACTTTTAAGCCTAGGGAATAAAATATAAAACGAATCTACACGGCTGGCCGGGTAGATGAACGGTCCTGACCGGTGTGCCGGCGCACCTTAACCCCAGTCGTGCGTCCCCGATGGTTGTTGGGAAGAACCTTGTAGGCAAGACCAGGATCGCCTGACGTAGTGAATGTTACTGCATGCGTGCAGTAAAGATTGCATCCACCATTTGTTTTGATCCGACGACTGTACTTCCCAGCAATCCTCAACTGAGCCCAACAGAGGGGTCCACCTGAATCATCTCCTCTCCTATTGCCTGCTTACTTCAATGTGAGATGGAGTTTACTCTTACTGATACATACTTCAACAATCTAAATAAAACAAACTTCTATAATAATTGAGGACATTAGGGAGGGTTTTGAAAAATATTTGGCTATCAATTATTTCACGCATCTGTCGACAATCCTTTTCATATATCATCTTTGCAAATTAAGGGTTGATATAATACTGAAAGTATTATCCATTTTCACATTATATATTTGCGATGGCTAATTAATAAGTAATCATTATAATCAAAACATAATCCTAACATATGACAAAATTAATATTTTTTCTATAGTCCATACATTAATACAACATTATTTTGACTGGTTATTTTACAGTAAACATAATCTTTAGCAATTAATAGATCATCAGCATCACAGAACACGTGGTAGTTAGGTTTCATTCAGAGCATATTGGGATTGGAGGAAAGAGGTGACGATAAGTTGATTTGCACGAATCTCAAAAGTAGAACCAATTGTCACCTAAAAGAAATCATATTTCAGGAGTCTGAAATATGGTATGTTCTCATTCATTATTGAGGTCTATACGACACTTCATGCTCCAGGAAAAAAAGAAAAAAGATTGTACTTCATGATGATGCAAACAAAAGGCAATTAAAATAAAAACTCTTGAGTTCTTGTAAAGTTTACAAAATGAAAGCATCGGAACCCTCCCTAATGTCCTTGATAGTTAATGTGTTTTTAATCCTTTTAATTGTTATAGAAGTTTGTTTGAAGTATGAACCATTATATGGATGTAAACTCTTTCTTATGTTGAAGCAAGCAGGCAAGAGTTTAAGAAACGATTTGAATGGACCCCTTAGTTGGATCGCTGGGAAGTACAACCGTTGGATCAAAACAAACGGTGGATGCAGTCTTTACTGCAGGCATGTAGTAAAATGTTGCTACGTCAGGCTACCCCGGTCCAGGCAGTTATGCTCCGATTCTTGTCCTCCAACTCCATCTAGGCTTCCGATGATACAGGCGGTTCACCACCAGATTGTAGAAAGGATAAGCACGCACACATGTAACAGATATTGTTGACTGTGTTGGTCTAATGTTAACAATCATTGTTTGACTGTGTTGGCCTACATTTAGTCATTAACGCTATCCTTTCAATTTCTGGTGTGTGAAAGGGTTTAATTTTGGTTTCACACTGCACTAGCTAGCCTATATAAAGTGTATATGTGTTCCCTGATGAATACACAACAAACATTCTACATACAGAATAGTCTAGTAACCATTCTCTATGTGGTATCACGAGACCAGTAATCTTTCCCTACATGCTTCTGCTTTCTTCTTCCTTAACATCGAGTCCAAAACCAGCAAAGCCTCAGTGACGAGCGGCATGCAAGTTTCTTGATGAGAAACTAACTGCGGGGGTGGCCCCCAGCATGCATGTTTGATAGGAAGGATGATCCCTCGAGGGTTTGAGGATAAAAGGTATACCATCTAGGCAGCCAACTGGAGGTTCGAAGGAAGCTACACGGCTGGCCGGGAACACGTACGATTCGTATGTGCCGGTGTACCTTAACCCCTGTCCTGCATCCCCCATGGTGGTTGGAAAAGCCTTGCAGGTATGCTCTAATTCATGTCCTCCAACTCCATCTAGGTTTCCGATGACGCAGGCGGTTCACCAC